>OX452969.1:3750000-5000000 GCA_949699065.1 Metalampra italica
AAGCTATAATATTATAATGTAACTTAAACAAAATGGCGATCGGACGGATATGGCTTTCATGAAAGTAAAAAAAGGAATTAAAAAATTTAAAATTCCCGACTAGTCGTTTATACGACAGTAATCCATGTTAAATATCTACTGGGCTTGTGTTCCTAATAAAGCCATATTCTTTGTAACCTGCATTGGATTATCACATACCTACATGACAGCCTTTACTCGGGAGGCCGAACTTAACCCAGTCGGCTAATGAGAAAGATTCCGCAAGACAACACTACCTAGATCCAACTTAGCTAATTCGAATGCGCCAATGAGCGCAATGAATGCCTAGCAAGACAATTTACTGATAGCAAAAAAGAGTGACAGATTGTAAAAACAAGAAGGAAAAAAAGGATTTGTTGCCCAGGTTGGGATCAACTTCCCAATTTGGGCCTACGATTTACGAACCCCCTCATTCTTGATCAACTTCTGGTCGTTTAGCAGTAAATCAATCTGTCAACAGTGTTTTCCATTATGTGAGTTAAAACAAACTAAATCAGTGCTGAATATAGCTTTCAAATATATGTTTCAGTACTAAAAACTGGTGCTTCCGGTATGATCGCTTACCGTTTTCAAACAAAAGATGGACAATGGCAGTGGCTGCAGACTTCGTCGAGGCTCGTCTACAAGAATTCAAAGCCTGATTTCGTCATTAGCACGCACAGGCCTCTCATGTAAGTTTGCTGTAGCCTACATTATCCACATACATGCATTTCGTAACATACGAGTGGCTTACTACTTTGAGTTCAAAATTATAGGAAATCAACTAGATAAGTATGAAATGAAGTACCTTAATGTGAACTTAAAGGTTCATATCTTTATCTTTAAACTACATTCATTCAACACCAAATACGTCCATCAAACTATTTCCAGTCAGTTTCCAGGACCTAGTAAAATATTCGAAACGTAAAATGTCTAAAAGGTACCTGAAAAAACAATGATCTCTAATTAAGAGGTAAATGACGCGAAATGTAAACGAAGTACCCTAAATTTAGTGAAGTACCTTAAATATTTTGAACTACCCAAAATTAAAATTTAGTATCTAAGACCAAAAAAGTCTACCGCAAAATAACAAAGAGTAGGACTTATAAAGTCGTACTGTTATAAATTTTCAGGCTAACATGTTGTGCTGATTGACAGTCTAATGAGCTAATTGAAATATAATTTGATGTGCAAGGGCCGTCGGAATAAATGAAATAACGTTGTGTACGTTAAGAAAAATAAACGGGAAAATTATGACGTGTGCGCGTGGCAGCACACCTTGCCTGTTGGTCCCACCCACCAGTCTTCTCCCACCAGGTATTAGGGACCGTCTTCTGACCCTTGTTTGCTCGTGACCACTCCGGTGTCTTTACCAAAATTGAATTGTACAAAATACTAGAACTACGCTCATATTTGAACCTCTAAAAATGATTTTAAAAGTACAAGGTCGTTAAAAATTACCCCGCTTCCTAACTGCCCACCTGAGCTGTCCACCTTGGAGTTGGTGGGCAGTTAGGAACAAATGTTCCTAACCACCCACCTCGGATGACAGCTGTCAAACTTAAAACCGCTGTAACTCGCAAACTAGTGATCCTAGACTACTAGATTTTAAAGAGGAATGATAGATCTCGTCAAGATCTTAATTTCGGATGACAGCTGCCAAACTTAAAACCGCTGTAACTCGGAAACTACTGATCCTAGACTACTAGTTTGTAAAGAGGAATGATAGATCTCGTCAAGATCTTAATTTCGGATGACAGCTGCCAAACTTAAAACCGCTGTAACTCGGAAACTACTGATCCCAGAAACTCGGAAATAGTGATCCTAGACTAGACAAGAGTTACTTAATTATTAGGGTGAATGAAATGCAGAATAAATTTACCGTTACGAAACTGAAATTGATACAAAACTAATAAATTGTTACGAAACTGACGAAACTGATTATTAGTTTCGTGACGAAACTTAACGAAACCACAGAATATATAATAGTACTACGAAACGTAATGAAATTTATCAGTTTCGTTACAATTTCAGTTTCGTTACGGTACATCTATTCTACATTCTAATAATATTGAAATAAGGGACGAAATTACTGTAAGAATGAATGAATTTACGATAGATAATATTCTACATGAAAAAAGTGTTTGGCAATATTTTCAAAAATATGTTCAAAGATTTTGTCCTTTACCCACAATTATTAAGGTGTGAAAGGACTAACAGAAATTATAACAATTTAAGATATCCTGTAAAATCCTGTTGCCCCTACCAGATTAGCCGGGTGGGATCAACAGGAATATTTTTTCACAGGATTCCTGTTGTCCCCACTGGTGAAAGAAGCGCGGTGAGACCAACAGGCACTCCCGACCATACATTTTAAACGACACCTCGCATGCATCAAGACTAGCGTCTGTCTGATCGGAACTCCGGCCTGGATCTCACCGGATATCGGATACTCGCCGGATGCATTTTTCAGAACAAAAGTAAAATTTCTATGCAGTACGTCCGGCGTACGTACGCACGTAGGATCATCTCAAGGCAGTCCTGCGAGAAAAGTCGATCAAAAAATGACTCAATTGCAAAGCGAAATAGATCTAAATTTTGATAATACCAAATTGCCTAAAATGTTTATACGTCTATATATTTTTATACTAAAAATTAATGTACGAGTATACAGCTCAGTTATTCTTTACAGGGAAGAAGAAGGCAAGGATCTGCTCGGGAAAAGAACCATGGACTTCAAAGTGAGCTACCTAGACACAGGCCTCACTAGCCTATATTTCTCTGAAACCGAACAGTTGTCTGGCTGTGAGTCCAACATGACTACTCCACCAAGGGCTGCTAGAAGATATAAGACACATCTAAGAGATTTTCTGTCAACTTGTAGAAACAAAAGAAGGGTTCCGTTACCATCTAACCCTGCCCCACCACCAATAGATTACTTAGCAGCAGATGCCGTAGCTGCAGCTTATACCAACTTAAATGGCGCATACACGGCGTCGTATGGCGAGTATCCGCCTGCACCGACATTACACTACGCCCCACCGCCGTTGGATGACAGATTCCTTACGGCAGACAACCTCTTCCATCAGTATAAACCCTTGTCTTACCATTACGCACCATATACACCTAACGGGTTTCTAGAACCGGCCCCAGCACCTGGATTTGAAATGCCTCCGACCTACCACAGGCCGTCGTCAAAAGAATGCACTTACGTTGACAGCAGTGGAAAATACGTGAGTCCAGTGACTGGGCAGGAAAGGAGATCACCTAGTGCCGTGCCTGGCCCTAGTCCAGGTGGGTCCACGTGTTCCACAGAGCAAGAGAAAATGCAACAGACTCAGGCTTCGGAAATGCCGAGACAAACCGTTCTCATGTGGGGAGCGGGCGGCACTGTCCACGAGGCTCCGGTGGAGTATTCACCTCCGCAAGTTTGGCGTTACCACCCCTCACATTATCACACTGCAGAAGCGACTCAGTGAACGCTTTTGACTTTTATTTTTGTGCAATACTACCTATTAAAATAAATGTATGTTGTCCTTAAAGCCATGGATAGTCATAACATAAAACAGCCCTGGCTTTTTAACTTTTGACCTAGAAATAAATATTGTAAAATGAGAACTTGGTGCAAATATTCCATTATCACGTATCAATTGGGCGTAATTTATTAAACTTATTTAAGTAATTCAATCAATAATTTAATTACATTTTGGAATAAAAATTACTTGTAATTGCAATTACTTTTGCAATTATAATTCCTAATCGTTAATAATATTATATCACTACATACAAATGTCCTTTTTTGGTCCCCCACCCTATCGGCCCTTCGTCCGTTGCGTATTTATGGCCGATCCCGGTCTCGATCCGAGTTTTATTTTTCCTGCTTGGTAACTTATACTAATATTAAATTTTAAGTTATTGATATTTACTATTATACGCTGTTATTTATAATTGTAGTTATAATTATTATGTATATTTATTATTATATATTATTTTTAAGTTACCAAGTAAGAAAATAAACTCCTCGATGATAGCTAGTTACAAACCGTACTAATAAATATTCTGTGACCGTAGTTATGTAAGGGGACGAAGGGCCTATCGGCATTGGAAGAAACTTGGGGCCTTAAGAGGAACACTGTAAAGACCTGGAGGCCAAAATCTTCAGGGCCTCGGTGAAAATGTTTCATTTAAGGGGCCCCTTAGAAGGGACCTTAAAATCTGTCAAGGGCCCTGTAAGACCCGGTCCATTGCGGGGAGGTCTGGTGTAGTAATCCTCGGTGAAGGGGGTCTAAGTGTAGGGCCCGGTGAGACGGGTGAATGAGGAGCCCCAGTGTCTGTGTAGATACGGTGCACTATGAAGAAGAAACGTATAAGAATTTCTTTGATTAAAACATTACCCCATAGTAGTTTTATTTTAACCCACGTTATGCTCCGTCCAACGATCAAAATTATAACAAAATTGAAAGTCAGTTAATTTTGCTATTAAAATACAGCAGGCGTAATTTATTTTTCTAAAAGACAACCTTTGTAAGTCTGTGAATGTTATCTACGGTTGTTTATAAATAAAAGGTCAATGTAACATGATCTAATACTATATTATCGGAAGCTTATACGAACCAAGTTCTATCAAAATCTTAGACGACGTTGGAACGTCTTAATACGTGTAATTACAAAACTAAAAAGCAAGTTAATCTAAAAGTTTTGCCTGTAAGTATTACCTATTTCTTTATCCACACATCTTCTCAGTCATTGAATTAATTCTTTATGAACTTTTGAATATTCTTAGAATATATTTAAGTATAATTCGAGGAATAGAATCGCGATGATCGTCTAAGTTCATGGACGTCTACAAAGGTAGAGTCAGTTTCGCAAAAAGGTGGACGCGCATGCGTCGCGTCGGAGTCGCAGTAACAGCTTCTTTATCACCTTACTCGCTAACCTTATTTTGTGATAAAGACTTAGTTGCAAATATTATCAATAGAAAATTGCTAGGAATCAGCTAATTTGTATGAAAGTTAAAATAATAGATTTGTTGAATTAGACAGTGATACCCACACTCTTACCGGGTAGCTAAGTCAGTCACATTATTGACAGAGATATAACTTTGATACAAATCACCTGCTGTTTACTGTTCAATCAAGATTTATTATCATATGCCTATACAAGGTGTAAATATATTTCGATTATTTTGTCGGCCTTTGTACAACCGAACTGCTGCTCAATAATCAATATCAATATCAGCTCTAGATCAATATCTGTATGCAATCGATCATCCATAACCGAACTACTGAGCAAACCTTACCGTAGTCTAAGAAATTCGGTTGTACAAAGGCACCGAACTATTGAGACTAACGAACGCTCAGTAGTTCGATACCGGACAAAACAACCGAATTACTAAGCGTAGACCGCCCACACAACTTTTTCACGCATGTAAACGTCAAATTACTTAGATATCATACTTTCCTTAAAAAGTCCACCATCATAGCTGCTTAGGTTCTTTTAATATCAGAGCACTTTCACTGACGTGTTTCTTTCTCCTAGCATTTCCGCAGGCGGCCCGCGCAGCCTCGCAGGCGCAGTGCGCCGCTTGTTTAGTGGCAGCGCATTCTGCGCAGGCACATTGCAGTTTATGTTGTAGGTGAGCCAACCTTGCCCTTGCTTCTGAGAGGTTGTGACATTTCTCTTGAAGGCCAAATTTAGTTTTTTCGAGAACGCAGTGAGCTGACTTCTCCAACTGACCCGCGAGTTGCGTCGCCTGCATCATCAACTTGTGCTGTGGACGGTTTTTTTAAAAGAAATATATAATTCTAAAGAAATAAATATAAGAAGGTACTTTATTAAAAAGCAAGTAACTAAATAAAAATAAATAGTAGGTATCACACATGCTGACGCATTATTATCTGCAAAATCTAGAGACAGAAATGTTATTTTACTGTCGGTAATGGTTGTTGGAGTTAGGCAAAATCAATCATACTATAGGGATAGCAGTTACTATTAATGTGAAGAGAAGTGTTTTATTTGAGCTCACTGTTAGCGCTCAATTATTTTTGCCTACCCCGTCAGGGATGTAGCGTGAAGATATTATTGTATGTAAGTACTCGTATACTGTATAAAATTGTACTACGAGCGATCTCAAACGGGTGTTATTTAAAAACTAATAATGATAGATTTATTTAAACATTGAGAGAGCATTTTTCTACAGTTTGCAATGATGACAATAGGGAAGTAGTTAGTGCGTCTACCACTGATCTATCTACCTAAACCTAACAACCTAAATAAATAGCTTAATTTTATTGTAGTATTAGTATGTTTACCAAAATCCACCAGTAGGTCTATCAGAAAGTAACTATCGTACTGTGAGTAGTAGTAGATAACGATATATATAGCTGGTAATAAAAATATAAAAAATTCGGTAAAACTATAAATTTTATTGCAGATTTTATCATTTATAAAGCGAAATGCTTTTTTCCACCATTTTATCTCTTTTTTTTGCCACTACAGAAACACGTAATGGTTTTTGGGCACAAAAAGAATATTTGAGTGCAAGATAACATTGCCGCTGCGGCTATGAACGTGCACAGTGACATGCAAATCATAACTTTGAGTGTTTAATTTATTAACAAATTAAATTAAATTTCGGTAGATCCTTGATGGTGACTTCAGTCTTCAATTCTTGCTACTGGGATCAGACCCTTTAAAAAGAGAAAGCAAAGTTTTACGAAGAATATGAGTGCTTTGATCGAACTCTTCAACAATTACTACCAAAATGTATTGGTCAAACTTGGAAATAGTTCACAACAATAACTATAGTAAATTCTCAATGAAAGTGGTAGTAACATTGCCGATGTGACTTCGTAAAACTTTGCATTCCAGTACTCCTAATCGGGTAGAAATTGTTGAAGATGAGACAAAAAGACAAAAAAGAAGAGATATATTGGTGAGATATGAAAAAAAATAGGTACGTACCTACTACGTTCATAATAAAAAGCAACTGATTTCATGACATTATTGGGTTGTTCTACAATTCGTCTGGTTTCTTTTTAAAATTAGCATTTCGTCCGGCAGACCAACTGCTAATATTTGATTGATGAAAATGATGATATCTTGTGATTTTACTCACCTGTGCGGTAGCTTGTTGGGCTGCTTGAATTGCAGCATTGACAGTCGACTGTTGTTGTCGAACTGCTGCCGTATTTTCTGCGACCACAGCCTCAGCCTCCTTCACCTCTTGCTGCAGCTGTTCAACCACAGCTTGTTTGCCAGCTAATGCCGCTTCGGCTGCTTTAGCTGCTTGTAATGCCTTTTCAGCTAATTGCGTTTTTACCTGAAAAAATATATAATCCACATAACAAATGTCTACAACAGTGACACAATTTAAAATGGTCTTCTAGACCGGTCATGATTTATAAGGGTAATACAGGAATCTACTATCCATCCCTGTAATCAATATAGGAACAAACTTATAGGTAGGTATATTGGGTTGGATTTAGGAACGAGGTACCCTCGATATCAAGTGAGTGAGTGCTTCAGTGGGATTTACTGAGACCTCTTATAATAATTTCAGCTGCAGGAAAAGCGATTATTTAAAAGAAAATTTGTACGAGTCTGATAGGTTAAGTCACAGAGCATATAGTTAGGTTAGCGAAAATGGAGTCGGGCCACCCCGAAGGTTAGGTGCGACAGGCTGTTAAGTTACTGGAGACCCTTGGAGCGAACGAAACAAGCGACAGTTCCCGGAAGTTACATATTTGCGTTAAAAAAAAATCACTTTTCCAATTCAGTTGAAATGGTATCAGTGAAGCGCCCTGAGCCCCCAAGCACTTACAGGGTACTCGTTTCAAAATGTTAACCGGTATGTTTAATTTTATCACTGCAGATACAATGCATTCTTTTACTGACCATATGTGCCGCTTGAGCCCCGGCGGCGTTCTGTGCTGCCTGCGCAGCTTTTGCCTCTGCTGCCGCTTTCTGCGCTATATTTGATGCACACTTTCCTTTACAATCCCGGGGAGATTCTCTCTTTTCTTCCCTCAGTGTGTTCTGCCTTTTCTCATGAATCTGCTGCACCAATTCCGGCAAAGCGGATTGTTTGACTGCGACCCTTTTCTGAGGAAAACCCCAAACTGACACTGCAGTCAGCAGCAACAACGCCCAAAGTTTCATTTAGATATGTGCACTTCTTTTTCTATATCTTCACAGCGGCAATTTTATGTTGCCCATAATGATCCTAAAAGACTACATAAGTTTTTGTCTTATATTTTTCACAGAGTGGTGGATAAAAAATGTTGTTCCTGAATATGTGACACAAACAAATCACTATCAAGTGGCATGACAGATTTGATTTCCTATTTAGAAAAATAAATTTACTAAACTTCTTTCTTGTTTTGTCTCTTGATAGATGCGATGCAAACTTCTTGAGAATTTTAGTTCCGAATCAAACTTTTATTTCGAGTACCTCCTACAAATTACTAGTAATAGTCTTATCAGTCTATTTTGTCCTATCTCGGAGGCGCGCATCACACACGACGCAGATTGGTTCCGAACCCTGGATGAAAAATGCAGTCGAAGGCGTCAGATCCACCACCACCTGGGAACATTTCTACAGTCACGAACGCTGGTGTCGTCGCCAGGCTGGCTACATCTGTCCTAGATGGGCCCATCTGTATAATGATGAAGAGATTGACGAAGGTGGGTATCTGATTCGCATGATCGGGACTTTCACTTTACTTTTAATACTGACCTACATTCTGTTCAGGCGGGTATTCCCCTTTAGTCTACTTTAGGAAGACTTTAGGTTGTTCAAGCGGGTATTACCCTTCGTTTATTATAGAGGGTGTAGGTAAATTAAAAATGTTTCATCAAAAACCCAGTAGAACGGCCAGAAATAAGACATACTTACTTACCCAATTATTGTACGAATACGGAAATTGTACGAATGTGTCCGAAGCACTAAAAAGGTTCATTATATAAAAAGCAATAACTGGTGTAAACGCTAAAACCGTGCTTGTACAATACACCATTTTTTAAAGATTCTATAATTTTGTAGATGTGTTCACGTCATATAATATGAAAAAAATATCTATGAGGAAGAAACTTTATTCAATATATAAATAACTATTATTTCGTTCTGCACAAGGTGTAGGTAGTGTTTCCAATTCTTTCTATACGTTCAACCTTATTCCAATTAGCTTGTCGATCTGCGTGGACAGCATGGGCTCTTACACGTCGTAGACGGAGTCTGATTAATTTTCTTGAAAGGCCAATAGGTATCCAATAGAATCGGACCACAAGATATACATCCCACTGCTATTAATGTTGTTAAGCATGACAAGCAAATGATCATGTTGATGGGAAATCTCTATTTCTTGACACACTTGATGAATTTGTGCACTTCAAATTGTCTGAAGCAGACTGGAACGCACGCCAGGATCGTTGCAGAAGCAATTAAAGCGTACAGGGAGAGGCAAATCATCTTTCACACAGTTTTTTTTTGGCGAATACTAGCTTCGTTTGTGGTTATATAACAGCCAAGCAGCGAGTATCCTGTAATAGACAGTGGTATTATGTAAATAGGTACAGTAACTAATTTCAATATCAGAAAAAAAGTTTTACATAATTTAGGAACAATCGAGAGAGATCACATAACGTTCCACCCTGTATTTATATGAACTTTTAAAATAATGAAAACCCACTTTAGAAAGCTAAGCTTTAAAGTTTCAATCGGTGACCGATATGAAAACGGAAATGGAAGGGTATTCCGACGATTCCTATTCATAAAGGTACTTATTTCTCGAACCTCAAAAATAGGAGCCTAAAAGGATGCAAACTATTAATCCTTCGTAATGTTCGTGATAAGTGTATTGCTATTAGGTATTACTTGTTACGAGTAGCGAGGTTTATACAACACCTGAATATTTTCCTTTTTCTTGGCAGTGCTCTTTTGATGCCTTAGGTAAAATTTAATAAAACTGTATTGGGGCAAAACTAAGCCCCTGATTTAATAATTAGTTCCACGTTATGTCCATTAAAGGCACACATAATTTAGAAGAGATCTCCCTCTGCTAATAAAAAAACGTGTATTAAAATTAGTCCATGATAGATATATAAACTAATGTATGACAGTTCGTGTGATTGTCATATTTTAAATATCTCTTTTTTATGATTACGCTATAGAGCAAACTGCCAGTTACATTATCATATTATTATTTTTGTTGCGTTCTTTCCACGTGGGCAAGGTTATTGAAACCATTCAGTCAGACGATCAGATATCTACACCGACGTCGACGAGGTTACGACCACAGATTAATGATACTTTTGCGAAGTTTGTGATTAGAATGATTAGCTCAGATCTCAGATTAACCACCAGGCGATTAGCATTGAAAAAAAACCATTTTAAAATTTTTATCTATGAGTAAGGTAAGACTGCTATTTCAATTTCTTTGGGTAAGACATCCAAAAAAATTTAAATTTAGAAATGTGAAATTTCAGTTTACTGTCATCCATCACTTATATAAATAAAAAATTGCATTTAACAATATGCGTATGAAATTACTGTGGAATTGCGCAAGAATAATCCTGATCACAGGTTTATCTTTTACCGTATAATCCAGGATTCAATTTTAAAAATATTTTTACCCACAAAAAGTCAAAACGGAGGTGATGTATGTAAGTAGGTACCTATTATAAGATTTAACTATTGTATGCTAAAAATTAATAATTAAAACACAGAGGGTCTATTACTGCTGAGAACGTCTTCAAAAGAAGGTGCCAATTGTATTCTCTACTCCCACTGCAACAACAACCCTCATGTGCAAACGAGACACTGTACCTACTATGTGACTACGGCAGCGGAAGCACTGTCTTTATGTTAGCATTGTTTTTTTTTTTCAAAAAACACATTTCTACTGCAATATTTTACGATTAAGACACTTTCTGAGTCCTAAACAAAGTGTACCCAGATCTTTTCAATTGAAGAATTATAATCTAGAATTCCGTTTCCATTCCGACTTTCTTCTAACCACCATCATCATATCTGTCAGCCTTTCGACGTCTACTGCTAGACATTCCCAAATGAACCTTCCGCATCCTGCGCGTTTCCCCACTGGCGGCCGGCGGGTGCGTCCCAAGATGCGCGTAACTTCAGCCTGCTAATCGTCATTATAGAGTACTTCTTAAATGAACCTCAATTTATGGACCCGGGAAACTTTACTTGGCTTTCAAACTCTGTCAGTTCCGGATCATTCAAGGGTTTGTTTTGTTATCCTAGTATTTGCTTCTTTGTTTCAGATTTTTTGACACATGCTAATTGGACCGTTGTTGAGCGTGTTCACAGCTGCCGCTCTATTCGTTTGCGTTCCAATTTGCTCTTCAAGACTATTGAAGCGCAAGTGCGCCTGTCCTCTGACTCCACCGCACTGTTGAATGCTGCTAAAACCTACCGTGGACCATCTGCGCTTGTCCAATGATCTTGTAAGCCAATAACATTTTTCAGGTATCTTAAATTTAAAAGAAAATGGTTTGTGCTAGCTCGACTATCGCTATGTTCGGTTTAATAATATTAGTTCCATTATTAGCGGAGAGTTTGTTAAGATTTTACGGCGCTATCGTGGATGCTAAACATGCTCTAAACAAAATATGACATAAAATGTGTTCAATAATGATTGTATTATTATTCATCTTCGCGCCTCATCTCAAATTTTGTATTCCTACGTCTGCTATTGTTGCACGTTGCCTGCCGAAGGTACATTATGATGAGATGCCAACAATAATTATTGATGATGATTCTTTTAAGATTTATACTTATTTACGCCTTTAGTTAACCACCGGCACGATTCTGAGAAGGCACACATTTAAAATTACGTTACACTGAATTCTTGCTACGTTGTCATTTTTCAGAATCTGGTCTAATATCGTTTAATTTGCACTATTCAGAGCATGAAGGTAAGAATGAGATTTGATGCGGCGGCGCCCTATGTGGAGGCATACACGCTTATTGTGTAGGCCCTATCCATTTGACGGTGCCATTTTTGGTGGAGAATTTGGTGTTTTAGTTGGTTGTTCACGTTGCTATGGAAATAACACCATACTGCATAGTTTATTGAGTGGGTCCCACCCACAGGGCACCTAGCAACCGTATTCGTGTCTCCATAGTGTCGGCGACGGGGGGTGCCCACCAATAATGTTTAGACGTGAACTCAATGAACGTCTTCCTCGTTCCGCTGCAGGCATTCCAGAAAAATTGTAACTTAAAATTCATGTACTTTATGTACTTTTGAAAGCTTCATAAGTTTAAAAGGTACAAAAATTATACCTAGTGTAGCGTTGTGAAGACCCATTCGGCGACAACTTAAAAATATATGTTTGGCCATCTCCCTCCTCCCCACGATGAGGGCAGAGACCGAGGGAGTGAGCACTGAACATGAGATGACTCAGTACAATTCGCGCATAGCATCAAAACATCTTGTTGCATTTGAATGAAAAAATCAACGAAACAAAAAACAAGGAACGGTAGTAGCCCGACTTCCTTAAGGTACCATTCGGATTCCAGCAGTCGCTGCCCGGCAGCCGCGGCCGAGCAGCGACGGCCGTGGCCGCGTCGTACCGCTCTATATGGATTTATATGCAGAATCGTCCGATGCAGGCGTCTGTGGCAGCGCGGCCGAACCGCGTCGGTAGCAGTACGGCCGCGCGGCTGTGCGGGAAAAATTACGACGCGGCCACGGCCGTCGCTGCTCGGCCGCGGCTGCCGGGCAGCGACTGCTCAGATCCGAATGCTCCCTTTATACTCACCTCAGTGTTTTAGCTTCATGATTCAGAGCAATGGATTCGTTGTTACAGATTCGGCATGCAGCGGGTTCATGGTAGACTCATATGATTTGTATTTCCCTGTTGAGCTTAATCAGTGCGGCATTAGTGGTGGTCTGTGTGCCGTGTTGCGCCCGCGGGCTCCTGGAGCGCAAGTGCGCCTGCCCAGCAGTCCCCGCCTGCCCCGACTGCGGCATGACATATTGACGAACCAGAACACCGACTAAATTAAGCTCGCTTTCCATCACCGAAAATGATTTGCATGTGCTGCTCGACAGCTTTGGCCGCCGCTGCCATTATAGCATGTGGACCAATAGTTTGTGAAAAAATATTACGTTGCTTTATGAAATCCGGCAAAAAGTGATATGGTAGGCAGTTCGATTCGCCCAAATTTTATTTATTCTGATGTAGTATAGTAAATCAATACTTAATAAAAAATTATAAAAATTAACCTTTTTACTTTTATGCCCCTATACTGTACATAAACATGCAAAAATGTAATTTAATGTGTTCGAATAATAGCAATCGTAGGCACAGTTAGCTTCAAATATTTGTATGCTGTGGAGGAAGGAGGCTTCTGTGGTGCTCTTAAGTACAATAAAATAACACAACGTACTATGTTCAGCACCGTATAGTTTGTATAGTCGAGGTCCGTGCATGCTGACGTGTGCGTCGCGTCACGTGGCAGCTCCGTAGAGTGGGAGTAGCAAATTTTTTGATTCATGATAAGAAGATAGTAAGAAATAAGAGACTGGCGTATACAACGTGTGGCAGCAGATAACTGTGACACAGTTTTATACGTATCACAACAAAGGAGCTACCACGCGATACTCTACCTTACTACAAGTTTTCTGCTATAAGATATCAATGAGCACCAAAGATCTTTATTCAATTCAATACACTTTATTTCACATTTAAAAATTACAGACAGAAAGAAAAAGACAGATACAATAATGAACATCTAGGCGGTCTTATCGCTAAAAGCGATTTCTTCCACTACTTTGTCGGACCCGAGTACCTACCGTAAGTACATAGAAGCGTAGGTAAAGGTGAAGCGCAACCACAGCGCAACACAGACAGAGCGGCGAAGGGCGGTGCGATAGCGTTGCGGCGGCGATTCTGAGGGAAGCGAATATAAAGCGGGGCCCTTCAGAGAAGAATACCGCTTGCGGTGGCGGCGCGGCGGCGCGGCGGCGGTGTGTATGAAGAACGCTCCGCATCGCTCTGTGTGGCGGTTCTCAAATACTACAAAGGAATACAACGCGCCGCCGCCGCTCCGCACATCCGAAAAATATGAGAACATGAAAACCTATTAGATATAACTGACCACCCAAGTCAATGGCGTGTTTTTATCCTTATTATCATAGCAATAAATCATCAATTCATCGTAATGTCCAGGAATAATTAGGGGATTTGTGCGTGGGTACAGGATATAAAAGAAAGTAGTAAGTGAAACTGGTCTCTCAATCTATTGAGTTGCGAAACTGCTCTGCACTTATGAACCTTGACTGTACCTACCTACCTGTTTCATCTCACTTAGGCCCTCTTACTACTAAATTAATTGCAAGCGAATTTTCTTACCTAGATATATAAGTTCATCATCGTCTCATTGTATCGATCGCCGCCGTCAACTGCCTGCGGTCTTAGTACAGTCTTCCGCACATCAGTGGATACACTTTGACCTTGAGCTGGCCTAGCCTATTAGGGAGTTTCAATACTACGCGAGACCAGTTTATACTGGTTTTGTTACCACTGATGTGCGGTCGACGGTACTAAGGCAATGCGCGCCACAACCATTTCGCCAAAATTTTGATGACTCACTCCACCCTAATCGAACCAGTTTGGTTACGAGGAACCCGTCCTTTATTTCTGTGGTTCTGTATGTCCCTTATGTTTCAGTTTTGTAATTCGTAATCAGTTTCCTCATTCTATTCATAGTTAATATCATGAACATTAGCATAAATGGAAAGTGTTGATTTTAGATAACAATATACATTAACTGCTCTACTATCAAAGTGGATTATCTATCCCTATTTTTGATTCGTGATCCCTACTCACAGTGTATGGACTTTTTATCCCAGTATATTAAATGCGAAAGTTTGGATGTCATGTTTGTCAGTTTGGATTTTTCATAGAAATATAAGTCCATACAAAGGAACGTAGCGAGCGGGAGCGTAGCGAGCTTTTTCCGTGTTCTGTGGGATTTTTGATGCTCAATCGTTTAGTAGACCGTACTGAGATCTCGCTCTGTCCACTAAGATCTATTGAAAAGATTCCTGTTCGTGGCCAACTGAAATGTGTTTCACCTAGTTTTATTTTTTTATAATTAGGCAAGTTGATGGTAAGTGATCGCTGCGGCTCGTAGACACTAGCACAGCAGCGGAATCACGCTCTGCGGGAAAACGTATAAAAAATCGCCTAAAGCGCACAGTGTTAGACAAGCCAAAAGTCAACAAAATGTATAACAATAAGAACTCTGACGGCGAGCAGCACAATAGCGGAAATTGGAGGATGACACACCAGTAATCATAATAGGTATGTAGGTAATCCTACTACAAAAATCATTAACAGTTGTTCTGAGTACGTTACTCAGGCAGGCAAGGAGATTCGAACCTCTTTTGTCGCGCGCGCGCGCTCCCTGTGGTGTGGAGATCGCATCTTGCAAATTTAGTATGGGAAACGATGAAAAATTCTGTGTCAAAATCAGGGGGGGTACGGACAAATGAAGCGGATTAGCGGGAGGAAGTTGCTCATACAAATTTATATGGAGTTTGAAAATGGGAATGTGTGAGTGAGTATCAATTTCGATATACATTTGGCACGATTTTGGCACCCCCTAAAATGATTTTGTTACTCATCCATATGGGAGTAGTTTTTTTTTTAAATTCATGCAGGCAGGCGATAGAAAACGCTACTTTTAAGGAGCCAAAGAACTATTAAGTAATCTGTGGCCAAAGTAACTGTTAAGAGCAAACTAATGGGTTCTTAAACCCCCGCAAGAGTACGAAATCGTTAAAGACTCGAATAGTGCGCTTTCAAGACTTTCAACGTCCCCATACTCCTACCAATATTTTTTCCGACTGACGTGTCTTCAAATCAATAAAATCAACAGTAGGTCCCCACTGTTGGGGTCAGGCCTATCCTCTCAACAGGGGCGTTAGGGCTATAGTCCACCACGCTGGCCCAGTGCGGGTTGGTGGACTTCACATGCGCCTAGGAATTTCTTCTTCGGCGTATGCAGATTTTCTCATGAGGTTTTCCTTACTTAAGTCTGTACTTAAGTTTCAAGACAAACCCATTGGTAGATTGCCCAGCCGGGGATCGAACTCGTCTTCCCCACGACGCCACTGCGACGCTCTGCACCCCACGTGTAAAAACCTTGCCTGATACTCAAATGAACTGTAACAGATTTTGTTGTGAATTATTTTCGCCATTGCATTTTACAGGAATAGTTTCAACATGAATGAAAATTTGCGTCCGTGTAAAGTCAGGGTGAGTCGCTTGTGTTGCAGAAGTGGTTCGATTCATTTGAACTGTTATCGGTTGGAATATAAAATCAAGTGTTCTGTTCAAACATCCGTCACGCGTGCGCTTTTACTGCAGCGACTCGCGTTTATCCCTTTTGTTTTACATCAGAATCACCCATTCAGCCAGGTTCCTTTGCCGCGCACGCATTACGATTGTCGTGTTTCTTTTTGACTGTATAACAGTCGCACAACTTTTTGCTTTACCATTCTAACCCAGAAGTAAAATCGGTGTTTTGTGCTGCAGTGCTTAACCTCAGGCAGTAGGTAATCTGATGGAATTGTTTCAAATCAAACTTCATTATTAGATATTCATGGCGACAACTTATATTAATATCACTATCATAACGTACTTTGTTAAATGGCAATTGCTTTTCGTGTAGTTACTCTTCTCCTCCAAAACCAAGAATGTATTTGAAACTTTCATTAATGTAGTAGATTGATTTGTTCATTCTACGCGGAAAATTTTATCAATGCTGTCTAATATGAAAATATTAGACAGCATTGATAAAATTTTCCGCTAATGTTCAAAAATTTCAAATTTTTACAGACTAGGTAATTTAATTCTCAAATTATAACTTTGTGCACTTTGTGCGCTTAGGTTCACTCACACAATCACTTACTTACTTTTATAGGGATGATTGTATACCTACATAAATCTTAATAAAAGACAAAATGACCAAATCATCATCAACAGGGATCAGCCTCGATTTTTATTTTTTTAACAACAAATACTTTTGTTTCAGACTTAATACCTACAACAATGGAAGCATCGAGAAGTTACATTTTACGTATTTATTTTATATTAACATTGATGTACTTCATATCAGCACAAGAGGTATCATTATATTATAAGGATTCGGCGGAAATGGGCCACTTTTTCAAACGAACGCCAAATTTTTTTGTTGGTGTTAAAGGAAAGAAAAATAGATTTGACAATACTGAAAACGATATAGTAAATTCTCAAATGAAGTTCGTGAGACAACAAGACAACAAGGAATATTTCCCTTCTGATGTTGTTCTTAATAGGCAGAACGAGTATTCTACAGGTAGAGAAATAGAAGATTTGTATAATAAATACTTCCTTTTGTTAAAGGAATGTAAGAACTGCCTGCAAAACTTGAAAGGTCAGAATTCGGACGAGAATCATTCAGAAATTAGCCTCAGCAATGAATCGATTGAGCCGGATATGGTAAATAATAATAGAGCAGAAACTCTTCACGATTACTTCAGCATCCGTGGAAAGAAGTCCGGACCTTACGACCTAACTTTTCGCTGGAAATTCATAGGCGTTCGAGGAAAGAAGAACATGAAAGACATAAAAACCGACAGTGCATACAATATGAGGTTTTTGCAGGATCAAAGCAAACCGTGGCCGAAAAGGAAGACACAGATGGGATTCTTTGGAATGCGCGGCAAAAAATGGACTAACGGTAACATAACTCTAAATATTTACAAACGATCAATTGTTGTTGGCAAGTTTAAAGCGTAGCAAAAGATATTTCCTTAGAACTCTAGAACATATTAGCAATTTCTCGTATTTACATATTTGCCAAGTACATTAATTATTAATTAAAAAGTCAGATTCAACATTTTTAATGCGTTTAGCAGGTTGTCTGTAGGTAAGTAGGTAGGTACTCTTATAAATTGACCGTATTATAGAATCTCGAGAGAAGGTTTTGTATCTTTCTTATGGTGGAATGAATAAATGAAATATGACGTCATAAAGGCCATACAAAAAAAATATAAATTCGTTTCAAAGTTTATCCAGAGCGGGTCTTGCAAGGAATTTGTATCCACAACGACTACGTCAATACTTACACCAATTCTTGTCTCTCATCCGCTTTTCCATTACTTGACAAAATTAAAGATCTTTCGACTGTTATACATTCCATTTCCACGAACTTGCCTATCTACTTAGTTACCTACATGTAGGATGTATGTCAATATTTTTTTCATTAGGTACTTTATCAATAATATTATCATCGTCTCATTTTCTTTACAGAGCCGAGTCCTGAAATACAAGAAGTTTACTAGAATATCCTCAATCTATAGTGTTTTTGTGGTAAAGGTATATGATATAACGAGCATGCAGATCTTCAGCGAGTCTCGCCGACATGTATTTACAATCATTAGTGTTTTAAAGATTCCGCTTTGATAAATGCAATTATATAAATTTTTGATTTTACCATAATAATAATTATGGTAATAAAAACATATTTAATATTATTATATTTTTAAATAGTTTGCATTAGATTTAAACGTGAAATTAGATAGTTTAGTCGGGGTTTTAAATATACGTGAATCTTTGACTGATTTTAAAAAATATTTTGCGATAAGCAGGCTGAGATCATGAATACTATTCATGATCGCAGTAAGCATTTCACAGTTCCGCCATCGCAACTGTGGAAGCAAATTTTTAACCATCTTACTTTTTGCATACCTCCTAATATCCCTACTGGTAATATTCTATTTTTTGTGTGTTTTTATCGAATATAAATACGTTTTTATAGCAAAATAACTTTTTCCCGCGGCTACAGAAAAGTTTTTCCCGTGTACATTTTGAAACAGCGCCCTCTATGTAGGCGTTTTGTTACTTAGGTATTGGCGGACGCCCCGCGACTTTGTCCGCGTTAAAAAGTATCCTATATGTTATTCCAGGATATAAGCTATCACAGTACCAAGTTTCATCAAAATCTGTTCGATAATTTTTGCGTGGAAGAGTAACAAACATCCTCACATCCTTAATATAAACTTTCGCCTTTATAATATTAGTAGGATAGGATTTACAGACTAGCGGACGCCCCGAAACTTTGAAGACCGCCTAAAAGTAGACCAATATCTCGATTTTGTGGTTCCGTATAGGTACCTCAAAAGCAAAAACAGAACCTTAATAGGGTCACTTTTTTCAGAAAGGGGTAAAGAATCATATTGAAATTAATATCAAATAGTTTCTAGAGCCATCGTTGTCTTGGGGGTGTAAAATTCAAGGTTCTAAGTCAACGCAATCAAAAGATACAGCCATTAAAGTTAAATATTTTGATACTCCTAATCAATGAAATTTGGCCAGAAGAAAAGTCTTACAAGACACACAAAAAGTAAGTGATTAAGTGACCCCACTTCTCGAAGATTATTGGATGAATGGTAAATTAATATATCGTCAACATAAAGCCTGTTTATTATTTACAAGGGTGCTAGAAATATAAGTACTTACACATAGTTCAAAAGGTTACAGCGTTGACCACAATTAATCTCCGTCCATGTGTCTTTGACGAATCCAGCCATTTTCGGCAATTAGGTACACATTTTGCAGAAAATTTCCAATTTATTTTTAAATTGTTACATAAAACTTATGACTTCATGATACCTACATAATAACAAGATTGAAAAAGTCTACGCCTTTGTCGTTTTTTACATTTGTATCCTAGTTATTTCTGCTTATCAGTATCGCATTTAAAGTGGCATCTTTGATATTTTGTGCGGAAGGAGTCCAAATTGGTCCAATTATAGGTGGAGATCTCTTCCCGCCCCATGCGCTAAACATCACTTTCCTTTTACCATCCTTCTTTAACTTAATGCCGACATACGGATGGCCGGGTTTATATACTTTTGGCACAGTTTCTATAAAGGAATTAAATGGCAGCGCCTCCCTGATCGGCCGGTCATCCAGTCTCGTGCTTAAAGCTAAAACTTTAAAAGGACGTAGCTTATCCCCAGAGGGTACGAAATGCAACCCAGCCAAGTTGAATCTGACAATGCTCGGTGAGTATTTTGAAACGATACGAGTTAGTTCGGGGGCATAAGCTGACGAAAAAATTATTTTAGAACCTTTTGCGCCAGGTTTGTATACCAATTGACCGCTCCTTTTGCCGCCCCAAGGACTGAAACGTACTCTCTTTGGCAAATTTGGCTCTCGAATATTTGCTGCACGTTTCCATGTCCACATAAGGTCCGTGCGCGGTTGCCCTCGCTTTCCACCCCATGGACTAAAACTTCTTTTCTCTAAAGGACTCAAAGCGATAGTATCGTTAGCATTCCATTGCATTGTGCCAGCGATTCCTTGTTCTACAGGTAGAGTACCAACCATATTCTCGTAATTTTGTAAATACTGAGTCTTGTCCGTATCAACAAGGTTCGGCAACCACTGCACATCTTGTGTTTCTTGCTTATTATCATCTTCGGCGGTTCTTCTCTTTCTAAGTAAATCTGACCTGTCGGACTGCTCTATATTCTTAGGGTCATACTGGCTATGGAATAGGTTATAATTTTTATCATTAGTCGCCTCGTTTTGGTATGTTTCGTAATCGTTTTTTGGCATGTTAAAATAATTGCTGTGGGATACTGGGTAACTAAGTATGTCTAAAGGGTTCACGATGGTGTCTGCTTCAGATGCTCCTGTGTAAATATATTGTAGACTGGCTGTACCAAACCATGGGAACGTGATGAGGAGCCAATAGTGGGACATTGTTCTGAAATAAAAACTTTTCGTTTTATTACTTGGGTAGTTCCCGGTTGGAGGCCCTATGTTGTCAGTGATCTTTTTCGTTCCATTTGTACCCACGGATAATTTTAATAAAAAATGCAGGTTGGTATATACAATCTTTCCCATTTGTACCTGATTACAAAAAAATGTCATTCATGAGATTCACATGAGAGCGTCAGTGGCCTCGGGGATAAGACGTGACCTATGATATCGAAAGGTCCGAGGTTCGATCCCCGGCTGGGCCATGTACCAATGGGTTTTTTCTCGAAACTTAAGTACATTTACTGACTGCTCTCAAACGGTGAAGGAAAACATCGTGAGGAAACCTGCATACGCTGAAGAAGAAATTCTTAGGCGCATGTGAAGTCCACCAACCCGCACTGGGCTAGCGTGGTGGACTATAGCCCGCACACCCTCGTTGAGAGGGTAGGCCTGAGCCCCAGCAGTGGGGAGATTAATAGGCTGTTGATGATGATGATGATGACAAAAAAATGCACCGCTTTACCTAATGTAAGTATTATTTAAATCTCTGAAGCACAGTAAAAAAAATTAAAACCGGAAAATTATAGAAATCTCTTAGAGGTTTATGATTAGTTTCTGAGTAGTTCACAGACAATTTCGGATATTACTGAGGATAGGTATCGGATTTAAATTCGCGCTAATGGGTACTCTATTTCATTTCAAGACTTGTTTTATTACTACCGGCTGGTATAAAAGCAGCTTTTATAACAATAAAATATTTTATATTGAGCATTGTTTGCATAATAAAACAAAATTTTGAAAGTGCTCGAATATTTCTTAAATGTATACCATTCATAAATAAGTACCTACTTTAAATTTTCTTACAATATTATACTTACTTATTTAATAATAATAAATTTACGTAAGTAGGTACCTACCTAAGTTTATTAGCTGTATAGGTAGGAGTAGCTACATAAGAAATATTTTTCTTACGCGTACTTTGCTTTTTGTGTATAAAATAAAGATCTTACATCGTAGGTACCTACCTAAGTAAGTTTGGACTAAGTAAGCAGTTTGGATTGGATTGGGTCGAAAATGGGAATGAATCTAAACATTTTAATTGTCCTGCATGGGTACGAATGGCAATCGAAGTATGAAAATTACAGGAACAATATTGGTTGATGAGTTTCTAAAGATATAATAAGTACTTACCTAATTTTTAAATATATATAAACATCGAAGTTTAAAAAAATTGGCTTTGTACAAAATTGGAAGAAAAAATATAACTTACCTATCCTATATAATATTAAAAAGTTCTCTTTCACCTAAGTAATCTATTTTGAAAAATACCTACAAATGAGTAGGTACGTGTAATATAGTGTTTAGAAACTTTAAAATAGGTATAGTCAATATTATTAAAATACTTAGTAATATAGCAAATATAATATAGTTCTTTAGATTTAATTAAATATTTTTGATTATTTAATAGACACATCACAAAAATTCAAAAATACTTACAAAGAATTGCTGATAAATCAGTTTATAAGTTCAGGCAACCATACTGGCCCTTAAACGGAGTTTTATTAACAACTTTTAGTATAACCGCAACAAACCACACTTCTTGTAGGCAACATTAAAGTTGTATCTGTGTGATTGATTAATAAGATCTTGTGGAGAATACTTCGTAGATATTTTGATAACTTTTACGTACTAGAATTTTACATACAACGTGTTCGTAGCGAGGAGATGGTGTGAGGGGTGGGCGATGAGGCTAGCGTTTATATACTGGAGCAAGAACGCTTAAGTTTACAGTACCGTTAGCAAGGAAATTCCAACTTAAAAACTTCAGGGTTGTAACAAGAATGCAATCATAGAATATTTGGGACGAATCGATTAAAGTAACGCATGGTGATTGGACGAAAACTTTGAAATACGAATCAACAAAAGTACAATAAAATTAAAATGGATAAGGTCAGATGGGGTAAGAAGGACACCGAAGAAAGAGAAACCAAAGGCTCCTTTACGATATTATACATATTTTTGTTGTAAGAATTTTAAATGTATGTTGGGTGAGATTTCGGAACGCACCCGAAAAACTTTTTAAAATGTTCTTCTATTCAATTCATTCGCTGTACTAGTAACTAGTTGGCTGAAAAAAATTGTGTTGGGCTCGGCAGCAAAGTTATTTTGCGTCTCATACCTTTGAAACCCTCGCTAAGTTTAGGAATCTACCTTGAACCTCTCGCTTCGCGGCTCAATCCTAGAATCCTCGAGCTTCGGTTTAATTTGACCCTAAACGGCCGGCTGTTTAGGGCCAAACTAAGCCGAAGCTCGAAGCCGTCAATCAAAAGTTAAGTTTGATTAGTCCGTTAAACCGTTTTCAGATTTACGCAATTTGACTAGGTATAAGTAATTGAAACCTACTTGTATCATAATTTTATACAAATTTGTCCAAACATTATTAGAGATGGCGACAGAGCGCGGCTTTCAAGGTGCTATTGTAGGTACGTTCCTTCTGGTTTGTTCTTTACTCTGATACTGCAATGTACAATTCAGAGGAACTAGGTTTTTATAAACGATGGTAGTTTAGGATTTATTGTGAGGCGATGGTGCAGCGATGATGGGAGAGAGACATTAGAAGATTATAATTGATTAGGTCACTCCTTTTGCGCTGGGAAAACACGAATTTTGTAGAAACATCGGATATTGGTAAGAATAAGACGTATCCATGCTATGCGTGTTATTTCCTCCACGATGTTTTGTCAATTTTATCCGCAATTGACAAACAAGAATATCGATTCGTACACATTTACTTCTCGGAATATAATTTACATATTCTCACCGACCACCAAATTGGTATTTTTAGTTTGAAATAAGTAATTAGGTAGGTAGGTACATATAGAATAGAATTTTTCTACCTTAAAATTCTTTCTATACTCTAGCCTCCTGGGACCCCACGGCCTCGCTTGAGGATATAAACATTAAAAATAAAACGGTAAGTTATGTTGTATTTTTAATGTTTATATGTACAGACAGATCGCGACATCCCCTCTACGATGCAGACGCTTTACTCTAGTAGTTTACATACATTCATACCTTATCTTCACGCTATGTTACTGACGGGGTAGGCAGAAAGAATAACAGTTATGGCGGTATATTTTATTTTAGGGGTTCAAATAGTTTAACACACGGCTGTTTAGTTCCAAACTAAGCCGGAGCTTGTAAATGGGTACTCAAAAACTGATACATAAATACTTATAAATAAATACTTATATACCTACATACAAACACCCAGAATCCGAAAACCAACAGTTATACTCATCACACAAATGTTGTCTCGGGTGTGAATCGAACCCACGACCTTTGGCTCAGTAGGCAGGGTCACTACCACTTCGTCAACAGGCAGGTCGTTACAATAAATAAAAATATGTAGTGGAACGTATAAAAACTAACCTCATCCAGCCGGGTCCCGCGACCTTCACCAGATCGTCGGTGCACCTTATGGGAGGCCTGCCTACACTGCGTCTTCCGATACGTAGTCGCCACTCGAGAACCTTTCTGCCCCAACGGCCGTCAGTTCTACTAGCGATGCCCATCCCATTGCCACTTCAGCTCCACAATTCTTTGAGCTATGTCGGTGACCTTGGTTCACCTGCGGATCTCCTCATTTCTGATTCGATCTCGCAGGGAAATTCCGAGCATAGCCCTCTGGGTGACCTTGAGCCTTCTTATGAGGACCATAGTGAGCGACCACGTCTCGGTACCGTATGTCATCACTGGCAACACACACTGGTCGAAGACTTTCGTCTTGAGACACTGCGGTATTTGGGACAAGAAGATGTTGCGTATAGCTTCCCGAAGACTGCCCAGCCGAGTTGGATTCGACGATTGACCTCTGTCTCGAAGTTGGACCTACCTAACTGGACCGTTTGTCCCAGGTATTATATAATCGTCTACAACTTCGAGAGTAGAGTCTCCAACCTTCAGAAGAGTGGGTACAACACGGGTGTTCGACATGATTTTCGTCTTGTCCATGTTCATTTGCCTGCCTGTTCGTCTGCCTTCGCACGCGTTTTATTTCTAGATACAATTTATCTAGTCCCTACCTATAATCTGTTTTGAAATCGTGAGCTTTTCGCCTATTTATAGCAACATTATTTCGCAATCGATATAATCCTTTCAAGGTAGGTAAGGTCGCGACCGGTCGGTAGTCCGCCTTCGCACTCGTTTTTTTTCTGTTATAGTTAATGCTGTTGTTAAAATTATTTTAATCGACTAAATAAAGCGTTTACTTAACTACCTTTGTGTTACTTATCTACACGCCTACAAGTTTTGACATTGGAAATGTCTTTTCGTTCGCTCCAGTTAAGCTCCGATTTCACGAAAAAGTGCCCTTGTATCTCGGAGAGTTGTGAAGATTATGATATTCAAAAAATGGCTCGAAAGATGCGTATTCACGAGAGCTGTAAGGTGCAAAAATAATTATTCGAGAAAGTCAAAAACGAAAAAGTTAGAGCCGAAATAGTGAATTTTTTTTCCGAATTTTTGATTTTAACGCTCGATTTTTTTTTTTGATATTTCGAAACGAAGAATGATATCAAAAATTTTAGTAAAATTTCTGTGGACAATTTAGTCAGCTACGATCGCTACGATTTGAGCCTAAAACATAGACGATCGGGTTAAGGTTTCCGTAGGTATATTATCTTCTCTCTGGCCTAACCTTTTTGAAAAAAGTCAAAAAGTCAGAACGACCTTATTCACATGAATGAATGAATTTGTTTGTTCATAATTATTGATAATCTAAGAATAAAATAATTAACATTTATAACGTTGTAATTTTATTTTGTAACCTTTTCCTTATCCAGACTTTCAGCGACAATATTATTAGGAATTCCGTAGATTCATTTCCAATGTGCTCGATAGTCGTGTGTGACACGATTTCTGTGAATTTTTTCATTGATTGAAAAAATTCAAATACATTTTTTTTAAAATAAAAACAACATTTTAAGTATACTAAGTAAATACTTAGTATACATAAAATGTTGTTTTTATTTAATTTTCAATGACATTGTAACTAGGTATAATACATAGATCCTCAGTAGGTATATCTTATTTAATCATTAATCCGAACCATATTAGAGACTGTTTACAGGCCGTTGAACAAAAACTCACACATCATGGATCATGAAGCTTTAGGTTGTTTACGTCATAAGTCCACACATTCGCATGGTAATATGCACGCTTTGTTTATGGGTTGTCGACTCGAGCCGCAGTTTCTCTCGTGTGTTTTCCTCGGAAACGGGAAACTTCAACGATTATGAAGACCATATTATATTACATCTTTGACCTTTTACATACCAACCTACAAGCGCTCCGTACCGGCTTTTCCCGGAATAACTAACAGTTGCTAAGCAATGTTGGATTTTAATCGAATACCTACATAATGTGGATGTAATAATATGTACCTACCTAAGTACTCTACGTACAACTAGTACTTATGTACTACTACCATGGTAAGTACCTTTTCATCGTTTCGATCACAGAATGATAGATAAATATAGTGTCTTCGACAGTTTTGAACTTTTGATCCTCAGTTATAGGTATATAGGTACCTACATAACAAAGATTATTGAATTATGTAGTGGAAATATAGTCCGAGTTTCGATAAAAAGTGACCAGTGAGTAGTGAAAATTAGAAGTAAAGAAAAGGTTATAGGTATAGTACATTACTGCAGCGGCCCGCAACTGAGGTGTTGATGGACGAACGTGTAGCCGAGGCACACATACGCGAGTCCATCAATGCCTGGTTGTGGCCAAGGCTTGTATAGTAGTTTTCTAAAATAAATGCTCGGAAATTCAAACTATTGCGTAGAACATTTTGTTTCATACATTTTGGCAGCAACAAGTTTTCTATTACGGTAATCTATACTTATAATAAATCTGTAGAAACCGTGTGTCTGTACTTTGAATAAATTTATAAAAAAACTAGCTGTTGCCCGCGACTTCGTCCGCGTGGATTTTGGAAGTAGGTACCTATCTCTGCTATGTACAGACATACATCGTCTAGTTATAATTGTCCAATGGTAAAATGGATCATTCTAAGTACCTATATATTATTCACCATAATTTAAGGTATACCATACCTTCAGGAACAAACTATGAACACCGTATCCAATTTGGTGAAGACAGATAAAAATTTAAAAAATTGTTGTTTTCACTTCTATTGCTCATAAGACTTCTCATATCAATTTTTATTATACGTGTGTATTTTTTAACTGATACAGTATGGGCAAAACCAAAACCATAGGAGATACAGGGAAACTGTCTTAGGAACCTTTAGTAGTAGTAGACATAGTAATCGGAGCAGCTGGAGTTCGGGTGGCATGCATGAATAAGTAGTAAGTTCCTAAGTAAATTGCACAGTCTGTTTAATAAGAAAACATTTTATTAAATTTGACTAACTTCTGCTGCTTGGATTTTTTTCTTCCGTTACAATAAAATGATTCTAACATGAAACTAAGTCGATACGCATTTTTTAAAAATAATAAAAATTATTTTTCACTGGCGTTCTATGAGAAAACATTTTATTGAATTTGACTAACTTCTGCTGCTCAGATTTTTTTCTTCCGATATAATGAAGTGATCCCTACATGAAACTGAGTCGAACCGCATTAAAAAAAAAATGTGCAAATTGTCTCATTTTTATGGACAACACACGCTTGACCAAAAAAATTCTATGTCATAAGACACTTTCCCTGCATCTCCTATGGTTTCGGACTTGCCTATACTGTTTCAGTTAAAAAAAACACTGATATCTCCTATGTCTATGACATCGTCTTGTTACGTTAAATGATTTATCTGTAAATGACGATAACTTTTTTCGCTGTCATCCGATTTCAATGAAACAAAGCCTATAAGTTGCGCCAGGCTGTGCTTAATGTACCTGTGAAAACCGCAAGAAAATCCGTTCAGTAGTTTCGGAGATTAGCGATTACAGACAGACAGAAAGACAGAAAGACAGAAAGACAGACAGACAGACAGACAGAAAGACAGAAAGACAAAAAAATTTAAAAACGCATTTTTGTGTTCTGTTACTTCTTTTTTATCGTCCACACTCATTTTTTTATAAATTTATTCAAAGTACAGACACACGGTTTCTACAGATTTATTATAAGTATAGATGAGTGTGGACGATAAAAAAAGAGTAACAGAACACAAAAAACCGTTTTTAAATGTTTTTGTCTTTCTGTCTTTCTGTCTGTCTGTCTGTCTGTCTTTCTGTCTTTCTGTCTGTCTGTAATCGCTAATCTCCGAAACTACTGAACGGATTTTCTTGCGGTTTTCACAGGTAGATTAAGCACAGCCTGGCGCAACTTATAGGCTTTGTTTCATTGAAATCGGATGACAGCGAAAAAAGTTATCGTCATTTACAGATACATCATTTAACGTAACAAGACAATGTCATAGACATAGGAGATATCAGTGTTTTTTTTAACTGGGACAGTATAGGCAAGTCCGAAACCATAGGAGATGCAGGGAAAGTGTCTTATGACATAGAAATTTTTTGGTCAAGCGTGTGTTGTCCATAAAAATGAGACAATTTGCACATATTTTTTTTAATGCGGTTCGACTCAGTTTCATGTAGGGATCACTTCATTATATCGGAAGAAAAAAATCTGAGCAGCAGAAGTTAGTCAAATTCAATAAAATGTTTTCTCATAGAACGCCAGTGAAAAATAATTTTTATTATTTTTAAAAAATGCGTATCGACTTAGTTTCATGTTAGAATCATTTTATTGTATCGGAAGAAAAAAATCCAAGCAGCAGAAGTTAGTCAAATTTAATAAAATGTTTTCTTATAAAACAGACTGTGCAATGTACTTAGGAACTTACTACTTATTCATTCATGCCACCCGAACTCCAGCTGCTCCGATTACTATGTCAAAATTGTTATCACGAAAAAATACTTAAAGGTTCCTAAGACAGTTTCCCTGTATCTCCTATGGTTTTGGTTTTGCCCATACTGTATTAGTTAAAAAATACACACGTGTTATAAAAATTGATATGAGAAGTCTTATGAGCAATAGAAGTGAAAACAACAATTTTTTAAATTTTTATCTGTCTTCACCAAATTGGATACGGTGTTCATAGTTTGTTCCTGAAGGTATGGTATACCTTAAATTATGGTGAAGGTACTTAGAATGATCCATTTTACCATTGGAAAATTATAACTAGACGATGTATGTCTGTACATAGCAGAGATAGGTACCTACTTCCAAAATCCACGCGGACGAAGTCGCGGGCAACAGCTAGTTCCACATAAATTGGAAAGAAGTGGCGTCAATGCATGAACTGACTAAACATAACTTTGACGCTTTATCAGTCATCACATCACTTCACTTGAACTTCACGGAGCAGATAACTTGAACTCATTTTGTCAAAATGTTCATTTGTTTTTTTTTCCACTAGACAGCTTTCAATTTACAAGTCATTTCGAAATTTAATTATAACTTTTGTTAAGTTACTTCCGTGGTTGCCATGTTTCAGAGTAAAAATTTTCATTCAATTTTGTTTGGCCTCCTGCTCGCATGTTTTCGACCAGTAGGTACAGCATTGTCGATAATCTCGAAGAAGGTTGTCAAAATAATGTTCTCATTTCCAAGCATGTTTGAGAAAAGTACATAATAATATCTATTTTCATTTAATAGCATTATTATTTGAGGTATAGAATGGAATTATAATAGCTTAATAGCAAGGATCCCTGAAAAATTATTCTGTATTTCTAAATTTTAGTTTCTAATGTTGGCAATTAGATGGCGTGGCATTGACGATGCAAAGAATTCGAGCGCACCCGACAGCTGAGTTTGCCACAGAGCACGGAATCACCGCTGCTTTTCTGTGGCATTTGCAAACCCTAATTTTACTATAATGTACTGTGTGAACTTCGCTGCTTACGAGCGAGCTGTGAAGTGAGAAGGTCTTAGTTTACGGAGGTACTAGCTACCACAGAACACGGAAAAAGCTTGCTACGCTCCCGCTCGCTAATTTCTATGCTAGCTACTGATAATGTTTCAATTTTCGCCCACATGGAGCGCTGGGAAACAACTTTATCGGATTGTTCCAAATTATCCCTTGTTAAATCGATATTAAACCTACAATCAGTTTAGTGCGGTGTGAGTTACAGTGTGGATCTCCGAATGGCACTGGTTGTGCCCTGGAGGCCGTGCTGTGGTTCTTATGTATGCGTGATTAAAAACTACGATTTGGCCTTTAAGGACTTGTTTCCAATTGGCCGTAAAACTTTTTTTTTAAAATCCTATTTAGGTTACAAACATGTACTAAACAAACACTATTGAAACTATACTTCTTTCGCGGCTTGAATTAAATTCTATGTTGTGTTTGTTATAAATATGCCTGGAAAAATCAAAGTAAAAGTATTAGCGGGGCGTAATTTGCCTGTGATGGACAGAGCCAGTGATACAACAGACGCGTTTGTAGAGATCAAATTTGGAAATGTAACTTACAAGACGGATGTGTGCCGGAAGTCTTTAAACCCTCATTGGAACAGCATGGAATGGTATAGATTTGAGGTAGGAACCTACATACAGAACACTCATAGGTGTACATTTGAATGTAAGGATCTAGAGAGGGTCATTGTACGAAATAGGACAACATGTAAAAGGACATAAACAGTTTGGTAAAAACAATTTGGCTCTGCACGCCTCCTTACCTTGATTACAGAAAAAAAACTAAAGGCTCTCTCTTCTACACCCCCACCATACCAACCCTGATACATAAAATGGGTTAATGGGGTAAGTTTTAAGAGTCTACCCCAAAGAGTCACAGTTTTTTCAGTCCGAACAAGGTATCAACAATGTATCAAGCTCATCGCTTCTTCAATCTACATAGGTACTACAACAATATATGTTGAAATTTTAGAGCCATTTGCCTTTCCTGCGCTCCAATTGCGGCAAAATCTAATTGTCCTATCTGTACAACTTTGCCAGTGTCGACAATACCTTTTTGGATTCGGTCTCGGGAAATCAGCTCGAGAAAAGTTGAGAAGTTAAAATCAAACTTAGGTCATAATAATAGGAAGACTTTTTCTAAAGCGTTCGTCAAGACTTTCAGAAATCATGAATCATGAACCCTACGGTAGATGGATGGTAGGTAGATGATTTATACAGTCTAAATCACTGCTTACTAAAAATAATAAATTGTCCTTATCTAACTCAGGTAGACGAATCAGAACTTCAAGATGAACCACTCCAGTTACGCCTTATGGACCACGATACATATTCGGCAAATGACGCTATTGGTAAAGTTGTAATCAGTCTGGCACCATTGTTGGCAAGAGAAGCAAATAACCCTAAACTTGCCAGTCCGCCAACTGGTAAGTTATATAATCACTGGAATGTTTCTTTGATATAGGTTTCTCAAAACTGGGCAGAGCTACCTAAAGATATAACCCCTTTTTAACATCAATTTGAAAACTACTCTGGGAACTCCTCTGAAAATACCCACACACTGTGTGTAGTGGCTTTAACTGGCAATTCTAAGTATTTTAGTAGCAAATAGGTAATAGATATTGTTTATTGTTGTAGTTACTTTCTTAATGGATGCAAAGCTTACTACTGAACGTAAGTCGGCGATCACAATAGATCAGTAATGGTCGCAGTGACACATGGCTGGATAAGCCTTGATAGAGCCCCATCACAAATAGTAATACTTATGCTGTCTATACAACGACTTGGTGTCTAAAGCTAAGCAGAGGGGAGATGTGCCTAAAATGTCATTTTAAGCTCTGTTCTGCTCCAATAAAGAACTTCTGTTCATCTCTCCTCTGTTAGGCCGCCATCGCGTTTGGGTGCAGAGTGCAGATCAATACAATTCAACCTGTATCTATTATTCCAGGTGTGGTAATGTCGGGGTGGTTACCTGTGTTCGACACCATGCACGGAATCCGCGGCGAATTAAATGTAATTGTCAAAGTAGAGTTGTTCTCAGACTTTAACAAATACAAGACTTCTAGCTGCGGGGTGCAGTTTTATCATTGTAAGTGACGACATCAACTTTTAAGAGATTTGTTAGAAGAAAAAGAAGAAAAAAAACATACATACAGCCGAACATAGTTCCTCCTCTTTTGGAAGTCGGTAAAAATAACGCCATACGAAAACAGGAAATTAAGGCACAGAGAAAAAAGCTATTGGAAAAATCGCGTTCAGGGAAAAAGGCAAAAAGAAAATTTTCTTCATCTTCAAACTTCAGTTCAATCAGTACAGTCGACTTCATTACTATGTATGTTACATGTTCGTACCTTGTCACTCTAATGTATTTCCTAATGTCAAGAGCGAATGCGTCAATTACATTAGAGCGACAAGGTACGAAAATGTATACATAAATGAAAGTTAATGAAGTCGACCGTACCTTAGTAGTTTTCTAGTTATCTGAAGCAGAGACAGACAGACAGGAACAAAATAGCTATTTGCTTTATGCGAATATTATGTTATTTATGGCCATTGTTTGGATATACAAAATAACAGTTTTTGGGCATAACATAGCCATCACCATTAGCCTACACTAGTCGACTGCCGTGAACAAACACATTACATACTACATAAAAAATAAAATAGTACCTACTTAATCTTTTCTAGGTCCAATGATACCCCAAGGCTATAGAGCGACAGCTATACATGGATTCGTAGAAGAATTAGTTGTAAATGATGATCCTGAGTATCAATGGATAGACAAGATTAGAACGCCGCGGGCATCCAACGAAGCCAGGCAGGTGGCTTTTATTAAGCTCGGTAACCAGGTATGTTTATATTACACAAAATGTCCCTAAACTCAACGAAAACCCGATATCAGTAAATATACCCGCTTATTGTGTTTCTAATTTTGCTGGTGTTTGTATGTTTTTAAGTACATATTTATTTAAAGTATTTATGTATGTTTTTCAGTGGTTGAGTACCCATTTACAAGCTTTGGCTTAGTTTGGGACTAAACAGACGTGTGTGGATTTGTCCAAACATTATTATTCAATTCAATACACTTTATTGCACATTTAAAAATTACAGACAAAAAAAAGAGAAAAACAGATACATTATTTTATTATATTATTTCGTTCGTTCTTTATTATTGTGTAGGTCCAACGCCTAGTGGGCCTTAAAGCAGCGGAGCTGGGCGCTAATGCAGTGGTCGGGTATCAACAGAGCTTTGATTTGGAAGGAGAAGTGGGCGTTGTGGCCAGAGCTATCGGTACGTCATATCTATTTCTAACCATGTTGTGATGTTAGCAGCCGCTGTCCCCAGTTGTCTAGAAGAAAATTCTTTTAGCGGCCTTAAACTCCTTTAAAATGTACTATGAATGAGTGTTTAGCTTTAATTCCTACTATAATTGAGTACCCACTATTTAATTATCTTATTTGTTAGTAAGTACACCCGTTGGTGAAGTACATTCATAACAACTCAGTGATATTATTAATATAGAAAATTATTATTTAATATGGATCTTAAAACACATAAAGTATAATTATCGTTGCTAAACCATGTGTAGTAAAATTCATTACGATAGAGGGCGTTGTCAGCACAACTATTGTTGCCTTTATCGGTCTTTGATATGACGTATTAATCATTACCATAGAAGTTACAGGTTGTTCCAAGGTGATAAATGCAAATTTAATTTTTCGATAAAAAAGTACTGGGAGTGATTGTGTTATACTTTGCATGTATATTTGAATCCTTATGGTAAATCAGTTCGTCTGCTGTTCCAGGGACTGCTGTTAGCATAACTCCTCTGCTGTCGTCGTGTCTGTCAAACACCATTCCTCCACCACAACAGTGAGTAACCCAATTACGTTTACATTTGATTGTATGTATTTAAATTTAAATGTACTAATGTAGCGATTGAATAGCCTATCGGTACTATCGTGACCTCGAAAATTTGTTTCAATACAATCTATAGCTCAAAGTGAGTACGCTCACATCATCATCAGCCGGCACAAGTCCACTGCTGGACATAGACCTCCCCCGTAAGCACGCTTGACCTACGTACCGTTTCCTCAGTTTACCCACTTTATTTTAACTTTATAACACTGAATGTCTCTTTATAAAATCTAAATCAGGTAACTGTTGAATTCTGATACCTAAATAACGTCAGTTAGCAAACAACACCGCGCAAGTTGACATTTTTCGGTTCCGAACAGTTTAACGCCATTGGATGCAGTTTCTTACCGCGCATCCAATGGCATAAAAATGTCGGAACCCGAAAAATTTCGAATTGCGCGGGGTTTTTTTTGCTCACCGACGATAATCAGCAGCTCTAGTTTTGAGTCGCTCGCCTCGCTTCGAGCGTTCGATTTTACTAATTTTGTATGGATTCTGTATCGGATGTCGAAGGAAAATTAGTACAATCGACTGTACGAAGCGAGGCGAGCGATTCAAAAATATACGGCCTGAAAAGTTTAGCAGGGGCCGGCCACCAAGGGATCTTGCCCCATTATTTAGCACCACATAATCTGACTGATATTTTTTATTATTAAATTAAATAAATCTTTATTTGTCGTTTGTAAATGCAGTTCTCAATCGTATTTAGCTAAGTAATACATGTCATCATCAACAGCCTACTCCACTGCTGGGGCTCAGGCCTACCCTCTCAACGAGGGCGTTCGGGCTAGAGTCCACCACGCTAGCCCAGTGCGGGTTGGTGGACTTCACATGCAACGTCTTCAAACTATAACACGTGGAAAGATACAAAAACATGCTACCGTAGCTTGATATATAATTAATATTATTATATACATAATTATGACGCGGGTACAAACTGACAACATGTCATAATTGTATAAGTACAAAGAAATTGCAATTTCTTTCATAAAGTACCAGATAGCACGAGTGTCAAAATGTAAAATTGTCAAATTGAGGAAAAGACAAAAAGGTCGGCGGCTCAGCATTTGACCACTGTCGCGGAGGGACGCCAGCCGTCGCTGATATTCTGCCGCAGCCTGATTATGTGTTAGTACCATTATTATATCAGCTTGTTGTCTCGCCAGGACGACGGACGATGAAGAAAAGGAAAAGTGCGAAAGAAACAAAGAGTCGCCGCGGCAACACTATCGCCACGAGTCGTACGGGGGCCAAGAAACATCATCCGCACTACACTCCCAGAATCCGTCGTTACACTCGTCCACGCCAGTGGGGATCCACCGCAGGTCGTCTGATTCTGATCTCAGTGTCACGTCTAAAGGTTAGTGTAGTTCACACACCGCAGCCACCAGAACAAGCTAATTACAAAAGGACCACCTAAAAGTTATACTAAAAGTTGCGCTAAAATAATAAGAATAATAATTTATTGTAAACACAACACAAAAGTAGAAAAGATACAATAGTTTGACTTAGCTTAATGACATAGTTTCACATCAGGCTGATTAAAAGGTAATTGTTTAATGCTAAGAGTATGGTAAAAAAGTTACAGGTTTCCTTTAAAAAATCGATAAAATTAAAGTAAATGTAGTGAATGAAAATTCGTTAAACGGCATTAAGTAATAAAGGCAATTTTTGATTAGTAAGTATCTAAGTAGAAACGCAAAAAAGATGGAACATGATTTTAAAACCATTTGAAAAAGCGGTTTATCAAATGGTACTAAAATCGTGTTCGTCTTCTTGTTCCGCTGGGTACAGTACTATCTTGCCATTTTTCTATAGAGCCGGGAAAGTAGGTATTAAAGCGTGACGCCGCCGCTCAGGGTGTGTCACGCTTAAGTGAGCGGCGGCGTTGCGAAAGCGTTGCGGTTTTCTTTCTGTAATGTTCGAAATAATATGAAGCCCTTTACATCAAAGCGGCGGCGGCGCGGCGCGTTCTTCATACAAACCTTCGCCGCCGCAACGCTTTCGCAACGCCGCCGCCTAGTGTGTGTCACGCTTAAATGTGTACCTACCTGTTTCAGGAGGCTCGTTGAACTTGTCGAGTAGCAATCCAGTCAGCGGTACTGGTGCGGTGTTACGTCCGTCGATGAACACCAACAACTTGGACATGCTGGAATACCCATTTTTGACCATAACAGAATACCCGCCAGTATTCATTCTACACTTAGGTAAGTTGCGGTTGTAAATACAATCTACACTAAACAAGGTGGAAACGAAAAGTGATCTAACTCGATTATTCTTAAACTAAACAATGTATTGTAAAACTTTTTACTACGTCACTAGCTTTGTAAATTGACATTAAAAACTACCTGTAAAAGAAACGGGATATGTTCAAAATTTTGATTATTACTCCCATACAGGGAGCCCCATACAGGTGTTTATAGGCGGCGGTGACCTCTTAACATCAGGAGGCCCGCCTGCTTGTTGCCCCGATGGCAATAATAATAATAATAATCATTTACTATTTATATTACATCACTACTACATAACATTTTCACAGAGGATTTTAAAGAATTACTTTAAATAATTACATAAATATTAATTAATTTTACTTTAAAATATTTTTTTTAGAAATAAGAGGTGCGGAGTTGGTCATAAGAACCTCATTGTATAAATAAATCCTTCGAGTTTGGGCCGATTGACTTGTCTCCAAAGAGTCCTTTGGTTACACGAACGTGTTTTTTTTTGTTTTCAGGGGGCACAATCTGTGCTCGCTCCGTGAAACTGGTGGGTGAAGGTGGTGGGGAGAGCACCGCGCGCGCCGCCTGGTGGGCCGAGCTGCGAACAGAGTTGAGAGCGCACGCTCGGGCGTTGCGTTGCAACTCTGTCATCGCATACACGGAGACAGCGGCCATATTGTAAGTAATATTTGGCCTCCATTATTTATGTTCAGTTATAATGCATGTATGTACCCATGCTTCGATAATCGTTATGTACCCATGCTTCGATAATCGATTTTTTTTACAAACTGAAAAACTATTTAAGTAGACGAATTAAACTCGGGCGAAGTATAAGTATACACGCTAGTACTAAATACAATAAAACCGTAGCAAAGTGGTATTTATAGCTGTTTTGGTGTGTGTATCACTAATTCCTCACACAAGTCACATTTTGTCCTGGTATCATTTCATCTAAGTCCTATTTTGTATGTAGGTAGATATCATACCTACTTACATGAACCACGCAATAAATATTGTCAAAGTCAAAACTATTGTATTGCATGTATGTACACTGGGTACATTTATACAACAAATATTTATATGCCAATTATATTTTGGATAATTGCGAGTACTAGCAAAAACTATTAAGAAATTGTAGTCATCGGTATATAACTAAAATGGACGATTAAGCGATGCTGCGTCTCTTACAATTAATTGGTTGGGCTCTTTTTGATAGCTACGCAGCGCCATCTAGTTGAATGTTAACATTAGCATGCTTCTTCGTTTCTTTCTGTTCGACCCTGTATGTTCCTCTCCCCCGCTTAGGCGATAGGTCGTCCCTCGCCCTTGCGCCATCGCTGGCGAATCACAGGACTCGGTAGTGCATTCTCGCGCTTTTTCCTATTCTCCACCGCAACTCGCGAGAAGAACGTTATGCTTTAAAAACGTGCTATTCGATTTTGTGTGGATTATTCCACAGTCCGCTCCGCTTTATACTTATTTTTACGTTATACGTGCTACAAACTTGTCTTGTGAGCCTGTGTTGTGTTTGTGACATATCGCTAAAGACCAAGCGCTTGCTTGCTACTTAGTACTGTGTCTAGCCACCTGATGCTGCCTGCTAAAAGCTGGACTGGCTGACCCACCACGCGCTGGGGTAAGTCCTTTACCTTCCTATTCCGATGCTATTGTTAACACTCACGATCTAGAAGAGCCTAGTAGTAGTTCCGATTCCAAATTAGAACCGCATACATTCCACAAAATTCTTAATCGGCTATTCTTCTTGGCCGCTCATTCAGTGCTATTGTTCTTGCAGTGACGACGTCTGCGTTCTTTCCGCATCGGGTACGGCGGCTGTCATAAATCTGGACTGTGATTTTACAGCTGTACCTGAACCGCCAGGTAATTATTCGTATGAACTGACGTTACGAATTGAGGACTTTGGCCTTAAAGTAAGGTCGCAACACTACATAACTCGACTATCGAAAGCATGGCTGGTGTTGGTACACTTGTATGAACCCTATAACTGAAATAGGCGCGGTCATATTATAATGAAGACTAGAAAGTGTGTTTCCCAGATGGAAGACTACACTTTTCTCCTACGCGGCGACTATCTGGGGAAGACAATTAATATAATCGCATTATACAGCTTAACTACCTACATTCTGTATCGTATGGCAACCACTAAACAGTGTAGTAAACGTTGCAACATCGAATCAGAAAGAAGAGTATCTCGCAGCAGTCAGTTGAATAGTCGCCCAGCATGTCCACTGTACAGTGATACTTCTACAAGAATGTTTACATGAATAATTAAAGCTACTTCAAATGAGTATTTTCGCGTTTTCTTGCTTCGCAGCGTCATAGATAATGTTCCATAATTATACATATGGAACACCATCCTACAACACTTAGGTCAAACTCTGGTATTTTAAAACTCTTTTTTATTTATTTTCATACAGAAACAATAACTATTTCGAGTAAAAAAGACAATAAAATACAAAAACTATTACCTAGTTTTTGTATTTTTTTTTATTTTATTAAAAATACAAAAACTAGGTAAAGGACCGCCCCGGGTCTGACCTGGTCCAAAGGTTCCGAAGACGCTAGCGGCATTGCAGCCAACGACAACCTTTGGACCAGTAAAGATCCGGAGCGGGGGTCCCCTCTTCTAAACTCTAAATGCACCCAGTGTCCTCACATGCAATACACTACTTTGACCTTTGTTTTAGCGTCAGATGAATCAACAAGTACGGATATAGCGGAAACTGAACAGTGCTCAATCGCCCACGTGCCGTATACGCCGGTCGCGGGGCCATATCGCGCCGAACTGTCTACTTGCGGTGTCTGCAAGTGAGTACGAAATCACATTTTTTTAAATTGCTACGGGGGCAACAAGCAGGTGGGCCTCCTGATGTTAAGAGGTCACCGCCGCCCAAAGACACCTGCAACACCCGGGGGGTGCTGGTGCGTTGCCGGCCACGGTTGGAGGGCTCTTTTGACTCTCTTCTTGAAGTGAAAAAAAACCTATTACATATATGGTGGCTATTATATATATTATATACATGGTGGCTTAATGACCCTGCCTACTACGCCAGGGATCGTGGATTCGATTCCCAACATTTGTTGTGATGAGCACACGTATCTGTTGGTTTTCGGATTCTATGTATTCGTAACGTATTAACTTTTAAAAAGTATATAATATGTTTGAGAAAAAGTTACTATCACTACGTGTGTGGTGACTTGCTATAATATACAGGGGGATTGGGAGATGGGTGCATAGCTTTAAGGCGAAGCTAGTACAGACCGTTATGGTTTGCAAATAGTAAGATGTTTAATGAAAAATAAGTAACCTCTTGATAAGTAACTTTGATAAATAACCTCTGTGGTTGCTGGTTGCCATGTTTCGGAGTAAAAAATCATCCCATTTTTAAATTACACTGTACATATGCGTTTTAATAGTAATTCGTTAAGCTTGGTTTTCCTAGAGTAGCGGTGCTGTCATTTAGCGGACGTAATACAGCGGTGAATGACGTCACTAGAACAAATGGACTAAACGACGACCGCTCTCTAGGAAACCGCGCCATTTTGATTACATAGACAACGTCCTAGTGATGTCATTCACCACTGTATTATGTCCGCTAAATGACGGGCACCGCTACTGGAGGAAACCATAGCATTAGTCTGCCTAAAAATTCAAAATTTCTCCTTCAAATTGGTTTGTGGATCCTAATTTCAATAATTTGTAGGATATCTAGGTAAATGATACATAAAAGAAAGAGTGATAATCAAGCATGTTTTTAAAAATTTTTGGACAAAAAAGCATCTTCGGTTATTTTTTTAAATGAGGTCAAAAAACTGTATTCTTAAATTTTTGAATTTTTTATGAACTTCAAATGTCTGATAATAAAATGTCTGATTCTCAAATGGTTCATAACGGTGTGTACTAGCTTCGCCTTAAAGCTATGCTACCCATCTCCCAATCACCCTGCATGTTACAACTACGTCTGTGACTGGCTTTAAAGTATGTGTGTCCCATATCTTTACAGAAGAGCTCGTGTTCCGGCTGTGTTACTAACAACATGCGCGAAACCGACTAGACTTTCGTCTTACCCCAAAGCAGTTACAGTCACGGCAATTGGTAAGTGTATACATTTTCATGACTGTTGGCAACACAGACAATATAATGCCACTAATTAAAGTAGGCGGACAGAGGGCACCACCATCTTTATATAGAATAGGCTGTATTGTATTTAGTAGGATAATACCTTCTTGCGCTCTCCGCCATTGTCGGCCATTCAACTAAGTTTTACAAATAAAAAGAAAATTCAGTGAAAAAGGAGTTTTATTCCAAATAAGCTCGCATTCGCAACATGACAATACCATCTTCTTTTATAACTGGCTGTTGGGGCTTGATCTCGATGGCAGTGATAATATGGATGAAAATAAAAGGTTTCTTGTTATCACGGTGTTTTAATATAGTTAAAGAATTAATTTTACAAAAATTCGCATGCTTCCATCTTTCTCAATAAGTTTTGTGTGTTGCCAGAATTGAAAACGGGTAAGACCATAGATTAAACAATAAAAAATGAACCATAGTTTTAAGTGGCGTTAACACTGGCTGTCTCCCACTCCCACAAAACACTTTTCAAAAAAATTTCTTGTCTGTCTGTTTGTACCCGTCCGATTAAAACTACTATTAAAACTACCGGTTCGATTTGAACCGGTTTTCTTTGTTTGAGTGCATGTGGTCTGACTTAAAATCTGGTGTACTTCGATTTTTTAAATTCTAACCCTAAAGGGGTGAAAAGGGATATTAAGGTCTGTATGGGACCAAAATAATTATTAACATAATGATACTTCTTATTGCGAACGAAGTCGCGGGGCATAAGCTAGTAAAAAATAAGATTATTGTTTCAAATCAATTTTTATATATGTGTGTGTGTGTGTATGTGTGTGTATGTGTAGTAATGTGTGTATTCTGTTTCGTTCCCAGCGGCGCGCATCCGCCGAGCTCCGCCCACTTCGGAGCCCGGTGCGAGAGACATATCCGATCAGCTGCCCTTCCTCGAGTATGAGCTGCACAAGCTACTGCTTGCCAAACTTAGAATGCAGGTAGTGTATATTACAAAATGAAATAACATACGAAAACAAACGCATCTTTTTGCATCAAAATATAAATCACATGTATGAGAGGCACACTATTATAGCTAAAACTACTTCGACATTTAGGGCTTTCTTCACCACTTGCTAATAAAGTCCCCGATACCCTATCTGCGGGTTATGTGACAGCCCTTTTTTTGTTTCACCGGTATCTGATTGCGTCTGTACAAACAGCAAGATCAAGTGGCTGTTATTTTTTATCTGTCAGCTAAGGATTGTTTTTTCGAATTTAACGCGGGAATACTTCAGTTTTATGTGAACTTTGAAAGAAGCCCTTTGACTCCTACATTTCTCTACTTCGACATTTTACATTTTTATACTTTATCGTTTATCTATTTTGACATTAGTCGCCGAAATCCTTTGCCCTGATCACAGTAGACGTAAAAGGAACAGTAAAACGTCTTTATACAAAAGGCCGAAACGCGAGATATACCTACGCGCCTCGAATTCCCATTCTCCTGCTACTACTACTGCTAGCCTATATCCCCTTTGGAACACAAACTGTTGTTAATTTGGTTTCCGAGGCGCGTTTGTTTTGAAAAACAATCATCACAGTCACCATAGTAGCAGTATGTTTCACTATCTCAATGTAGATAGAGAGAAGTCAGCAATTATAAATTGTTATTACTTTCCAGGGTGCGAATGCACTGTTTTCGCTGCAGACGCAAATAGCCATTGGCGAGAGATGTGTAATGGCGCTAGCCAGCGGCACCGCCGTTAGATTAGCCGCTCTCCCTCCACCGACCCCACCGTGCTTAAGGGTAACGTACATTTATACATTAACTAAAGTACCAAAGCGTCAACTAAAGTATCAATCACTACAACACCGTCATGAATTAGTGACAGTACGTAACCCATGTCATGCCGCATGATCGTGTAGGGACCGCTTTACGGTTAACGTCGGTTAGTTTTATTCTATGAATAAAGTTTTCTACAAAACTAGGTTTGGTAACTACTATTAAGGTAACGTTTTGCCCCCCTTACAAACTCTCTAACCCGGGGCTATTGTAGCTAGGGCATGCTAGGGGGGCAATTGTAGTTGACTTCGTTACTGTTTTTAGACTGTGGCTTTAGAGAGTAATCATTTTTTAATTTTTATTTTTATTTTTACTTTTATTCGAATTAGTTTTTAAATTATTGTATATGGGTTTTTTATGCCTGAAATAAAACATTTATTATTATTATTTAGGTACTCGTAAAAAAATGAACTAGTTATTTCAGTCAACTACATTTGCCCCCTAGCTACAACGCCCCGAGTGACCTCAATAACATCTTATTATACCAAACTGTCGTAAGGTGAAACCAAGAAGTTTCAAATCTCTTTGGTCGCGCGTGCGCTCCCTGTGGAGATCGCATCTTGCATATTTAGTATCGAAACCTATGATACCATTTACCGGGGGTTGGGCGGACAAAGGAAGCGGAGTAGCGGGAGGAAGTTGCTAGTACAAATTTATATAGAGTTTAAAAATGACAATGTGTGAGTAAGTCATAATTATGTGATTAGTTTGACGCGATTTTGACACCCATAGAATGCTTTTATTACTCATCCATGTGGAAGTGGCAAAATTTTTTGATTCATGGGTGAAACTGACGAGCGTCATATCTTGCCTACATAGTCTGTGTTTGTTACCAGTTTTGTTACCTACATATATTTTTGAGACCTTTGTCTCGTTGTATTGTTTAACGATGCTTGCTACGCTCCTTGCGTATACGAGCCTCGGACACGTGTCTTGTTACACAAAGGTAGCGCAGCTGCAACTCAACCCGCCATCCATTACCTACTAATTATTTCAGGCAACAGAAAATGACAAGGAAGCGTTGGAAATACAAAGAGCCCTGTGGGACTCGTTTACGGCAAATAAACTCGCCAACGGATATGACACTGGTGAGTAAAAGCTACTAAATAAATTCACATTTCAAAAACACTATTAGGTCCGTTTTATAATAACGTATTTCAAAACTTTGAGGGATTTATTTACAGGTTGTGCCTATTTCATTAAAAACCCGTTAAAACCACAAAAAGGTTTTATTTTATTTTATAAAAAAATCCATTTTAAAAAAGTTTTTTTTTTGTTGCTTTTGGTAGTATCATTCCAAAACACTCTACAATATACGTTATCGTGTTTTGTTCATGCATTTATATTGATTAACACTGGTAATTAATATGTAAAATTGTACAGATGTTGTGGAATACAATGAAAATGGTGCACTACCGGAAATAGAAACCGAGGAGGCCCCGGCGTTGGACCTATGCTTAGACAAAGACGCGTGTGTTCTCGAGTTGGACGAAACTGAAGATGTAAGTTAAGTGCGAATGGCCTTTTGAACATGTCAATGAACCGCATTAGTAGCATCACTAATAATAAATAAATATTTTTTTTTACCTACTTATTATTTATCTATATTCATTATATTTAAACCAATCAAATAATAAAAACTAAAACAACCTAAAATTAAACTAACTTAAAAAACTAAAATAACTTAACCTCCAAACATAATTTTAAAAAATAAACTAAACCTAAACAAACAGTAAAAAAAAAACTAAAGGTAGAAGATCTCCTCCAACTCCGCCGGATTTCCAATAGTGCTAGGTTCCTACTAACCTCTTGCTATGTTTTGCCGCCAAAATAAAGAAAGCATGAATACGATTTGCTAATATTATAATTACCTACGTATTAGTGTCTACATAGTGTACGTAGGTATTTACAAAGTCTTATAACTATGTAAGTAAATACGTATTTATGCGAAATATAAACTTGTCTGCATTGTAATAAGATCTGATAATATAAATGATTTTAAAAAACTCCTACCCTCATTGACAGAATTTTTACCTTGGTGGATGTGACTGTTTTTAGATAGAAACAGCGAGAGCCCTGGCGGACAGGCGCTTGACCATGCAAGTTTATACCACCGGCTTGAAGCTCTCGCATACGGAGCCACATCATGCATTCGCACAGGTGAGTAGGTTGTCGAGAAGACTGAAAAAAACATGCATACAGCCGAACATAGAACCTCCTCCTTTTTTGGAAGTTGGTAATAAAATCAAAGATATTCAGAGAATCCCATTTGTTCATATCGTTCACTTTGAGTTTCAATTACGTTTCCCATTTTATATTGGTAAAGAGTGATCCTAAATAAATGAAAAAGTAATAGAATACAATGGAATCTGAATGGAATAGAATATTTTATGAGTTTTTTTTTTAAGTAATATAAATTATACCTGATGCGAACTTACAAGCTGTTTCCCGCGGCTTCGTCCAAGGTTTTATAAGTTATTTCTGACTTTGTTCTTTTTGTTCGGCTTCTAAGGGTCGTAGCGTGATGTTATGTAGCCTAAGCTTCCCCAAGAATTGGGATTTCAAATGCGAAATTTTCAAACTTGTGCGGAGATTAGCGCGTTCAAGCAAGCAAGCAAACAACCTTTTTTTAAATCCAATTTACCTCGGTGGCTCGCTATCGAGCGGGTGGGTATCTAGAGGGTCGGTATCGGAGGGTATTTAATTTATTTATTAGGGATAACTACAGCCATAATTACAAAGAGTTGTTAAAAACTAGGTTACAAAGTTAAAGGCCAATTCCACGTCTATACTAAAGAGTAGTAATAAGTTACAAAATAAACTTACAAATAAATTTAATATTTAATTTAACCTTAGGAAAAAACGATTATATTTTCTAAGTTTAAGTATAATGATGTATCTTCTTTGTTAACTTATAATGGGTATCTTCAATGTTAACTACATACACCAAGCTTTTAGTGAGACGTTCGATTGTTCAGGTGTGGCGCGCCAGGTTGATTCTGACCACTCAAGGCAACGGCACGTCGAGCGCGGCGGACAAGCACGTGATGCGAGCGCTCGACGGGGTCGTGTACAAACTGAGGCGACTGCATCCGTGCGCCATAGTCACACCCACGTTCCAGCTGGATCTGCCCGAGGTAACAACATAATAACTACTAGCTGTTGCCCGCGACTTCGCACGCGTGGACTTTGGATAAGAGCGTAATTATATACTGCTAAATTCCATCAAATTAATTTGTTAACTAACCAAGCAAGCTATTTTCTGAACTGAAAGCATCTGTAGCATTTTCAATAGCAGCCAGTTTCCTCTGAACTGCAATTTATTACAAATGTTAGGTAATGAGAGACTTTTATTTCTGGTCACTATTTCTTAGCTAATTTTCGAGATGTTTTATAGTCTATATGTTGGCCATGGATATAGACCATCTCCATACAAAGTTTCGTCAAGATCCGTTCAGTGACAAAAGCGTGATGGCCGAACAGACAGACAGCCTGTTTCCCGCGGCCTCGCCCGCGTTTTATATATAGGTCATTTCTTACTCCGTGTTTATGACATTTTTTTCTTTTTGCTCGGCTCCTATGGGTAGTAGCGTGATATGGTGTCAAATAGGCAAAACCTTCCTCAAGGATTATGCTATCAAATGCAAAAATAATTTTTCAAATCCGACTGGTAGTTCCAGAGATAAGCGCGTTGTAACAAACAAACAAAAACAAACAAAAAAACTCACCTCGGTATCAGATCACATAGGTGATTGTGAGCTAGAACTTTTGTGAGACACCTAATACATTTTCACAGGAAGGTTCGAATCTCTTTGGTGGCGCGCGTGCTCCCTATGGAGTCTTGCTTATTTAGTATGGGAACCAATGGTGCCACTTACAGGGGGGGTGCGGACAAAGGAAGCGGTGTAGCGGGAGGAGGTTGCTAATACAAATTTATTTCTAGTTTGAAAATGATAATGTGTGAGTGGGTCACAGTATTGTGATACATTTGACACGATTTTGACACCCATAGAATGCTTTTTTTACGCCTCTTTAAGGGGCCGCGAGCACGCACCAAAGAGATCTTAACTTTATACATTTTCAGGATGAAATACAACTGGTTGTATCTGGTGCCGCGGTACCTCTAGCAGATTCAAATGAACTGGATGACACCAGCGACGTGGAAACCGATTCAGAAATGAGCAACGACCTGAGCCCCTGTGCTGGTGACTATAGCAACAACAATAGTAACTTCGACATTGACGACGACATATTCTCATTGGACGAGGACCAGATCAATAACGTCCAAAGTGATCTTTTAGATGTGAAAAGTGCTGTTTTACATAGCCAGGTACCTTGTGAATTTGATTCTATCTTGCAACGCAATTTTATTAGATCGTTTTTGAAATAAAATGCAGACGATACGATGGGGCAACTTCGAAAATGAGCAACAAAGTGTGGCAACACGTTGTTACGGCCTTTCGGCTTCGTTCTGGACGTGTTCCATTGAATAGCTTTGGTCACTTGATGGGTCTGATCAGGTCTGATGGTAATACAAATGTGATTATGTTGACATTGTTGTTATTTTTTAGCAGCCCTCACCGCCGAGTGCTGTGTCGATGACGTCACTGAGCTACATAAACGGGTCCAAAGCGTCGCGTCGAATATGCGCGCTGCGGCTGCTGTTCGTGCGAGAGACGACCGCCGTCAGGGAAATCGGGGGTCTCAGTGGATTCCTGCACACCTTCACTTGTGAGGTAACTCGAAAATCCATTTTATAACGGGTCTAATTGTCATCATCATCAGCCTGCACCAATCCACTGCTGGACATAAGCCTCGCCCAAGGCGCGCCACTGAACCCGATCCCTCGGTTTTCCGCATACAGTCATTGGCCAGCCGCTTTACGCAGATCGTCGCTCATCTAGCCGGAAGGCGTCCCACACTACGGTTGCCCAAGCGTGGTCTCCACTCATTACCCCAGCGGTTATCGGTTCTCCGACATATGTGACAAGCCCACGGCCACTTACCTAATTATCTTAATCCTTGCTTTATGATCTAATTGTATCTAGGTATATTTGAGAAACTTGAATATCTTAGAACGATAGAAACATATTGATTATTTTGTAACAGGCACTAGCGATAGCGAGGGCGTACACTGCCGCTTTGGGAGGGAATGCTCTGACATCGTTCTACATAACTCAACTTATGTTGCAGGACAATGCTCACAAAAATCAGGTAAGCACTTATTATTATTATCTCAATATTATATATCAGCTGTTTGCTGGTTTATTTGCGGTCGAAGAGAGCGTGGTTTTTTAACTACACTTTATTGTAGGTTCGGTAGGTACCTTCAGCGCGAATACACTCGCGCTGAAGGTTCAAACGGGAGAAAAATTGGTGATATATTTTGGACTAAGATTTCTGGCCTTTAAATTCTCCGACCGTTCATAGTGGTCCATCGAGCCGGATCCAAGTTCTAGTCAGCCAGTCATGTCTTCAGTCAAGGAGACTGGACGCCACAACACTCTATAATAGTATTTAATTGGGATTCGCTGATTTTATGTTTATTTGAGCTGATTGAATTAGTTTATGAAATAACTATTTAAAAATTATTATTATTAATGGAGACTGAGTACATCAGTTTGAAATAAGTTCTGCCGAGTGACAGCAGTGGATTTGAGTTTTTAAAAATTTTTTGTTTACAGGGTCAATGTCTTCTATCAGTTGGAGGCGATGTGATCAATACATCAGTGTAAATTGTAAAATAAGTGATTCCAAAGTGTTGTGATCGTGGTTATGATATATATTATAGATACCTAGCATGTTGTCTATTAGATGTGAGATGCCATATCGCGAAGTCGAAATACAGACCGATGACGATCGCATTTCGTCTGCTCACGTGTGAATCATTGGAAACGCAACAGTGTAATTTAAATGACTACATTCTATTTATTAATACAAACATAATAATTATTATTAAACATATCTATGACTATTTATTTTAAGGGATGTGCTTAAATAAATTTTGCCTGAATAAGTATTCTAAAGATATTCGTTTTCATTTTTAGGGATTTAAAATAAGTAAGTACCCGTCTGTTTTATTTAAATGGCAACATATCTATACTAATATAATAAAGCTGAATAGTTGGTTGGTTTGTTCTCTAGAACTAGCAGTCGGATTTGAAAAATCTTTTTGCGTTTGATGGGCTAATTTATGTGCATTTTAAAGGTTCCGTACCTGAAAAGAAAAAAATAAACCCATAAAGGATCACTTCGTTGTCCGTCTGTCTATCAAGACCCTTTTTCTCAGTAACGCGTGGAGGTATCAAGTTGATATTAATATCAAATACTGAGGTCTGCAAGCCCTTGGAGCTGTGATAAAATCGAACTTCAAAGTCAACGCAGTCAGAAGATATGGCCGATTTTGCCGCATTTTTTGTACTTTGGTAATCAAAACCTATGGGGTACTTCCCGTTGACCCGGAATCATGAAATTTGGGAAGAAGCAAGGTCTTATAGCACAAGTAAAGGAAAAAATCCGAAGACCGTAAATTTATAGTTATATCACAAAATTTTCTTTTTTTTCTTGTACCAACAAAAGTAACTTTGCGTATGAGCAAGTAACAAGTCCTTAAAAGTTAATACCATGTGATATAACTACAAATTTTATTAACGATTTTCTAATTATTTCTTTAATAAGTTTGTACGGAACGGCGACGAGTTTTTACGAGTCCTACTCGCACTTGTCCGGTTTTTATGATTTCGTATGATGTAGTCATTTTATAACAGTATTATTTATTTAAAAAAGTTATTAAAACAAAAAATCGAGTTGTTCGCAGGTTGCCTAGTTCGCAATTTGTCTGTATTCTACAATTCGTCTGATTTCTTTTTAAAATTAGCATTTAATAAATCAAATCTTCGATGAAACTTGATTATTTTTTATTTCTAACCACTGTTGGTTATTCTATTTTTATTTTTTATATTTTGACATTTTTAATCTTGACATTTTTTATTTTATTTTTAGTATTGTATGGTATTGACCTCAGATTATATACCATCTGAGGTATGTACATATTTTTTTTACATGTAATTGAATTCTAATTACCAATAAAGTATGATTATGATAATAACATACTTTTTTGGTTTTACTATGACAACACGAACTGTTGCAGTGTTATAATTTGCAGACGCTCCGTAGATCCCTATCGACTCAGCTGGAAACATCATTAACTGTAGTCTGTCAATTCTGTTCTTGGAAAACACAATAGAGTCGGACGGTCTGAGGGCACGCTATGTCGATAACACGTAGAGGAGTCGCCATTCTACCGAAATAGGATGTAGCCTTGGCGTGACCTTGGAGTAGCGTCAGGATGCAGTTTCAATTTTCGATATTTTGTATTATATATTTTTATAAGACGGACTTACCCGTGAAAAGTAATCCCATGTGCGTTATTTTTGTGTCTTAAAAGTGATTAAAACACAGAATCACAAGCAGGCATTTTAATACGTATTTTCCACTAAAACAGTATAATGACCAAAAGTAAATACATGCTATCGGGCCGTCCGTCCGTGCTGGACTGAGCAAAACCAAGTACTCTATACTCGGTTATGTAGGACCATGCGTAGTAAGTAGTATACCTGAGTCACCAATCTTCCTCATTTAAATATCGTTGGTCATTCCACCCATTATAATGATACACCTTGGAGTTTTAGTTATATACGCGCGCACTGTAGTACGCAATAATATATAAGACTGAGTAGGTAGGTCTTATGTTACTTATTTATAGAATAAAGACATTTTTAATTATATATATTGTAATAAGTACCTATAGGTAAATATCCTTAATATTATTATATTACCTATATAAAATTATATTTGTTTATATTTTGGAAGAGAGAGAGAGAGGTTTAGCGCAGCTCGAGACGTGAGTTACGCGATTTTATTCATTGATTTTTTTTTGCATCGACATGATACCTTACATTAAAAATATTCCTTAAAAACATAGACGGAATACATTTAGTTACTTAATGTTATATATTGGAAGAAATAACATAATGTTACTATTAGTTCACTTTAAATAAAACATACACGATACAATTGTAAAGGGTACGAAATTATAGAGGTAGTTCCTAGCCTCGTTTAAGTAGGTGATTGTGTTTCGGGGTGAGAGCGGGTGCGAGGCGGGCGCGCGCGGGGGGGAGAGGCGGGTCGCGTCAGCGCCGGCGGCCGAAGCGCAGGAACGAGTGGACCACGTCCTGCCGCTTCATTCCTGTGTCGAGCAACTGCGGGTAGTCGCGCACTAACGCTGAAAGGTAATGCACACATGAACATCTGTTAATATTAACATACCTATCTACCCGATTAGACGATAATGACCACTTTCCTAAATCTCAAATTTTGTTGCCTTTGTACTAAATTTTTCCCAAAGGATTAAAGCGTTTTTATGTTACACCTCGTCACAGTTTTAGATACACACTCAATCCCTAAGGGGCCGTCCATTAATTACGTGATCTTTTTTAAGCATTTTTTAACCCCACTCCCCCTTGGTGATACATGGTGAGGTTTAAGACTACCCCCCATCCCCCACCCAACAGCGCGTGTATTCTTTTTAATATCTACAAAAAATCTTAAATTTTTTAGAATATTTTAGAATAATATCTTAAATACAGGTATAAAGTATAATCTTATTTTATTCTGAAATTAAGGACCATGATAAATATGTCTAGACAGAAAGGTTGCAGGTTGTTTTTGATTGGCATAAAAATAATAATAAACGAATGGTGTAATCATGCGAAAAACATATATTGTACTTAGCAACGGCGAGTCAAGGTCACACTACACGCCGCTTTTCGATTAAAAAATTTTGAAAAAATAATGAAAAAATAAATACACGTGACATCTTACTACACCCCCTCCCCCCTTGTGATATTTCGTGATTTTTGTCAAACCCCCCCCCCCCCCCCCTTCAAGCCTCACGTGATTAATGGACGGCCCCTAACCAGGTGATCGGGGTCGATCGATGACACTGAAAAATACTGTTACGATTAAAAAACGACTAAAAATTAAAATATAAAAAGAGACACGATTACCTTGATACTCGGGGACCTGTTCGCCGGCAGCCTCTGCGTATAGCTCCAAGAAGGTGTTAAGCGCTTGGCAGAATCTCACGGCGCGCGGGTCGTCCTCGGCGGCGCCGGCGCACAGCTGCGCGGGCGCCCCGCCCGTGCCGAGCGCACAGCACGCCAGCACGGCGCACAACATCGCCACGCGACACGTTTTGATACTGGCCGACAAAAAGAAAATATTCTCAACTATCCCAATATGGTGAAGGACCCAGCTGGATGAGGTTAGCGCAGGACCGGGCCCCGTGAAGATCCCTGAGATAGGCCTTTGTCAAGCAATGTACGTCTTTCGGCTGATGTGATGATGATGAATCCCAATAGGCATCGACAAACCGTTTAGTGTCTTTACGTCCAAATAGAAATTGGTCCAAAGTGAAAAATACGTATTATCTTGCTTTATCAATGTTTAGTAAGTAATATTATGTGCAGTTGATAATTTTAAGTAGGATTCTATGCTCAGTTGGAGTTACGTTCATCGAATTCGAACTATAGTATTGTGTTTGTTAGGTACCTAACTGTGATTGATTACTTGGTTGGTTTAGGGAGATGACGAAATAGATATTTGTGGGTTGGAAATATAAATAAAACTCCTTTATTCAAATAAATATTAAAGCTCCTTTTCGTCTTCGTATTTTGGCATAATATCTCGTCGTAAGTTAGGTAAGTACCTACATTTAAGCATACCTATGGCAAAATCCCTAGTGGTGCTTCTTTTAATCGCGAATTCTCTAGGATTACGCTATATCAAGACTAGGAATTTACGCGTCCGTAGCAAGCAACCTAAGCTAAAAACCAAATAACTAAAATGTTTCCAAGTCATTTTTGGGTCCTGTAGCTCGCTTATCATATTTCAGGATGACAACTAGACAAATTTTAAAGCTAGAAGTAATAATAATATTAAAGTGCAAACCATTTACTTTCAAGCTAAGCTTTTTATAGCAGTGGCGCAGATTACCTACATAATAGTTCCTATGGTAGTGGGATCCATTAATTTAATAGTACATTGTTACCCCAGGGGTGAAAGTAACTTATTTCGTCCCGAGGCGGGGTTTATCTAATAATTTATTTAATAGTTCGAGGGACTCTAAATAAGTCTTGAACCCGAGGGATACACTGTGCCTTTCATTACGAATACAATGAAAGTAAAAACAAATACATAAAATGTCAAATCTCTGCTATACGGAAGTATAAACAAAACTCTACAACTCGAAAAAACAAATGAAGATCGGATTGCCGCTTTCACGTCTATTTTGTTTTTTTTCTGTTGCCGGCCAGCTATTCTGCCATTATTTTTCATTTTTTCATTACCATCATTTAAAAAATGGTAAATATTTTGCCCAAATCTATGTTAATTTAAAGAAATAGTTGACAGTAATAATTATAATAAAGTCATTTATAAAAATATATTCTTTAATTATTACCTTTATGTTATTTCAATTTTACATCGCGCTGTAATTGAGTGGCTGTATAGAAAGTTGGAACATGGTCCAATAGAAATGTCAAAATAGTACCAGTTTTTTTTTTTATAATTTGACAGCTGCCAGTTGAAAACAATTCTCCCTAGGGCTGAGTGAGATGTATTACTTTCAACCCGCTACTCAAGCAACTACAGACCTACTTTCAGAGTATGAGTAATGAAAAAGTTCATTTATGTACCTATATATATCCCTTTAATATAATTGTTATGCAAGATAGTAGAAAGCAATAAATTCAATGGAATTGTTCCTATAGAAATACGAATAAAATACTTTGCCTCGTAATTGAAACCAAATCTCGTATCTGTCACCGAGAAACGTTATTTGTTTCCCATCCCCCGTCGCCGCCCGCCGGCGGCCGGCCGACACGGGATATTGCCGAAATACGTCCTCATTTACTTATGTTTTCTTTGTTTATACCTTGACTCGGCGTGAATCCACTTGTAGGTACCTGCAGATCTAAGTTTATTTACACCAAAATAGGTCCATTATTCCATTAAGATTTTCTGTGACTCTGGCTATAAAGTCAAATTCGCATATTCGTTGATGCTAATATTATATTCTTTGTACGTAGTTGACTTTAGCATAGAATGAAGACTACAAAATGTAAAAGACTTTAAAGTTGGTGAGAGTTCATTAAAATATGCAAAGAAGACACTTTAGAGATTGACTTGCCATTTTTCTTGCTTTTCCACAGAGAAAATTTTGAGGGACAGAGATAGTAGAAGTAAGGACAGACTGTGACTTCTATATTCTACCTACCCACCCATATTATGTTTTGAGAATGTCAAAGGCTAGGAGTATAGTTATAATAAAACAGCATCAGTTCGTATTTCAATGGTCTGATCTTAGGGTATGATCGGATTTCTGTAGTCAAAACGGATTATTCTTACAACGACATTATTTATAAGTGCGACGTTCTGTGCTGCTTGTTTTGAGCATGGTCAAAGTCTATAGACCCAAACTTAAAACATAACCCTCCTTTTGGGCTTCGCCGCAGTCGGGTAAAAACCGGACGAATGCATTTTCCTTTATTCGCACGGTATCCTAAAACCGGAATCAATCATTTTAGTGGTGGTAGCGAACCAAGTCGCGAGTCCAGCTAGTGACAAATAAAGTAGGTAATAGACTATTACAATTAGCACCTAGAATGTTTTCAATTTCTGCACTTCGTCTCTTCAATAATAAATAAATTGTACGGCGGCCCGCACTAGACTTTATTGCCATTTTCATATTTTTTTAAGAAAGAAAGAGAACAGCCTCGTCATTTTCCTAACAATTTCTTTTATACCATTGTCACTCTAAAAAGAGCATTTTATTCATCGAAAACAGTGAATAAAACTTTCTTTTAGTCACTAGAGAATTAAAAGAAATATTTATCATTGTTACTCGAAAACAGTGAATAAAACTCTTTTAGTCACTAAAGAAAAAAATTTGCATTTTGTTCCTCGAAAACAATGAATAAAACTCTCTTTTAGTCACTAGAGAATAAAAATAAAAAAAGATAGCTGGCTAGAGAGCTATGTTCTAATTTCATCATGGAGCTAAAATCTCTTTGGTGGGCGCCCGAGAATTAGAACCTTCCTTATTTTATAGCTGCCTGATAAACTAACAGCAAGATCAAGTGGCTGTTATATTTTATCTGTCAGATAAGGATAGTTTTTACAACCTTCCTCTCATATAATAAAATGTGATAAATTTAAATATCATACTACTATTTATTTTCTCGCAGTCAATGGTATAAAGTAGAGTACACAACTCGTGAAAAAAAAATTTAATCTCGGTCCTTTTGTATCCCTCGCTCCGCTCAGGATTCTAATCTAGAATCCTTCGCTGTTCTTGGGATCCAACTTAGTCCCTCGAAATAAATTCACTTTTTATTCACTTGTCGTATAATCTACTATTTCATACAATTTATGCTACGAAATTGACGACATCTGATAGAAATAAACACAATTTCATTGTTTTACGAATAAAATATATCATACGTAAATAAGGTAGCTACCTACATCATATTTTTTGTACCTATGAAAAAAAAAACACAAACAGATGAACTCATGTTGTATGACCTACTTATGTACTTACCTACTTATTCGTAAATACCTCCAACCTCTTGTGAGTAAATCGCAAGTTTTAATTTCATTTGTAGGGGAACTATATAAAAACCAGATTTTTCCCAGATCAATGGGTCTTACTATGTCATAGACAAACATATAAATAACTAAGTACGACGTGTAAAGATTCGTCAAAATCGTTAGAGCCGTTTTTGAGAAAAAAAATCAATGACAGAAATCTTTGGTTTGACGGTACGAAGAAACTGTTGATAATCTTTTGATAAAATGATTTCCAAGTTCCAAATTTGGTCCCAATCGGACCAAAGGTTTACCTCCAGAGGCAAGCGTGGCGGACGAACCGACGTATTACGGACGGACGGAATTGAGATATTTAGTTTTTCGGTATGTGTTAAGTACCTATCGATATTGAAAAATTGGAAGACTTTTTCGCGATTACAATATTTTCCTTCCTTACGTACCTCTACGTACGAGGGGAGAGTAGGTAAAAATAAAAGTACATTGGAATTTTCGTTCCGGAATTTTTAGCGATACTGCTGGAAGCTTGGGCACTCGGATTACAAGAGACTTGTAATCTGAGCTTGGGCTGGTAAAAGCTGGCAGAGACATGACACTTCACACGAGTCAAGGAAAGGTCGTGTTGGTTAACGAGTCGTTATTTGTTTCATGTACATCTTTTAGTATGTACTTCATCAACAGCCTATTAATGTCCCCACTGCTGGGGCTCTGGCCTACCCTCTCAACGAGGGCGTGCGGGCTATAGTCCACCACGCTAGCCCAGTGCGGGTTGGTGGACTTCACATGCGCCTAAGAATTTCTTCTTCGGCGTATGCAGGTTTCCTCACGATGTTTTCCTTCACCGTTTGAGAGCAGTCAGTACGTGTACTTAAGTTTAGAGAAAAACCCATTGGTACATGGCCCAACCGGGGATCGAACTTCGGACCTTTCGATATGATAGGTCGCGTCTTATTCCCGAGGCCACTGAAGCTCCAGTATGTACTTAGTAGGTGTTTATTATATTGTAGAGAGCGTCAGTGGCGTAGTTTGGAAGACGCTGCTTGTCATATCGAGAGGTCTGAGTTCGATCGTACCGCTACCAATAGGTTTTTCTCACAGAAATAAAAATTCAGGTCTGTGGTTTTCCTAGAAACTTAAGTATATATTTACTGGCTGCTCTCAAACGATGCAGGAAACCCGCATACATACGCCGAAGAAGAAATTCTTGGGCGCGTAGATATTAAGTCAAATAATAACAAGAATAATCTGATTTTGATGAAACTTTGCACGTCGTAGTTGCATAAGTTTATCTATGACATAGTAATACCCATTGGTCTGGGAAAAATCTAGTTTGTATGGTTCCCCCACAAATAAAATTGAACTTGCGATTTACTCACAAAATGGTTGGAGCTATTGAATTAAGTAGGTAGGTTAAATCATAAGTAGGTCATACATCATGAATTCATCAGTTTATATAAATTTTATTTTTATTATTGTACTATGTAGACTACCTATTAAAATTCATTTTTGTTAGGAAAATGACGAAGCTGTATGAATTTACACTTTCTTTCTTTATAAATAATAATAAAAAGAAATGTCGAGAAAGTTTAGTGCGGACCGCCGTATAATATTTAAATCATATATTCATATTCAAGATATCCTCTGGTAGTTTGTAGAAAAAGCGTATACATTGCCCCGTGAATCGGAAAACAGAAATATAAATAGGTAAAATTTATTTATTTCTGAACATTTTAATGCTAAGCAACCTAGAGAAAAGAGCGTTGAGTTTTTGCTTTGGTTTACGATCTGCCTGTGTAGGGACAATAACGATTTGATGGATGACGTCGTAGCGAGGAAAGCAGCGCAGCGGGATGAGGCGGTAAGCCCTCGGCAAACAAGTGGTGATCCTCAAAATCCACACATAATCTCTTTGTAAGATTAGGCTGTTTATATAGGAGGTACATAATTGCGATTTAGAACATATTTCGGGGTTTCGTCGGTAAACAACTATGGCGGCAATACCTAATTAATCAATCACAGTTATTTTATTTCGTACAGTATCTAGTAAGATCGTTTCGTATCTAAATATCATTTATCCAAAGTAAAGGTATGTTATGTTTACCTAAAATTCGTTTGGATGTGTTTAGTCATCTTATAATTCATCATTGTATGGCTATTTTAAATTAACTTATAAAAAACCGGACAAGTGCAAGTAGGACTCACGCCCTGAGGGTTCCGTACAAACTTAATTAAAGAAAAAAAACGTAAATCGTTACTTTGCATTGTAGAATATACATACATAATTATTTTTCAATTAGGTACGAACTTACAGGATGATGAAATGTAACGTCGTAACGCCATCCGTTCATAGGAACGCAAAATTAAGATTGTTATGGTAATAGAAGAATCAGAAAATTCTTAAAATGTTTCAAGTTTTTGTTTGTTGTTAATATGTGGCATATTTACAAATTGTCTAGTTCCTAGGTCAACTCTAAGTTAAAACAAACTTGGTAACAACATTTTGGAAAACAAGCTGAATTTGACGGCCTCTCATGATTTTTCTATTCCTTTCGAAAATAATAAAAATGCAGTCTTACCAAGTCTTAGTCTATATAAACAAGAATACCCCACACGCTTACGACATGTTTTTTTTCACGCCCCCCTTTACTTGTACAGTCAGCGTCTAAAGTAGCTGGTCACTTTAGTACGTTGTCACTCTAATGTCAAGAGCGAATGTGTCATTTATTTGCTACTTTTGACGCTGACTGTACGGGAGCACTGCTCACAAATTTTTCGAAAAGATTTTTGATTATATATTTGGCTTTGGGTCAATAAGATACTTAAATAGTGCAAATATGAAGACTGTAGCTTTAACGGTTTAACCGAGACCCTTGTGACAGAGGGAAGGACAGACAGACGGATGAGCTAGGGTAAGGAACCCTAAAAAGACTGACACAATGGCTAATGGATAAATGTTTCTAGGCTGTAGATTATTTGAATAATATAGGTACCTAATTAGCGTATCAAGAATAACTCTGGATCGGTGAACTAGCTAAAACAGGACTATATTTATCCTGACGTGGTTAGGACGACCACGGGCACAGATTAGATAATAGTTCCTCCACGGGTTAGGACGATTTAACTTGGCCTAGTTTATCTTGAAATCGGGTTTGGCGGGTAACGTACTTGCTTATATTATTATGTATTATAATCACATACAAGTCATACAAAGTGAATATTTATATGCGATTTACTCAGAAATGGGTGAAGGGATATGCGGCGCCGACGAGGCGGTCTCGTCCTCCGTAATGATCACAGACGTACGCGCTGGGCGTTAGCGGCTTGGATGTGGAGGGAGTCTCTTGTAAGAGGGGGGATGTTCCTCGAGCCTTTCGCCTTTCGAAATTAAAATAAATAAATAAAAGATAATTTATTCATCACACATTACATAGTTACATATTGAATACAACCAGAAAACTTTTGTAGTGAGATGAAACCGTCGATGACTCAGCGAAGCGCTGTTTTTCAGTCATCGCCATCATTCGAACATCACTAAATTCGTAGTATGAAAGAAAGTGGTGATCGTCATCTCTGCCAAGCGCATACAGATTTTTATAAAGTAGGCCTCATTATCAAGATAATTATCATAATATAGGTAGGTATTTACTATTTTTATTTATTACTTGCTGTTTTCCCGGGGCTTTGCCCGCATAGAAAACTTATCTGTTTTTCTGATATTTATTCAAAATCTGTTCCATAAAGTTTTTGCGTCAAAAAGTAACAAACATACATCCTAAACATTCGCATTTATAATATTAGTAGGATACTAGCGGACTCCCCAAGACTTGGTCCCACCACCATTTCGGCGATTTAGGGCCACAAATATAAATGACCACTTTTATAATGACCATTGCTTATAATGCCCTCATAGTAAAATGTCATGTACCTGTACCATGGTTTATTAAACTTCGTTCAGCTCCTAAAAAGTACATTATATACCTACATCCAAAGTCACAAACATCCAAACGGATTTAAGTTAGTATGTTTAATTAAGTAGGATCAAAAATCCACAGGTTAAAACTAATATATTCTAACACACCTAATATTATGTTTTAGAGTTGGGTTAGATAATATAGGTTTTAATTGCATAAGGAACATTTATTTACGTAACTTCAATTTCCATTTCAAAGAAACTTTTGATGTAAAAATTTACATTTTTGCTTTCGAGCTCCGTATAAGCGGGTAAAGTACCTATTCTTGAATAATTGCAATAAAAACATGTTTTATTTTTACACGAAAACGTGTTCAAAGTATCAGTCAGTGTTTTAAAAAGACGGCAAAATGCATGTAGGTAATTGCGGAATCTGTTAGGTCCCTTCGGCCGTCTACGATACCCGCTCTACGTAACCAGTTTCGTACGAATACTTTTTTTTTCTTCCTATAGCTGGTATTTAAAAATCTTGGTATCTAATTAAATCTGTTCGTAAACTTCCCAATGTGCCATCATTATTGTCTACGTAACTATGTTACATTACTTACCTACCTATTTTTTGTGACTGTTAACTACCCACTAAAACTTTTTGTTTGAACATTCAAAGTACCTACCTACTAGCTATATTCAAATACCTTAATTTACCCATTGCCTATAGAACTCGTCGAAATCGTCGAAAGTATCGTCGAAAAGTCGTCGTAAGGTCGAAATTTTTAAATCAAATTCTAGCAAGTTTTATTTATTGACCGAGCGAGCGAAGCGAGCGAAGCGTCTACGTTTCGAGACTGGCCAAAAATGCTCTTGTCCGGCTGTCTGTCTGTCTGTCTGTCTGTCTGTCTGTAATTCTCTACAGGTCGCATTTTTCAACCGATTTTGACGAAAATTTGGCATATGTATAAATTAATTAAACCTACAAAATGAGTAGAATAAAATTTTGAAAAACATTTTTTTTAGAGTACCTACCATACTCGCAAAGTGGGAGTGAACTTTTTTTTTCTTGTGAATCCCATAGTGTGGGATATCGTTGGATAGGTCTTTCAAAAATATTGCTGGTGTGTGAATACCATTTTTTCGATTTAGGGATCCGTTGGCGAAATATTAAGCTTTAAAGCGGTAATTTTTGTTAGAGTCACGTGTCCCCCCCCCTGCCAGCTAAACGGTTGCTTCTGGAAATGTGAAAAAATTCATGGCAGTAGCATATATAACGTAGTTACAAGGAAAACTATTACGGCTAAGTAGGTTCTATTAGTTTTTGAGTAATAGTGGATCGACTTAAGAAAGTTGAAAAAATAAATTATGTTCATAGAACTGCATACGTAAAATGGAAAATTATTTTTTTCCGCGTGATATCCATGGTGTGGGGTATCGTTGGATGGGTCTTTCAAAAATATCGCGGGTGTGTGATAAACATTTTTCGATTCAGGGATCCGTTTGCGAAATATTAAGCTTTAAAGTGCTAATTTTTGTCACTTTAGTAGGTACTTTTTCTGTTTCCAAAGTTGACTTTTGTTGGTTTCTTTTAGGTTTGGTTTATAAGGGCTGGCGAGGTCTACTGTTCTCACGGAACTACTAGTTTATTGCATTTGCCATTGAGACGTCTCAATTAAAGTTTCTGCTAAGTACCTAGTTTTTAAAGTATCTCATAAAATAAGCACATTTTTAGGGTTCCGTGCCTCAAAAGAGGAAAAAAGGAACCCTTATAGGATCACTTCGTTGTACGTCCGTCTGTCAAGACCATTTTGCTCAGAAACGCATGGAGGTATCAAGTTGAAATTAATATCAAATACTCAGGTTTGCAGTCCCTTGCAGCGATGAAAAAATTGGGGTACTTCCGCTTTACCTAGAATCTTGAAATTTGGCAAGAAGCAAGGTAAGGAAGCAAGGAAACAAGTAAAGGAAAAAATCCGGAAACCGTAAATTTGTATTTACATTATAAAAATTTCTTTTCACCTCACCGGCTCGGAAGGGTATAATAATACTTTCTCATTCGAAATCTGCGTGGAAAACTGCACTTGGAAAAAAACTTTTTAAAACTTTTCTTCTAATTTGTAGAAGGTGGACATTTAAAGAAGTGGTCAAATCTAATTGTAGTTATTATTATTTGTGGTTCTAAACCGCCGAAAGGATTCAATTCACCTAGTATTTTACTCGCTGTAGTGAGGTGAAAAATTGTGTGTTGCGCTCGGCAGCAAAGTTATTTTGCGTCTCATACCTGGAAACCCTCGCTACGCTCAGAATTCTATCTTTGAACCACTAGCTTCGCTCGTGGTTCAATCCTAGAGCCCTTCGCTTTGCTCAGTTTTCAATACTAGTATACTCGCACAAAATAACCAACTTTGCAGCCTTGCATAACAAATAACTATTTTTTTTCTTGTACCAACAAACTTCGAATTATTTCTTTAATAAAGTTTGTACGGAACCCTCAAAGCGCGAGTCCTACTCCGATTTTTAAATTTAAGACATTTAGAGATTTTTGTCCTTCGTTCCCAGTAGTAACCAGTTGCCGTAGAAGAAATACTTTTCTTTGTTCGCAACTAGTTGCGAAAGAAGAATTTTGTAGTCTAGTAATAGTTTCCCCCATAATTTTCCGACGCAACTAGATACGAATAAAGAAATAAAATTCTTCTTTGGCAACTAGTTGCGAACAAAGAAAAGTATTTCTTCTACGGCAACTGGTTACGAAACGTGGTTGCGAATATGGCCGGAACGTTCGTAACTGGTGAAGATTTGCATCCAGACGTCTGAGAGGAAATTATAGGTCGACGAGAAGTGACAATTGACATGACTTGAGCCACCATCCGTCTCGCGGAGAGCCGTCTCCTGACGTCCGCATTATGCTACAGCACGACCACTTTCAGCCTTGTTAATTACATTGCCATAGCTAATTAGTCAGTCTGCCCGCAGATAAATATGGAAATTGCTCAGTTCGCCGCCGCCATTTATCATGGAACTAGTTCTTTACCGTGGCTTCGTTGGCATTGTTTTTATTTAGAAATAACGTTTAGAAATGCGAGGCAGCTGATGCGATTGGCATTTTAAAAATAAACCTTTCAAAATTCAAATGTTGTAAAATTTATAGGGAGCGTCAGTGACGTCCGGGATAAGACGCGGCCTATCATATCGAAGGGTCCGAAGTTCGATCCCCGGCTGGGCCAGTACCGATGGGTTTTTCCACGAAACTTAACTGACTGCTCTCAAACGGTGAAGGAAAACATCGTGAAGAAACATGCATACGCCGAAGATGAAATTCTTAGGCGCATAATATGTGAAGTCCACCAACCCGCACTGGGCTGGCGTGCTGGACTATAGCCCGAACGCCCTCGTTGAGTGGGTAGGCCCGAGCCCCAGCAGCGGGGACATGTTAATAGGCTGTTGATGATAATTAGTAGAGTAGTACAGTACAGAAGAACACTCGTAAGAACTAAAAATTACACTTTTATATTATAAAATATTTTTTTGATATTTCAGTCAATTTTATACTTAAAGGATAGCGAAGTCCTAAGTCAGGCCATAGCTTCGAGGATTTTTTGTCTTCATCTGTAAACATGCATTCAATCAATATAAGTCCTTACGTGTCTTCAGTTTTTGTTCATCATCTCCGACTTTTTCTTCATCTTCTGTTCAATATTCTGTTCTTATGTGCGCGCATCTCATCACCAACCAGAAATTGTAACAGCTTGAAATAGGTAAGTACTAAATATCGGGATTTCTCTGGTAGCTCTGGTATGTATGAATACGGTCGCGTCCTATTAACAGTAGACATTTCACAAACAATCGACTCTGCCCTGTCAGTAATAAGGTAACACTATATGCTTGAACAACAAACTGTTATTCGATTCGCCCTAGTTTCTCATCGTTGCTTTGTGCACTGCGAGCTCTTTCTGTCGTCGTGCGTTAGACAAAGTTATTGTTTCAAACTTTCAACCCGTGATACATTTCATGCTCCGATGATTTCATGACTCACGTGTGGCTCTTAAGCAGCCGCTCCAAGAATACAGCACAGTCCTTTCAAGCGGAAACCCTATAATAGCGATCACTTTGGCGGCTAGAACAATCTCATCTGGAACTACAGATCTAATCAAAGCGAAGGTAACCATTGCCACGGATAGCTGTTCTCGTAACCTTTCACAGAAGAATAAGCAGATCCAGGACAATCCTGGAATGTCACACTGCACTACAAAATCTGTCTCGCAACTATTATGAAACATTACAGTGGTGTGTGTACAACAGTGGCTGACAGACTCGCTACCCAAGCAGCCAAGTCAGCCGCGCCAAACCTAGAGAAACCGATATGCCTTCCATCAGCAGACACGGTTAGAAAACTTCTCACAAAAACACGGATTACGGGCATGAAAGACTGTGGAAATCCCGAGTGGACTGTAAGAAGACGCGCTTCATGCAGTGTTAGTGTACAGTGATAGCAAACTCACAAACTTTCTTATGAAACGCAATCGAGGCAACCTTAGATTCTGGTCATCATCACAACAGGACTCTGCAACCAGAACAAGCACATGCACAACTTGGGCACAGTCCCGTAACCCGGGAATTCAGATCCGAAACGGGGCTGACAAATAGTATAGACGCTGACCTCTCGGCAAAGAGCAACCTGCAACCCACTTTCGTGGAGTCAGTGCAGGGACCACCACAATCTATTTAATTAGCTCTTCTGATTTGACGAACAAGTCGAACAACAGTCATTTTAAGAATTATCAAAATCGGACCGCTCTGTAAAAAGTCATAAATAAAAAATTATAATAAAAATAATAAATATACGGATCGACTTGAGAACCTCCTCCTTTTGTTTTTTCGTCTGTTGAAAATGAAATGTTTGAGAAAGGTTTTTGGAAACAGTTTGTTGGTCGTATAATTTTATACGTGTAGATGTGGTGTAGATACCTACCTAATAGTATACTATAACTCATACTCTCCCTGTCGTCGGTCGTCGTTGTGTTTAGCTTCCACTGCTTTATTTGCTAATAATACTTGGCAAATACCACGTTTCCATCGTAAACCAATTCCAATAAAAAATAAATAAGTATTGTTTTCGCGTAGACCGATGTATTTTCAATTATTTTTCCATTTACTATTTCTATTATATTACTTACTACCTGTAGGTATTGATGCCGAGCACGGGTAGTTAACTTTGTGCTTTTACACCTATATACAAAGAAGTAAGATTAATCTATGAGATAGCTTCATTTGGCATTGTACGGTCGACCGCACTTCAGTGGAAACAAAACCAGTATAAACCGGTCTCTCATAGTATTGAAACTCCCTAATAGCCTAGGCCAGCTCGAGGCTAAAGTGTTTCCACTGACGTGCGGTCGACTGTACCAATTGTACCTACTCGTAAAAACTATAAATAAAATAAATAAAGAGAAATTTATTCATCAGCAGAGCTACAAACTTTACAATTAGTATAACAAGACATAACTAAACAAATAACCAAACATAAATTTATTAACCCTACAAACGGATAAATATAATAACGTTCACGTTTTAGTCGTTTCTTCGTAGGAATTTTAGATTTCAAATTGCCCCGAATTTGGTACCTATATTTAAAAATGGTTGTAATTAGCTTTTTTTATTAAAGGTACCTAAATTCCAAGTTTAAATAGAAGTATAGAATAGGATACGTCATATACAACTGATACACAAATAATGAGAGATGATGTCTGTCTGTATGTCACGCAAAAACTGCTACCTAGTAAATTCGATGCGATTTTCACAATTAAGTATGTTCCCAAAATCTGATGTATGTTTTATCTTGGTACGTCATCTGTGTCTATTTCATTGGTTTTAACGCGATCGAAGTCGCGGGGCGTCCCAAGTCCGCAAGCAGCGATGATGTGAGTTTAGTTTAACGCTGTCATATTTTTAAGATCTTTAAAATTTATGTACTAGGTACTTATATGGCGTGTATAAACTACAACTGTTGTGCTTTGGTACTTGTCGTTTGCTAACACTTTTATCCCTATTTTCCGCGTAGGATGTTTTTAAATTTCACCTAGGTAGGTAAGTAAGTACTCTATGACATGTGAGTGCAAATTGTAAGTACTTTTAAATCATGGTGTTGAATTGACTGAATTAGACTTATTGCAGACCCGGAGCGTCTAGTCCCTGGTAAAATTATAGGTGTTTTCGGTCCTAGAGCTTACAGGACTTTTTTAAAGTACCTACCTATAGTGTACAGTCGACATCACGTTCAGTTATCTGTCCTACACACCGGGGCGGAGGGCGGGCGGTTTTTCAATATTTTCCGGCGGCGGCGGCGGGCGGTTACATTTCAATATTTTCTTGTAACCTAAAATGAGGTGGACCGTACCTAATTTTTGTAAAAGATATTTACAATGGTTTATTTCCGTATCTTTGTAATATTAAGTTGTTTCTCAGAGAAAATGGTTAAATGCCTTGATATCACAAATTTTGATATTTTTATTTATTTATACTTTTATTTTGCCCTAATTGGATTCAATATGGGGCGGGGCTGTATGTTTCCATTTCAAAATGACAATAAAATCAATCAGATTGCATTATTTTTTAAAGAATGATCTACCTCTATTAAAAAATCAATCTATGTTTGAACTGTTTAGGTACCTACCTATTTTAATTATTATACGCGTAAGTTTCGAACGTAAAATTACATTGCTCGGCTATCAATAAAGGTGCCAATTTGGATAAAACTTTCTGTAAATAAATTATTTTCTGTCATGAGTATTATTAAAACCAAAAGAATATAAATTCAAACTGAAACTTTATTTTACATTAATAATTATGATACCTACTATATGCACTTATTTAGAAATTTATTATTAGGAAATTATCAAATTTGTAGGTCAAACAAACTTTTACACTTCTAGGTTTGATCGAGCTTACTTATTTCTTATCGGATATGTCGGCAAAAGTTTTTGGATATTTAATGATCGTCGAAAATGTAACCTACTTTCTTAGGAAAAATCTTAAAGTAAAAAAAACGCAGGTAAGTAATTAGAGCGTCATGAAATTTTATACAAAGTATTTAGACAAAATAATAATATTTACACAGAATAAAATATTTTCTTTCCATTTTTTGTCACACTCCACTCTCCGCAAAGAAATGCAGTTTCACCTCCGTCAGTTCAATCGGCCATTTTGTGCAGGTCCCGTTGGTGAAACTATTTATGCAAAAGTTGAATACTGGGATAAAATCCGTTACAGTCGTGCTATTTAGTTCAATAACTTCCGTAAGTCGAAATATACCTACGTAGATGTACTTAATACGTAACTTCAACGATTAAAATCATAATAAACTCGATGCGTACTAAAACTCTAGTTTCTAGCACGTTTGTAATATAGACGGAATAAAAATACATTAAAAAAAATTTATAATATTTACAAAATATTAACAAATACTTAACCAATTCGCAAAGTGCAGAAGCTGAAAATGTCACTTACCTCATAGTGCAAGTTACGCTGGGTCTACGCTGGTATTACGTTGCTACGCGCGCGCCTCTTAACTAATGCCGCCGTAGCCGCGTAGCACGCTTTATATTGTTTGGGAGGCGGCCGGCGCGGGCCCGCTACCTCCCTGCCATCACGCACCGGCCCGTCCGATTAGCTACAGCCTCCATGCGGGACCTAGGTGCCGCCTTCATTTAACTTTCAAACCGCAAACGACGTCACCGCTATGACGTAAAGGGTAAGAAAGAACTATTCGCAGGAAAACAGTTACTAGACTTAGTAAGGTCAGTAAATCATTCACGGTGCAATGTCTACTACAAAATACCAGAGGATAGCATGATTAAGAAAGTCTGAGGATTTAAGAATCACATTAAAAATCAATGTATGAAAGCTTAGGTCAAGCGATCCGGATCCTGACGACAGAATGGCTGACCATTTTGTATCTTTTTTTTCTGTGTTCGTAAAGAAGTACCAAATAAACCAGATAAGGTACCAAATAGGGGTTTGTCCACCTAGTTCAAATAGGTACTAAATGCCTGTGTACTCTCCTCAGCCTGAAAATTGTCCAGCTTTCCTGACATCAGAATGGCTGACCACTTTGTATTTGCTTTGGCTGTGTTTATAATGAGGTACCAACTAAACCGCTTAAGATACCAAATAGGTGATAAATTACTGTGTATACTTTAACGTCAAATATCTCATTTGGCCAGCCACCCTGATGGACACCGATGATGCTTCTGTGGAAGTTTGTTGCGCCGCTTCATCCCAGCGTTAACGTCTAGAAAGCCGTGGTAGAAAAAAAATTGTCGTGTATAAATTTATCCAGTGTACCTAGCTGGTTACTCGGTTACAAACACGGCCGGAAGCCGTTTAGACGTGCCTTAACCTACGAACAAAGGAAAATTTAAGATCCGAAAATTATTTGTTTATAACTTGGTTACAAACGAAGACATATAAATTCTTCAATCGTAACTAATTAATTACAAGGAAAGAAAATACAGCGATCAAATTATAAAATATTTTTTTCAAATCAGAGTGACTGGCCTGTTGACGTAGTGCCTACTGCGTCAGTGGTCGTGGGTTCCATTCCCAACCGGGACCAACATTTTTAGTACCTATAGAAGTAATTATTTAAAGTATAATTAATATGTACCTATGTTATAACAGTTGTTGAGTACCCTTGTACAGGCTTCGGCTTAGTTTGGGACTAAACAGCCGTGTGGAAATTTGTCCAAACATTATTATTATTTCCAAAGTTTAGCGCGTTTAAACATACTCGTACAAACAAACAAACAAACAAACAAACTCTAATAGTATAGAGATAGATTAGCTTGTTGCGTCGGCTACATTACACGCTTGCAGATGATGTTAGCATTTGGGACACTCGATGTTGCTGCGCCCCTTCACAGGCCATCGATGAATCAATAAATTGTTATCTAACAACACTGCACACATCGGCTAACGGAAGTCGAGCTACATTTAGACAAGTTGGAAGACATGCCCTATCATCGTCATGATGATAGTATTACATGATAAAGTATGTTTTCCTTGTCACATTTCCATTAACTCGATAAATTTTATCATGTCACAGCGAAGAGGACTTAGATGAAACCAAAAAAGGAACACACGTCACTTACTGATTATGGTCAACAAAACCAAGTAAGTACCAAGTATCTCATCATTTCTTTCTCACGATACCTGAGTAAGAACTATTACGTAGGTAATGTGTAAGGGATGTACATACCTAGTACAATTTACTAATTTAAATAAGGTGTAATTTATTAAGGTTGTACCTATTTAAATATAATGTCAATGCCTACCTAGTTACAATTCACGGTTATTGATTTGCTGATTTCACATTAATTTTGTCACTAGGATTTATTCAAAAAATAGTGGTCGAGTCATATTTAATTTATTGTTGTACAAAAATATTGAACATTTTCTAGGATGAAACCAAAGGAAGAAGATTGATACGTATGGTCAACAAAAACAAGTACCAAGTTGGTACTAGGTACTACATTGGTTTTGTTAGTCTTCCAGCACGGAACGACAACGTATTAAATACACATAATTTACTCGTTTATTATACTGTTCTTAATTCTGTGCGCGCGTAGTCGTGCTACGAGCCTAGTTTCCGTTTATGCAATGTAAAGAGTAACTACCGTATCTTCTTCATTTGGTTTGATCTTAGGATAATAATTATATCCTGCTTATAATTTTTGTCACTGTTTAAGTGTGGCCTACCTACCTACATGGGGCCTCCGCATCAGGAAAAACCGCTTCGTAGGCTGAATTAGACAATCGAGTCAAACGAAATATATAAGCATAGAACTAAAAACTTGCTGGTGGGTGCTTCCGCGCTTGTGGAGAAAGTTTGAATACGGTTCCTAGTTCCGGGCCCTGTAGGTTGACTAGGTGTCAATACACTATGATTACATAAAGAGTATAGTGTTTTCCGACGAGAATAACATCAACGGAATACTTATTGAAAATATTGTGGCCCGCTGGGGTCACGGCCATCAAATCGACAAATATCCATACAAAATAATCGTGATATAATTAGGCCCAATCAGTAGAGTACATTTTTTTTACTTTTACCTTCGTGTGAACGGGATAGGTAGCGAAATAATTTTAGTGCTGTCAAATTTTGTGCCTTCAGAATCGGACCTCTGCCTCCAGCTAGCCCTAGCTAGGGCTGTCGCACACAACGGCAATTTCGTCGCCTTGCTATCTTTATCTCAACCACGTGCCTATCAGAAGTTTATAATATAAACTTTATTTCGGTATCCATAAAGTTTATATTAAAATCTTGTGACGTGTGAGGCTATAAAGGCTACCTATTTCTGGTTTTATTCTGGTTTCTGTCTATAAGGAGTCACCGTTTAGATGGGGTTTTCCCCGTGGACCCACTCCTATGACCCACTGGTGGGACCACGGGGAATATCTTTTCCTAGCGATAGTACCTACCCATCTTCAATTCTTCACCATCATTTCTTTCTCATCTCGAGACCTGAGTAAGAACAACACGTATGTGTAAGGGATGTACTTAATAGGATTTTATAATGTAAACAAGGTGTATTAAGGTTGTTTTTAAAATATAATGTCATTAGTTACAATACAATTCCAGGGTTGATTCAATTGCTGATTTCCATCTGATTTCACATTGTTTCGCTATTAGGGTTTATTCATTTCGTTTTATTATGAACACTTCTGTTAGAAACTAGTAAAATAGTGGGAGAGCCATATTTATTGTTAAGTAGGTACTTACAATAATGTTGTCAATTTTCTTTTGACTTATTACTGGGAGCTTAGATGAAACCAAAGGAGAAAGGTATGGTACATTGCTTAAACGAAAACTACGATACCCGCATACTTAGATACCTACGTCCAAAAACTTGACAGTTTGATTCGGTTGATCGAGCAATGAATTATTTCTTGAAATAGAATGAGCGTCTCTAGTAACCTCCACAAAGCTCCCATTTGACACCTAAAATTAGTTTAGCGCACAATCAGCCAACTTCACAAGATCGCCAAAAAACTCAACGGGGACTATATTTAACGCTCTTTTTGGTTTCATTTAAGCCTGGAGTTCTGTTTACAATTCCGGATCAGGAGCATCAATGGCGTAGCCAAACTTCTGTAACGCTGCTTTGATTTCACCAAACACGGATGCGTCTTCTATTGTAGCTGGGAGCTTCACCAACTGGGACCTCGCTAATTTGGCTATGGCACCTCGCAAGGCCTTTCCGGACCGGGTCCGGGGCAGCGCCGGGACCGCCACGGCTTTTCTAAACGCTGCGATGGGCCCGATCAAATGACGGACCAGCGCTATCAGCTCCTGGGTTACGGTGCTCTCGGCGACCATGTCCTCATCTGCGCAAGACAATGTTTTAATTAGGGTTCCGTACCATAAAAGATAAAAAAACCTTACAGAATCACCGTTGTCCGTCTGTCTGTCTGTCTGTCAATACCCTTTTTCGCAGGAACGCGTGGAGGTATCAAGTTGAAAATAATAGGTATCAAATACTAAGGTCTGCAATCCCTTGGAGAGTGTAAACCATTAGTTTTAAAGTAAATAACAGGATATGAAATATTGGTACCTACTTATCTATTATTTTCATTTATATAAGTATAGGTATATCCCATAAAGATGTGCTGTCATTTGAACGTGTGTGAACTATCGCTTCATTTCTACTTTTTTTACATGAATCACGTGTACTCACTGTCTTGCGGAGGTCTCATGACATACAGGCACAGGGGGACGTCCCCCTTGGTTGGGTCCGGGGCGCCCACGACCACTGCATCTGCGACTCTTGCATGTTTCAGAACCACATCTTCAAGAGCTGCGGTGGACAAGCGGTGGCCAGCGACGTTGATGACGTCATCAGCGCGCGCCACTACCCAAACTGCACCTTCTGTGTTTATCCACCCAGCGTCTTGTGTGTCGTAATAGTTCTGAAATTAAATCTTAATGTTAGGTATCTTGTCTTCTTAGGGGGCCAGGTATACCTGGCGACACTTTGACCCTATGGGATCTGTTGTGCCAAACCCCTGTCCTCCAAACTACATCCACCAAAAATCCGTTTTTGGTGGACTTCACATACGCCTTAGAATAGTAAATATCGGTCTTTAGTGTATGCAAGTTCCCTCACGATGTTTTCCTTCACCGAAACACATGTTTATGACCACTGCATTAATTTATTATCTCTATAAAATCTGTATACTAATTTATAATTTGACAATTTCTGAAATGTGTAATGAATGTAGACTGTACTGACGTATAATGTTAAATTATTAATAAATGACTGTAACTGAAACTGAAACACCTGTGGTATTATAATAAACCGTACTTAAGTTTCGAATCACTCATTTGTACGGGCCAAGATCGAACCCACGACCTCATGAACGTGAGGCGAGTGCACAACCAACTAGGCTACCACGGCTCTAATGTTAGGTAACAAAACCATCAAAAATATTTAAAGTAGGTAGGTACGATAAGGTTCATAAGTGCAGTAGCACGCTAAGAGTCATTTTTCTGAACAAAGCTGCGCTCGAAGCCATGAAAACCAATTAGACGTAGGTAACTGACCACCTTAGTCAATAGTGTGTTTTAAACCTTACTGTCATTGCAATAAATCATCAAGTCATCGTAATATCCAGGAATATTTTAGTATGGATGTGTGCGTATGTGGGTACAGAAACAACTTGATATAAAAGAAAGAAGGTCGTAAGCGAAACTCCCACAAGGTGGACCGACGATCTGGTAAAGGGCGCAGGACCCGGTTGGATGAGGTTAACGCAGGACGACGTCGTGGAGATCCCTGGGGGAGGCCTTTGCCCAGCAGTGGACGTCTACAGGCTGATATGATGAAGTGAAACTGGCCTCTCAATTTATTGAATTGCAAAACTGCTACTGCACTTATGAACCTTGACTGTACCTTCCTACTTATCATGCAAATTATCGCCGTCTGTAAAGTTCAGAGAAAAAATATTATTCTTACCGGATAAGATTCAAAGTATGTCTTCTTAAAACGCTCATCGGATTGCCACAATGTCGAAGCAAAGCCTGGAGGCAGAGGTAGTTTTGCAACTAATCTGCCTACTTCACCGAATTCACATTCAGTTCCATCTTCTCTTAAAGCACGAACTAAAAAGTTAGAGAAGCTATAGTAGATTGCCTATATACTGAGTTAAGTAAAAGCATGTGAAAGCGTTTCCTTCTTTATTCCCAAGTAAGTTGGCCGTACATTGCTAAAATATTTATATCCTGGTATTTAAAATATTCATAAGAAATTTATGGTTCTAGAGATACCTACTAAAATTGTGTAGGTGCAAAATTTTTTTTTTCCGACCAAATCCGCAATACTGCCTCAAAATTTTCTAATTATTTATGTTAGTAGTTTTTTTTAATGGACATTGATTGAGACCATTGATTGATTGAGACGGTGGTAGAACTATATATGTGGAAGAATCCTTGTCTCCTTGATATTAAAGGACCGCTGGTTTCTTTATTATACAGCTATTTTTAATCATAATCTTTTTTTAATGAGACTTTATTTTATCCTATAGACTAAAATAAAAATTATTATTAAGCAGAAAATATATTTTACTCACTGTCATATCCGGGAACCGGATACCCGGCGGAGTGCGGTGGTACAGACTTAACCCCATAGTCGAGACATGCGGCAGTGATGGCCGATCCTGTCTCCGTCTGCCACCAATGATTTAACACTGGTACCCCAAATATATTCTCTGCCCATTGCTAGAAAATATTCAATACACTTTAAATACATACATAAAAATAACTATACGAATTACAATAATACTCGTAGTTAGATCTTATCGCTTAATTAGTTCAAATTAAATAGGGTCAAACGTTGTTAGGTGAAATAAAACTATGTCAGTTATGTAGGCAAACGAAAAGAAGGGGAACAGGATGTTTTTTTTTTCATGAAAAAATAACAGGTCAAGTCAAGGTGGAAATAATTATTACCTAGAGTAGATACAGATATACGCAAGAACTTATAGAGCAGATACTCACTCTGGTATCCTGGTCGCAATGCTCTCCGGCAATGAATATATTTTTCAATGATTTGCTGCAGTATCTTCTTGAATACTTGGCAGTCGGATCCGCCCGTTTCAATACACGGAAAGCAGTGGGTATGGTGAAAAGGGCGTTTACGCGATGTTGCTCTATAATTCTAAACAGACAAGTTACAGAAAGTCAATTTCTATTTTAACAATAATTTAAACATCACAAAATATTAATGAAGTTACCTAAAATATTGTCCGGGGTCAGGAGTTCGATCAGGCTTGCCTTCATACAGGACGGATGCTAACCCAGCGAGCAACGGTCCATAGCATATGTAGGAATGACCCACGACCCAGCCAAGGTCGGACGCTGCCCACCACACACCTTTTTGAAGGCCATACACGGCACGCATTGACCAGCAGAGTGTGACTGCGTGTCCGACGGGACGCTGAACACCTTTTGGAGCATCCGTCGTCCCTGATCAAAACAAATGACATCTGAGTGAGAAACATAAGAAGCATAACTCACAGCTAGAGCCCTGGGAACACCCGAGAAACGTGAATGTGAATAGTTTCTCGGCGTCACGTTCTCGCTCTTGCGACAAACTTTCATACTCACTCATTCGAAATTTCTCGCCGTGAGTCTGGAGGGGCTGTCATAGGCGAGAAGTCACGGCGAATGCCGAGACCTCTCGAAAGAACGAGCACCATATCCACATTCTATAGGTATTCCCTATATCAATCCTTTGACTCAGGCTAAAATACCGCCATCGAACCGGGAACATTAATTCTTCTAATACATTATTATCAAAAAGTAGGTAAATGTCTCGTTTTGAAGTGGGAGGAGTGCCCCAATTATGTGTCATGTCGGTGATCTTCGGTTAGAGTGTAAAGTCACGCTGTACTTGGCCACATGTATCTTTTAACCTTGTAGCGAACCGTCTACGAATTGTTACCGTACCCTTCTCGACAACAACTAAATACTATTGTTACTCACCGGATGTATACAGAATATAAAGAGGCTCATTGGCTTCAACAGGTACGCATGGCACCGGCTCGGCTTCCAGAGCAGTTTCCCAGCAAACGTCTCTGTCCTTTTCTAAAGAGCATTCAAGGACTCGACGGCGTTGGTATATAATGCAGCTATGTGGTTGATGGGAGCTTTGGCATATGGCTTCATCTAATATGTCTTTGTACCTAGCAATACAATACAACTATTACAATGTGAATAAACGTTGAAGGCAGCAGAAAACAATGATAAGTTTGCGCTTTAGTCAGAGGCCTGGCCAAATTTTTTTTTTAATTAGGTACCTACCTACCATTAATACTGTGGTAAGTACAGTTAGGTTCATAAGTGCAGTAGCAGTTTCGCAATTCAATAGATTTCTATACCCACACACGCACACATCCGCTAATATATTCCTGGATATTACGATGAATTGATACATTATTGCTATGGCTATGAATGACTGACAATAATGTTTAAAACACACTATTGACTTAGGTGCATGGTCAGTTACGTCTAACTGGGTTTCGTCTTGTCGTGCGCACCGTTATCCAGAAATATGACACTTAGGGCCTCTTACACCGATTGCTGATAAAGTCCTAGATACCCTATCTGCAGGTTATCTGACAGATAGCCTATTTTTTTGGTTTCATAGGTATCTGATTGCCTATATTTTATATAGTCTATCACACAGATTTATCTGATAGATTAGTTTATCACTAAGATTACTATCTGTAACTATATCAGGAAGTGGTGAAAGAAGCCCTTAGCGTGCTACTGCACATAAGAACCTTGACTGTACTTTCCAGACGCTAGTTACACGTAGGTACGTACAGTACAGCTATCTAATCACGTTCCTTTATAAACAATGTCTGGAACGACTTTATGTGGAAGGAGTAGAGTTTGCAAGTACCGCAGATTCCAAGTGTTTGATTAGGGGCCCATAAAAGATTTACTTGGGGGCAGCTTTTATTTACCTCACAATTTTATTAGGTTCCACGCCGCAGCTAGCTGCAATAATCACTCTTGGCTCAGCGTGTTCGATTCTAGTTCTCAATTCTCTTGCCGCGAAACCTGAGGACAAAAAAACACAGTGTATTTAGGTACCTACCACTTATTGAAGCTATTTCTTTTCATTATTGTTGTACCGTCAACCGCAACGTCAGTGGAAACACGTTGACTATGACCTGGCCCAGTCTAATGGGCAGTTTCGATACTATGAGAGACCAGCTTGTACTGGTTTTAGTTCTACTGACGTGCGGTCGACCGTACAAGTGCTTCAAATGAATTTCAAGCGAAGAAAGGGCTGCAGCTGGCTTTGGAATATTTAGTTCAAAACGACTATATAGATCTTTAAAATCGCCGAATGCGGACATTACGTGAAGCATTTAATTGAATGCCGGGAATTAACGAACGGGCTAGGCGTTTGATTCAGTGGCTGTTTCAACCATTTCACTGCGACGTATACATAATTATATAGAAGAGAGATCAACCAACAGTCGCCCACGCAAAAGCGTACCTGTGTGACGTCACCGACTCGGGGTAGATATATGCGTTGGTGGTGTATGACGTGGGCGTGTTCTTGTTGTACGGTCGACCGCACATTAGTAGAATCAAAATTTACCAAAACTAGTTTCAACTGGTCATCTTGCTAATACGCTGGGTCACCTCAAGGTCAAAGTGTTTCCACTGACGTGGGGTCGACTGTAACGTACGTTACATTAAAGAATAAATATTTATAATTACATACACTTTGTCTAATTCCAAATTAGGATTTCCTTTTGTTCTACGATTGGACAAGGATAGGCTAAAAAGTTGTCTGACACCAGATCGAAACCACGACCCCTACTGACACTCGAGACCCTATTGACCAGTCACTAAGCCAACAACAAATTTACAGTAGGTTAATTAATATAGAATCAGCAGAACTGTACATAGGGTATAAATACCTCGGGAAAAGCTTTAATCTACGCCTGGATAAGTTGTGCTGTGATGATAAACGTACCTCCAAAAACCACCGAGTGTATTGCGCCGATCCTGTTGGTGGCCAGCATGGCTATGATAGCTTCCGGTATGAGTGGCATGTAGATGAGCACGCGGGAGCCCTGCGTCACGCCAAGAGAGACCAGCTTGCCGGCCAGCCGTGATACCTGAACATCGAAAAACCAAGTTTATAAATATAAGTCCTCTCCCATGTAGCTAAAAACGTTGTCGGGCGCCGCCCCTATTGAGAAAGCATGAGTATGTACGGCTGCTACAGACGCCGGGCCCTGTGAGACCCACTCAACACACTATGGAAAATTACAATAAATATCGTGTTAACTATTTCCGCGTCAGTGGCCTCGGGGATAAGACGCGATTTATCATTTCGAAAGGTCCGAGGTTCGATCGTTTGTTTACATCGCCACTGAAGTGGTAGCAGCTTTAATGGAGATTTGTTGGACGCACGAACTAGCTACGGAAGAGTTGTTACCTTTATTTCAGTTTGCCGTACAATAGACACAACAAATCCATCTTACTGTGTAAAGTAAATTGTTAACATTAATATAACTCGCATTCTACGTATTCATATTTTAGGAAATAAAATACTTAAGCCACATTTCGGTTTCTGCCAAAAAGGGTACCTAAATCGTAATTTTAGTTACAAACATTCTATCTATCTCTAGAAATTATTTAGCTACTATCTAATGGGTCTGAGACCACCAATATACCTAATATGGATTTTTTTGCAAATAAAAATAATAGAAAATCCGTGCCTGTCAAATGACATAGGTACGTACGTCGCAAAGAAATTGGTCGAGTTTCTCTTCTCACCGACGATTTATTTGTTTAATTTATTTACCTACTAAATCAGGATAATGCGTCATTTCTGCATGCACAATCTACGTTGGGTACCGAAGACGACGTAGAAACAGGATACCGACGAGGCGTCGGGCATAGTTCACAGGTCACGTAAGTACCAACATAAAATGGCGTCTTCCAATACGTAGGCACATACGTAGGCTCAGGCAGCGCGGTATGCATATTTTTTTGCATAAAATTTGTCGTTGAAAATTCCTATGGAATGAGTTTCTAAGCAGAGATAGTTTCACAATTCACGGACGAGCAGAAATAAGTACCTAGTTGGTACCTAGTTTAGTCATATAGATTAAATTATTAACTCGTAAATTATTAATTCATAAACTAGTCAAAATAGCTCGTCGCAGTAAATAGGCCACTCTGTAAAATGGTTTAAATTTAAATAAGTGCCTAGTTTTAGTACCTAGTTAGTCAAAATTAAATAATAAAAAAATGTGAATTTTAAATGTAAATAAGTAGGTATTTATAGTTTTACAAGTTATTATATACTTACATTATATTGTTTTGTCCTTTCTTTCATTTTAACATTTAAATAGACCAGGTATAGGTATAGCATAGAGAATAAGTAAACTATATCACGATGCCATTCGTTTTTTAGGAACTCCAATTTTCAGTTTGCCCCTTTCGATCGCCCTCTCAAGAAGCGCTGGGTACAAGTGCTGGGTACAAATTTCAACCCCTAGGAGTAGAATTTCAAACAATTCTTTTTTTGTGGTTGTCTACGAGTTATTCGAAGAATCTCTTTAGATGCACACTACTTTCGAAAATCAGTCGGTCAGGGAATCCTTTCTTTAGGTATCAAGTAGGCAGTGTGTACCTACTTGTGTCGCCTTATTTCCATAGCAACGAGAACGTAACATTAACATAAGCTTAAGATTAGAGGTTAAACAGATTTAAGTAGGTAACCAAAACTGGCACAGCCAAATTGACAGACATATCCATACAAAATACTCATAAGCGCGATACTGACATTTCAATGTTTTTTTACCATCAAAATAATCTTTGTGAACAAAGATTATTTCTTTCTCGCTCTTTTCATTAAAGTGACAAGGTATTAAAGTGACAAGCTACTTTTAACGCTGTACATTAAGAGTTGGTTATTCATCATTACACTCGAGACTGGCTACACAGCAAGGCGAAGCCGAGTGCGTAATGAAACCGAGAATCTATATACATATATGGCTCTTCTTCATCACTTGAAGGCTCTGTTCCACTCGATGGCGAAAATTTTGGAAAATCATCACAAAAGTCACACACCTATGTTTATACAAATATTTGTCGAAAAAAATTCGCGCGCCATGTCTGTTGCTTGAGTCACGAGAACAAGTGAGAGGAGAGGCGAAGTTACGAAAAACCTAATTTCATGAAAAAAAACAAGTAATGCATAGAGGTACCTGGTCCTGGAGCTCCGCGTACGTGATCCTGCGCACGGTGTCCGTGAGCGGGGAGTCGTGCACGAGCGCGACGTGCTCGCCGCGGCCGGCCAGCACGTGCCGGTCCACCGCGTTGTGGCACACGGACAGCTCGCCACCCACCCACCTTCGCAAGCATACACGACGCACATTTCAATCAATCAATCAATAAATCAACAGCCTAGTAACATGTCCCCCACGCTATAGTCAAGTGCGAATTGGTGGACTTCACATGCGCCTAAGAATTCCTTCTTCAACGTATGCTGTCCTCACGATGTTTTCCTTCACCGTTTGAGAGCAGTCAGTAAATGTACTTATGTTTCGAGAAAAAACCCATTGGTACATGAACCAGCCGGGGATCGGACTCAGGACCTTGCGATATGATAGGCAGCGTCTTATCCGACGCCACCGACGCTCTTTAGTCATCTGCAATAATTATCTAGGTGATTCTGACCTATGTACGTACAGTAAGGTTCATAAATGCAGTAGCACGCTAAGAGTCGTTTTTCTGTACAACGCTGCGCACGACAACACGAAAACCAATTAGATATATAATTGACCACCCAAGTCAATGGCGTGTTTTAAACCTTATTGTTATATCAATAAGTCTTAAATTCATCAGGTGCGTGTGTGGCTACGGATATAAAAGAAAGGCGTAAGCGAAAATGGTTTCTCAATCTATTGAGTTTGCTAAACTGCTATACTGCACATGAACCTTAACTGTCCCATAAATGTTCAGGTTGGGTAAATCTTCCCGCAATTTCGCCGGCATGCTCTTCGCGCGCCGTTTTCAAATACAAAACAAAATCTTCGTCACATGCCTACGCCATTAAGCTAGGGTTGGTATATTTATAAAACGAACAAACTTCAAACTGTAAGTTACAGTGCTAAAATAAAGCTCTAATCTTGAAGATATTTGAAAGTGTTTCATTTACCTTGGTGTGTCGCTTACCCAACCTGACCTTACATGACTTGATGACCTTAATTTTGAAGTTTGTTTTTATTAAATAGCTACCCTATAGCTTAATGTCTTGTGGCGGCGTGGGCGGAGCATGCGTGCGCCGACATCGGGTGTTGTAAGCTTAGCAAGTAACACTTTTAGTTATTTCTAGTGTTCAGTGAACTCGAAATTCTTAGCATTATTTAACTATTGCAGGTGACTCATCCTGTTTAGATCATCTTCATGGGCCTGCTCTGGTCCACCGCTGGACATGGCCTCCCCAAAGCGCGCCAGTGAACCCGATCTGCGGTTCTCCCGCATCCAGTCACCGCTACGCCCAGTTTTAGTTCGACCCCGAGATTACGTAGAGTTACTATGCCTAATATCAAACAATACTTATAGAGAAATATTGTATCATTATTGTTTGTTGTATGTGTTGGCGCAACATAAATTAATCTTCGTACCTATCCATTAAACCGATGTATTTTGTGTCTTACGTATTTTAACTCACACATTGTATTTAATTGTAGGTCTTTAACTGCTAATGAAAGTGTATTTGATTACTGATCTTACCATTTTGTTAAAGGTGGGTTGGTGTTATCCAGTACACGATTCCAGGGTTTGCTCCATTCCACCTCACTTGCCACTTCCGCCCAAAAACCCTCGGGGTCGTCGATGGACCGACGATACGCCTTTTGATACTCAACGGTAATACCGCTCTCTCCTGAATAGTTACATCAAGAATATCACGTAAGAGTAGGAATGGAAATGGTCGCCGAAATTCGGTGCAAGAGTTAAACCGACACTTAAAGGAAACATTAAACTGCCTAGGTATCTGTGCAATTTTCAAAACAAAATATAAGTAAGTAACGACTTATTTAGAAAATGAAAAATAATAGCGTAGGTAAATTGAAAATTTCCTGCAATTTCGCCTGCATGCTCTCGCTTCGCTCGCTCGCCTCGCGCGCTGTTTCTAAATACAAAATAACAATGTTCGTCGCTTCGTAAAAAGCAAGTTTGTTTTCCTGCGACTTGTGGCATATACAGTACTTAAATAGGTAGGTACTTACTTCCAAAAAGTTGCAACAGACATTTAAGGGGTAATTAAAAGTTATTTAGGTATCCAACAAAATTCGCAAAAGATTTTTATATATCTAACATTCACTTTTCCTTTTTATTGGGTACCTACTCGTCTTGTATGTGGTCTGTTTGTAAAGCTTCCTCTAAAGCGTTGATTAGAGAATTGAAAAAAATTACAACTTGCCCGAAAATTAAGTTACAATATGCCCCGATGTATAATTTCGGTAGAAGGTAGGTACGTAAACTTACCTTATGAATCAAATTGTAATACCACTATAATTTACTTATTAAGATTTAGATTTAATTAATACTAATAAAATACTTGTAAATATACCTACCATAAGAAACGACATAAAAAATAGCATTTTAAAACCAAATAACGTGCAGCGTTGAATTAAGTATATATCACTCCTAGAAAATTATTTAGATACGAGTACCTATTACATAATATTAAGCGTAGAAAGTGTAGCTCACTATTGTTGCTAAACCATATAGTAGGCTTATCATTGACGTAGGTACTTATTTATAATCTACATACAACCTATATGCCTGGAAAGTCACTAGAATTTGGATAATTCAGCACGACCCAATAGTTAACTGGTAGAGAATGCCTCCGGCATTAAGTTCGCCTCTTCTACAATACATGTGCAATAAGGTTTAAATAAAATAAACACGATAACTTAACTTACCATAATTTTCGTTATTAGCAGCAGATGCAAATGATTTATTTTCCAGTTTACTTATAGCTGATTCAAATTTACTTTTCTCAATTTTCGTGTCTTTCTCATTCTCCTGGTACATATTTTAAAAATATCCTTAAATTCCCGTTTTTTTTCTAACCGACACTCCTGTTCAAATTATTAGAACAAACTGTGTTAGCGCAGTCCCGTGGCTACATTACATTTGTATTCCGTGTATAATAATGAGCGACCTGTGAACCTACTGAATTATTGAAGGGCTGGCTGAACTGATAAAACAAGTTCAACGTATTCAAGATTTTCATTATTCTTTTCAGTCGGCGAGATAAGCAAATACGATAGTTTTTTTAGCTTTTCTCGCAGCTAGAATAGAACATTCAACGGCCTTAACTCACAATATATTACACCACAGACTACAAAAAAAACAAATAGGTATATAGTATCTAACATTGCTAATCTGGCATTATGCTAATCTGGCATTTTGCGAATCTGGCATTTTGCTAATTTGACATTTTGCTAATCTGGCATAAAACGTACAAACCCTTGAAACTTAATTTTACAAATGAGAGGCTTTGGTTTAATTTGGATTATAATATACACGACATTAAAAATATGACGCAGTTTGTTCATAAGGTTTTATTTCGCCTGTATAATGATGTATTACCTATACCATCAAAATAATTTAGAGATTTTGGCAATTTCAATTCAATAATAAAGACGGGCAAGTAAAAAATTCTATACATACTTAGCTGCTGTTCACCAGATCCCCTTCAAATGAATTCACCTTCAAATCAAAATTCGTTTATTCAAAATCGGAATACAAAAGTCAAGTCGGTACTTTTTGTACAAGTTTAATTTTACGGAAGACTTTTTGTTTTCAGATAAGCTGATAATCTTCCGGAATCTTATGTACGCACACAGAGACCCACAAAAGATTTATTGATCTTAGTTAATCTGGTTCGTTATTTATTCTTAGATTAGATATACATGTTATAGTTCTGGTTCGTCATAAATTTTATATACTTATTTATGCTTTCTTTTTGAGTCTTTTTTCTGTCATTCTTAATTATGATTTCTTCTGGTACGTAGGTAGGTAGTTTGTTGTAGAACTTGTAGAATGGGTATACACTTACGTCGTCAGTCGACTCCGCTCGTTGTCTGCCGCGTCCGACATTTTGAATTTGAAATGCTTGACTGTGAGGGAAAAAGTATATACCTATCTTCTTACTTTGTTCCAAAATAGAAGAATGTGTGATCCTGGTCCGCAGTTGCCCTTTCAGTTATCGTACTTCCTACTAATATTATAAAAGCGAAAGTTTGTAAGGATGTGTGGATGTATGTTTGTTACTCTTTCACGACAAAACTACCCAACAGATTTTGATGAAACTTGTTACAGTGATAGCTTTAATCCTGGAATAACATATAGGCTACTTTTTAACGCGGACAAAGTCGCGGGGCGTCCGCTAATACCCCCTAAGTAACAAAACGCCTACATGGAGGGCGCTGTTTCACAATGTACACGGGAAAAACTTTTCTACGGGGGCGAAGCCGCGGGAAAAATCAAGTACATAGAAATAGAAGGTGTGTTGGTGGACGTGTCATGACGTCACTACAGCCGGGGCGGTATCCCGGGAACTACAAAAGCTATCAGAATTCTATTGAATGGAAAAATGTGCTCGAATTTGTGCCCCAATATGCAATAATCTGAATATGTTGATCTTCGGTCTAGTCAAGTGTAGCGCTGTTCCTATTCGTACAAGAGGCGCCGTGCGTAATTACAACTATATATGGTTAAAAACATTTATCTTATAAAATTAACATGTACTTACCTACTTTTCTTACTTCACTTTTCGGTGCTACACTAATAAAATAAGTCAGGTGACGCAATTCATTAATTGATGTATTGTAGGAAGGTATATTTTGTCATTAAAGCCGCTTGCACACGATGCGCAGTAGCTTGCGCGTGTACTAAGCAAGCGAGTACAACTAAGTCGCACTTTCACTAAAGCTTGGGTTTCCTAGAGTAGCGGTGCCGTCATTTAGCGGACGTAATACAGCGGTGAATGACGTCACTAGAACAAATGGACTAAACGACGACCGCTCTCTAGGAAACCGCGCCATTTTGATTACATAGACAACGTTCTAGTGACGTCATTTACCGCTGTATTACGTCCGCTAAATGACGGGCATCGCTACTGGAGGAAACCATAGCTTAAGCAAAAAGCGTTTACACGGCGAAATTTCAGGCGCAGTAGTAGTACTTGCGCAAGCTACTGCGCATCGTCTGCAAGCGGCATAACTGTATAGGTATGTACCTATGCACAGTCAGCTTCAAAAGTAGCTAAACAAAATCTAACTTGCAAAATTAATGTCTGTTCTTTTCACAATAATCTGACTTCTTTATTTTTCAAGTCAATAAACCACGGAGGAAATATACACAATAAACCTTCTACTTATTTTATCAAAATACCTAGTATGACAGAAAGAAATTGTTATGAAGTTCCATTTACAACAACAAAATATGTAACAACAAGTTTGACTTTTCAAAAATTATATCTTTAGTTTGTGTTATGTACTTATTTTGTCAATGCAATGTCAGCAGTCAATCGACATTTTTTTATATACATATTTAGAAATTAGTCAGTTAATTTCTATAGGTATAAACTTTGTGTACCTACATAATTACGTAAGTAGGTACTTAAATTTTACATACACTTACTTACCTACCTAATTTATTTTGGAAAATTAAAAATATTATTTTATTTAAACTAAACTATCTTTTTGCGCCTACCACTAATTTATCTGCATGGCCCAAAGGTCAGCTGGTAGAGAATGCCATTGGCATTAAGTTCGCCTTTTGTACAAATTAGTGCAATAAAGTTTTAAATAAATAAATAAAAATTTAAGCTACTTTTTATGCTCACTGTACCTACCTAAATTATGAAATCGGTAATCTTTTTACTTATTAGTTTTAAACGGCAGAACGCTATGTGCGGGTTTCTTCTTGGGTTTAATATTATATATAGGGTTCTTATTTCTGTCTGTATGATGATATAGTTATCGAGACCCTAGACAATTACTTTAATGGAGCTCGGCTGTGGGGACGTCACCTAGCAGTCACAAACGCAAGTCTTTGTAGGTAAACAGTAAGGCAAATTCTGTTTTTTAGGGATCCGTCAAAACCACAGACCTAAAAATTTTTCGCTACGCTGAACATCCTAAATACCCCTAGGATATTTTGTCCGATGGTCTGTCCGGCGGACTCGAAGACTACTGCTGGACCGGAGCGTAAACGGTTGGTCTTAAAGACCAAATCAAACCGCATGCGTATGCGGTGCTGCGCAGAGCGTTGCAGCGCAGCGCGTTGCGTAGCACGTCACACCGGCTAGTTGTCGCGACGTGCTGTGCCGCAACGCAATCGCCGCACGCGGTGTGACGTCAACTAGTGAGAGCCATACGATTACAACGTCACCACGGCACTGCGCGCACGCGACGTTACCAGACCACGCGCGCTCAGGTTCTCTACGTGGCTTGACGCACTGATATGCGCGTAGCTGCGCAGCGCTGTGCAGCATCGTGCGTTGGTGTGTCCTCTTCCATAATATTCCATACATTTACGTCATAAGCCGTGCTGCGCTGTGCTGTGCTGCGCCGTGCTGCATTCGGTTTGACCAGTCCTTAAAGAAAATTGGCACCCGCTTGGAACACTACGCGGAAAATTGTCTGGCAATGGCAGTGATGGAAAAGTTAGGTATGGAAATTTCAAGAAAATGGTTATTTTGTGCAACAAAGACAACAAAGCAGATTTTTGCTGTGAGTGCTGATTTTGAAGCAAGCGAAGGATTTTAGAATTGAATCACGAGCGTAGCGAAAGAAAAATGAAAATACGATCAGGGTTAACTTGGAACTCGTCTGAAACAACTTTTCATCTCACCAACGAGAACATGTTAGAGGTAGGTACTTAGTTACCTAACGTAATAACTTAAAACATGAATTTAGTTAGATTACTTAATGTCCGTACTTATGTAGGTATTTCGTATTTTATTTGATAAAGCTGAGCAATTTTGTGTTAGACAAAAAAGTAAGTAGGTACTTACATATTAATAGGTAAGTAGGTACTTACGAATAAAAATGTATTTATTACCTACTTAATGTAAAATTATGTTAGTTTCTTTTGTAACGCTGCACGCGTAGCTGTTTAAAATTCAAAGTAAACGAAATCAATACCTACATAATAGGCACCTACTTATAATAAAATTGTAACAAGGTTAAAAAAAAACGTCAAGTGCGTGTCTGACCAAGCGTAGGTATTGCACTTTGCTTGATAATTAGTAAGCTTTAAAAAACTCAAAATAATAAAAGGAAATTAGCATTTAAAAATTTTTTTTTTAATTTCTTTAGAATCCTCAGATAAGTGTCTCCATTTCTCGGTAGTTTTTATTTTTTGCATGACTTTACATCTTAGATATACGATCGCGATCCTGACGTACACCACTTTCACTACGCTCATCATCATTCCCTGTTTATTTTAGAGGAATAAGAAAAAAAACTTGTATTTATTCTATAAATCAGTGGTATTTTGTTTAAATACATTTCCAGATACACTTATTACACTTATACACCAATACGACTAACAACGAAGACGTTATTTCTGTGTAAAGCCACACCTACACTGGCTGACATGGGCAAAGGCGCATCGATGTAGGCTCCAAACAACATTAACTTCCTACAGTGCGATACACATTTTGATCGCTCCTGTTACCGCCCCAATTTTGCAGCGGCTTTATTTAGTATTTTTAAGGGCTATTTCTTACATTTAAGTTTTACTTTAAAGAAAGGAACAGAAGAAAAAATATAAATTTGGGACTTCCAAATATATATTTTTGTAATATAATATATTCTAATCAATTATTATTACCGTTTTGAATCTATTCAACAAACTTTTTTTTTGCTATTTGGGTATTTAAATTACAACTTATATTAAGCTAATATTTAAAGTACATTACTGCAGCGGCCCGCAACTGAGGCGTTGATGGACGAACGTAGTCCATGAATGCCTTTCACTAAACAGCTTTCAATTTGCAAGGTAGTTCGAAATTTAAATAAAACTTTTGTTATGTTACCTCCGCGGTTGCCATGTTTCGGAGTAAAAAGATCGTTCCATTTTCAAATCACACGACAGATGAGTTTTCATAGTATTTTCTTTGGTCGACACCAATTTGATAACAACGACAGATGTGGAATTTCATACGAACATTGCCGGCCGCTTGCTTGCATGTATTTGACCAGTACAGCATTTTCGATTTATCTCGAAGAAGGTTGTCAAAATAATGCTTACATTTCACGCTAACGAAACTATTTATTATTAGCTTTACGTTTAATTATTATCTTAAAAGTAATTTTTACCCAACGACGGAACGGAGAAGGTATATGCGTTTAGGGTGAGAGGTTGTTTGTTTGTTTGTGCACATCAAACGGATGTTGCCACTTATCTCCAAAAAAACGATTTGACCGATTTAGATACGGTTTTCCGTTATTCGTCGTTAAATCGTTAGTCATCCATTTGGCAATTCATGTAAAAAGCTGTAATCTATACTTCAAGTTAAGGACACAAGAAGATTCGATACATTCAGTGGTATTGATACTTTTTCTATGGGAAATAGTTTTCCTATGTGATTAGGGTATTTTCTCGTATAGTCTTTGTCTCTCCTCAGCCTTCTGATAACAAAAATCACACCGATATATGTACGTTATTTTGTCGCGGAAGAGAAAAAACCAATTGACCACTTCTAGATGGCGTATCAAGATAAAACATAGAGCAGATTTTAAGTTAGACCTTCAGTAAAACAACTGGGAAAACCGCATTCAATTTGATGCAGTAGTTTGGACAGTTAAATAGGCAGTTATGATGAAGGGACGTTTTGCGAACGGGACATTGTCCGCCTAAATGTTGAAAAAGGATAAAATAAAAATTTTGAAAACTCCCCGACTAAAAGGAAGTAACGAATGACAAAATAAAAAGCGTTTTAAAAAATGTTAATTTGTACGTGTTTGTCGTAGAGATAGACACAGCAATAATGTCAAATAAATAGGTACTACACATATTGACCTACCTATTAATAATTACAAACCCAAGAAAATCCGTCGGGGGCTGCCATTGCCATCTCTGTTCCCAATTTCAATTAATCAACTACTTATAATTACGAATCCAACGTAATGTCAAATAATAATAAACACATACAACTGCAAAATTTTAGTTAGTTCAGTTCAGGGTAGGGAATGGCAGCCCCGACGGATTTTCTTGGGCTTATAATTATTAATGGGTAGGTGAATATGTGTGTAGTACCTATTTATTTGATATTATTGCTATGTCTATCTCTACGACAAACACGTACAAATTAACACTTTTTAAAACATTTTATTTTTGTTATTCGTTACTTACTTCCTTTTAGTCGTCCTTTTTCAATTCTATCCGTCGTGGGATTTTTCAAAATTTTTTATTTTCCTTTTTCGTTGTGATAAATAAAGGATTCCGAACGCGGCGACATTGCAGCCTGCAGTCGCGGCGTGCAGTCTGAGGTCGCGGCGCACGGCGACTGCAAACTGCAGTTCAAGTGGTGTCGCCAACCGCAAGAGACGTCACACGTATTTTAAAAAATTACGACTTTTTCGGATGATGATGAAGAAGTTAATTAACTTTGTTTCTGGTCATCCAGTCCTTTACGACGGGTTTGTCCACCTACACATCCGATCCAAATTACCGCAATAATTTGGTGTAAGATAATGTGTGGAGAGCAATACGAAACTGCACCAATTAAATGTTTTTTAATCAGATTAGAATAAATTCCTTCTTCGGTTCGACTTTTAAATAAAAGATCAGGTGCTTTCATTTTTTTTTGATAACAACAAGTCGTCATCATCTTCCTCTTCTAACAAAAGACACATTAGTAAATTATCGGTATTGTTGTCCGAAATTCTGTCTCGCACGAAGGTATTGGAGTGGCTGAGGCATGGTTCTATGCATTGTGCAGCCGCGGCATGCCGCCGCGCTCGGAATACAAACTGCCGCGACTGCAGGCGGCATTGCAGCCAGCCGCAGACGCTAGCCGCAGTGTCGCCTGCCGTTGCGGTCTGCAGTCCATTGCGGAATTGAACCTTAAGCCGTTGGTTTTCTGAATAAATAAAATTAAATTAAAATTTTCAAGCATGTCTGAGAATAGTGCATTTTATACTTTCACGCTTTGTATTCATAATTATATAATTAAACGTCGGGCAAAGGTAAATAAAACTTGTTCGTGTGTAGAATAAGACCCGTATATACTTATATAATCTAATCATGTTTGAGAAATCACATACATAATGTGATTTCTCATATCTATAGGTGGACCTAATTAACGACATATTAAGATTTTTGTCTCATTGGTTACTTTAAAACAACTATTTACAGCAAAATAAACTAAATGCCTTAACCAGTTTGGCAGATTTCTTTTACTTTTTAATTTTTTACGGTCGGTAGGTAGACTTTTTTTTACTAAACGAACATATTCGTCTCTCACTCGCTCGCAAACGAGCAAAAAAATACACTCGAGAAGCGAGAACGGAAAGTTCCAGAGTGACAAACAACCTCTCTGCTGATCGCGTTTCAAATTATGTTAACTGTCATTTAGATCAAACGTATTAAATAATGTTTTTCCCTTTAGAACTCCGCACTCCGGTCAGCCACCATCAGATCTCACGCAAATCATTCCCCAAGGGTGAACCTGAAATAATCTCGAATCCATGAAAAAACCCCTCAAACCTGATTTTTGCTCATAATTTTATTAACTACAAATTGGGAGCGAAACAATTAAACATACCATGCTACTAATTTTTAACTTACTATTAATACCTAGTGCCTACTAATAAACACAATGTAACAGTACAAAATGACGCACATTCAAATATCTTTTACGATACGTAAAATACATATACATATATAAACACCTAATTCGTATATACAGTGAGGGAGCCGAAAGTTTACCTACGTCATCGTGTACAAGGAAAATACTATTTAGCAGTGAGAGCCCTTACTTAGTAGACCAAAAAAATTGGGGGTTGTCAAGGCACAACCAATTCCACAATCTTTAGAGACGAAAGATTTTATTTAACCAGTGTGTGCCGCCAGTCATGACTTACGGCGATAAACGCAAATCAGCAAGCAACGGAGAGGGCTATGCTCGAAGTTTCTTTGAAGAATATGATCCTTACTGAGGTGATCTGACGGAGAACTAAGGTTACCGGCATAGCCGCAAGAATTAGCAAGCTCAAATGGCAGTGGGAAGGTCACACCTGACGCAGAACTGTCGACCGTTAGGGCAAACGAGTTCTAGAGTGCAGACCGCAAACGGCACCGGGCAGCGTGGGACGCCCCTCCGCCAGGCGGACCAACGACCTAAAGAAGGAAGGAAGCGGCTGGATGCGGAGGGCGGGGACCGGGTGTGGTGGCGTTCTTGGGGAAGGCCTGTGGACGTTTAAGAGCTGATATGATGATGATGAAGGTGCAATTGAATCTGACACGGTCGGCTTAATGAACAATAAAAATAATGTTCATGGTTTCACGTCATCGACTACACGAGTGAAACCTTTTCGTAGCGATATAGAAGTCAGATAAAGCATTTTAAAAAACAGGTTTGCCTAACATGCTCCTGGCACATTCAACAATATACCAAAAAATACCTTGATCGTACGTCATCGAGCACACGAGTGGGAGTAATGGGATATTGTAATCTAAACTAATCCAGTAAAAGGGTACAAGGGTTGCCGGCGCTTAGCTGTAGCCAACCCACGCCACTTAGCTTTTACAGCTATCGAAGATTTTAGTTCTGTGGCGGACGACCTCGTTTTGGATCCTGTCTTTCAAAGAAACAATAGGCATAGCTCTTTCCATAGTTCGATTTTGAGTAAGTGCTTTCACTACAAATCATTATTTTTCTTGTAGTCGATGACGTAGGTTAACTTGCGACCACCTTACAGTCTATTAACTTAGAAAGACAACTTAACCTACTTTATTGATGATTTACTTCCACGCTTTCTGGTAGGTTTTGGAATAGTCTTTTCAGCTCTTAATAGGTCTTCTTCGTCCATTTTATTATAATGCGAATGAATATGCGCCAGCAACTTTTTCTCCCTGCTGAAAATTTCTCCACACATGTTACATCTGTAGTGTTCCTTCTCTTCTGTTTTACTTTCTAGAGATGATCGCGCATTGGTAGAGGACATTGCTATTGGTGTTTCTTGAATGTTGTCTGTGGGCAACACGTAAGAAGGTTGCAACAACGGATCCACGTTAACAAATGTAAAGAAACTAGCATCCTGGGGTGGAGAAGCATCTTCTAAAGTAACAGAATATGGTTGTTTCACTGAACTCACCTCCACGCGGTTTTTTATCTTTGTATGTGTCGACGGCACTACTTCAGCGCGAGGTTGCGGCTTTGCTGATATTACGAGCTTGCTTGGATTACCAGTTTGCACTACAGTGTAGGATTGTTTCTTCGAAGCAGGAGCAGAAAAAATTGCAGATGCTGCAGTCACTGATGGCGGCATAGTTTGAAAAAGTCCAACAGGATATGGCTGCGTGGGTATAACTTCTTGCTTTATGGTTGGATTGTTTCCTATTTTTGTTTTCTGAACTGTAATCTCACTTAATTTTCGTTGTTTAGGTTGAGCACAATTCTGTAGGTCATCACCAGCGATTCTTTTCACGGATGATTGAGAGCTAACGTTTTTTTTATCTTGTTCTTCTACTAGAGTGAATGTGTTATTAGGCCCTGGTATTAATTTGTAAGGGCAATTCAAGCTTGGTACTGTAGGAAACTGAGCCGACACTAATAAAGAGTCCTTATTTACGGCGGAAGCAGATTGCATTGGTGATACCACCATTCCAACAATTGGTTTAATCTCATTGCGTTTCATTTTGCTAGCTGGACCTATTTTGGGTTTAGGTTTGGCAGCATTTTTTATATCATTATTACTCCCTGCAACTACAATGTCCGGATTTTTCTGTGTATTACTATTTTCGGGTACACATATTCTCTCTTTTCCCTCACTTTCTAATTTCGTGTTAATATATTTTATGATAGAAGTTTTACGAGGCTGTGGGGGAATTACCGGTTTTGTGACTTTAGGTACAGCGGTTTTGGCACATCCATGAGATTGCACCACATCTTTTTTCAGAAAATTTCTATTGCAAATTTTACATTGGAATAATACTCCAACCCCATTTACTTTTATAGTGCTTACATGGTCCATTATATCGAATTTCTTTTCTGGAATAATGTCATACTCTTGTTTAATTTCTACTGTATGTTTCTCAGACTCTGTATCAATATTTTTACCATTGTCAATATTTAAATTGCCGGTAGAAACATTAGTTTCCTGACAACTAATATTAGAATTTTCATTTGGTAAATATTTTGTTTGTGTGCTCGTTGGGTTTTGGTTATTTATTTTTAGTAACGATTTATTTAGCATAGATCTAGTAGCCGTTCTTGATGTTTTGTTCATCAATTCGTCGCACTTGTCAAGTGTCAACTTTACTTCTTTGACCGTAGGCCTGACATCAACCGAAGATTCCACATCTGTCTTTTTTGTTGGAGACACTTTGTTAGATTCCTTAGGTGTCTTAGAATCCTTAGATTCCTTTATACCTTCGATACAAGACTTTTTCTTTGTTTCAATAACCGGTTTAATGGCGTCCATTGCTTTTTTTATAATGGCATCACAGATATCATCATTGGATATATTGGAATTACTTAATTTCTCCTCCCAAAGTAAAATTTGCTGTTTTGGTTTAGTAACGCGTAAATTCTGTTGGGTGTTGATACATTTCTGTACAAACTCGTGCAGCTCTTCTAACTTCGCTGAACAGCGGAAACATATCATATGCGGGAGGTCATCATTTTCAGCAACCTGAAACATTATTGTGTAGTTTATAGTTAAAGTTTGACGAAAAAGGACAAGTTCAAGAAGACTGGATAATAATGTTTAGCAATTATCATCATAACCATGAAAAAACGTTAGTGCGAGTAGGACTCGCGCCCTGAGGTTCTATACACTATCGATTTTCGTAATAAAATAACATACGTTTTTTTATGTTCAGGTTTGATCTGTGATTGCAGTTTTTTCTTATCAGTAAATTCGCCATTGTGGTCCCTTAGAACAGATTCTTATCTTATCTTCCCAGGAATACCTGGCGACACTTAGACCTTATGGGATCTGCCACGCCTCTGATACGCCTCAGATAGTACTTCTAATATTTAGCGAATGTAGCTTTCATCGCGATGTTTTTCTTCACCGAAAAACCTACTGGCATAGGTAGTGGTACTACAAGGGTACTTACGTTTCGAAAGACTCAGTGTTACGAGCCAGGTTCGAACCCACGACCTCATCAACGTGAGGCGATTGCCAACCAACTAGGCCACCACGGCCCTAATAGAACAAATTACTTTTTTTCTAATGCTGCACTCAATAAATATACCATAAATAGAATCGTGAAAAAATTCTTACCCCGAATGGCATCAAATCTTCGATTTTTTTGGCAATCCCCTTTTCAGCATCAAATATATTTAGAAAGGGTCCATCCTTGTTTTCACACAATCTGCAAAGCACTATAGGCTGATTTACAGGTGTCACTATGTCAGGCACCGGTGCAGTGACGGGTTGATCAGGCTTAGTTTTAGCAGTTGTTTTTTTTGCTTTTGCTTTGCCTCTTCTTTTAGCCATATTTTATACGTCGTATTGCAGTTCAACGTATTGCCTACAAAACAAGAGAGAACAACTAATGGATGAATAATACCTACGTAGTAATCTCATTGAAGTAATTAAGTCGAAGTATAAATGAATGAATGAAATTATTTATTTGACGCACACAAGAGCAACACAACACAGAATATAGAAAAACAAACATAATTTTTCGATATGAAGGATATTGCCGTGCAGCGTCAAAAGCGACTCCATCTCAGCATATGCAAAATATAATATATTATATATATAATCGAAATTATTTACTTATTTAAAGTTCTAGGTAAGTACCTGGTAATTTTTTTTTTGTCAGTGTAAAAGAACTGTGAGATATTATTATGGCCAGTTATAGAAACAGTCTCCTAGGTCTATAATTCTATCTCGGTCTGTAAATAGCTTGAAGACGGACAGCAAAGTTGCACTATAAGTTCTTTTATAAGCGCCAGTCCAGCCATTCGAAATTTATATATACGAGTAGGTAGGTACTTATATTATTAAAGTATTTAACAATAATTAATACCTATAGGTAACCGGATAAATAATTGGCAGCAGAAATAAATTATGTACTTGTGCACAGAATCACCTGCTCTACATTCCTACAAAGTTTCGTCCATTTCATGGAGTTCGGTTTCGGGTCCGAAAGCTTCCCGTGTAAGTTTTGCAAGGTAGTCATTATGTGATGTAGTTATCGAGATGTGGCATTCTGCATTAAGCGAATCTAGTCATTGAACGATCTTGGTCATTCTGTTACCACCACAAACACTTCAAATCATACGCCAGCAGGACAATGTTTCTTCGCTCAGCATGGCGCATGTGCAAAGACAAAATAGAACTATCAAAAATCTGATACGCAAAGGATGACCCATAATTTGTGGTACATTGATGAATTAATTGTTACCTAGACCCTCCAAACAAAGTGTAGCAATGGGAGAGAGATCATTATTCTATCAACTTGCCCCCCTTTAGCTTAGTGGCTTGGTCATTGGACTCTAGCACCAAGGGTTGTAGGCTCGATCGCCACTGGGAACTTTGTAGGTACAAGATGTTCCAGTTGCTGGATGTTATCAAATCAACAGTCTGTTAATAATGTCCCCACTGCTGGGGCTCAGGCCTACCCTCTCAACGAGGGCGTTCGGGCTAATAGTCCACCACGCTAGCCCAGTCCTGTTTGGTGGACTACACATGCGCCTAAGAATTTCAACTTCGGCGTATGCAGGTTTCCTCATGATGTTTTCCTTCACCGTGAGAGAGCAGCCAGTAAACATACTTAAGTTTCGTGAAAAAACCCATTGGTACATGGCCCAACCGGGGATCCATCTTCGGACCTTTCGATATGATAGGCCGCGTCTTATCCGATGTTATGTGGATCCGCGATGGATGTTATATTTGTAGATTATTCCATCATTGTTTAATGCTTGTAATACGAGAGAAAATCTTTGTTCAGGATTAGCCAAGTGGTAATGTATGTTGCAGCCAACTAGCCAAATCAGCCAGTTGATTGGACGGCTGCTAGCGAGTTCATTAAATGCAGGCATTCAATTGAATGCCTAGTGATCACTTAACATTTAACAAGTTGGCTGACTAAACCCAGGCAGGATGAGAGAAGGAAAGGGGGCTGCTTTTTTGGGTCCTGTCTGGTTACTATCTATTCAATGAATGGCTAATTAAAAGCAAATGGCTATGCCATGTATATTATAATAAAGTGTATGTAACCTTATAAAATATTTATTTATTTAATGGTTAAATTACCCAGATTTTTGGTGTTTTTCCATGTAGTCAAACATACAGAGACAATCTCATATACATATAAGTATAATATAATCTTCTAAATAAACATAAAACAAAGTTGTGTTACACTATTTTTATAACTCAAGAATGCAGCTGGATAGATTTTGATGTAACTTGGTACAGTGATAGCTTAAATACTGGAATAGGATATACTTTTTACCGCGGTAAACTGTTCCCGCGGGAATAGACCATTTATAACTCAAAAATGGCTAAACGGATTTAGATTAAACTTGGTGAAGAGATAGCTTATAGCCTGGAATAACATAAAAACTACTTTTCACCGCGGTAAACCTGTTCCCGCGGGATATTTTCTTTATTTTGATGAAACTTAGTACAGTGATAGCTTATTTATAATGGAATGACATAGTCTACTTTTTACCACGGTGAGCTTGTTTCCACGGGAATAACTTATTCCACGCGTGGAAAAGCCACCGGCAACAGCAATCTATAATGAATAAATAATGACGGATTTATGAATAAATAATGACGGATTTTGTAATTATCAAGTAATGTTAAGGGAGAGGGGGAGTAAGGAAGGGGGGGGTGAAAATTTGCACGGGAGTATCAGTTTCGGGAGTTTAGTGTAGTTTATCTTGGAAATTGGAAATGTATCATAAATAAATAATGAGGGGTGTTTGGATTTCACATAAAAAGGGAGAGGGGGGTTAAATTTTGCATGATTTATTATGTTCCCATTAATTCTAATTTGTTATTTTGTCTAGACTACATTTCTGTAGGTAGGTCTGTTATATCTTCTGAATTGCTTCCTTTGTGCGTAGAGAAACTGCTACAGGCAAATACCTAGCTTTTGACAGAACCTCTGTCGGGTCAGTTAATAGAGATATTAATCTCTACTACATAAATATAAAGTGCAACTACATGCACAAAACTTCACACAACTGAAATCAAAGTTGCGTTCATATATGGTTGTATCTCAGGGTTGTATGGAGTATCTATACGAGTATGAGCACTAAACATACCTACAGTTTATAAACAGCAAATAAGCAAATGTAAATGCCATTTAACAAACCATCGTTCAATGCTGTAACCCAGTTTTGTAGGTCAATAACAGTATGTGTACCATGCTTTTTTTAATCTATGGTAATTACTAAAAAATCAATATACAAAACAATTCGCAGGCGCGCAACAGGCAAGATTGAGAAGCAAACAAAATAACACATTTCTTCATATTATTTAGAACAAGAAACTTTGTAGTTTCCTGAACCTACAGATTGCAATTAAAAAGTGAAATGATAGGTACTTTTGTGATGAATAGAGGAGGATTCGCTTTGATTGCATGTTATTCTTGCAGTTTGGGCTTACGCTGAGTGCAACCGGGTTCGCAAGTATTCGGGTAGGCAATCATCAGGTCGTGTGTGGGCCCACGACAAAATTATTCCATGCAAATATAATGAGGGCCAGACATGGTGAACCAAACAAATCGTCGACGGCTCCTCGTTCAAAATCCGACTATGTACATACCTAACACAAAACAACCTAATGCCGTATACACCAAATACGTTTGATTTCAAACCGAACACCAAATATGCTAAATGGAATGGCTGACTGAAGCAATTAGACACTCTAATTACTAATATAATGCAAAGAAAATACCTACTATTCGTTTCGGCGCAAGCAAAGCACAAATCTATTCTATAGAAAGAATAGCACACAGGAAAATACCAAGAGCTATTACTTTGACAAAAGATTTTTTGGGCATAGACCAATATAATGTACTCTGTGGCATAGACTAGCATTAGCAAGAGGGATAGCAAAGCGAATAGATTTAAGCCGGAAACGGATATGGTTGGCCATACACCATCCTGCCTATCGTCCTACCGGCATCACGCTGCGGACTTCTCTGAAAGGAATGGCCTCTCTTTAAAGAAATTTAGAGGTATATTTTTCAGATGGCCAGCACTCTTTTTAAAGACAGGCAATTTGACAGTTCTCAGATGATTTCTCAGGAACTACAGACTTAACAAGTTATCTGTGAACGTAAGGAAGGGCCTTATTCACCAGTCACCACACATCTCGGGCGTACGCTCGCTCAAGGTCACTTTGTTAGACTTAGCATCGGCACAATCTAGCGCGGCCATGGAACTGATAAGTACTACGTACAACTGGAAGAGCGTCAGTGGGCTCGGGGATAAGACGCGACCTATCATATCGAAAGGTCCGAGGTTCGATCCCCGGCTGGGCCATGTACCAATGGGTTTTTTCTCGAAACTTAAGTACATGTGCATAGGAATTTCAAAATCTAAACATATAAAGTTTTTGGTAGTACAATGGTAGGATTTGGAACATATGTGTTGCAATCTGCAATGGTTATTCGTTGTTCCTATTGGCGTGTCCCTAGCAGAGTGGGATACAAACACCTCGTACTTACTATCTCTCTCGGCTCGTTTTTCTAAAACAGTGCACATTCCAGTTGTACGTAGTACTTCTTAGTTCCAAGAATATTAAAAAGTAGGTTTTGGCTTGGTTACAAGACTTTTAAGCCATGTCTTATTTAGAATATACGATTTAAATATCCCATTTGTAATTCGACGTATATTCCTTCCAGGTCGTTGAGGGGCAGCCTTAATGGAACAATTTAAGCCCCAGTAGGCCGAAAAGTATGGCCGAAAATCAATATTTTGCAAGATATACGAATTAAAAGATTCTTACTGAAAATCCCATTTTTTCACAATTACTTTCTTAAATGAATAAAAACAGCTTATCCGATGGTAATGGTAACGAATTCATTTACTGAACAAACACTATTTTAGTCGGGCTGTCGTTCGTTGACAGTTTATGGTTTGTTGTTGATCGCATACGTAGAAAGAGATAGAAGATATTATATCTGTCTAGCTTACTCTTACCACTTTTGTATTAAGTGTGTCCCTCTCTGATTATTATCGTTATTTTAGTGCGTCCTCTTCTCTCTTTACGCAGACAGATGACAACAATGACAGTTTTTTTTTCAAAGAAAGTTTAGGTTTGTTTTATGGGTTTTATCTCAAAAAATCACTGATACACAGTGCAAACTAAGAACACTGAAAGCATCTGTAGCATTTTCAACAACAGCCAGTCTACTGACTGGCTGTTGTTGAAAATGCTACAGATGCTTGTTGATCGCAGTTCAGAGCAGTAGCTCTGAACTGCGATTTCATACAATGTTAGGAAATGAGAGATTTTCATGTCTGGTCATTTTTATGAATAATTTTTGAGATGTTTTACAACATACAGACCTAGCTACAGGACAGGGATATAGACTATCTCCATACAAAGTTTCATCAAAATTCAGTCATCATTAAGTGGCAAAAGTGTGATGACCGAACAGATAAACAGACAGACAAAAATTCCAAAAGTTACATTTTCAGCTTCGGTATCGTCCTTACAGGTACCCGCCTAGTTTTTTTCCAAAATTAATTAATGTACAGAAATAACTTTTCTACAGTTATATTATTTTGTATAGAAAATCACGGAAAAGAAAAAACAAAAATTTTATGTAATAAATGCTAGTGGTAATGTGTATTATACGGCCTTAAAGGCCGTCACACATGTTTGATATAATATAATATAATATAATATAATATAATATAATATAATATAATATAATATAATATAATATAATATAATATAATATAATATAATATAATATAATATAATATAATATAATATAATATAATATAATATAAGGCTCGTCTTTAGAACACGACACGTTAGATACCGAGTTCATAATTTTTTTATAGATAGTACCTTGATGGTAGGTTTAACATACGAAAAGCGCCACTTGCGAAAATTAGTAGTTTTAAAGATATTAATTTTTTAGGTTACTGGTGACCCAGAAATGTAGTCGGAGCACCCCGAAGGTTAGGTGCGAGGAGCGAAGCGACGAGCATGTTAGGTTACTGATGACCCTTGGAGCGAGCGAAGCGAGCGACAGTACATGGAAGATGCGCGACACGAGAGATTTTGATGACCTTTTTTAAAAGCGATAGCAGTACACTGTACATAGTGACTTAACCTCAAAATTTTCAAAAATTTATATCTTCAAAAATACTAATTTTCGCAAGTAGCGCTTTAGGTATGTTAAACCTACCATCAAGTACTATCTATAAAAAAATTATGAACTCGATATCTAACGTGTCGTGTTCTAAAGAGCTTCCTACTATATTATAATATAATATAATATAATATAATATAATATAATATAATATAATATAATATAATATAATATAATATAATATAATATAATATAATATAATATAATATAATATAATATAATATAATATAATATAATATAATATAATATAATATAATATAATATAATATAATATAATTTAAATTAAAATACGTCAGATCGTACATTAATATGCCCAGCTATTATTTATATTAATATATATTATAGCTACGTGTGTGATGGTCTTATTAATTATTGCTGTTTAGCAAGCCTATTCACGACAGTTTTGCATCGGCATGTATATAACCGGGCAGGTAAGTAATCGTATTTTGACAGCTAAAAAAACAGAATTGGGTACCAAAAATAATAGGTTGGCACATAATTTGAGTATCTTAATTCTCAATTTTGGTTTCATTTTAATGCCGTTGTGGGACTCTTTTATTTAAATTAGTATAGTTTGTGTTGTGATGCCTCGCTACATGGTGTGAACATGGATGCTATGCTACGTCTAGCAAAGTGACCTTGAGCGGGCCGGGCGTACGCCCGCGGGAAGTGTCGTGAATAGGGTCCTGCTTGTCCTTGGACGTATACTTTTTTTTTTCAAATTTATGCCTAGAAGGGAAGGGCAATTGTGATTTGTGGCGCTTGGTAGTCTGTGCCCTGAACTATTTATCTATATAATCTGTGCCTGAGTCTGTACCAAAGAAATCGGAATAGCTATTCCGATTTCTTTGGTCTGTACATAAATAAATTTACAGATTAATTAAAGCTCTTGTTTGGTTGGTAGGTACTGCAAAGCTAAGCTGGCTGGACGTGTTCTATTCTATTTATTTTGTTCTGCAAGCACGCTGCATACAAGCAGTTAAAGTGACAATAAAAGTGCAACGATGAAAATCGCCGTGGAAGGTTGCGCCCATGGTGAACTTGAAAAAATATACGATTGCGTCGAAACATTGCAGGACAGGGAAAGAATAAAAGTGGATTTGTTGATATGTTGCGGAGATTTTCAATCCGTACGCAACAGCGATGATTTACGGACCATGGCGGTACCGGCGAAATATTACAATATGTGTACATTTTATAAGTAAGTTGATTGACCTATGTTGTACTATATTAAACGGTCAGTGTGGACAAAAGGGGGCGCAATGAAAAAAACTTAGAAAAAATTCACTTTTTTGGAATCCGACGCTGAATTTTTTTCCTTGGCGCCCCCTTTTGTCCACTCCAACCCATAACTATCTGTCCTATTAGACTAGACAAGTGCAAACAGTAGCGTAACAGTGTTTTACCAGTAGAAGGACCAAAAATTAACATGACTAGAATTTAAGAAACTATAATGCTGTTTCTTGTTCCAAACCTTCATTGTCAAGTACTCAAAATAATACTTTTAATATTTAATTATACCTACGTGTTTTAAAGAGCTTCCTTAAAAAAAATAATGATGTTACTTGCTAAAAATATTTTTTATTTAATTACTGTTTTACATATTAGCAACCCACTTCTAAGCAAAAGCCATTCCTTTTCCTTTCAAAAATTCAAATTCCTTTTCAACCAACAAAAAAGACAAAAAAAGGAGGATCTGAAGTCGACCTGTATATTTTAATTTAATTTGTTTATTTTCAGTTTTCTAGTCCATATGACGGTCTGCTTCTTTTTTAAAATCATCCATCCATGTCTTTCTTGATCTGCCTCTTGGTCTTTTTTCACCTCTTGGATACCATTCAGTTGTAATTTTTGTCCATACTATCCGGCCCATCTCCATTTCTGTTTTTGTATAAACTCAATGCCGATAGTCTGTTACTTTTGTTTCGGTATTTATGCTTATTAAATACCATTTAAACCTCATCAGGTACTACAGTGGTGAGAAGCAGGCTCCAATTTTGACCATATTTATAGGTGGGAACCATGAGGCTTCAAACTATCTCCAAGAACTGCCATATGGCGGCTGGGTGGCCCCAAACATTTATTATATGGGCAGAGCTGGTGTCATTCAGATAGGTGATTTAAGGATTGGAGGTAAATAAGATTTAAAGTCTTAACTCATAAATGGCTGGTGCTTTCACTGTTGAGTAAAGACTGCATTCTGTAATCTGAAATCTATATAAATTTAATGAAGCTGCAGAGTTTGATTGAATGTTAAATAAATAATGAACTTTAATTTGCAGGTATGTCAGGTATATTCAAAGGACGTGATTACTTACAAGGGCTTTGGGAGAGTCCTCCGTATGATAGAAATTCAATGCGGACAGTGTACCATGTGAGGTCACTAGATGTGTTCCGGTTAAATCAGCTTAAAGAGAAAGTGCATGTTATGCTGTCACATGACTGGCCTAGAGGTATCACTGATTATGGAGATGTTGATAATTTACTTAGGAGGAAACCTTTCTTTAGGTAAGTTAAAGATACAGATCTATTGTTGTGTTAGGGCTTAGATTAATTAATGAGCTAAAAAAATGCTGATGCAATTCAAAAATATTTTATTGCATACACTGGGTACATTTATACAACATCATTTTTTTATCTACTACCGCTTCCAAGGCCTTAGCGCTGGGAAGAAGCAGCGCAACAAACTTCCGCAACGCATCTTTTATAATCAAGTTTGTACCAAACATTATTTTTGTAAAGATTGAGCGAGGCTGAAGTAACATTAACACCAGGCATCTTTGTTGTTTTATGTGAGTCTTAAATTTTCTGTCATTCATATTTAAGATTTTTCCTGGTAATTTGTTGTAAAGCCAACCATGCCCTGTGAACGATTTACTGACCTTATTAAATCTAATAGAATTAATATATACACTTAACCATCTATTTACTTTTAAATATGAATTCAGACTAAGTAAATGTTAATTTTTGTAATTATTGTTATTTTTAGGGAAGATATTGAGTCTAACCAACTAGGCAGTAGACCAGCTGAAGAACTACTGCACGCTTTGAAGCCAGACTATTGGTTTGCCGCACATTTACATTGTCAATTCGCAGCAATCGTCAAACATGAAGAGAGTAATGCTGAAACAAAATTTCTAGCTTTAGACAAATGTTTACCAAAACGGAGACATCTACAAATATTAGACATTCCTCCAGATTATGATGGAGACAAATTATTGAAGTATGATGCAGAATGGCTGGCCATTTTGAAGAACACCAATCATCTTTTGACTGTTAAAAATGTAGATTGTCATTTGCCAGGCCCTGGTGGGAATGAAAGGTGTGTATATATTTACTGAAAGAAATGTTCAGTAATTTATGCCAAGTTAATAACTTATACCTACGTTTTAGCAACCATAACAATGGAACTCATAAATGTTTTCAAATGTGAAGATATCCTAATTTGACTTTTGTACCTACATTTACTAGTTTGCTGACCTACATTGAGATTGGAAATATATGTATATTGCAATTTTTTTTTGCATTTCCAGATACGATTTCACACCAACTCCAGGTGAGAAGGAAGCTGTAATTCAGTTGATGGGAGATATGAAAATAAATAAAGATGATTTTGTCAGGACTGCTCCTATCTATGAACAAAAAGCTCCCAAACGGGCCCCAACTGATGCCATAATGAATCCACAAACTGTGAATTTATGTGAGAAACTTGGTATTGATGACCCCTTACAAGTTACAATGGCTCGATCAGGTCGAGTCATGAAACAACCATGTGCGAGTATGCCCAGTCACTCTATAAATGTACCCACTCGCCCAAATTTTACACAAGGGTGTCTCACAAACCAGTCATGTATGAAACTACCCAGTGACGCAGATGATGCACAGAGTACTGCTGTGAACACACCGACTAGGTGTACCAAGTTGTCACTGCCACCTCCAATGACACCTAGTGAAAATGACAATGAAGAGATGGCACAAAATAATTTACTTTCTCTTGAGAGTACTTTCGTGTCAGATAGTACGTGCAGTACCACTGTAGATTGTACCACACCCCTTTCAGAAGGTCCGAAGAGAACCTTCAAGAGACGTAACCTAGCACTATATAATTCAGATGCTGATGATAGTGTAAGCACAACATCAAGTTCTATTATAGAATGTGATACTTCTAAAACAAATAAATTACCTTGTATGGACATTAGTGAAACAAAATAATATTAACAAATATTTAATCTAATGAGGCATTAAAATTTTATATAAATGAGAAATTTTTTGCAATGAAATAAAAAATGTGCAATGTTTTTTTTTACTTGTTAATTTTATCTATGAGATATTAAATGTTCCTTGAGTTGAGGCATGTTTTTAGGCTTATAATTACACTGATTGCATTGAAGAGGTGTAGCCATCAAACTCTTGTGCATCTCACTTGACATCTTTGCTAAACTGTTTTCTTTTAATTGTCTTAATACATCTGAAACAAGAAAATTCACTACAACTTAAACCTAACTACAATGTTGTTTTGAATGCTTCATCAGGTACTTAATTTCAGAGTTTTATTTATAGTTATAGATCTGAGCAGGAATAGCAACTTACCTTGATAAGGTAAAAAGAATTTAGTGTTGAAACTGTTCCAATGTATTTTGGTTTTTAGGCATGGTGATATCATATCAGTACTGATAACATGCATGTGTAGGCGCTGCATGCTCGGCACTGCGTGGAACCCAGCCCGTAGTGTGGTGTCCTTATGATCTTCAATCAACTCATTGTATAACTCCCCAAACTCTTCCAACAGGCTAACATGTGTATTGTTAAGACTATAAATGCTGTTGATTTCGTCTTGCGGTAGTATAAGATAGTGAAATTTAGCTTTAGGATACTTATCTCTAATAACTACTAGTTGGTCGGATTTTTTGACTATAGAATTCGGATCTTTCATAGACTCTAGTAAGCCCAATGACCAATGCCGAGTTTTTTTTGCAGTAGCTCCTTCGGCTGCCATCCCTAAACTTCTTTTGCTCATATTTTAAGTAGGTATAGGTTATATTATTAAAATTTGTGTTATATCACGTAGCTCTATAAAAAAATCTATATAAAAGCTATATAAAAAAGCCGTAGACAGAGAAAGCAATTCTACGAACCAAACAAATAATTATTAGGATACGTAGAGGGAGAATCCTTTTTTTAAGATAGGATACTCTCTAAGTAGTCTCTTTTCTTAGTAGTCTGTGGATGCGACTGTCACATTTGTCTGTCACTGTCACTCGCTCACTCACAAACTTTTTTTTAATTCGTTCAATGATTGACACAGGCAAAAGTCGATACGACTTAACTATACTTACAGCCAAGTCATATTTACGAACGACTTGTTAGTCGGCAATTTTCAATAAAACCCGCAGTACGGCCTTCACGAGGGCGATTCGGTGATCCACACTGCAGTTAACATCCACACTAAACTGATAGTACCTAGGTATAATTAAGAATTTGGAACGATCCGGTAGAGTCGTTTCATGGTTTTATGTATCTATCCCGCACCATATACACTTCAATAGGCACTGTTACGTAATTAGTTATTCGGCCGCTAAACATGACAGCTATGGATTTTCATAGAACATTTGACACATTTGTACAGCATGTACAGCATTTTCGATTTATCTCGAAGAAGAAGGTTGTTAAAATAATACATTTCCAAGCATGCTTGAGAAAAAACAGGAGGCATCCCCTTTCCTCTAGTCAACCGTATCCACTGAAGCTAAGCTGAGACGGACGAGATAATGTAAATTACGGAATTCTATTAGTTTTCTCCTCCACCTCGCTCGTCACCGCATTGGTGTCCGGGGACTATCATGCTTTTTCTCAAACATGCTTGGAAATGTGAACATTATTTTGACAACCTTCTTCGAGTTAAATCGTCATTGTAAGTACTGGTCAAATAAATGAGAGCAGACGGGCAAATAATTTGAATGAAAATCCATATATGTAGTGCCTAGCAGTCAAATAATGACCATATTAATTCTTAACATGTCATGTGACCATGGCAACCACGGAGGTAAAATAACAACATTTTTTTAAAATTTCGAATTGCCTTGCAAATTGCAAGCAGTTTAGTGTAAAAAAACAAATGATCATTTTGGCGCGTGGAATTGTTGTTCGTCATGATTTTGGAATGTATAACCCTTAGTATGAAATAAAATGGTGTACATAGGTAATAGTTTGAATTTCCGCGCATTTGTTTCAGAAAACTACTATACAAGTCTTGGCCACAACCAGGTATTGATGGACTCACGAATGCATACGCCTCGGCTACCGCCTCGGCCCACATGCACACGTTCATCCATCAATGCCTCTGTTGCGGGCCGCGGCAGTAATGTACTATTTATATAAAGGCAGCCTTCTGGCACTTTACTAACTTTTTGAGTTATGTCGAATGTATATTAAGTAGAAGTAGTTCGTATGTCTTGCGGATCACCTCGTTTCGGATCCTGTCTCTCGTACAGAGAAACTCCGAGCATGGCTCGTTCCATAACCCAGTGAGCGGTTTGGCGTTTTCGGGCTAATGCATACCACTGTCCCACTGATACCTATACCTAATTGATACCTACCTATTAAAAAATATAATAAATTGTCCGACATGAAATTAGGACAAAACAAAGACCTTAAACTCCCATTCGCACAGGCGTAATTTCATCAAGCGTTGAAGCGAAAAAAAAAAGTTTTATGTATTCTTTCGTGGAATTTATACTCGTTCGTTAGCACAATTTTAAAATTAGAACCAGTCTGACCTGCCTGACATAATAGGGAGTATTTTCCATGTCAACAAATTAAAACGTCAAAATTGCAATCGTTACAAGAAAATTAAACCTAATTTTGCTATAGTCGCAGTGATAATTTATCAGCTATTCCCTGTTATGGCGTCTAGTGCAAAACCACAAAAAGAACAACCACGTAAGTGACATTCTAAGATCGAAGCATTCTAAACGTAATTTCTCAAATTAAACCTAATTTAACGATTTCCATTAGACGGTGTCCCAGATATTACACAGCAAACTACCTCCAAACCACCTAATAGAAATATAAGTACCTAGGTATCTAACTAGGTACAATTTTCAGAAGTTTAGGTGGTCTTATCGGTTTAAGTCATTTCTTTCCGACCGCTTTAAATTTAATTGGGGCTCTAGGTACTATTAGGGTTTAACTAAGCTTACGATTAACAACGTTTCAACTTCTAATAACCGCATTACGGCGCACGAACGCCCCGCCCTTCCGCCCTCCCCCACCGCCGCTCAATACTGGCTAGGGTTGGTATTTAATTAATTTCATATTTTAATTAGGTGCCTAAATAGGTATAGAAAGGGCAATCACCTAGTTACTTATTGCATGTGACTCTACCTAAATTGTTTTTTCCGGTAAAAATTGTTTGTCGGTTAGGTTCAATTCAGACCAAGCGGAAATTTGACCGAGCACTTTTTGACGTCATTGTCAAATGAACCATAACACTATACCCTAAAGAACAAAATCGTTTAAATGACTTCGAGCGCGAGGCATGAGGCCATTCAATACGATTTTGTTCTTTAGGGTAGGTATAGTGGTATGGTTCGTTTGACAATGACGTCTAAAAGTGCTTGGGCAAATTTCCGCTTGGTCTGAACCGACCCTAGTGTGAGTCAGAATGTTGTGCGGTGTGTCCGTACCGTTTTTTCATCGCAGGCTGCGTACCACGCGTGCCGCCTCGCCCGGCGGCTACTGCGTCGGCGGCTCCGGCGGCCGCGCGCGCCGACGGGGACGCCGCCGCGCCGCACGCTGCGCCCGCGCGCTTTCCCCGGCATCGAATACCACACGTGAACAATCCAGCCACTCAGCGCAGTTTTCAAAAAACCGGCCAAGTGCGTGTCGGACCACGCCTAGACACGGGTTCCGTATTTCACAGTTTTCCCTCAAAATCGTCAAGCCTTTTATTATCCCCTATGTTGGTAGCCTAGGCCTATCCCTCAACGGGTTATAGTCCACCACGCTAGCGTAGACTTCACGTGTAGTCTAAGTATTCTTTTTGGGCGTATGCAGCTTTCCTCATGATGTTTTCCTTCACCATTCAGAGCAGTCAGTAAATGTATCTAGTTAGGTACCTACGTGTTTCCAGGCCCATTGTTAGGTACGTCCTACATAGTCCAATCGGCAATCAAAGTCTGACCTTTCGACATGACAGGCAGCGTCTTCCCCACTGCGCCACCGGCGCTCTCCCTCCAGAACTCGAAAAGCGGTCATCTTACTTGGTTGTTCTCAGCCCGCTGCACATTCCTACCAAATTTCGTACATTTCGGAGAGGTTCGGTTTTTTTTATAAATTTTATTTTGTTTTTTGACTTTTGTTATCCACATGTCAGTCCCATCGTACCCTAACCAAGATTTACCGACGAGGCGACTCAAGGATGTCATAATATAAGGTTCGTGCCGCCACAGATGCAGGTTTGGACAAAATTGACTGAGCCAAATACTACATCAAGTGGATTCAGCTTGAATCGTCTCATCAATAACTCCCTCTTATTCCTGAACCTGTCACACTCCATCAGTAAGAGTTTCGGTTCGGGTCCGAAAGCTTCCCTTGAACGACAATACGCATTGAGCAATTCAGTTACCATTATTACAAATTTTTAGGTATTAATATAAATTTGATGAGGGGGGCAGACCCAAACGGTACGGGGTACCTACACTGCAGATTTTTTTACAGAAATACACAAATGATATTAATGTATAGGTATACAGTACCTAGTCATACGAACGAATGTAGTACTGGTCATTTTGAGAACTGGTCGATAGAAGTTATTTCATCGTTATTATAATCAACTTTTTAACGTCCGGTCCTCTGCCCTCCGCATCCAGCCGCTTCCGGCCACCTTTATTTAGGTCGTAGCTTCAACTGGCGGATGAGCGTCCCACGCTCGTAGAACACTGCCCCGAAGGCCGTCGTCGGTTTTACGAGTTTTATGTACTTGAGAGTCATTTATATTGGTCATTTTGCGTATGAGTGAAACTTCTTGCTAATAAAGGCATAACCAGTGACTGCAGATTAATTGTGTAGGTTAGGTCAGTGGAGCGTGGCAGTGAGTCATGCGTCATGGATGTGCCGCCGACTCTCTCAGCGGATGCAATACAAGCGACTCGCATTGATGTCGTCGAACACGCTTGCCGTAGTGATCAAAATATTCAGGATCCTGTTATAAATCAACAATACGGTGAGTACGCAAATGTTAGGTAAAAGTTTATCGGTGCCGCCTGCGACCCTGCGGTTACGGAGGCAGCGTATCCCGATTATTTTGTATGACTTATACGTCTGGCCTCCCACAAGGTGGACCGACGATCTGGTGAAGGTCGCGGGACCCAGTTGGATGAGGTTAGCGCAGGACCGGTCGTCGTGGAGATCCTTAGGAGAGGCCTTTGTCTAGTAAGTGGTGGTCCTAAGTAAGTGGCTCCTACAAAGGGCCCTTAGCAGCCGTATTCAACCTTTCTCCATTTGGTCCACACCGACAAGATTTACCTTCATGCTTTAATTAAACATCTATGGTAGGTGCTAGGAACTCTGTTCTTTCGAACGAATAAATACTTGTTGACATGTGACATTTGCTTTCTTAAGAGAGATCGACCAACATGGAGTTAGGAGTGGAGTGGAGTGGAGAGGTGCCTATTTCAATTTAAATAAAAAAAATAAAAAAGCCTTTTATTTCCTGTTTAGACAAGTTTAAAAAGTAAATGTTATTCCTATTATTTGACAGGAACCCCTTTCTGGGTGAAGGCCTCCTCCAAATTTGCCCATTCCTCACGATTCTTGGCTTCGTCCAGCCAGCGGCGCCCCGCTATTTTTTTTATTTGATCCTCCCACCGTGTTAGTGGTCTTCCCTTTCGACGTTTTCAATTTACATAAATTAAATTCCGAACAAAAACAATTCTTGTTGTTTTCAGATACTATAAGCCCTCCACCGGGCTCGCCGTCAAGCCACGCGAGCTCTTTAAATGAGGATATACAATCAGCGTTCAATGATAAACAAACACAATTCCAACGCATGAAAAGGGATTTGGATTTGAAACAAGTAGGTTGTAGTTTTATGTGGTTTTATCACAGTGGTCTTACTCACTTGGCCGTTTACGCTAATCCTACGCGAAAGTTGGATGTAGGTACCTATGTTACGATGTTTGTTAGGTACCTGGAAATTACTTAACAGATGAAACTTTACTTTATTTTTGTTGTTAGAAATAATTTAAGGCAAATAAGTGCTGTGCTTTACAGTGATATACATATATCAATACACCAGAATAATACATAGGCTATATAGAGAAGCTATTCCCGGGGGAAAAACTTTTCAACGCGGGCGAAGCCGCGGGAAACAGCTAGGTTTGATCTAAGTACTTCTTCTTGCTTCCTAAATTATCCCCCGGCATCATGAAGCTAATACATACGTTGTGGTGCAAATACGTACCTAGGTATAATAATAGGTAACAGGAAATTTCTGTCGCAAGTATTTACCTATATAGGTATTCCATTGTCAGAAATAGGTACATTATGTTTATATAGCAATGAATGATAGTGAATATTTATTTCTATCCCAATTCTTCCCCAAAATTGGCACCTCCAATCAGATAACCATACAAAATAAATAACCGTGATGCGCATTTAGAATATTTACCTTCATGCTGAGAAGGGACATATGCCTTCAAGTCGACCTTGCGCTTGATATTCCTAGAAGATGAACTAGCTAAACTGATAATTTCTCCTTGTGAAAATTGGCAAACGCCTTTATTTCCCTTTCAGCAAGCAATATTGGAAGTATTCGAGTGCTTACGAAGTTTGAACAAGCGAGCGTTAAGCGAGAGCATAGAGGCCGGGAGTGGCGAGGGTGCCCAAGTAGAGCAGTTAAGGATCTTCGATGTGCGGAACTGGGCAACCGAGGAGGTGGCACGACTGTGCCGGGATACAGCCGTTGCTTCGTGTGCCTCTGATGGCACCGTCACTAAGGGCATTGGTACTATTATACAACTACTATCTTGTTTGAGATATTCATTGACCGAGCGAACGAAACGTCTCAGTTTCGAGATTGGCCAAAAATGCTTTTGTGCGTCTGTCTTTCTGTGTGTGTCTGTAATTCTCTACAGGTCGCATTTTTCAACCGATTTTGACGAAAATTTGGCATGGGTATAATTACTGACGCCGACAAAATGTGGGTAAAATAAAATCTTAAAAAAAAAATTTTTGTGAGAGTACGTACTATGTAGGTAAGATGGTACCAAGATACAACACGTAAAGTCGGAATGAATTATATGTATTTTTCTCGTAAAACCCATTGTGTGGGGTATCGTTGGATAGGTTTTTCAAAAAGATGTGGGAGTGTGAAAAAAATTTTTTGATCAGGGATCCGTTTGCGAAATATTAAGCTTAAAGCGTGTAACACTCACTGAGCGGCGGCGTTGCGAAAGCCTTGCGGTTTTTTTCTGTAATGTTCGAATTAGTATGAAGCCCTTTACATCAAAGCGGCGGCGGCGCGGCGCGTTCTTCATACAAACCTTCGCCGCCGCAACGCTTTCTCAACGCCGCCGCTCAGTGTGTGTTACGCTTTAATGTGCTAAGTTATTGCATGGTTAAGTATAAGGGCTTGCGAGGTCTACTGTTCTCACAGAACCACTAGTAATATAGTCTACATTTAGATTTTTAACTGATGCAGACGAAGGGACCCTGGCTGAATTGTCTTCCAAAATAACAGAAGTGCCTTCATCTTTTGCCGATGTATGTCTTCAAGCGTTTACGGCGCGTCAGGAGCTTATAGATTGGGTGAAAGAGCTTATTGACAAATATGTAAGTTGTTTTTATAATGATTTTGAGTTGCAAAGCCTCTTCTTAACATAAATGCTAAACTAAAATGTTACATATTTATGTAGGACGGCGGGTGTGGTGAGTCATTAGATCGGATCGCAAGATACAACTCTCAAAGTTTTGAGCTATGCGAAACCCTGTTTGTCCTCAAGTCACACGCAGACGACGCTATGGGCACAGTCACGCAGCTCTCAGGGTAACATCGATTACGTATTAATAAGTATTTTAAAACATTGAACTTTATCAATTAGTTTGATAATTTTTCTTGTGTTTAGTGAAGCATGCCGAGAGCGGGGTGCATTAGCCGCTGTTGGCGCATCTCTAGCGCGTGAAGCGGCCCGCCTTCGGCAACATCTCGATGTTCGTGTAGTCGTTGATAACGAAATGCGTCAAGTTTGTGTTGAAAATGAATCTGTTAAATCACTCGAGGTACGTCTCTAATTATGATCATTATGCGTACCAGTTAAGCAGTCATGTCGGTTTGGTCAGCCTGAGTATTTGCGCTGCGAAGATTGCGACTAAGATCGGTTGCATTGGTGTATAACATGCGTGTTTTCGTCTACTCCATCCCTATAGTTTGTCACTTCTAACAGGAAACGCGTCGTGAACTAGAAGAGGAACGCACTGCGCAAGCGCATATGAAGGATAAATTGGCAGCAGCAGAGAGCGAGCTGCGGCAGACGCGCTGTCGGATCGCTAAGATGGAGCGACAACTTCGCGAAGCCGACTCCACCGTCGCAAGTCTCACCGGCACCGTCAAATCTATAGACGAACAGGTAAATACGCAAAGATACGTTAATATTAACTGTGAACATTTTGGGCCTGCTGTGTTACAATGAAGTGGTCACCACTCCTACCTAGGATCCCGCTCCAATCTCCAACTAGGTACCTACCCACCCACTTATTCCGTACTTGCGCACCGAACCGACGAGCGAACGCGCACGATTTTGGACCACCGTGATTGTGCTGTGAAAGCAACCGAGTGATTTGTCCTAGCCACCTTTGACACTAGCTAGAGAACATTGAAGATTATAACGGGCCCGTACGTCGGGAAAGTCCCAACAAGCTGTGAGTACAACCTAAATTTCCTCTGTGATGTGACCCTACACTCATTGTCACAGCTGGATAGAGAAGGCGGACAGGAGGAAAGGTGATGCAAAGCCCATTAGTGAACGTCAACGCTGATGCGATGATGTTAATAAAATTATTGAATGTATTTTAGAATCGTCAACGAGAGGTCCAATTGGAAGCTCGTGCAAGAAAGTTGAAGCAATGTTTGAAGATTGGCGAGGTGGCCTGTAATGAAATAACTCAACAGCGTGATGCACTACATGCCAAGTAAGTATGTCTAACAATCAAAAGTATCGCGAACCTACTTTACAATTTCATAAATATATATTTGCAGAGCACAGAGTCTAAAAGAGGATATAGACACAATGACTGAGCAGCATAAGTCATCTATACAGGAACTTAAGAAGGAGATTGAAGAATTGAAAGCTGTGCTAGACGAGCAACGCCAGCTGGCGCAAAAAGAACTTGAAATGAGAAAATCTGTTGAAACAAAATTAACAGAATATCATAATCACGTTGAAGAGCTGAAAACTAAAAATGCTGAGCTCGAAATTAGAAGACAGAGTCCCGGTTAGCACGCAAAATATCCTATTTTACAGAGCAGCGAACATCAAATTCATTATTATATTCTAGTAACATTGCATTATTAACCGTAGAAACCAGCCGGCTCCCCACGAAGCCGCTTGCTGGCCCCCTGGGGAGCCGGCGGGTTTCTAGAGTATACCTATACTTTTTTCAGTGTTGCCCACTAAAAGAGAAATTGACTTGCGGGCAGAACTGCAAGCGACTAAGTATGCTCTACATATAACTGGATACGATGTAGCGACATGCAAACAAGAGACAGTACGATTCTTGGAGACGCTGACCAAGATAACTGTGAGTGTTAGATCTTATACAATCCTAGTTCATAATTTATACTTCATAATATTATAACGATTAACGCAATAATACCTATCTGAATGGCATTCGGTTTCAATCATAATTTAAAGTAGGTACTTACTTTTCAGGAAACTGAGGACAAAGTTATGATGCAACAAAAGCTAGCGGCAGAGCTTCTGAGCCAGGAGGAAGTAATAAGCAACATGCAGATACAAATAAAAGAATTGATGAAAAAGATAAAATTCAAGTAAGGGAAACCTCTTCATATTCACATGAGACTTGACGGTCTAGTCTCATAGTTTGATTGTGAACCGAACTACTGAGACAAAATTCTCAATAGGTAGTTCGGTACCGGCACTTTCTGGCAAGACGCAGCGTAGGCAGGCCTCCCACAAGGTGGACCGACGATCTGGTGAAGGTTGCGGGACCCGGCTGGGTGAGGTTAGCGCAGGACCGGTCATCGTTGAGATCCCTGGCGGAGCGTTTGTCCAGCAGTGGACGTCTACAGGCTGATTAGATGATCATGACTTTCTGGCACCCCGCAGTTTACCGTTTGCACTAAGGGTAAGAGGAAGTATTGTAATCGCGAAAAAAAATTATTATTAAGAGTCGATGGTATGTCAGCTCAAATTCAAATTTCCCCCCCGCATGCCTCTCCCACCGCCGCCGTCAGCGCACCTATCTCACTCGCACTATTTATGTAGGGTAAGCTACACAATATTGACCGTCCAAGATGGTTCTTAATAAAAAAAACACTATGTATTAATAATTTATTTACAGTCAATGTCAACATACTTTATAGCATAGGAGTACCACATCACCAAGTAACATTAATATCAGGCGTCTTTGTCATTCAAAGAATCGTCTATTTTATAATAACAAATTGTTACATAATGTGATTTTTAAACTTTGTGTGCTTCATATTCAAGATAGATATATACAGTGGTGGACAGCTAATTAGAAACACAGTATGAAAGCTTTTAGTTTCAATCAACTTAACCAAGTAAATAATATTTTAAGTATCAGAGACGGCTAAAATTATATCTAATGTACCCGCTCTATCACGTGTTGATTTGCTGGGTGGTCAAATACCAAACAACACTTGTAGTTACATAATTTATGAAACATTATGCAAGAAGTCGACATTTTACAGTACATCATGGCGGACAACTAATTAGAAACAGAAAAATATTATGACAAAACATGAACAAATTTTATAATAACAAGAATTAATACGGTTAGATAATACAAATGCTTTATCCACAGACGATTAGTCCTTGGTTGGATAACCGCTGTTTTTGATTACAGCTCTACACCGACGTGGCATTGATTCTATTAATTTTCCACACCTTTTCACAGGAATACATCTCCAAGCTTCTGCAAAAGTGTCATAAAGTTCATGAATATTGGTGATACGTTCATCTGACAATGTTTTCTTTCATAGTGTGTCACAAATTCTCGATTGGTTTGAGATCCGGACTATTTGCTGGCCACTCTAACACAGACACCAATTGACCTCTAAGAAATGCTATAACACTGTTAGCTGTGTGCTTCGGATCATTATCCTGTTGAAATATCCAAGTAACTGGTAAATATTTGTCAGAGTATGGAATCGTCATCACCAATATATTTTTGAACTGAAACTAATCCAACATGCCGTCAATCATTCTCACAGGACCAACCCCCCGTGTCCGGAAAAACATCCCCATGCTTTAACATCTCCACTGCCATGTTTAACTGTCTTTTTCGTGTACTTGTTATTTAATGCCTCATTGATTGGGCGACGTACGTACCTTTTGCCATCAGAATTTATCAAATTAATCTTAGTTTCGTCAGATTTTTTTTTCCATTCCATTTTTCTGCCGTTGTTTTAATTGTTTTTCTTCAAACCCCTTTACTAACGCTTTATATATGTTAACATCTGTTTTATTCGGAGCATTCTCCTTGTCAGAGCCATGGTTATTTTCGGATGCCCCTGATCGTCGTAATCTAATTTGAGAAAGATAAGTACATTTATGATTACGTATAATAATTTAACCCGATGTGAATTTTCTTTACCAAATAAATTATACTCACTTTAGTGCTTTACTCAAGTTTTTGCCTTTTTTTTTACGCCAACCAAGTCTTTTCTTTTTTTTGTTACCTTGGTTTCCCATTTTAAAAAAATCGTTATTATACTAAACGGTCGGGAAATTATTAAGAAAGATATTGGAAAATAAATATTATCTTCAGAAAATTTCTTTTGTAGTCTTCTGTCTACACGTCGTCGTCTATTTTTGTTCTGTCAAGTCAAACAACCAAGTATCGAAACAAATTACAAACAAACATCCAGTCATTTTTCAGTCAAGGAGACTGTACTCCAAAAAACACTAGGATAGCAACAAAGATGCTACCCTATTTCAAAATATAATTTGAATAAATGACGTGTGACGGGAGTGACAGCTGGATGGCGGCGAGCGACACGTGTTCCCCGTGCCACTGGCAGAGCGGGACTGACGCGGGGTAGGGAGACGCCATGCGGCTCAAGTTGGGCTGGCTCAAAAACGCTTAGATTTAGGTTTTTCCTTTTTTTGCCGAAAGTTATGTGTATTTTGTAAATTCAAATGTTATGTGATCTGCATATTAGTAAGTACAATTAGTACTCAAAATATGGTGATTGTACGTAGCTTTATTACATAAAAGTAGCGAAAATAAATTCTTAAAATGGTTAACTTTGGAATTTTTTTTAATTGAGAAAATTTTAACGAACTGTGTTTTCGAAATCGTGAATAACTAGTAAAAGTCTTCTACTTTACTGCATATTTATTACAAAATGAATGATACAGTATTGTTGAAATAGCGACGGATCATCCGACCCGCTGTGAGATATCATAGCCCCTTAATTAGATATCGCGAAAATGTGTCTATTATCGATACCGCATAACGAAAAACCAAGTAGCTTAATTCCGTCCGTCGGTCCGTCACGCTGGGCTCTGGAGGCTAAATTGGTCCGATTGGGATCAAATTTGGAAGTTTAAATTTATTTTATTTTATTAGCGAGCAAAAGGTAGTCCAGTACGAACAGTACGTTCGCGATCCACATGCGCTGTGCCGCGCCGTGACGGCTCACTGTAAAGATGCACAGAACGGCATCAGCTACCAGGACTTGCAACAGGAGGTCGGTATAAAAAAACTGTCGGCACCTCCCTTCGATCCATATATTATACCTACCCATAAAGTTAAGATCTCTTTGGTGCGTGCTCGCGGCCCCTTATTGAGGCGTAAAAAAATTCTATGGGTGTCAAAATCGTGTCAAATGTATCACAATACTGTGACTCACTCACACATTCTCATTTTCAAACTCCATATAAATTTGTATTAGCAACCTTCTCCCGCTGCACCGCTTCCTTTAAGTAGCACCATTGGTTCCCAAACTAAATATGCAAGATGCAGTCTCCATAGGGAGCGCGCGCGCCACCAAAGAGATTCGATCCTTGCTGTACCTATTAACCACAGATACCGCATCATTGCTCAAATTACAAAATAATGCTTAATATATCCTAAGCATTGTTTTGTAAACAGTTAGGTTGCGTGCAACGCGTGCGGCGTGCCTGTTTTGTTTCTTTGCAGTAGACGTTAAGAATAATTACGTTTTGACTTACGGTCGTGTTTTAAGTGCAAATTCAACACACATTTTTGCCTTTAATTATAATATTATGATCGAAGGGTATGGTTAAAATTTCTTTGTTCAAATTCGATTGAAACTCGTGCATGGATTTGGTAAGTCGTGATAAGTTGTTATTTCATTTCTTATTAAATGCTTCCCGGATAATGACGGTGTGTGATCTCTATTGTAGATTATCAATTTGAGAATGGGTCTTCTCGATACAGTTCACCGTAGTGAAGAACTTTCAGAGATTGTTGCGCAAAAGGAGCAGCAACTCGAACAGAAAAAAGAGACATCATGCGCGCAGGCGAGGGTCCTCAAGGTTACTATTGTTCTATATTTTCATCATCATCATCAACAGCCTATTAATCTCCCCACTGCTGGGGCTCAGGCCTACCCTCTCAACGAGGGCGTGCGGACTATAGTCCACCACGCTAGCCCAGTGCGGGTTGGTGGACTTCACATGCGCCTAAGAATTTCTTCTTCGGCATATGCAGGTTTCCTCACGATGTTTTCCTTCACCGTTTGAGAGCAGTCAGTACATGTACTTAAGTTTCGAGAAAAAACCCATTGGTACATGACCCAGCCGGGGATCGAACCTCGGACCTTTCGATATGATAGGTCGCGTCTTATCCCCGAGGCCACTGACGCTCTTTCATTTTAGTATCATTTTAGTTTCGTTCTATATTTTAGTATCTTCGTTAAGTATTAATGAATATTACCAATAAATTAAGAAGAACAATAAGAAGAATACATAAGACTGCTCAAGGTCACCCAGAGGGCAATGGAGAGAGCTATGCTCGGAGTTTCCCTGCGAGATCGAATCAGAAATGAGGAGATCCGCAGGAGAACCAAGGTCACCGACATAGCTCAAAGAATTGCGAAGCTGAAGTGGCAGTGGGCTGGGCACATCGCTCGTAGAACCTGTGTACATTGTGAAACAGCGCCCTCTATATCGGCGTTTTGTTACTTAGGGGGTATTAGCGTGCGCCCCGCGACTTTGTCCGCGATAAAAAGTGGCCTATATGTTATTCCAGGATATAAGCTATCACTGTACCAAGTTTCATCAAAATCTGTTCGGTAGTTTTTGCGTGAAAGAGTAACAAACATCGTCACTCACATCCTTACAAACTTTCGCCTTTATAATATTAGTAGGATTTATTTATTAATCAAATACATATGCATTTAAGTGTTCCCCAAAACCGTCTTGTCGGTTTGACTGGGGGATCGTACAGTCTCATCATCAATTATATCTAATTACTAAATACAATAAAAATGCTTTGTTTTCTGTTACTTTGTACTAGGATGCTTTCTATTATGTGTTTTTTTAACTTGTTTTTAAATTTATTCTTGTTAAGCTCATCTTTAATATCCCCGGGCAAGCTGTTATGTAAAATAGGTATCTATGACTTGTCTTGGTTAAATTGAATATTAATTTGCTTATTGCAGGTGCGCGAAGAGTTGATCAACTTGCTAAAGAATAAAGAAACACAGCAATGCCGACAACTAGCTGCATTGCAGGAAGAGAAGCAGTACCGCATGAAAATTGTAGACCAAGTGAGACGTGTTTTATGTTGTGTAGCGGGTAGAATGAATGCAAAGTCAAAACTATTTTATTGCACGTAAGTACACTGGGTACATTTATACAACGTCAATTTTTTATCTACCACCGCTTTCAAGGTGTTAGAACTGGGAAGAAGAAGCGGCGCAACAAACTTCCGCAACACATCTTTTAAAATCGAACATTATTTTTGTAAAGGTTGTGTGCGAGGCTGAAGTAACATTAACACCAGGCATCTTTGTCATATTGACTTTTTTTAATAAGCTTTCTTACAAAGTTGTTGTTTAATGTGGGTCTTAAATTTTCTGTCATTCATACTTAAGATTTCATCTGGTATTTTGTTGTAGAAGCGTATAGGTACATTGCCCCGTGAACGATTTACTGACCTCATGAATGATTCATCCCTCCCTAAATGTTAATTTTGTAATGTTGTTTGATGAGTTTGTTTTTTTTTAAGCTGTAATCGCTTACAGTTGTTTATTTTTTCTTTATCAATTAGGTTTGAATACTACGAATAATAACTCAAAGGGTTAGCACGTTGAAGTGGCAGTGGGCTGGTCACATCTGCCGGAGAACCGATAACCGCTGGGGTAGACGAGTTCTCGAGTGGAGACCACGACTAGGCAAGCGTAGTGTGGGACTCCCCCCTGCTAGATGGAGCGACAACCTGCGCAGGGTGGCTGGCAGTGACTGGATGCGGAGGGCCGAAGATCGGACTCTGTGGCGCGCCTTGGGGGAGGCTTATGTCCAGCAGTGGACTGGTGCAGGCTGATGATGATGATAAGACATAGGTCTGAAGCACCTATGAACACTAAATCTTCCTACGATAATCGTCGATGTCTTTTATAAATAGGTAGGTACCTGCGTGCTTTATATTCGGGATAATGCTTGGCAGCATTACTGGAGGTTGGTGCTGGTTTCCGGAAAAGAACCTTTCGGGTCATTTTTGCTCTTAACTCGCCGTACTATGGTGTTAATGTTACTTCAACCTCGCACAATCTTTACAAAAATAATGTTATTCACAAACATGATTTTAAAAAATGTGTCGCAGAAGTTTGTTGCGCCGCATCTTCTTCCCAGCGCTAACACATTGGAAGCAGTGGTAGATAAAAAAATTCGTTGCATAAATGTACCCAGTGTACTTACGTGCAAGAAAAAATATTTTTGAATTTCAATTTCCATTCAGGTAAGCGGGAAAAAAGCTGAGGAGATCCAAGAGATGTTGGTAAACAGACAGTTGCGGATTCACCACCTGGAGAAGCTGGTGCTACTGCTGGAGCAGCTGTATCAGAAGACTCAGGCGCTGCGCACGCGTCACGAGCAGCAGATCGCAGAACTAGAGCACACGCTCGCCGCCCGCGCTGCCGCCCACCGCCGGGGATGGTTGGTGCCACTTGTTTAAGATATATACCTACACTAGCTGTTTTCGCCCGCGTCTTATAAGCATACATCGGGGTTCTCGGAGCGGGAATGATTTGAGAAAGACTAGAGTTAAACAGATACGTTAGTCTGCGAGAATAGCATACTATGCCTAATGAATAACTACCTCTCTGCGAAATGAATACACTCTATGACACAGTTTAATTTATTTCACATAGTACTTTAGCTTTACTACCAAGCCTCGTAAGATAACAATAAAAAGAACTTTGATTGATTAACTGCAGTAAATTTAGTAGGTGGCACGATTTTTAGAATAAACTATTAATATTTTTTCTATATTTGGAACAGTTAATCTGCGGCGTCTTGCTGTCCATTTCATTGAACTGAACGATCTTTCCACGTCGACAGTTGTAATTGGTGCATATTAGAAACCTGCTAGAGTAGGTACATTCTGTTTTTCAAGTCAATACCAATTCTTTGACTAATGTCAAACGTTCCCGCTCCGAGAACCTCGATGTATGCTTATAAGTTATTTCTGACCTTTTACGTTTTGATCCTAGTTACATAGCATTTCGCCTATTTCTCAAGAATTGGGCCATCAAATGCAAAGAGAATTTGTCAAATCCGACTGGTACGGTCGACAACACGTAAGTAGAAACAAAACAGTATAAACTGGTCAGAGTATTGATGAGACTCCCTAATATGTTAGGCCAGGTCAAGGTCTAAGTGTATCCACTGACGTGCGGTCGACTGTTCCTAGTTCTAGAGATTAGCGCGTTCAAACATACATACAAACAAACAAAAATGTTTTGTTACAGGAAATTTATCCTCTTCTAATTATAGAAGATCTCAACTTTTGAGATGTCGCGTAAAATTGATGGAGTGAAGATGAAAGAGCTTTTGTAAAGTACCTAATTTAAATCTGTGTGTACATATTATGTTTTCGACTCTGTCCTTGTTATAAATTAAATAAAATACTATTATTAAGTTTATTGTATTTTTTGCTTAGTAGATACATTATCTATCATCATCTTCAGGCCCGGCTACACGCTCAATCATGTTTACGCATATTCCAGGTTTACCCAAGCATGCATTAATACCTACATTATGACGGCAAAACGGTATGCCTCACAAAATTACTTGTGCAAAACGCTAATTTGCCCAAACTAGATTTGCACAACTAGGTACCTATGCATGTACGTTAAGACGACAAAGTTGGACCATCCAGTTGGTCCACGAGTAATACCCAGACAAAACGGTATACCGCACAAAATTACTTGTGCAAAACGCTAATTTTCTCAAACTAGATTTGCACAACTAGGTAATGCATGTAGAAGACGACAAAACGGTATACCGCACAAATGACTTGCGCAAAACGCTAATTTACACAAACTAGATTTTTGTTTGTGCACTACACGTTACAACAAACGTAAAGAATGTAAAATTTGAGGATTTTCCTCGATTTCCATGAGATTCCCTCATCACCTGACTCGGTGACAATGGAAGTAGGTTATACCCTCTCCAACAAATATATAAAGAATTTTCAAAATCGGTCCACAATTTTCAAGAAATCGGTGAACATCTTTGTAAACATACTTATTGAAGGAGATAAAAACAAAGGTTGAACATAGAACCTGCTCCTTTTTACATTAGGTTTATCATATTTTCAGATAGTTATAGTTGAAAAAAAAGAAAGTTTATCATTTAAAAGGCATCGATGCACTAATAAATACAGGCTTTCATTTTTCGAATTACGTAAGTTGGGTTTGTTGCGAATATCGATCGACCATAGATAGGATTTAGAACAAAGATACATAGAGTCACTGAAAATATTGTTCATTGGAGTTTTAAAATTCTTGTTATTTTGTTATATTATTTTGATAATTTTTTTCCCGTGGACCTATCTATGACCTAGTACTCACATTTATTTTAGTGTTCTTAGGTTGGACCTACGTTTATTAAATTAACCTTCAGTTCCTATCTTACCAAGAAAATACAAACTCACATGATAGAAGATAACAAATAACTACCTTAACTTGCGAAATTGAAACAGGTTTTCATTTGTCATCATACTTTAAAGTCAGGTTTAATTTTTAGGGATCCGCCAAAACTATTACCTCTTGGCATAATATTGTATTGTCTGCCTGAATAATAATTACATGTACTCATTGTCAATCAATCAGGAAATAGTACTTACCTAGATATCTGTAGAAGTTAAATGTTATCCTAGTATGTATCAGTTTCTAGCACCCTAGTAACTTGGTACTTATTCATTTGGTACGTCTCTTTTCCCAGCAAGTCCCGCCCCCTACCAATAGAGTAACAGGTAAGGATAGTCTGCAACGACAATTGATGAATGTGTCCACCGTTTTGAATTGTATGTACTTTTTTACGACCTTTTGTGTGCAATAATAATATATATTTTAAACAATAAATAATATTATAAACAATAAAAATGTTGTTTATAATATTATAAACAACAATTTATTATTACTATTTATTTTATTAATCATAATTACATATTCATTAAAAGTATATAGTTGTCCCCCAAAACCGACTTGTCGGTTTGACTGGGGGATCGTACAGTCTCATATCAATTATATCTAATTACAATAAAAATGCTTTGTTTTCTGTTACTTTGTACTAGGATCAAATGCTTTCTATTAAGTGGTTTTTAACTTGTTTTTAAATTTATTCTTGTTCGGCTCATCTATAATATCCACGGGCAAGCTGTTAAGTAATTAATAGGGTAGGTGTTTTTTAATGGTTTTATCACCGTAGTAATTACTGACCCTATAATATTATATAATTAAGTTTTATTGTTTAACAATAATTAATAATTATATAATAATATTATAAACAATAAAATTGTTTTAAAAATATCTCAAATTAGAAGGGACAATCTATTTGGAGTAACAACAATGATTGTTGGTTGTATTTTAGTAACTTAGATATCCTCGGCGGGTGTGTGTATGTTTGTTTGTATATTTTTTTTGCAGTTGAACGCCCTTTGTATGGTCAATAATTTACTGGTATTTACTGAATAACGATGTATTCTGGTGCAATATAGTTTACAAACGCAGGATCTGTTCGTCAATTGTCGCTGCTGACTGTACCATTTCGATTCTAGGTGCAGGTAGCTGATCTATCTAGTTGTAGTCTCAATCGAACGGCGCAGTGAGACGGCCATATCACAGAATATACAAAACAATTGCTTCTTCATTGTTCTACAGATACCTACGAATAAAAAATTGGTTGGTATTCGTGTTTCGACGTTGGCTGGCGTTGTTTTAAGGTAACGCATATAATTTTAACATAAAATCCATTGGAACGTTTTGATTTACGTACTCTCAGAATAATGAAAAATGTTAATAATTTTACTACGTAGGTAATATTATGTACTAAGTATAAATATTTTAACACTACCTTACCTAACCTACTTCGTCATTCTCAAATTGAGAGAGGAAGATTTAGTTTTTATTTGAAACTAAGTAGGCACCTACAAATTATTGTCTCGTAGTATAAAACTGCGTAGTCACTACAAATAGTACCTATCTATTCTGAGCGTTTAACAATTAGAATAAAATAAAGGGAGATAGAGAAGGCATCGATATTTACTATATTTATTGATCCTATGGTTGGGATTGCGCGCCCCCTTTTTTACGCCAGACCCATACATAAATTAATTTTTAATCTCACCACTAAATAGGTAGAACTACAAACCAATTGCCTGCATTAATATTTTTATTTAAATAGGTAAAAAATGTAGAGCTATTTGGATCGACCAACGACATGATTTAGATTTTCTACCAAAAGTTATGTCGGTTACCTATTTTTTATTATTAATTGTATGTAGGTACGTACACGGTGCAATGCAATATTAATAATTTAGGCAATATAAAGGTAGCGTAGCGCCCCCTAATGAGTAGCGACAAAATTTGGAAGCTGCCCAAGGATCTGACGGCGACACGCTCTTTTGATTGCGGTATAGCTTCACTTTAAATGTTTGAACACAACGTAGGTAAATTGTAGGAATAAATCTATAAATGGAAATAAAATTTCTCTACTTACGAACTGATAATTAGGATTATTAGCACTGGAAAAGTTTCGATTTTGGACCGCTAGAGGCGCTGGTGAGATTTTTTCAGTCCCCGTATAAAAGCGTTTTGGGCGGAAACGTCAAGTCAAGTAGGTATAAAGAAGAGTCGTAGAGAAGGTAGGTATCCTAGATTTATCTGACGAGTGGAAATTTTGTAACGCGTGTCAAACCTACTTTCATAATTATTCGTCAATCACAAATAGGTAATCTATATTTATTCGGATCGTGATTTATATCTAAGAAGTTGGACTTGTCTAATTTAAAAAATTATTACCTATTAATTATAATTGCAAATTATCACGTTCTACGTAATGCCACATAATTTTATTATTAAAATAAATAGGTACGTAATTATTTTATTAATAAGAAAGAAAAATAGACATGCAAGTAGAATAACTAAACTAAACAAACCTTTCTAAAAATTAATTATGCAAACTAAATTTTAAAAGTAGGTACCTATTTTAAATTTAAATTATTTAAAAATAGATTATTGCATGCAATTTGGCACTTACACTGTTCGGAATTTCCAGTTAGGATTTTGGTACATAACCGCCAATACTATACATTCAAACTTATTCGGCACCTATTTTTATTTATTTAAGGGATGTTCTCGTGCCGTGTAGTGATGTGCAGTGCTGCGTTAGCGGCTGTATGCTGCGCAATGTCGCTCACAGCAGCTCTAGATTTAAACCAACTTTATGGTCATCACTCTAAACGATCCGGTAAGTTTAGGTTGATACTGGTGCAAATTAACGGCAGCTGAGAATAAAAAAAATGCTTGGTTATACAGGTGGTGAATTTTTCAAGTGGGCGTGGATGACCAAATCCCAAACTACAAGCAATAGCGGAAAACGCTCAAAGGAGTCTCGGGGCCGATTTTGATAAAAACTGAAACCTCCTTCATGACATATTTGAAAAATAATTCTCCTAGCAGGGAATCGGGGTATTACCCGTCGAACCTATTGATTTTGAAAAAACAAACATGCTTTATTATTGCACCATCCGATAGTGTCGCTAATAAAGGTCAAATTCTGGAAAGTAATGTCAACCTGTGTTGTGAGTGAGAGAGTGAGTGAACTATATAATTTCAGAGTACTGTCACCCGTACGAGCCGTTCAAATGTCCAGTGGACGGCAATTGCATCTCTATACAGTACCTGTGCGACGGCGCACCCGACTGTATCGACGGCTACGACGAGGACTCCAAGCTATGTACCGCAGGTTAGTTCATCATACCTACCAATTTATAATCTGTGATAGGCTACGTAATAAGTTGTTATGTGTTTATCTAAATTTTAAGTAAATTTTAACCAAATTCTCGCGTGTGAGCAGCCACATAAAAGCTCTTTAGTGACAAGTGGTAACTAAACGATTTAGTGGTCAAGCTGCGATCAATAGTATTGATGATCGCAGTGGTCAAGAATAGAATCGAGTCTATTTTTTGATTAATTAACCGCGCTTCCCGCACTGCTTGCGTTCCCCGGGGTAGGCGTGGCTTTCTAGGTGGACACAATAAGAATTGAAAATACCGAACTAAATAATGATTTAGTTATGACACGAGTGAACGAACTCGAACCTATTTGAAATAAATTACTACTAATTCACTAGTAGTGTCGAAGACACTATATCACTAATCTGTGGTGTAAACGGCCCTTCACAGTCATCAAGCTAAAAACCCTGTGGGCTCTTTTGGCGGGAATCTAAGTGACATGTTTGTTCTTCTATTTTATTTTCCTTAGAAATTTATAATAATTAAATAATAGGTAGTATTTTATGCAATGATGTGCTTGTGTGCTAATAAATTATTTTTCATACCTAAATAAAATGAAAAGTTAGACAAATTGGTCGTTATTGTACTAAAACTAGCTGTTTCTGTTGAAAAGTTTTCCCGCGGGAACAGCTTTTCCCGAGGTATCTGCCTATAGCCTATGTACATGGAACTAATAAGTACTACGTACAACTATATTAGTTCCATGCCTATGTATTATTCTCAGGAAAGTTAGAATCTCATTGGTGGCGCGCGCGCTCCCCTACGCGAGCACGCACCAAAGAGATCTTAACTCTATGATTATTCTGATGTATACCTATTCTATATTAATGTAAAGTTTCAACAAATTCGTAGTAGTTGTAGTAGGTTTTGCGTAAAAAGTAACAGACATCCAAACTCACAAACACATCTAAACTTCATAATGATTTAGTAATAAAATGTAAGTATACCTACTAAATCAGTGTAAACGTCTTAATTTCAGCAAAAAGACCACCCGTTGAAGAAACCGCGTCATTCCTTCAATCCCTGTTGGCTTCCCACGGGCCCAACTATCTTGAAAAATTGTTCGGAAGCAAAGCGAGAGATGCGTTGGAACCGTTGGGTGGAGTTGAAAAAGTTGCTATTGCGCTTTCAGGTACCTACCTACCTACCTACCTATACGATGTCCACAGGTGGTACCTTGGTAATATAAAGTTATAGAATAAAATATTTTTAATAAGTAATACCTATATGACCGTGCAAAATAGTACAGTCACCCTCAGATTGATCTGATTATATAACCTACAGGCCATTCAAAGTACCAAGATTCATTGAAATCCGTTTAGCCTATGGAGCGTGATTGACCAACAACTATCTCATGTAAATATTTATTAGTGGGATTGCTGGTTTTCAGAATCTCAAACCATCGAGGACTTTGGCGCGGCTCTTCATCTCATGAGATCAGACTTGGAACATCTTCGCTCTGTGTTCATGGCTGTGGAGAACGGTGATCTGGGCATGCTTAAATCCCTCGGTATAAAGGACTCCGAGCTAGGTGACGTCAAATTTTTCCTGGAGAAATTAGTCAACACCGGTTTCCTTGACTAAATATCACCTGATTTAAATCACCAAACATCGTCCAATTAATACATATCAACTGATACATATCAATTTTTAAATACGACGGCTCATTTTTCTCTGTTGATTTTATCGTGTTTGATGAACTTTTTTTGAACAAAAATAGAAGAGATTGCCTTGTTAATATTATCAGTGTTGTCGTCTACAACCGGCCATGTAGACTCAATTTTGATAATAATAATACAATAAGTGCGTGATTTCTGTTCGTTTTATTTCACCTTTTATAAGTACCTATACATTTAAGGAACTACGTGAAAATCTGTCAACGTCATAAATTTGCTGACAGCTTTGTGCCTTGTTGCTTTCAAAGGTATTTTTTTGAAATATATCGCATAAGTCAAGAGCCAGTTTCAGTTACCTACTTTGTGCGACAAAATACGCAAATGTATAGATATTTATGACGTTGACTGTACTTAAATAATAAGTGCCTACCTAGGTTATAGGTACGTAGAGCATCGGTTGCGTGGTGGGGAAGAAGCGGCCTATGATGTCGAGAGGTCCGATTTTTCGATGTGTTGTGTTATCCACAGATCGATATAGAACACATTTTACTAATACCTACCACTTTCTCTACCCCATAAGTATGTCTACCGGGTACTGGCATCAAGAAAGTAAAAAAGACTACTCGCGGCTTTCCTCAGTCTATAGTTATGAACTTGCGATACGAGTGGGGTTAAACGAAAAGTAAGTATACCTAACTATTTTTAATAAGCGAATCCTAAAATACTAATTACCTAATTACCCTATAAACCTACCTTCAAAAGTATGGCTGTCCTACATCTTAGCTTGACCTCTATTTATTAATCAAAGACCCAAATAAAATTTTAGTAGGTACCTACGGTAGATATACTCTGTCTTTGACTATCGGCTTGGTGTGTGCGAAAAGTGGAAGGTAGGTACCTAGGTAATTTAGTTTATTGCGTGAAAACCCCTTGATCTCACATTATGGAATCTAATTAAACTACATAGGTACCTACCTCACTATTAGTAAGGTACATAAATTTAAAAAAATTATATTGTCAGCTACTGGTGGTTAATCTGAGGTCAGCTATATCCACTCATGACCACAAAGGATTATAATAGTGACGGTCAGTCTTGGAATCTCGTTCGAGATCTCGACCGGGTTGATAGAGAAAGAGATATTAATAACGAGATTGTCTGTCCATGAGATTGAATTTGAAAAAACAACTCGAGATCTCGCGAGATCGAGATCGCATTTCCTTGTCTATAATCTAGATAAAACACTCGGAGGTATTATCTTCTCTCTGACACTCTGTATGTAGCTTGACGCCATACGTCTGTCATTGGCCCCAAAGTTACACTCCCTGCTACGACAGCACTAAAAGAATAATCATTTTAATAACAATTTTAATAGTTTGCACTAAAACTGAAGAGTTTTAAAAATATTCAATAATTTACACTATACTACCACTGGAAAATGTAGGTTGTAATATTGTAAACATTGTAATATTATTTTTGGGATAATGTCGCTCTAGTTAAAGTAGTTTGATGTGACTTAACTTTTGATTCGTAACCTGCAAGAGATCAACAGACAAATTATCAAAAAATTATAACATTATGTTTTATTGTACGTATTAATAGACAAGTTAAAAATACAATCAAATTATATTTATATTCTATCTAGCATCACAGTATGCGCTACTTTCTAAGCAAGGTTTACAATAACTTATTAATTAAATTACCTCTAAGTGAAGTGCGTTTATAAGTAATAATATATTTTACTTAAACTGTATTACAAAATCTAATGTTAAAACATACCTACTCAGTATTTTAAGTTCGTAACCAATCCACATTAAAAATAGGCTAGGGTCTAAAAACGAGTACCTACCTACCTATACCTATAAAATTGTACAACAATGCCGGTTTATTGACTTGTCTATTGTCGGCATTGAAACTAAATGGCTCAGTCAACCATTATATCATCAATGGCTGCTCATCGTACCGGCCAGTGCTTGCTGGATCACGACCTGCTGTACGCTTATTATCTTCTTTAGTTCTCTCACTTCTTGTGTTAGCTGTCGGACATTCTCCGAAGTTTCATCCATTCTTGCTTGCAGAATTCCAATACCAGATGTGTATCCATATTCACGATAACTAGAATCGTTATTGTTTTCATACTTTTTAAAGCAGGAATACGCTCCAGTAGTGGATCCGTTGGATGAAATTGTGTGTCCATACTGCTTTCTCATTTTAGCAATACCATAAGCAGCCATCATTATATCCCGTGGGAGCCTCTTTTCACTTGGATTCAACGGTTTCACGCTCAATACGACCCTGTACGCCTGTGGCGATACAAGAGCTGAAGAATGCAATATTTTCAGCAGACACTTAGGTAAATATCCATTAAATAGAGCCATTTCCATGTAAGATATTAATTTGGTTTGCCTGACCAATTTAGAAAGCCCAGCAGTTTTTCTCAAGCCCTGGATGTCATGGACGGCTATACCAACAAGAAGATTCATAAGAACGACAGTAACAAACATTAGGAACAGCACATACGTAATTTGCGCAGAGAACTCCAACAAAACTGGGGGATCGTTCCCATCCGGCTCATTCAGTAGTAAATCCAAGTTAAGTTCTCCAATCATCATTGTGAGCACAGTTATAAAACCCATGAAAGGATTGGCGAAGGAAGACGAATCGGGAAATATTACGCAAAAGCTTATGGTAAATCCAATTAGAATGCAGGAATAGGCCATAAGTAGTTTTGCGAATTCTTTCTGAACTTTTTGGTACATTGCGACATATGTACCAAACACTGGTAACTGACCTATCATCATCATTAAATTTGTCCATCCAGCGAGCACTGCAAACGCACCAACGTGGTTTTGCCATGTGTACGTTATGTTTGTATAAACATATGATATTAAGAAAACACTAACAATGACAAACCACTCTATTATATTCTCGGATTGCATAAGATACTGCTTCACCGTGGAATAACCTGCGATTCCGTATACTTTTCTAAAAATCTCAAATATAGTTATGCCCGCTAACACCCACCATTGCATTTCTATCACAAAGGGGTTTTTCCTCAATAAATCCCCTAGAATGGACTGTTTTTGGCAGAGCTCTTGTTCTTGTATAGTTTCCTCCATATCTTTGCTTCCATTATAACAGTTATGTGCAAGAGCGGTTAACACGTAGAGAGTGAGACACAAGACGAATATAAAACTCAGAAATAGTCTTGCAACGTAGTATTTGCGAATTTTTTCCCATTTTATGTAAAGGAATGCAGAGCACAAAGGATGTAAAAGAACTTCTTTTTGGCCTTCATCAACAAATGTATTGAGATAACTTATTTCGCGCGGGTAACAGTGTTGTAAAATACTGCGAAAATCAAGCTCCAGTTCCACTTCTCTATTGCTAGATTGAGAATGATGCAATGTAATTGCACAGTCCAGTTTCCGAGTTATCATAGCTAACGAGGCAGGTGTTTTTCGCGCTATTACATTAAGAGCTGAGTTTCCTTTTTTTGACCTTGTTGTTACGTCAGCGCCGTGATAAATTAATGTCTCCACGCACGCGGACAATCCGTCTAGTGCTGCTAAGTGCAGTGGTGTAAAACCGTATTCGTCTTTGTGGTTTACATTTGCGCCCCAACTTATTAACGTTTCTATAATATCGCATGCGCAATCTGATTTGCCGACGGCGGCGTGTAGCGGCGTTCTCATATCGAAATCTAGCGCGTTGGGCTCTGCATTTCCTATCCTCAATAGTGACTCTACACACTCTAAGGTCGCTGAACGAGCAGCTACATGCAGAGCTGTGAAACCTCTATGGTTTTTTAAATTTACATCTGCACCTTTCGCCAGCAATAAATTCACACAATCTACGAATCCCCCATCGGCGGCCAAGTGTAACGCAGTTGATTCTCTGTCTCCCACTCTTGTTCTCACATTAGGTTCTGCGCTTGGAGTATCCAATAATACACTTAGACATTGGATCATTCCTAAGTCAGCAGCGAGATGAATAGCATTCGTACCGCCTGGCTCTATCAAATTGACGTCTACACCTTGAGATATAAACAGCTTTAGACACTCCACTGAGTTGGTACGCACTGCACAATGCAGCAAACCACCTTCACAATTGACATACTTCACTGCTATGTGTACCGATGCACCGCAGCTGATTAGTAAATTAACTACCTGCACTGAATTTCCAAACGCAGCACAATGAAGCGGCACGAAGCACCGTGGCATATAGTTTGGATCCACTCCGCGTGATAGAATGTAATATACACAGTCGGTCGATCCACTGAATGCTGCTACATGCAATGGAGATAATCCAAGGGCATCAAAATACAATGGGTCGGCGCCTGCGTCGATCAGCAGCGGCAAAAGGTCAACCAATTTGAGGAACGCAGCCCAAAAAAGACAAATATTCCTCTCAGCTTCCGAAGCTGTAGAGAAGTTGAATGCTGCCGATTCAGTGGTTATTATACCCGATTCCAGATCATCCAGCAGGCGCAGTCTTCCGCCGACAGCTCGCATTTGTTCATGGGCACTTTGACGTAACGATTCATTGCAGATGTGCGCAGTAAGGTCTAGGGGTGGCTCTTCGAAGCTGTCGTACATGTTCGGGGCGCTTTCTGCTGGTGGTGAGGAACCAGCCAAGACGTATTCCAGGTGTCCGTTAGAGGGGTAGGCTCGCTCGAGGGACTCCCCGTCGAGAAGCGAGTGTGTCTGATGCTGGGGTCGCTCAGGGGAGATGAGGACCCGAGCGGTGCGCGGTCGTCGGTCCATGTTGCTTGGAGGTAAGGTTCCAAGTCGGACGTCATCTAGCTCTTCTGGGTTCGAGGAACGACGTGTACGGAACCACCGCGGAGAGAGAAGTCTGCGCGTCATGAGCATGCGGACGGCGTCGCGACACTGAATGTTGGCTAGACTATTGTGTGCCAATTGTGACGGCAGCGGCGATGATCTCGCCATTTTGTATCAGTAATCCGTACCAAAACGGAAAAACGGAAGGATCCATCCTCTGTCGGTCCGTTTGTCTTTACATTAAAATATACATAGGGCTCAATCTGGGGCTCATTTTGAAAAACACTAGCTGCGCCTGCGCTTAGATTGGTGCTAGTTTTGTCATAGAATTAAGTAAATTTGGCATTAAAAAAATTGAACATAAAGTAATTATAATACAAGATTATGTGCTTAACTTTATTTAAGTATACGCTGCGTATACGTACAACGCGTTTACCACGGGTACCGCATGGTAGGTAGGCCTAACTACAAATTCTTGAGGCAAAAATATAGTAGGTAAAATTAGCGACTCGTCCCGGCTTCACACATGAACGGGTTTAGAGTTTTTGTCACTGTTCAGTTCACAATACACAAAAGAAAACCTCACTCGGGAAACAGCATAACTAATGGTAAAACGTAAGCAAAGTGTGTGCCTACCGGCTGAGGTGTGGGGTGGCTGTCGTAATTTTCAGTAGTAAGTACATATACTTATCTCGAAAAATAAAAAAATCGACAGGCATTTTCACAGTAAGAATTTACACATATCACAGGAATGAGAGTAGGACAGAGCTATAGTATCTCTGTCCTAGAATCCTTCGCTCCGCTCTACGATTCTAAATAGCGCCCTCGCCGTATTTTTATTTTGCTCCCTTGTTATACAATCTACTATTTCACCTCATCAATCAATCATCAACAGCCTATTAATGTCCCCACTGCTGGGGCTCAGGCCTACCCTCTCAACGAGGGCGTTCGGGCTATAGTCCACCACGCTAGCCCAGTGCGGGTTGGTGGACTTCACATGCGCCTAAGAATTTCTTCTTCGGCGTATGCAGGTTTCCTCACGATGTTTTCCTTCACCGTTTGAGAGCAGTCAGTAAATGTACTTAAGTTTCGAGAAAAAACCCATTGGTACATGGCCCAGCTGGGGATCGAACTCCGGACCTTTCGATATGATAGGCCGCGTCTTATCCCCGACGCCACTGACGCTCATTTCACCTCAACAGCTTGAAAATCGCATTTTGGTTACTGAGTTTGGCAAAGTATGAGGTAGTAGGTAGTTAATTTCAATTTTGAATGTGGTTAATTGTAATTTCCCATGCAGGGCGAATTGTGTAAATTTCTTTGACAATTCTACTTAGAATCCTGTTAGAATCCTTTGCTTGACCGGGCTTCAAAATCAGCATTCGCTGCAAAAATCAACTTTGCTCTCTTGCACAAATAACTATAACCGGACGTGCGGACGACAGATGACCTCTGATGTATTGTTATCGTATCCGACATCTGTTATCGGATCGGATCATGTAAATGGAGATCCGCCGGCGCCAGCTCGCCCACGATCTAAACTCAATGGAATTAGTAGGCACGATCCAATCTATAGGTATTAGGTAGCTATAAATATGCGAATAACCTACAATATAACAATGGATGGGTAAGAGAAGAAATTAACCACACTGAACATAACGGGTGATGGGATAAAACGACGCACTTTCCTAAAAATGTCAGATTGTACTAAATTTTTCCCAAAAGGATCTAGTTCCTTTAGGTTAAAACTCGTCAAAGTGTTGACCAGTACCTAGTATAGCGTACAGACAAGAAATTTTTTGAAGTGTTTTGGGCTGCTGATATGCATAAGTAATGTAGGTAGGTATTGTACCTATTTCCAATTGGTTTTTGAAAACCCTTTCAATGTACCTACAGAAAAATTTCCGTCATTATGCTTTCGTTACAATTTTATAATAGTAGGTAATAGAAATAACAGATACTCGTATCGTTATTTCGGTAACGTGTTACCAGTTTCTAACTTGATTTGATTGATCGGACCGTCTGTATTCCGCTCTACCAAAAACCACCACAGGCATAGAGGAAATAAAACCGCGCAGCCGCACTGGCGCGCCGACACGGGGTTTGAGGAAAATTACCCCTCAACCCTCAAGCAAGCAAGTCTTTGGACGTATTCTATCTAATTTGTGCCCTCAAAGCTCGACACAGGGGTTTACGTGTATTCATAGTCCTATGGCCGCGAGCATTCGCGAAGTAATTACTAGAAGCTTAGTTTATCTACGGCATACAAATGCAAGGCAGTTTCAAGATCCAACTCATAAACATGGGCACACGCGCGGCGGCCTGTAAGCATTTTAGATCGCTACTAAAATAAATATCTTTTTTTTTCTATTCTGACTTTTGTCTTGATTTTTTATTTTATTTATTTACCACAGATTTACCCACCTATCATCAATGATGTAATAGAATTATAAGCATTCTCTCAACAAATTGTTAGGCTTTCACATTAATTATTAAGTACTTAAAATAAATTAAAAAGCCATTATGAAGTGCAAAATAAAATAACAAACAAATTGAAAGAACGAAATGTACGGGGTCAATAATTTCACTACTACTTAGCTACCCATATACTTGCACCTATAGGAAAATGTAAGATAATGGGTATAGCAGATCACATTTTCAGCGGAAATTACTGTATTTTCTTTAGGTAGTTACGTAGGAACTTAATTCTAGAATCAATTTTCATGGTTTAAATAGCTACAGAACGAAATGTGCCCATTACAACTCAAACCATATTTTATTTATCTTATAAGTAAGGCAAAATATTAAGCTCCCATTTAAATGAACCTTTATTAGGGTTTCGTCAAAACAGAACGTTGAAAAAAGCTTGTCTGGAAGAAATAGCTCTTAGCGATTAGACCGCCTAGATGTACATTACTGTATCTGTTTTTTTCTTTTTTGTCTGTAATTTTTTAATTGTGCACAATTTTATATTTATTTCGGAATAATAATATAAATACCCACGAGCACATACAATACAAAAAAAATGTTTTTAGACAAATTCACACACGGTTGTTTAGTCCCAAATTAAGCCGAAGCTTGTGGATGGGTGGATGGATACTAAACAACTGCTAAACATACATAAATTTATACTTTCATATAAATACTTAAATACATTATACAAACACCCAGAATCCGAAAACCAATACCTGTTGGTTACTTATTATACATACCTAATCATTACTAAGCTCGTCACAAAGCTAACAGACCGTCAGTACTATGACAGATACTCATTATAAGCCGCATTACATTATTATATTTTTAAGTAAAATAAAATAGAAGAAGTGTCTCTTCTTCTTGATGATGAATGACACTTACTTCCCCAAGAGTCCCTTTATAGATATACCAAGTTATCTGTGAAGTGGCAGACTCAGGAACTAGGCAGAATGTCATTCGGCCGTCAGCACAAAATAATAGAATGACTGGCATGGAACGATGGCAGAGCCACCCTTCAGTTCACAGATAACTTGGTAAAGCTATGGTTTCCTCCAGTAGCGGTGCCCGTCATTTAGCGGACGTAATACAGCGGTGAATGACGTCACTTAGAACGTTGTCCATGTAATCAAATTGGCGCGGTTTCCTAGAGAGCGGTCGTCGTTTAGTCCATTTGTTCTAGTGACGTCATTCACCGCTGTATTACGTCCGCTAAATGACGGCACCGCTACTGGAGGAAACCCAAGCTTAAGTCTATATAATACATCTTTTTTAGTCTGTGGTCCCTATTCTTGACTGATGTTTGTCCGCAGTTACGGCAAAGATCCGCAGCCTGTACGACTGCCAGCTGCGGCTCATGCACAACATCCAGCCGCTTCCCTACGGAAATGATATAGCGAACACCGTGAAGTATTTTTCACAAACTCTCCTGAGTGAGTACCTACAATTTTATGTATTTTACGTTTCATGACGGTCACTGGAGAGCGTATAGATAGACTATAATCGTTAAACATTCATTAAATTAAATAAATTAGCCGAGTCCGTCTGCCCTCCCCCGCCGCCGCGCCGCACAATACTAGCTAGGGTTGAGTTTGCAGGTGGCAAAATGTACACCTGTATATAATATACCGGTATAATGTATAATGTTTTGTTTAGTTTGTTTATTATTTTAATATAAATAAAGTAAATTTATTAAAATAATATTTAGAAAAAAAGTTCATAAATACCTATGAAATTAGAAGTTGAACTGTTTAAAGTACCTACATAATTTATTTATAACTGTAGGTACTTAATGCTAGGTTGCTCGGAGGGTTTTTGAAGGACATATCCGTAATGAGGAGATCCGACGGAGACCATAGCCGAAAGGATTAGCAAGCAGAAGTGGCAGTGAGCGGTCACTCTGTCGCAGAAACGACGGCCATTGGGGCAGACGTATTTTAGAGTGGAGACCGCAGCGTGGGACGCCCCTCCGCGAGGTGGACCCACGACCCAAAGAAGGTGTCCGGAAGCGGCTGGATGCGGAGAGAGGAGGGCCGGGTGTGGTGGCGTTCAGTGGGGAAGCCTATGTCCACCAGTGGACATTAAAAGGCTGATATGATGAGGTAGGTTAGTGTAATAAATAAATAATTTTATTCATTAGTAGAGTAAGTATCTATGATTCTATGATTTATTGGAACATTACCATTTATTTCGCAGGTGTTCTGAAGGACGTGCCGCGGTCTCCGCTGGAAATGCTCCGTGATTCTAACAACGACTCCGAAAGGATGAATTTGTACCCCAACTTGGATTACAAAGGTCTCTTCAATGCCATATCGCAGTTGGTGGACTCCGCGCCGCACATACAATATGGAATACAGTGTAATTAATTAATTCATCATAGGTACACTATTGGCAGAAAGAACAGCGGTCCTGACACACCTCTTTCGCTTCACTCGGTATCATCATTTCTCTTTTAGAACCATATCTGAACAGAGACGAAACTTAGAGAATAAATTTTACAGTCTAATTTTAATGGCCTCTTAACCTTAAGTTGCTGAAATTATCCAAAGATAGCGTTGCACTTCTCAACTTAAGTAAACTTCCATGAACAACGGCCTCCACCAGGCGATCTGGAGTTTTTTTACAGTTTTATGGCTTCGCATTTGATGATATCGAGGCTGTTTAAAAGAGATATCTGGGTACCCACTCGTTACTCAAATGTCGTGACTTCTAAAATTGTGTGTGTTATTCTTGTTCCAGCATTCGGCTCGGCGGTGCTCCAATGCCTCGGCTGTTTACTTCCGTTCCTCGAGTACGACATTATAGACAACCTGCCGTACTTGGTGGCATACTGCGTCGCTGTTTTCCCGGTGTCGCTTCATCAGGAAATATTGCATATGCTCTGCTACTACATACTTCCATTCACTATAAGTGAGTACCTACATAAACTTTTAAGGGAGGTTTTGGCTTTAAACCATACCTGGGTGGGGCTCAGAAATAATTACCATAACACACAGGAAATTATATCACATCACGTGTAATGTTACATTCTTTGTGAGGCCCATGTATGTATCTTTCTATTTAAATATATAAAAAGTTGTATCTGTACACATAATAAAAATTATCCCCTGTCTAAGCCATACAATCTGCAATAGATGTAGGTATGTACTTACTGTAGAAAAACATAACCGCTTCATAATCCTTGCAGCACGGCGTTACTTAGGACAAGAGGAGGAGAGCCAAGCATCGCAATCTGTTGCCGCCATCGTTATGATGGTTTTCCAACACTCCAACAATCCCGGTAAGTAGGTTTAAATAAAATTATCTTGTCTTACAATTGGACAATGACTTTCAACAAAAGATTTGTTCCATGCATGAAAGTGAAAATGACTCGAAGTTGGCGGCCGTTTAAGGCGCTATCACGCTTGTTTTGTACTAGCGGAGGAGCGAGTGTGGTGGCTTTTATTGGGGAAGGAAAGGGCCTATGTCCAGATCTTGGGTCCATCTTGAGGAAGACCAGCCCACAGGGCGTCTTCTGGTGCGTGGAGGCTACTCGAGAGCCACTTTGCGCCCTAACCGCAGTCTGTTCTGCGAGCGATGTGGTTTTGGTTCTCCTGCGGTTTTCTTCACGATGACGCAGAGAAACCCCGAGCACAGCTCTCTCCATTGCTGATGACCCCGTGTTATTCCTCAGCCCACCACTGCCAGCTGCTGGAGTGCCTGATGGCGATGAAGCCGACCGTAGTGAAGGACATTCTGTGCGTGATCGCGTACGGCACGTGCGGCGCCCGCGTGTCGGCCGCCAAGCTGCTCTTCTACTACTGGCCGCCGTTCGATGCCAAGCTGTTTGATAGAAAAGGATTGCTCTGCAAATTTTCCGGTGAGAAAATAATCTAATTAGGTGCGTTGTAAGTACATAAGGACGCCGTTGGGGCAGACGAGTTCTTGAGTGGAGACGGTGGACCGGTATGCACAGCATTGGACGCCCCTCCGCCTGGTGGACCGACGACCTAAAGAAGGTGGCCGGCAGCGGCTGGATGCGGAGAACGGAGGACCGGGTGTGGTGGCGTTCGTTGGGGAAGGCCTATGTCCAGCAGTGGACGATAGAAGGTTGAAATGATGATGATGAAGTACCTACTTAATACTCGTATCGCAAGAGCGTCGGTGGCGTAGTACGGAAGACGCGGCGTGTCGAGAGTCCGAGTTCCATCCCCGGTTGTGTCATGTACTTATTAATGGGTTTTCTCGAAACTTAATCGGCAACAAAGTGACCCTGTAATGGTTCCGCATTACAGGGTCACTTTGTTGCCGATTCAGTTTCGAGAAAACCTATTAATAAGTACATGATAAGTACTTTTTCCTTCTGGGGTGAGTAAAATTTCTACAAGGATTACTTTTACAGATGACCTGGTCCCATTTCTGTGCCAACGTGATATGTGCCCGAATGCCGGCTCCGCTGAAGCCGCCAAGGTTTGCTACGACCACTGCATCAGTGTCACCTTCGCTTCGGACCGACCACCGCCGCTCTACCTATGTATCGAATGTGCAAATGAAATTCATAGGTTTGTGTATTTCATTGGTTTTTTGGGGTCTGCTAGTTGCTACTTCATGAAGCTAAAACTAAACCATTGATTTTGTTAACAGAGAACACCCTGACCAACGATTCTTTGACATTCTTCATCCTCAACAACAAGTGTCTATGGTTTGCGAAAATAAGGTAAGTAAATAAAAGGGAATAGGAAGTAGGAATGACAAACCGAAAACATACAAATGTTTGTCTTTTTCGTTAACGATTATGACGCTTTTAGAAATTAAGTTAATATTTATTAGCTTACTTAGATATTTTAGAATCTTTGAAAATTATAAAGTACATAGCTTAGAAAAACGACCCTTGTAACTATTTGTTTCAGAACTGTCGTTCATCAGATAAGTCGGCGTATTCCATTTGCTTCTCCAATGAATGTGCCAGTTACAACGGTAACCACCCGATAAGGTACGTGCCTATCTTCAATTATTTTACGACTCTGGATCTTTTACTCAATAAATAAATTCGTGAAACAAGTTGCAAATCCTTTAATTTTTCGTTTAGATACTGCCAGCAATGCCATGGCAACCGCCATAACAGCCGACGTGGCGGCGACCACGTGGTCCACACCAGGCTGCCACAGGCCTGGCAGATGGACAGCGACATGCAGACCAATCTCGTTGAAGCCATTATAAGGTTTGGTTTAGGATTAATTTTATAGTGCCTATCAAACGTAGCGGGAGATCGGTGACACTGCAACTTAGCCATAGTACATCGATTACATAAACTTTTAAAAGCCTTTACCCTAACTTAAATAGTACTCTCCAAATAGACTACCTACATATTTTAGAAAAGTCATTTGTGTATACTAGAAACAGCAGTGGACCAAGCACGCTTCCTTGCAGAACTCCAAAGCTAGGTTTTATTTTGTCTAAAGTACTGCTATGTAGGTACTTAAATAAGTATTTATTTGAGCAGTGTTCTATATCAGATATAATTTTAACCGCTTTGCCATTTCTAAAAGTACCTATAACCAACAGAGAAATCGAAAGCAACACAAACAAAATGTCTGTTATAAATTCGAGATATGCGGGTACCTACCTATATCTACTTAAATTACCTAATAACGGCACATAAATACTCATGTGCTGTTCTTTCTTTTTTTACAACCGCCATCGAAAGTACGCCGAAAACAGAGAAAGACATCCTTTTCTTTACAAAAAATAGGTACTTACTATTTAATAATAAGTTGCCCCAAAACTAATATTTTGACGTTTTTACAGCCTCCTAAAGGAAGCCAGCCCAATAAATATGGAGGACCCAGATTGTTCTTTCGAGCAATATAAGAAACCGATGAATGTAAATCTTCCCGATTCTATATCTGTAGAGGACAGACAGCATTTAGGCAGGCAAGTAATGACTAACTAATGAATTTAAATAAGTAAGTAGGTATGAATAACGTTTTTAATATCCGCGTAACAGCTGGGCCATGTACCAATGGGTTTTTTCTCGAAACTTAAGTACATTTACTGACTGCTCTTAAACGGCGAAGGAAAACATCGTGAGGAAACCTGCATACGCCGAAGAAGAAATTCTTAGGCGTATGTGAAGTCCACCAACCCGCACTGGGCTAGCGTGGTGGACTACAGCCCAAACACCCTCGTTGAGAGGGTAGGCCTGAGCCCCAGCAGTGGGGACATCTTAATAGGCTGATGATGATGATCCGCGTAACTATTATTCTTTACCAGGTATGGAGTATGGTTGATGGTGGGCCTCTGTACTCCAAATCCTGATACACCCGACGAAGTGCTTGGACGTCTGTTGTCTGTTCTCTTCCACTGGTTTCACGTCACATCCTTCTCTTACACTGGTAAGATTTGCTGTGTAACCTTGCTGTTGCAATAGAGATAAATACTTAGTCGAAAATCCTATATTAAAGAGGAATCAGAATAAGAAAATTCTTGCATTTTGTAGTATTTAGGAAACATGGAAACTACGCAAAAACAATCCCGTATGTATTGACCCTACCTACTACAAATGCAAGAATTGTCTGCTGATTCATCTACCTACCTATAAAAATCCTTTGATGGATTCGTTATTCGTAAAAGAAACTCTGGGCTTAGCCCTCTCCATCCTCCATAGCTCGCTGAGCGACCTTAAACTTATGGATCAGGCCCACCGGTACTCATTGACTGAATCTTCTTAATTTTTAGGGTTCCGTACCTCAAAAGAGGAAAAAAGGAACCCTTATTGGATCACTCCGTTGTCCGTCTGTCTGTCTGTCCGTCCGTCTGTCAAGACCATTTTTTAAAGGATTGCAACCAGGGGTCGGCAAGGCGGATTCCGCGGTTTGGAGACAGTTTTTTTATAGCTACCGCGGTCAAAAACGATTTTTGTCCAATTTTTTTCCTTGTCAGTTTGATACCAATACCAAATTGCAGGCGAACTAGCAAATACAGTGGAGAAACTGAAATGTGAACACGTGTGCGCTTGGCTGCGGGACATTGCTGAGACGCATTGTTCTGTGCTGACGTCCTGCTTGTTGCCGCACCCGCCGCACTACACGCGCCAGGCTGGACATTGGGACAACCTCGCCTCCAAAACCAACCATCTGAAGGATGGTCTGAACAGGTCTGTTAGTCCGGTAAAATTAAAAAGTCGTTCTGACAAATCCCGTTTGTTCCAGCGGCACTTTTTCTTACTGCCTGTGAATTTCTGTGTCCTACCTAAGTAAGGTACTTACCTTTAAGTAGGTATAGTTAATAATTAAATAGTGATTCGTGATTGAGTGCCATACTGGCCACAATTTTCCTTAAATAAAAACGTGAAATTTAAACGTCGTCAATAGTTCAGACCAACCAACCAAACATCAGGCTTGATTCGTCTGACCGTGTCGTGACTATACTAATCGGTGGGTCAGACCACATTGTGTGATGGCGGCGCTACATGTTTGGCAAACTTCGGCAAACCTACCTATACAAAAGCAAACGTGTGGAGCCTGCGTTGCGGCAAACACGGAGGCAAACCTACGCAATCGCAGCCGAAGTTTGCGGCAAACGTGTGGCGCCAGGCCAGCATGTACCTATGATCCAAGAAGTAAAGCACTGATGTGACAGAACACGCTGTGACGAAACTGAGGACGAAACCTTAATAAATTCTTATTTCTCAGATTATATTGTTTGATACCATATGGTATTATCACACAATCAATATGGGACTACATAATGCCGTTTTGGATGGAAGCAATATGCTCAGATGTTCCTGAGAAGGTAAGCTTGTGAAACCATTGCCAGAAATTTACAATCCAAGTTTCACTCCTACGAACGAATCGCATAATTACTCCTTCATGCAAATTTGTACTTTATTTCCACACCTTAAAGATTATTACCAATTGTTAAATTGTTAGCGTCAAATCGGCTGCGCAGTTCACCGCCCGCGCCCACCCGCGCCGGCTAGGCCACAGACTACCATCCCTTTGTGCAGACTAAATAATCGTCACATTACCGTTTTCAGGAACTAATGGAATTAAAGATGCCTATTGCCAAGATTCTGGAGCCAAATGGAACTATGGTAGGGTTTAATGAACGAAATTTGTACAACTTTGCTGTCACCAAAGTTAGTGATAAACCGAAACCAGAGACTGTACTGCCGGTGTTGGAATGGTTCCAGGTACGTATGTCTGTCTATAAAATCTAAAGGTATATATAAAACATGCTTTAACCGCCGATTTCCACTTATATTCAAATTCAAATATTTTATTGCAAGCCACATTGTAAGCACAAGGGAGGTAGTTACAAGGTCATTATTTTGTTAGTTTTGTACAAATAATTAAGTTGAGAGAGACGAGACCTAAAATGACTTTGTTTCCAGGGAAGTAAAAACAAAATGCAATAAATTACAATTATAGGATAAGCCATTACGGATAGGCCCTACTGGAACCTTGAAATATTTACTGTATTTTTTACGACTTGAAATATTTTCTAAATTTTAATAATGTTTTTGCATGGAAATAATAGAAACGTGTGTTTTTGTCAGGTAAGCCGATGAATTTACCAATGCCTTAATAATTTAAAAGTATTTTTGCTCCTTGTCTATGGGTGATACCTATCCCTTTCTTAACCTACACGGATGAAAGGAAAAACAATTGTCTATGGATGGGTAAAACTTTTGACAACAATCAGCTGGCTTGCTGGTTGATTTGATTGAGGCTTTATGGCGGGATTTTGTCGGAGACGCCTGTCTTTTTTTTAATTTAGTTTTCCATAGCACAATCAAATTTTATTTAGTTTTCCTGACAAATCAAATGATTGATTGATTTTTTTTTGCATGGTGCGAATACAAACGAACAAAGTTTTATTTACACTAACTTAAACTACACATTTTTCTACAAATATTGTCTAAAATTAATTAGAAAATACTACAAATTCACTAGCACATAAGTACTAAGTGATATAGCCATTTGGATTTTTTATATTATTATCTATCCGTGCTACTGGTTTTAAGATGGTTTATCGCCGTGACAATTATATTATGCTCAGTGGCCGTAACAAGAGGCATACTATAGTAACATCCTTTTCTGACTCCGAGAGCAAGATTAGAGAGCATAGGAAGAGAAAACACAATAAAGAGAAATAATAATCATAAAGAAGCTACCTATAAAAGTATAACCACATGTTCCTCGACTCCTTCCCTTCATATTAATATGTGGGCTATAAGATGGTGACTCAAACATGTAAATGTGAGTCGATCACTGAATTAGAAACTTGCAGAGTAAACTTGGAGTATGTGTGAAGTGAAGCTCGGAAGGTATGCAAATCGATTGTTGGTATGAATGATAAGCTTTTGATGTGAGAATGCTTGCCTTTAACAAGCATTAGTTGGAGTGGAGAAAAGGGGGCGCTGAGGAATTTTTTTATAGGTGATAATGTGTGACAGCAGTCAGAGCACCCCGAAGGTTAGGTTCATTAGGTTACTGGTGACCCTTGGAGGGAACGAAGCAAACGACAATACTGCAAAAAAGTGAAATTTTCTAAGTCTTTTTTTCCATTTCGCCCCTTTTGTCCACACTGACCGTACATCATCTTCACTCCAAACTTTTCAATAGAGTAAAGCGACAAAGTAGGTATGTGACAAACTGCTGAAAGTTGGAGCAGAATCTTCATTGGGGAAGCAGCTCACTGCCATCTAGTGTTCTGATTGAATGAAATCAATATAAAGATCATGTAGTAATGCAGAAGCATGTGTGGCAAGAACTACCTAGGTACCACAAATCTAGAGTATATTGTAAATGTTGAAGCAGACTCCACCACATTCTATCCACACTACCTATTATTTAACACTTTGTGCTCTATAATTAATCGCTATTGATTGTTCCAGACCGTGTCCATGCTGGAGGTAAAAATGCCATTATATCAACTGTTTGACTTGTTTAGTCACTGTGTCGTTAATTTACCGGAGAAGATTTTCAAACCTCCTATAAGTTAGTTCACTCATTTATAATTCTATAAAATGTAAATTTTATGAATATATTTATCATGTGAACTAAGTGATATTGGTGCAGTACGAGTATATTTTAATTTTAACTGTTTTTTTCCATCAACATCTGATCTGTAATGACTTAAATACAAAGCAATGGAAACAGTTCTACAAAACCCATAATGCGTTTGCATTTCATTCAGCTCTAGACCTCATGATGGTCCCATATTCATTCTCTTCCTTTTTACCTATAATTCCTATTGTACAATAATCCCTACAATATTGTGATCATGATTCAATTTCAGATGACACCAAATTCAAAGTGTCTCCAAATATCAATTACAAGGAAAATGAGGATCAAATAAGACCCCAAAATCTGACTTGCTGCATACTCATGCTTGATATATTGTTGAAACAGGTATGATATGATCAAAGTGAGCTCGTGTCTAAAATCAAATGTGTTTATTTGAAAACAAATTTTTAGACGTTAATATTAGGTAATTACCTATAAAGTTGCCGTTTTTTTCTTATTCCTTATCTATTCTATTTAATTTTGCATGTAATTTCCGTAAAACAATAGCTTAAAAAATATTTTATATGTATAAAATATTTTATTTACTAGATTTACTGTACTTAATCTTTCTCATTTATTTTATGTTTCGTGTTTATAAAAAAAGGTTGAAAACAGTGCATTTAGAGTCTCACTGGATTGGTTGCTTCATTTCAAATTTCATTGGTTTATCACATTTTGTATTTTTGAGAACTTAAGACATGCAACACTTAGCTTAATATTATTAAGACGTAAAATATCGCTTAATTGGATTCGTTAGTAAGAAAATATATGCAAAATAATTTGTATGACTGCAACTTTCCTAATTTTATTCATACAAATCAGCAACTTCATAGTTTAGGACCCAATACTACTTTACCTACATTGATTATCGTCTAAACCAAATAATTCAAACGAAGCCTTTTACGAATATTTTCTTTGAATAAACTATGTTTGCAGATGCAACTGCAGCACCGTCGCATCAACACACAAAATGTGAGCAGCGAGGCCACGAAGCTGCTGCGTCTAATGTTGGAGTCCAACAAACGGAACACCAAGGAGCATGGTAAGAGTACTGACAGTTTTCACCTGGTATAGTAGCCGGCAAACTTCTTGAACATTGAGTGATGTAGTGGAGGAAAGTTCGGGCATGTAGTCTGCTGATCTACCAATAGCGCGCTCGATTCGGTCGCGTCCGCACCCCGCCACCAAAGAGGTCATTATTTAAGAAATTTGCCGTCGACTATAGCCTAGTTAGTAGCCTACTGACTGCTCTCATACGGTGAAGGAAAACATCGTGAGGAAACCTGCATACGGGTGAAGAAGAAATTCTTAGCCGCATGTGGAGTCCACCAACCCGCACTGGGCTAGCGTGGTGGACTATAGCCCGAACACCCTGAGCCTCAGCAGTGGGGACATGTTAATAGGCTGTTGATGATTGATGATAGCCTAGTTGATTGCGCAATCGACCCTCGTTAATGAGGTCGTGGTTTTGAACCTTGGCACGTACGTACCAGTTTTTTCGTAAGTACAAATCAAAATCAAATCAACAGCTATTTACATGTTCTCACTGCCGGGGCCCAGGCCTACCCTCTCAACGAAGGCGTTCGGGCTATAGTCCACCACGCTAGCCCACTGCGGGTAAGGGAGACTTCACATGCGCCTAAGAATTTCTGCTTCGGCGTATGCAGCTTTCCTCAAGATGTTTTCCTACATCGTTTGAGAGCAGTCAGTCAATGCACCAAGTCGTCGGTCCATCTTGTGGAGGCCTGCCTACGATGCGTCTTCCGATACGTGGTCGCCACTCGAGAACCTTTCTGCCCCAACGGCCGTCAGTCCTACGAGCGATGTGCCCCGCCCACTACCACTTCAGCTTCGCAATTCTTTGAGCTATGTCAGTGACCTTGGTTCTCCTGCAAATCTCCTTATTTCTGATTCGATCTCGCAGGGAAACTCCGAGCATAGCTCTGTCCATTGCCCTCTGGGTGACCATGAGCCTTCTTATGAGGCCCATAGTGAGGGACCACGTCTCGGTACCGTATGTCATCACTGGCAACACACACTGGTCGAAGACTTTCGTCTTGAGAGAGCGTCTATCTAATCGCTTTAATAATAATACAATGTTGTAGACAAAACCCAAAAACCAGTTATAACCGTTGGGAACGAAACCAAGTGAATGTTAGGTTGCTGTAGGTGAAATTGGCACCGTAATCGCACTTGTGATTCTGTAGACGCAAAGTTTCGCCTGTATTTTATTATTATTTTTATATTATATTACAGCTGTTTGTCTGGCGGAAGGTGCGTGTTCGTACTGTGAAGCCGCTGCCCTGTGGCATCAACTGGCAGTGTTGTTAGTGCGAGCCTTGGTCACAGACAAATCACAACAGGTATTTTTAACACAGTTTCTTGTCTTTTTATTAATTTACAGATTCCCCACATTGATTTTTTGTGGTTATTTAAATAGAAAATGTGTCTGGTGTCTTTACAGTGAAATTGAAATTGGTCCAACCAAAAAAGTCGTTTTGAAAGTGGGTAAGAAATTATTACAGGCCTAGGTGAATACCCCCTTGGGGTATTAGCTGTGAATGGTATAATTAAATGATAATACTTGTTTAGTTGAAATGCTAGATTAAAGGTTCATGTAAGCCATAGACAACTTATTTTCAGCCACCATCCGATGATCTCTGGTCGGAGGCGCAGTCGAAAAGGAACCAGTTCGAGGATGAACGGAGCAAGTCCGCTGGGACCCCGGCCACCTCTGATAATCTTATGTCCATCGTAAATGCTATAGGAGAAAAAAGTTCAGTCGGAGGCGTACTGGTGCATATGCCACATGTAAGTATGTTGAATTGGCAGTGGGCTGGCCACATCATTGAGTTCTCGAGTGGAGACCACGAGTGGCAAGCGTAGCGTAAGACGCCCCCGGCTACATGAAGCGATGAGTTGCGTGAGGCAATATTTCTATAAAACTCAGTTATATAAAGAAAAAGATTCAAAATGGCGGCGATTGACAACTATACGGTCGGCATGCAAATTGTTTTTTTTTTCATTAAATTCAATAAATGTGCTATACTATTAAGTTAGAAGTTATACAAGTCCTTTAATACCTAATAAAAAAAACAACAAAGAATTGTTTAACTTTATTTGTTGTCTTTACAGGCGCGTGCGAATATAGACGGCGATGTTGTGTGAGCGAGTCATAGGAGGACCGCCGCGCCGTTTTCAATCCTTTTCTTTAAATGGCTGAGTTATACTTAAAGCTTTTGCCCGCGCAGAATAAGTTTTCCGCGGGAACAGTTTACTGCGGTAAAAAGTACCCTATATGTTATTCCAGGATATAAGCTATCAATGTACCAAGTTGTATCAAAATCCGTTCAGCCGTTACAGCGTGAAAGAATAACAAACATCCTCACAAACACCCATTAATAGGCTGTTGATGATTGATGAACGTATTTATATTAAAATTAAATTAAATAGTATTTATTTCAGGCCGGTACAGCCCATAGAAAAAACACATACATAAAATCAAATTGAATAAAATTAAATAAAATTATAGTACAATTAAGAAGTCACGGTATAATAGCATTAATATTGAACATGTCATTAAAAACTATAGCAGGTGTACTAAAGACTGCATATAACAATTTTACAACTGTCATAGACAGCCCTTAGTACACCATTGTCAGATTTTCTAATTCGGTCCATGAAGGAGGCATGCCTCTTCCTCATGACGGCATAAAAGTCATCAACCCTGTATAAAAGTATATAAGTATGTTAATCAGTTGTTGAGACCCATTTACAAGATTCGGCTTTGTTTGGTACTAAACAGCCGTGTGTGAAGTCCAAACATTATTTATATATTTAATATTGACCCACATCGTCGTGGAGATCCTTGGGGGAGGCCTTTGTCCAGCAGTGGACGTCTACAGGCTGATATGATGATGATGATGATTGACCCACACATTGGTGTCTGTAGATTATGACAGCGACGGTGGAGACGATAACTGAGCAGCTGGACATGGCGGTGTCGCTGCCGTCGTCGGACGGGCCGTCGCTCGCCACCGCGCACACCACCACGCTCACGCGCGGAGACGCCGCCACCGCCACCGCCGCCGTGAGCAACCACACGTTTTCCACACACGCGGCCTGCGGTGGCGGCCTGCCGCAGGCCGCAGTCATTGTGCAGAATCGCACCTCTTTTTTATTCATATCTTTAAAGCTTGGGTTTCCTAGAGTAGCGGTGCCGTCATTTAGCGGACGTAATACAGCGGTGAATGACGTCACTAGAACAAATGGACTACGGCGACCGCTCTCTAGGAAACCACGCCATTTTGATTACATATACAACGTTCTGGTGACGTCATTCACCGCTGTATTACGTCCGCTAAATGACGGGCACCGCTACTGGAGGAAACCATAGCTTAAGAGGGCTTATTCTTGAAGAAGCGAAAGGCTGACTTTTTAGAGGCAATATCGTGACAATGTGAGCAGTTTATTAAAAAGGAAATCACTGTTTTGGATCGATGAAGTCTGGTTGTCTGGAAGAAATTGCTCTTAGCGATAAGACCGCCTAGATGTACATTACTGTATACATCTGTTTTTCTCTTTTTTGTCTGTAATTTTTAAATGTGCAATAAAGTGTATTGAATTGAATTGAAGTCTCGATTGACTGCAAAGTAGAGCAAAAGTAAAAATTTTATCAACAGTTTAAAAAAAACCGGACAAGTGCGAGTAGGACTCACTACACTTAGGACTCACAGTAGGAATTCCCCCTCAGGGGTTCCGTGCAAAATTAATTAAAGAAATATTGAACTACCCGTCGGATTTGAAAAAATCTTTTTGCATTTGATAGCCCAATATTTGAGGAAGTTTATAGGCTACTTAACATCACGCTACGACCCTCAGGGGCCGAGCAAAAAGAGAAAAGGTAAAAAATAACTTATGAAACGCAGATGAGGCCGCGGGAAGGTGTCATATAAAGTCTTAGAGTATACATAGCTTATGTATACTCTTAAGTATAAAGTGCATTAATTTGTTATACGTGTACCACAGGTATCATCGCCGAATCTTTTGGGAGCAAACAAGAACAGGGTTGCGTCGGATGAGAGCGACATGACAAACTTCTGGCCGACGTCAGCGGGCAAGTTTCACTTTTGCATTGAAAAGCTGCCGCAGGAACTACAATACATACATCAGTTGCTGCAGGTACAGTTTTAACTTTAGGCTTTACTTTTAGGTATTTAGGGCTTTTGGCGGGATTTTGACAGGGATGATTGTCCCTTTTATTTAGTTTTTCTAAAAAATGTATATTGTAGGTTTTGTGTATATCTGTGATAGTTTTATATGCGACAAGTGCCTATTAAAGTGCGGGATAGTTAAATGAAAGCGTGTAACGATTCTACCGGATCGTTCCCTAATGTCCCTTATAAGTTTAGTGTGGATATGAACTGTAGTGTGGATCACCGAATGCCACTAGTTTGCTGACAGTCAAGTAAGGCGGTGACTGTCTGATGAAGATCGTCTAATGCGGTGACTGATGAAAATCTGCATACTTTGATTTCAACCATCAGTCATGCATGACTGATAGAATTGACTGACGCTTGCATGACTGTCTAAAGTACGCCTTAGTCATATTTGATTTCAATATGTGGTAATATTTTATGTATCTGTTCAGGAATTGAAAAACACATCTCGACCGGATATTTTGTATCACCTGCTGCAATGCCTGCAAGTATTGGTTCTGAATATTAACGCGCTCTCCGACCACAAAGGATTCCTTATTTGGTGCCAGGAGAATCTTTTGATAGACAAGTGAGTCAAAGCTATTTACCTACCGTACAGTTGGATTGTTTAATTACATTCCTTGGCATTTTAACAGCTTTTATTCACTTGACTTGTACGAGGGTGGTGACTGAAAACAAATTTATACCTACCATACTGCGATCACCACAGCTACCATACTATGAAACCTGTGGTAATGAAAATATAGAATTTATAAGTAGTAGGTACCATGGGAAGATTTAATCTACCGTGGTACTACCAGCCACGTCGGTAGTACATACCACGGCTAAAAAAAATTTCCCGTGGTGCTACCAGTAGCACCCTCGGTAGTATGGTCGACAGTGGAAACAAAACCAGTATAAACTGGTCTCTCATAGTATTGAAAATCCCTAATAGGCTAGGCCAGTTCAAGGTCAATGTGTTTCCACTGACGTTTGGGGGCGTTGAGGAATTTTTTTTATAGGTGATAATGTGTGACAGCAGTCGGAGCACCTCGAAGGTTAGTTTCGTTAGGTTACTGGTGACCCTTGGGGCGGGCGACAGTACTCCAAAAAAGTGAAATTTTTTAAGTCTTTTTTTCCATTGCGCCCTCTTTGTCCACACTGACCCATAGCTACAAGGTCGAGACTTGGATAGTTTGTATTGCACATCACTAATGTTAGGTAGCCACCGAATTGTCCGCTTGTTATGATGACCATCAATTCCGTTATTTTCATGTCAGCCTGTGGAACGTGTGCGATGCGTCTCACTCGCACATCTGCTCCGTCGCGGTGCCGATACTGCTGTACTGCGTGACCCTGGCGGGCGGTGCAGACGTGTTCTGTGGTCTCATCCGCGACCAGTTCCACCATCGTGACCACCGTGTTAGATTTACAGCTGTCGAGAGGGTCATCATCGTTATAAGGTAACATACTCGTACATTTTTATTTGAAAGAAGTTTAAGCATAGAGCTTGTGCATTTACGCCCGATCCGAATCCATCGAAATCGCCTTTGCCCAGCAGTGGACGTCTACAGGCTGATATGATGACGATCCGAGGTAGCCGTAGAACAAGCCGTCAGCTATCATCTTCATTTCATAGCATAATCAAATTGAAAAATATGTACTGTATGTAATGTTAGACTGGCCTGTTGGCTTAGTTGGTAGTGACCCTGTCTACTGAGCCAGAGGCCGTGGGTTCGATTCCCACCTAGGGCCAACATTTGTGTGATGAGCATGTCTGTTGGTATTCGGATTCTGGCTATTTGTATGTATTTAAATTAATGATCGCAGGTATTTAAGTATTTATTTAAAAATATATATGTGTGTTTATCAGTTGTTGAGTACCCACCCACAAGCTTTGGCTTAGTTTGGGACTAAACACCCGTGTGTGGATTTGTCCAGACATTATTTTTAAAAAAATGTGGACGTCAAGCATTTGACAGCCGCAAATGAATATTGACATACTCATAATGTTTATTAGAACCACATGAACCTATGGAACACTCGGTTACGTCTTAAACAGCTATATTATATATATTTATGGTTAGGCAGTATGATTCGCAGTATATAGGCAGTATATTTACTGACTGCTCTTAAACGGTGAAGGAAAACATCGTGAGGAAACCTGCATACGCCGAAGTAGATAATTCTTAGGCGCATGTGAAGTCCACCAACCCGCACGGCCTAGCATGGTGGACTATAGCCCTAACACGTTGAGAGGGTAGGCCTGAGCCCCAGCAGTGGGGGCATGTTAATAGGCTGTTGATGTACAGTATGACTATTCGCAGATTCATGGATGGGTCGCCGGTAAAAACAAGCCTACCATTGCAAACCGCTCTGGCGACTGCGTTCTGCTACCTCATATCCAGTATGGACGATATAAACGTGTACGTGGCGCAACGGGCCACATTATACATCGGCACCGTACACGACAACGCTATCGAAGTAAGTAACATCAAGCTGTGTGTCATCATCATCATATCAGCCTGTAGACTCCGCTGCTGGACAAAGGCCTCCCCCAGGGATCTCCATGATGACCGGTCCCGCGACCTTCACCAGATCGTCGGTCCACCTTGTGGGAGGCTGTAGGTGTAGATTATCAACTATCAGGTCCATAATTTACTTGTTTTCGAATCACAGACTTACACATTCAATTTGTAGATACTACTACTAGATTTATCTTTATTCTACAGTCTGACAAACTTCCACCATATAAATTTATAATTATAATAATATAGTTGGTTTGTCAGATTGTTAGTCATAATATATATGTCGGAGCTTCAAGTACACAGGCGCCATCTATCGGCAAAGTTGGAAACGTCGTCGTGAGGTCGTTACGGGAGTTGGCGCTAACAGCCGCTGGGGCGCTGCTGGTAGAAAAGCTTTATAGCGAGGGCCGAATGGCCGACGCGTCAGTTTGAGTTGAGCCGTCGGATGGAGCGCCACGCCGTAACGAACTCGCCGCGTTTACCAATTCGACTATTATTTCGGATTCACATCATGTCGGACCTCTCTGATTGCAAGCCCCCGTACCAGGCGTCGTCATATATTTTTCTTTAAATACCTAATTATAATTATCGCCAAGTGTTTGAACTTTATTGTATTCATTTTTTCAGCTGCTGTTGTTTTGTTTGGAGACGCAGTTCGACCTCATGATCGTGGACCGTCCCATGGTCCTGCAGTCCATATACCAGCTCCACAACACGCTCAGCGACCGCCATATCCTCACCTGGGAGTTCTTCCTCAATCGCTTCGAAGCACTGTTTTTGGAGGCTCAAATTAGTTCCAACAAGACTGTCGACTTCGCTATTTTGAGAGGTTAGTATGAATAAATGCGAAAGTTTGGGTGTTTGTTGCTAAATCACGGTCACACTATAACCGCTGAACGGTTTTTGATGAAACTCGGTATAGGCAAAGTCAAAATATTTTGTTGCTCATGGGTACACTGGGTACATTTACTATGAATACCCGTATTTTTTTTATCTACATCCACTTCCTGACTGTTGTGTACAACATAAATAAAACTAAGTTGAATTAAATCACAGATTTTTATATCTTAGTAAAAGATGATACTTGGGCGTTGCCTCTATGGTCGCTGGAGCGAAAAGAAGTCGAGAATGAATGTAATTGATCCGATGTTTACAGACACAGATAATATAACGCAGATAATTGACAGCACAGTGTTCGTTCTTAACACTGGCTGTTAGTGATAGTTTGTATCCTAGAATCCCGCCTAAGTATAGGGTACTGTTTAACGTCGCCCTCTGGTTAATAATATATGTATTTTTTAAAAAACTTTAAAACATTTTTCACAAAAACAATCACTTTACACGTTACACCGATTGTCACAAAGCTCTCATTTCTTTCTCATCTCTTACATTCAGTAACTGTACTTATCACCGACTACACACAGTTCTGATTACATTGTAATACACACTTTGTGTGTTCCCAGAACTAGTGAGCAGCGAAACAAGTTCTGAGTGGTTTCTGTACAAGGTGCGCCGCGCCCACGAGGCGCTGAGCGTCACGACCCGCGACGCGTTCGTGAACACGCTCAGCGCGTCGTTTGGGACCAAGTGGCCGTACAAGCGGACCATATCCGCACCGGCCACCATGCTGCCACATATCGACACTAGGCATGGTAAGCATTGTAATTAGGGCATTTGACTAATTTTGGAAAGAAAGTCCAGTCGTGCTGTTTCTAATCATGCCAGTTTCTTAGTTTTAAAGTTTGTCAATAGATGGCGTTAGGTGTATTTTACACCCCGCTATCATTTGGTTCTAAATTATCTACTAGTTTTTACCTCTTTATTATTATTATAGATTATAGATGTAATTTGTCAAAAAAATATATTTTGAAATAAAGCCAAATATTATTAAATTAAAATATTATTTTTACGCTTGATCTGATACTAAAATATGTAATATATTTTCAATGTCATTGTCAAATAAGTAGCTTGTGGGGAATAGTTGCTTTTAGGGTTAGCCTGTATATTAAATTAAAACAATTCACCAGATTGCTGAAGATTTTTAGGTTTCCTCACGTTGTTTTTCTTCATCGAAGGCTACTCTGAGTAGCCTAGTCACAGGCTCCAGACTCCACAAACTAACTTTAAGTCAGTTGTGGAGTAAATAAAGATTATTTGTATTTGTATCGAAGAACCCGTGGTATATTACGATTCTCCCGATCTCATGAACGCGAGGCGAGCACATTGCCAACTAAAATTGAATGATTTTATTTATTGATCATTGCTTATTAGATAATACATAAATTGCACTTATCAGTCCTCCAGCGGAAACCTACCTTTTTTTTGATTACAGAACGTGACAAAGTATATTCTCGTCAGTACTCGGCCCCACTGCTGAAGCGTAAAACGTCCCGGTTCGGGCTGGGGCAACTACTCACAGCTCCCCAACCGTCGTGCTCGTCGCATCGCTCTAGTAACGGTGAGTTTCATTATCTATGTACAGTGAAGGTTCATAAGTGCAGTAGCAGTTTCGTAACTCAATAGATTGAGAGACCAGTTTCACTTACACTACTTTCTTTTATATCTTACCCACACAAGCACATATCCACTAATATATTCCTGGATATTATGATGACTTGATGACTTATTGCTCTGACAATAAGGGTCAAAACACGCTATTGACTTGGGTGGTCAGTTATATATAATTGGTTTTCGTGTTGTCGTGTGCACCGTTGTACAGGAAAATGACTCTTAGCGTGCTACTGCACTTATGAAGCTTACTGTACATACACACAAACATCATCATCAGCTTGCAGCTGTCCACTGCTGGACATAGACCTCACCCAAGGCGCGCCACTGAACTCGATTTTCGTTTCTCCGCATCCAGTCACTGCCAGCCGCCATGCAGATTGTTGCTCCGTCTAGCCGGGGGGCGTCCCGCACTATGGTTGCACAGTCGTGGTCTCCACTCGAGAACTATGTTTTCGAAGGCTTTGGTTACCTCACCTCGTTTCGGATCCTGTCTCTCAGAGAAACTCCGAGCATGGCGCTGCTCATTCCAGTCCAATGTTTGAACAGTTTTGGGGAAATTATATCTCCCTGTCTCACATACAAACATACATATTATATCTTCACGCTATGTCCCTGACGGGGTAGGCAGATAGAACGGAGCGCCAAGTAACGCGGTACTGACTCCTCTCCTGTGAATTATGTTATGTACGATGATGTTAGTTGGATTGTCATTTGAAATCTTATTTTGTTATCGAAACCAACTTGTTACGTTCGTTTTGAGAAATAATAGTATTTTTTTAAATATTTACAGAAGGTGTCCACTGGCACCACACCAGTCGGTCGACAGAGGACTCTCTGACCACAGTACTGTCGAAAGCTGCGGATCTAGAAGAGGCGGATCGGGAAACCACTAACTTGCTCGTGTTTCTTCTTATGCAGTTCTTATCGAGGTAAGGTTTAAGGTTTAAAGAATTTAATTATCACAAAGACAATTGTCACTTACGTGATAACACAATTTTACTTAAAAATAAATAGTTTTAAATGTTCGTCATTCATCTAGTTCACTAATTAATAAAAAATCAACAAGAAAAAGGCAAAAGTTACACATAACACCAAGGTAACTACTCATATATTCTAAATCCTACAACTAATATAAACGCGAAAGTTTGTAATGATGCTTTCAGGTACCTATATTTGGATGATTTTTATACAGTTTCACGCAAAAACTACGAAACAGATTTTGATGAAACTTTACAGTAATTACATCAGAATAAAATAGACGAAAAGCTGTTTCCGCGGGAAGCGGCTTTTTAAAATATAAAGCTTAAGGCAGCACTGTTTTATACAATATTTGTTTGTACTTAGATCGGATCAAGCACAGCCTATTACCGAGAAGCAATCAGTTAAGACCCAAGAACTGGTTATAAGGCATTTGTTCCTCTTGCTTGGATACAACTCGGTGGAAAAATACTTTTATGTAGCTCCGTACGTTCTAAGGTGAGAGAAGTTGCAATAATAAGACGATGGACACATTAATTAAGACTTAACTATACTCAGAATATATCACAAGTATTTTAGGTCTCTTTGAAGTGTGAAAATTCCGAGCGGTGTGAGTCTAAGAATAGGAAAAAATACTGAAAAGAAAGACGAACGAATATAAACTCTATTGCAATTGGCACTTAAACCGTAATTTCCACTCTTCATTTGAGTCCTATAATATCAAAAGCGGCAATCTGTAGTTTTGCCAAAATAATTTTTTTGTCATTGAATGCTAGATTATAAGTCTAATTATGTTTTTTTGCAATCTGAAAGTTATTGATATCTATGCCCTACGTTGTTACATTGCGCTAGTCTAGCCTTGACTCAAAATAGTCCTTACGAAATAAAAAAATTAAAGTAGCAAATGACAACTTTATTATAATATGATTCTAAGCTGTCCTTCCCTTTCTTGCAGACAGTCATCCATTTTCAACGCATTTATGGCTAACTTACCTCAGGTTTTAGATCAGAATCACCTAATGGGAGGGAGCATTGCTGAATCGACTTTGTTGCTTTTACAGGTATTATTACATTTGAATAGAGCCGTTTTGTTTAGATCTATCGATTTATATTTTGACAAATTTTCCGGCATGTGTTAAATTTTAGTTGCTAATGTTGGCAGTGGATGGCGTTGCATTGGTGAAATCAATTTAGAGTCTCGAAAATTACGTTGTATTCTGTCGTTTTTTTTTCAATTTTATGACCTGGCTTCATAAACTAACAATCATTCTCGATCACTGACATTTGACCAGTTAAGGCTCCTACACAGCCGGCGGGTTTTTGCCGCGCGGGTATGCCGCCGGCATAACCAGGCCGCGGCAAGACTGCTCAAAAAAGCGGCTGCTCAAATACTCGTCGGGAATGCCGCCACCGGGCTTGTTGGCGGCCGTAATATGTGCTCGCAGCACGTTAAATGAATGAATTTGAAACTGACGAACCTTTTCATTCCGCGACTTTACATAAATCATATTCTTTTACATAGAAGTTGGTTTTATTTTTTATAAAAAGTCAGATTTTCTTTAACACTAAGATGTATGTTTTAGTACTGCAATGGACCCGCGTCTAGTAACGCTATAAACGCTGTGACGCACACGTTGCTGGACCTCGAGCCGCACGTGAGGCGACATTGGCTGATGGCTTTGTTGGTCGTCTTATACAAGGTAATTAATTGACCGGCGACGTCTCGTAGGGACTGTGCGAGGTGGTAGGGCCTGCCTTCTCAAGGAGGGCGTTAAAGCTATAGTCAACCACGCTATCCCAGTGCGGGTTGGTACACTTCAGATACGCCTAAGAATTTCTTCTTGGACGTATTATGCAGGATTCCTCAGGATGATTTCATTCATCGTCTGAGAGCAGTCAGTAAATGTACTTAAGTTTCAACAAAACCACATTGGTACATAGCACGGCCGGGAATCAAACTCGGTCCTCCTGACATGACAGGCCACTACGCCACTGACGTTCAAGACTCCTAGATGTTCATTATTTCTATTAAAAAATCTGTCAAGGTCGCGCCAAGTCATGATTGGTCGGGACTGACACAATTATATCTGATGAAAGATAGTAAAGCAAGTATTCGCCTTAATTTTGCGACGGGGGCACCAAATCATTTTTATCTTTAAGGCAGGCCGCCCTCTTTAGACGAATTCTATATTTCCCGTTTATCATCTATCATCAGGCTGTCGCCGTCTGCACTTATTTATTTCGAAATGTATTTTTTGTTGTCAGTACAACTACAGTACCGGGCCCCTGTGCAACCAAGTGCAGTCTCTAGTGCGCATTGTGCTCAACACAGTGGAGGCGCAGTACCATCTGTGCAAACGCATTCCACCCATTATCGTGATGCCACAAGCTCGGCCTAGAGGTAAGAAACACTTGCTAGTAGCCACTCAACTATCCGGGCGACTATGTCGCTCAAAACTTTGACTATAGTCGCCTGTGAGACTATTGGTTTACGTGCGTATCATTTTTTATTTTCGGTAGAACTGTAGTAGTTTGCTAGCTATCACGTTTCTAATTGGAACTAGACCGGAATATACTTGTTGGAAAAATTTGCAAGGAGTTGTCAAACTTAGACATTTGAGTCGGGAGTGTCGATAAATGTAAAAATACTTTGCTCAGAGTGAAATGATTTATAACTATTAACCTTAAAAAAGACTCATTGGCAGATATGCTGCCTTTCAGATATGAATCAACCAATCTTGAAAGTAGACCATGGGCCGTCGACGTCAGCGGACCGGCATGGCAACAGTCCGCTGCCAGGGATGTGCAAATCCAAACTCCAACAGAAGTCACCGGTTCACATGGCCACGCACTGGGAACACCCCATTAAGAGTGTCAGGTACTTATATTGTCAAAGTCAAAACTATTTTATTGCATGTAAGTACACTGGGTACATTTATACAACGTCAATTTTTTATCTACCACCGCTTCCAAGGTGTTAGCGCTGGGAAGAAGTAGCGGCGCAACAGTGTTTTGTACATTAAAAAAAAATTTATGAATTAATTAATTTAACTTTACAATTAATAAACTTAACTTAATTAAAATCTTTTTAATTTTACTTTAAATTAATTGCACGAAAGTCGAAACTCTAACACTAGAATCATTTGCAACATTTTCTACCATGAAGTCGGATATCGTCTAACAATCAATTTTTCTATAAAGCAAAATGCCTGAAATTAATGTCTAAATTGTAGAATGCTTAAGTAATGAAATTGCCTATTAAGTGGTAAACGTCTCAATTAATTTCAATTTAATTATATTAAGTATATAATATATTAGTAAAATGTCAAAAACGTGGATTTCTGAAACGTCTAGAAAGCAACTATATTATAGGCAAATTGCTTTTTAGACGATACGATCCGAACTGTATGAAGTAATACAAAAACTAAGTGTCCTATACAGATATCACCGTTGGAGTCTAGAGCAAGACTCTTCAGAGAGTGAACTGATTCCTATCCCGGAGACCAGCGACAAATCTGACACCACCGTACACGGCAGCACAGCACCTGTGAGTTGTAATTATTGTTTATTTGTAACTGGCTTTTGCCCGCGTAGAATAAGGTTTTTTCTCCCGCGGGAATAGTTCACTGCGGTAAAAAAAGCTGCATGTTATTCCAGGATATAAGCTATCACTGTACCAAGTGTCTACAAAATCCGTTCAGCCGTTATAGTGTGAACAAGTAACAACCATCCTCACAAACTTTCGCCTATATGTTATTAGTAGGATACATACAAGAATATGCATGTCCTAAAGTTATTTAAGGACCTGTCAAAGCGTCTCAACAAGGCATCAGGTGACCGGCGTGCGGGCAGTTACCTCGGCCAGCGAATAAGTCTGGCGATCCAACGAGGTAACGCCGCCAGCATTCTAGGCGCACTGGCTCTTTGTGACGCTTTGGAGAAAATATTTTATTTGTAAGATTGACATTTTTTATTTATTTATTGAATTAATAAAGTATTACCAGAATATACATGTTGTAGATAATACAAAGGTTTTAGGTCTATTAATCACTTGGGAACTAGTTTAAAGTGTACAGCACCGTTCGGTGCCTTGTACGTAGCCTATAATTTTAGCTTATTTTTTTTATAATATCGAAAATAATAAATATAAAACAGTGAATCCTATCCTACTAATATTATATGAGCGAAAGTTTGTAAGGATGTGAAGATGTTTGTTACTCTTTCACGCAAAAACTACTGAACAGATTTTGATGAAACTTGGTACAGTGATTGCTTATATCCTGGAATAACATATAGGCTACTTTCTAACGCGGACAAAGTCGCGGGGCGTCCGCTAATACCCCCTAAGTATCAAAACGCCTACATAGAGGGCGCTGTTTCACAATGTACATCGGAAAAACTTTTCTACGCGGGTGAAGCCGCGGGATAAATCTAGTATTCTATAATAATTAAATAACCATTTGTCAATATTATTGATGTAATTCGTGTTGCAGGGATCATTCGACGAGCCGTCTCACTCCGAGGAGAATCCTAAAGCTGATAACAGTGCTACTGCATCACAGCTGCCGCTTTCTAAGATTGTAAGACTCGGGGCAGACGGAGCGGAAAAATTCCCGCGCACTTTTTGACGTCTTTGACAAATGAACTATCACAAAGCTATCACCATATCCTAACCTAAAGTACAATACCGTATGCGCGACGCGACGCTGACGTCCGTGTTGGTATTTATACGATTTTGTACTTTGGGTTATGGTGATATGGTTTATTTGTCAATGACGTCAAAAAGTGCACGGGCATTAACTTTTTGTGTTTTTAATTTACAGGCGGCTATCGGTGGATCGAGATCCACCCATCAGTTATCAACTAGTTCCTCCGTGTCTATCGGTAGCGATTCTTCCAACTTGTGAGTAACTTCGGGATTTTTATCTAACAACTTGATTAGTAATGGGAGCCGGGGACGAGCTAGACTGACATACGAGGATCAGATAGAGCGGGTGCTCACAGACGGACACGTGAAGAGGACTCGCGTCCCGCGGCGAGCGTTTATGAAGAGAATGATGAGACTGAGCGAAGCGAAAGAGGTGTGTCAGGATCGTGATCCTTAACGCTCCGTTCCCGCTCGAACAATATTCGTAATAATAATAATAAAGAGCTAATAAAAGTAAAAAAATAACATAAATATGTTTAAAAAATTACTTTGACTTGAAAAATACTAATAATTATAATTTATAATTTTATTATTTTCGTATTACAAAATATCCGTACAATAAATAGCTACCATGACTCGATCGGACGTAGTAAAGCCCCGTACAGTAACCAGTGCATGTCCATTTGTGTGCGTGAATCCAAACTAAAATTTAGCAATTTTTTTTATAGGAAATCAACGCCTATGAGCGGACAGTCCGTGGAGATCTGGCCCGACCAAATACATGTCAACCAGCAGCAGCAGACATCCCCTCGAATCAAAATTCTCGGAAAACAGAAGAGAATAGTCGGTAAGTTACATCTTCTTTCTGCTAATATTATAAAGGCGAAAGTTTGTAAGAATGTTTGTAACTATTTCACGCTGTAACGGCTGTACGGATTTTGATGAAACTCGGTACTTTGATAGCTTATATCCTGGAATAACATATAGGCAACTTTTTACCGTGGTAAACGTCACTCAAACTCGTCAATGATACCTTTACTAGTAGGCGCAATCGCGCCGGATTAGGGAAGCATGCGTGATTGCGCGTGCGGTTAAAAGTAGTAGCAATACAATCTTAGTATCGATTATTACGCGTTCTCAGGCATCGTAAACATCCTGTATAATATACTTATTAAGATGCCTGGTATTAATGTTACTTCTCGAAACTTAAGTATATTTAATGACTGCTCTCAAACGGTGAAGGAAAACGTAAGGAAACCTGCATACGCCGAAGAAGATATTCTTAGGCGCATGTGTAGTCCACCAACCCGCACTGGGCTAGCGTGGTGGACTATAGCCCGAACGCCCTCGTTGAGAGGGTAGGCCTGAGCCCCAGCAGTGGGGGCATGTTAATAGGGTGATGATGAATGTTACTTCAGCCGCGCACAAGCTTTACAAACAATAATGTTATACAAACTTGATTTTAAAAGATGTGTTACTGAAGGCAGCTTCTTCTTTAATCATTAAAGTGCAAAGTGTTAGCTTTGCACTTTAAAAGCGGTAGTATATATAAATATTACGTGTATAAATGTTCCTTGACTTTGTATTATTTCCCACAGTTGGCAGCAGTACGTCGCCCGACACGGCGCCATCGTCCAACAGCGAAGGTCAATTTGGACAATGGCCTCAGCAGAGTAAATCGCCACCCCACCTTCAAAGCAAAAGCCCCGGTAATAATAATAATAAACATATTTTTGTTATTCACTTTCTTGATAAGAATATTGTAAAAAAAACTAAACTTAAGATAATTGATAAATAAGGTTATAATAATAATGTTTTTACAAATTCACACACGGCTGCCGGTATTCTAATAGTCATAGTTACTTAAATAATTGAATCTGATGTTTTCTGAATGGAATATTTGGATTTTTGATATGTGATTTTGAAAATAACCGATTCATTTATTGCCGTGTCAACTAACTTTTGCCTGCTCGAGAAATATATGGGAAATGTACATGTGGCGGTCTAATTTAGACACACTGTTTCTAATGAATATTATACGGGGTAATTGAGATGCGGATTGAAACGCTAATTCTCCCTTATCTGTTGCTGCAGGTAAAAGCACCGTGTACGTGTACGCCTCGCCCGAGTCGCCCCTCTCCAAGATGGAGGTGGCATGGACCGCGTCCCCCTGCATTAATCCCCCGCTGCCGCCCCAGCCGTTCCACATCCCGCCCACGGAGAGGTGCATCATCATATCAGCCTTTTAACGTCCACTGCTCGGCTTCCTTAAATTTCATGATCTTCCTTTATTAATTTAGCATAAAACGTTATGTTATGACCTTCGATGGGTACCTAAAAAATACAGGGTGTTTTTTTACTCCATTTGTCCGGTTCGATTCCCGGCTCAGGTTTTAGGATTTTTCAAAAGACTGTAGGTAAATTGATTTTTAACAATTATATCTTTCTGTAAAGGTTTCCTTTCTTTTTAAATTTTCCCATTCAGGGGACATTCGTTTGATTCCGCTTGTATATTTATAGTTCTGTAACTTAAATGTTTCTACAGAATCATAGTATTTGAGGTTAAATTAAATCAAACCATAGATTTAGGATGTAAGCGAAAAACTTTTAAGCCTATGAATCAAACAATCTATAGAATTGAAGTATTCTACAAAAAGTATATGCCTACATATTAACGAACGATAGTACGGTACTGTAAATTAATATGTAATTAGATGAGTCTCAGGCCGTAAGCTTTAACCCTTAGAGGGTTTTGCAGTTCTTCAATAATTTTGTTTCCATGTTGACAGATTGCTGCCAATCGGCCCCAAACCGAATAAAGACCAGTATCCCGTTTTCAACGCACTAGTCGACAGGGTTAGAGAGGCGTTAAACTTGCCACCAGGTAAATACAATTTCAATTAAAAGTGTGGTAGTCATTTATTTTATTGATTTTATACAACTTGATAACAATTGATAACTTGCTACCATGGCCCGCATACATGGCTAAGAGATTACTTACCTAGGTCAAATAGTTTTAGTTTTGAAATACAACGTGGGAACTCTATTGCAACGATTTCCTAAACGGCTGATAAAAATACATGTATGGAAACACAAGTCCATTTCAACGGGGGTGTTCATCTCTATGGAGCTGTGCACAACAAAATTACCCCCACTTTACATCTATGGGGAAACCCTAAATATAAAACAGGTTTTTTTATGTAGGTATTTAAATTAAATCAAAATTATTCTTGTACAGAATTTCGTGCATTTCGATATAATGTGATATGAAATAAACATTAATGTTTCTTAAAACATCAAAGTTTTTAGTTGAACATATCTCGATCTGATGGAACACAGTACGTCGATTGTATTTATAACTACTGTTGACATGTTTCAGATGACTTAGAAAATGCAGCAGATACGAACAAATTGGTACCTGAGCCGATATCGATTCCGAGACCTCAAGATATAGGCAAGAAGCTATCGTCCAAGGGCACCAGGCAAGTATAGTTCATTTACATTAAAGTGTTAAAAATGAAAAAAAATTACTTGATACTTTTTCTAGTGCTTACAATGAAATTTGTAACGGTTATGTGTAGTTAGTAGTTAAAATAATAAGTTTTCAGTCAGTACTCCCGTTAATTCTAGTGCCAACTATTAATTTTGTAGTGTTATTATAAAGAAATGCAATGTTTATTTCTCCACTTTCTTATTAACTTACGTATAGTATTACTTAATATAGAAACACCTGTAGCAGGAGTTCCCAACATTTACACGGCAAACAGAAAACATGGGTTATTTAGTAGTCATGTCCTTAGAATCGTTAGAATTATATGTTTTAGTCAGCTTTTAAAATAATGTAATGTGTTTTTTGTGCAGATCTCGCGACACGTCCCCCCGCCGGCTGGCGCGGCAGGCCGCCCAGCTGGGCTCACCGACCACACCAGTGCAGTCTGCGCCAGACACCCTCAACTTTCAGCCGCCTAAACACGGTACCACTACCACCACTATCCAGTTCAGTTTGTAATTTAGCTGGTTTGTACTATACTTCATTTTTTGCATTAGAAATTGTGTGCACAAAGACGCAGTGGTACTGACGACATCGATGAGTGACGTTTGATTTGTGCTGGTTGCTGTGACATCAAAAACAAAAAGCGCCCGCTTTAAAAATCTCTTGTGGTAAATACTTATTTCACCATTGAAACGCTCTTTTTCATTTTGTCGTAATAAGCTACCGTTTTACGTTTGCAACCTCTGCTTCTTTAAAAATTTCTAAAATTTTCTCTAAAATTTCAAAATGATTACTTTTATTTGTATTTAATGTATTAGTATTGGCGTAGAAATTGAAATTATAATGTTTTGTTGTTAAAAATATGAATAAACCGTCACATTAATTGCTATTTATAACCTTAAGACATAAATGAAAAATATATAACATTATTTATACCTAATATGTTTTCGCTTGCCACACTCTCGTACACAATAAAAACCCAGATTTTCTTCTTTCTAATCCTAAAAAAACGAAGTATAGGTTCTCAAAACCTCCAAGGAGATTTCAACTTTTAATGCAAATGTTAAACCTCCTCGGAGGTTTTTATGAACTAATATTGTCCGATCGCACGTCAGTATAAACGGGTCTCTCGTACTCCCTATTATACTGGGCCAGGTCAAGGTCAAAGTGTTTCCACTGACGTGCGGTCCATTTTATTCAGCTATATTCACTATAAATGGATTGATAATTATATTTTCAGAGAGCCGTGGTAGTACGGGCGGAGTATGGTGGGAGTGCGAAACGCGGCAAGGTCGCCGCGCCGCGCACGCCGGCACCAAGCCCGGGCCCGACATTACAATGTGCTACCGTTGTGAGTATACATTTGAGTCGATTCCGATAGGCACTCCAGACAGACAACGTCAGACATTTCAGTATTATACAGAGGAAATCTTGAATATGACTGACAGAAAATTTAAGAATCATATTTTAAAAACTTTGTAAAGACAGCTTGATATAAAATAAAATAGACGATTAATTGAACTGCCAAGATGTCTGTTTTGACTTTGACTTTAGCATACCCTGTTTTATTATGCGTAGGCTCAGAATGTGGGACGGCAGTGGAGCAGTACAGCGACGAGGAGCTGGGCCTGTGCATCATCGTGCTGGCGACGTTCGTGCACCGCGAGCCCGCCGCCGCCGCGGCCATGCTGCCCGCACTGCTGTACAATATCAGCAGGTCGGCTATTGTTTAAAAGGTTTTGGCTTGGTTACTAGACCTTTAAGCCATATCTTATCTTAATTCTTATTTATCAAACCGGCGGTGACAGCACGGCATAATTTTGTAACCTGTTTTACTTTGATTTCCCTGTCCGTAAATGTTTTAACTGTCACCCTGCGAGACGGCCAACAGGTCAGTGCACGTGACAGAAACCACCAATTATTTGGACCTGTTATTTTTGTGAAACCTGTTCTGTTATTTTCTCAATCACCGTTTGTTATCCATAATGTGTTTTGTGATGTAAATCATCAACAGCCTATTAACATGTCCCCGCTGCTGGGGCTCAGGCCTACGCTCTCGACGAGGGTGTTCGGGCTATAGTCCACCACGCTAGCCCAGTGCGGGTTGGTGGACTTCACATGCGCCTAAGAATTTCTTCTTCGGCGTATGCAGGTTTCCTCACGATGTTTTCCTTCGCCGTTTGAGAGCGGTCAGTAAATGTACTTAAGTTTCGAGAAAAACCCATTGGTACATATCCGAGTCGAGGATCGAACTCCGGACCTTTCGATATGATAGGCCGCGTCTTATCCCCGACGCCACTGACGCACACTCTGTGATCTAAATAAATGTTTGTATTTGACGCTGGGCTGTGTAACAGAGTGGTGCAGCTGGGCGACTACACGTGGCAGGCGGAGGCGAACACGCGCCTGCCGGGCAGCGCCGTGTTCGTCGCGCACCAGTTCCTGCGGACCGTGCTGCACCAACTAGCGCCCAACAACGTGTTCCTGCAAATGTTCCTGCAGCGGACCCCAGGTCTCTGTGCATAAATACCTTCACGCCATATCCCTGACGGGGTAGACTGGAAGACTCCGGAGGATATGGCCACTTCTTGATAATGTCCTCATCACTGTAGGCAAATTACCTCTTTGCGGCTGTTTATTTTATATGATCAAAATTTAGACAAAATTAGAGGGTGAGCATTGATCACATAAAGAGCCGAAAAGATGTATTTACCGCGATAAGGATATTATCAAGAAGTGGTCGTTTTCTTTTATATTTCGCGTTAAAATCAATATTTACGTGAAAATATCACTAAAGTGGAGTTTATGAGAAATTTTGTCAGTTAAAGTTTTTGTATTTTTTTCATATTTTATAGTTTTTATTGCTAATACAAGTGCATTTAATGTTGCGTATTGACATGCATTGATGAGTGTATACTCATCTGTCTTCACAGAAAAACAGCGGCTGACATTCTTCAAGAGCATAGCACAAGCGTTCGTCGATTTTAACGAACTGTATCCATGCGGGCCATTGCAACTAGTCGTGGAACATTTGAACTCCAAGAAGACATTACCTATCGATGTGAGTTTATTTATTACTAGCTTATGCCCCGCGACTTCGTCCGCATTAAAAAGTATCCTATATGTTACTAACTGTGTGCCCGCGGCATGTAAATTTGAATAGTAAATTTTTGTTCGCCATACAAACAATAACATCCCTTTTTTAAGTCAGACCACATGCTTTCAAACAAAAAAAGACCGGTTTAAATCTGACCGGTAGTTTTAGCGTGATGCAGGTTTAAACAGACATAAAGAGAAGATAAAAAAAAAAGTTTTTAATAATATATATTAAGTCAAGAATACAACCATTTCATTATCATAACTTGACAAGTGACAATGTAGGTGTGTGAGTGACTCGAAATAACCGAGTTTCAAAGTTAATGGAAGAGTACACTCTTTATGTGAATAGTAGGGTAGCATTGATGAAGGTATCCCACATCTCATTTTCTTTAATTGTAATATGTATCCTATTTCTTCCCTAGTTCAAACTCTGCTCACAAATATGTAGATACTCGCTTAATAAATATCAGTGTAAATATATTAAAATGTTCAAATAATAAATAGGTTTTTTTCCTTTGCCACACTTAATTTGCCACTTGAATTTGTAACCGAGAAAAAATCTCAACAATAAAGGTGTTTCACATAGAAACCGATCAATATTATCACACAGTGTATTTTCCACTACGACGTGAAATTGGCGGCATTATTGTGCCCTAAATACAATACAAAAGGCCATAAATATTTGAGAGAAAAAAGGTTAAAAGCTTTGGGGATTGGGTTTCGGTATAGTGGTTCATCAACAGCCTATTAATGTCCCCACTGCTGGGGCTCAGGCCTGCCCTCTTAACGAGGGCGTTCGGGCTATAGTCCACCACGCTAGCCCAGTGCGGGTTGGTGGACTTCACATGCGCCTAAGAATTTCTTCTTCGGCGTATGCAGGTTTCCTCACGATGTTTTCCTTCACCGTTTGAGAGCAGTCAGTAAATGTACTTAAGTTTCGAGAAAAAACCCATTGTTACATGGCCCAGCTGAGGATCGAACTCCGGTACTTTCGATATGATAGGCCGCGTCTTATCCCCTACGCCACTGATGCTAAAGTACTGACGGTAAAGTGGTTAAATTAAAATAATAATTTAAATAGTTTAGGTTAAGTAAGAATAAAAGGATGAATCGGCAAACCGTTAACCGATTTGTATTCCGCCTTGCAGAAAATCCCCGTGATAGTAGGTAACATGGCGATGTACTTAGAGTGCCTGGCGCCCGAGGCGCTGGGCCCGTCGGGCGCGTGCGCGGCGCTCGTCCAGCAGATGGACGCGCTGTTCCGCAGCGTGGCGCTGCAGCTGCAGCAGCTGGACGACGTGCTGCCCCTTCTTAGGGCCGCCACCGCCGTGCTCAAGATACCGCACGCATCGCAATACAAGGTACAGTAAGGTTCATAAGTGAAGTACGTCTTCTACAGATAAACCTATCTAGGTTTCCGCTAGAGGACTGTATGGCAATTCATGTATTACCTATTATGCAATCATCATCAACAGCCTATTAATCTGCCCACTGCTGGGGCTCAGGCCTACCCTCTCAACGAGGGCGTGCGGGCTATAGTCCACCACGCTAGCCCAGTGCGGGTTGGTGGACTTCACATGCGCCTAAGAATTTCTTCTTCGGCGTATGCAGGTTTCCTCACGATGTTTTCCTTCACCATTTGAGAGCAGTCAGTACATGTACTTAAGTTTCGAGAAAAAACCCATTGGTACATGGCCCAACCGGGGATCGAACCTCGGACCTTTCGATATCATAGGTCGCGTCTTATCCCCGAGGCCATTGACGCTATTATGCAATGATCAATAATAAATAAATAAAAGTAGTACCACCCCCTAAGACTCGTTCTTCTTTACAACGGTGCTGAAATACGAATATAACCGTACATGTGATTGTTACAGAGCATACTGGAGCCGATTTCCAAGATGATAAGCTATGGTATCCAGAACTTCGTGCTTAAGTTGTCCGTGGTGTCGGAGCTGAGCGTGATGTGCGTGCGCGTGTTCGCCCGCGACCGGGACAAGCTGCTCGTGTGCCGCGTGCTCGTGTTCGAGCTCATGCAGGCGCTGCGCACCAAGACCACCATTCCGGACGACAACCTCTTCATATTGATACAGTTCGTGTTGCAAGGTCAGTCAGTACACACATCAACAGTGTCGTGATAACAAACATGCGGTAGGACGGTGACGTTCTTATATTACGTATCATCATCATATCAGCCTGTAGACGTCCACTGCTGGACAAAGGCCTCCCCCAAGGATCTCCACGACGACCGGTCCCGCGCTAACCTCATCCAGCCGGGTCTCGCGACCTTCACCAGATCGTCGGTCCACCTTGTGGGAGGCCTGCCTACACTGCGTCTTCCGATACGTGGTCGCCACTCGAGAACCTATATTACGTATAGTAGCCGGCAACCTTCTTGAACATTGAGTGACGTAGTGGGGGAAGGTCGGTCGCGCTCCGCATCCCGCCGCCACAGAGTTTAGTTCTGCGCGGTGAAGGTCATTATTCAAGAAGTTTGCCGTCAACTATACTCAAGAAATGATTTGTATCCTGATTTATTTTCTATGAGGATAGTAAGGATATCAACAGAGAGAGATAGAACGACTCAAACAGGTGGCGCGCGAGCAAGACGAAGTAAGTCAATTAGGACAAAGTGGCCTAACTTATTAGGTCCAGCGCTAGAGGGTAGTAGCTCTAGCCGCTTGTTTTACTTATACCGATGCGTTTTGGATATCTATTCAGAATCGATCGGTGAACGCTGTCGCCTTCTCATGCGCAGTCAATTAGTTGGGTGGTCTGTGGTCTCAGCAGTTCGGTCGTACAAAGCGGCCGAACGATTGAGACTAGACCGCCTTATGCCCAAACGCGACTGGCGTGCAGGTCACAACTGCACGCTGCTGCTGCCGCCGCAGCTGAACACCGGGGACCTGCTGACCATCAACCCGAGCGCGTTCGACTCGCGGGAGCTCGGCAGCGGCGCCGTGGACTGCATGCGGCCCAACCTCATCGACATGATCGAGTTGCTGCAAGACCCCAATTTACTTAATAAAATAAAGGTACACTACTTAAGACCCGATTGTGAAAGCGCAAAGTTAAAATTAGACAGCACTAAAATAGTTTCTAACCCTGTCATGTAGTAATAAGAAGATAAGGACGACACTAATTTTAGTGCAGCCAAATTTTAAATCCTTGCCTTCAGAATAGGACCTATTATCTATTCAAGAATAATTTAAACCCAATCGGTGGCATTCAAAGCAACTCTCGTTTTAAGTGTAGTAGTGATTTTGCGATAGATCGATGACAATTTTATTTTAACAAAAAGCGAATAAATGCTAAGTCTATGGTGAACAGAACATTTATCCGCCATCCTTTTTTGTAAGCAAACAGGAAGGTTTCAATGCCTTACTTAGGCGTATTTGTATGGAATGTGACATTTAATTAATTCCTACCGTTCGCTAATACCCTGTCTATATGAAATATTGATTTGTTTATTCAATAATTAGACAAAACTATTTATGCGTTTTGCTAGTAGGACCTTTTGCGAAATGGACATAATTTGGAGCTTCTACTGAAAAGGCAACCTGATATTGAGCCTATGTATGTACGTATCTCGTTAGTACTGTACTCATTTGTTGTGTGTTTACCAGGGCTCAGTGTCTAAATCAATCGTGAACCGCAACCTGATATGCCTGAACGAAGATACGCTGGGCGCCATAGTGAAGGGCGGCATCGCGCAGTACGTGGCCGTGGAGCTGGCCATGGAGCTGACCCGCGGGAAGCAGAGCGCCGGCCAGGCGGGCCGCAGCATGATGTGCGCAGTCACCACCTCCATCACAGGGTCAGTCATCATGTCAGCCTGTACACGTCCACTGCTGGACAAAGGCCTCCCCCAGGGATCTCCACGACGACCGGTCCCGCGCTAACCTCATCCAGCCGGGTCCGCGACCTTCACCAGATCGTCGGTCCACCTTGTGGGAGGCTTGGCTACGCTGCTTCTTCAGATACGTGGTCGACATTCGAGACCTTTTTTGTCCCAACGGCCGTCAGTCACTCACATTACTATATTTTTAAGGAGGTTTTGGCTTGGTACTAAGTAAACTATAGAGTGACTATTGAATTTGTATAATAATATCTTAATTTGACCTATAGTTAAGCAATAAATATATTTTGTCTTTGTCTTTGTAATATATGTGACATTGTCAGATCCCGCGAGATATCGGAGTGTGTGAGCCGCGTCCGGCTGATCTCGTGGCTGGTGATGGGGGCGCTGTGCAACTCGCGGGGGGGCCAGCAGCCGCTGCAGCAGCCCGTCTCGCAGGACGTCACCTGCCACATCACCGACCACATACAGGTACATATTACGATACTCGATTTGTCAAAACAAAACTTTATTGGTAGGTGGGTAGTTTTATCGTGATGCGCGTTCAGAGAGACAAGATTTTTTTTGATAAGGTTGTGGGCTCAGATAAGTCTAATTCGATTTTTTTTAAATCCCTTCAATGCACAGAAACACTTCCGTTACAGTTTTATAATAGTACTAGCTTATGCCCCGCGACTTCGTTCGCATTAAAAAGTTAGTTAGTAAAACGTTAGTTATGGCGTGATGCTAGACAGACAGACAGACAAGACATTTTTTGAAAAGTGTTTTGGGGTCAGAACAACGCATTCCAATAAATAAATAAAATCCCTTTAATGTACAGAAAAGAAAAAAAAGAAATACTCCCGTTACAATTTTATAATAGTAGATATAGATACGTACTATTTGATTTCAGACAATAATGTCGTCGTACGTGGAACAAACGAAGTCGTCTGTCCAGCGCATGAACGCGTTATTCCACGCATTCATCCTGTGCCAGCTGTGGACGCTGTACCTGGAGGAGCTGACGTGCGACGCATCGCCCTGCAGCGAGGCGCACAACACCACCGTGTGCATACTGCTCGACTTCTGGTGCAAGCTGGTGCCCAGCATCATGCAGGTCACCGTCCAGTCCAGAGTTGTAAGTATCATCTTCCCGCGGACGGACGGAAAGAAACCCTACGTACCTATATTGCCTGATGGCTCAACATAGATAAATATGGTATACAAGCTATATGTATGAAAGCAGGGCCCTGTGCTGTTGGGTTTGTTGCTGTTTCTTCCCTTCGGCAACATACTACAGGTGGAAACAGAGTAGGTTTAGTTTTAGACAGAATTGACGTCAAAAAGAGAATATTGTATTTCAATTTTGAATAAACGAATTTTGAATTTGAATATTATTGTAAAGTTTCATCAAAATCTGTTATGTAGTTTTTGCGTGAAAGAGTAACAAACATCCTAACAAATTTTCGCGTTTATAATATTAGTATAATTTACGATAACACTGTCCAATCTGAAAAATTGCCAATCTGCCAATAATTGTTTACTTGAGATTTACTTTACAATTATAAAGTGATGATGATTCAGAAGAACCTAGAACAGAATCAAATTAATAATTATGTTTAAGTTTTAATAATATTTGTTTAAGTTAACAAAATTTTTATTTTCAGCATTATTCAGTTTATTAACTTGACATAATCTAACCTAAAGTGTAAGTGTGTACGTCAATTTGTTCCAGTTGGCCGAGACAGTGAACCTGCACTTTCTGAATCTCCTGGAATCTCTGCTGGAATGCAACTCAACTATCCTGAACAAGTTGCTGCCACTTTGGATTCCGCTGCTTCATTCGCCCCTGTTCAATGTACGTTCATTCGTACCAGCCCTTCCACAGAGTGAACGAGAGTACGGCAACTTGACACAAGCACTCTGAAACGCACGCACACAAGCGCAGTGTTCACCTACACTAGCACACAGATAAGCGCGTCGCAAACAACGGGCCAAGTTCTACTTCCGCGGGATTATCTCTGTGTGCTAGTGTAGGTGAACACTGCGCATGTGCGCGTGCGTTTCTGAACGGTTGTTCTGAGTGACCGCACACTCGTTCACTCTGCCTTCGACGTCCACTGCTGGACACAGGTCTTCCCCAATGAACACCAGCACACCCGGTTCTCCGCATCCACCCATTTCCGGCCGCCTTTTTTAGGTCGCCGGTCCATCAGGCGGTCGGGAGCGTCCCATCGGTCTCCAATCCAGAACTGGTCTGCAGCAACGGCCTTCGGTTCAACGACAGATGAAGCCTGCCTACTGCCACTTCAGCTTGCTAATTTTTTAGCTGTATCGGTGACCTTAATTCTTTGTGGCATCTCGTCATTGCGAATCATATCCTCTAATGAACTTTCAAGTGTAGTTTCTCTACATCTTAGGGTCCCAGAACTATATTCAAATTGTAAAAAAATGTATACCTACTACATAATGGTTAGACTAAACTAATACAAGGTCTTTCAAAGTTAACACACTTTGGTAGTAACATACACCGGGTGTCACTATGAAATTTGATTCTATATCCATTAACAAAAAAAACATACATAAATTTTCCTTTACTTAATACTTTTTAATCTGCTGAATCATAGAACTGCAAGATAAATTATGTCGAAATATACTATTGATCTGAAATGAAATATTGTACATAAAGCACATGCCTGAATACATATTACGATGGATACTGTAGGTAGGTAGTGTATGATCGCCGGCTGTACTACCCGACAACTGAAACGAGTCACTTGGCCTTAGCTTCCCTCCGCCTCCCGCTTCCCTACCTCGCTCACCCGCCCTCGTCCTGGCGCGACAGTACCGTTCGCATAAATGTGAGAGGTCGGGCATAAGTAACATCGGGTCACTAACAAATGATGATAAAGATGTACATTTCTTTAAATGTTTGACTGCTTCTTACACAATGTTTTATTTTTTATTGAAAATATGAATAAATAATAATTAATTCCAATACTTTCTCAGTCGTTTTTGCACTCTGTACCTATCACGGCGGGGCGGCGTAGGGGGAAGCGGGAGATGCGGAGTGACTCATTGTAGTTGCAGAGTAGTAACGATGTGCACGTTGTGTACAGATGCCGCTGCACTTGTCCCAGCGGCTGGAGGCGTGCCGGGAGATCTGTCCGGAGACGGTGCCGGCGTGCGCGGCGGCGCCCGGCGGCCCGCCCGCCGGCCCGCCGGGCGCGCCGCTCGACGCCGGCCGGACAGCCAGCGCCCACCGCCGCCTGCACCGCCTCCTCTCCAAGATGGCGCAACTCGAACTGCAGCCACAGAGCTTCTATTTTATTTAAGCCGACACGCTCTTTTGGCGGTAGCGAAGTGTCATGGTCGTCTCTTCTATTTTATTTTCTAAGATTAAGTATTTTACGGGTTCTAATGAGTAATTGTGATAGTATTTTACACATTAAGTGCTTGTGGTTGTGCATATTGTGCGGGAAATTGAAATAAAAGCGTGTAACAACTCTTTCAGCTCGTGCCAAAATTGTCCATTGGAAATCTTCTACCGAAAGTTACTACCGATTTAGTGAGGTTAAGAACCTTAGTGAAAATCGCCGACTAACTCTAGTCGTGATCTGTTTTTGTGGAGGCCGTGCTGTAACCGCCGGTTTAAATAGATAAGAAATAAGACTTTAAATTAAAAATAAGATATGGCTTAAAGGACTCGTTACCAAGCCAAAACCTACTTTAAAAAAAATAAGCTGACACTTAATATAGACATGTTCGAAAGTTTGTTTGCCATTTCATTTAAGCCTGGATACCTACCTCACATTTAAATTTAGATAGTGTTGCACTATCGATAGTCTCAGAGTAACTAATATAATATACAGTCTATATTTGCACAACTATCGATAGTACGTTCAATAATCAGTATCAATATTATCGATTGTTTAGCTGCTATTGACGGTCTATACTCCAAACTCCATCAACAGTATTGTTGCTTTTGTGCTGTCGATTCTGTTGAGTCTCATCAATACTATCGATAGTGCTATCAATATTGTGGCTGATTTGAACTATCGACTTGCAATAGGAAAACTATCGATAGTTTGGCAACACTAAAGCGTGACACACACTGGGCGGGGGCCTTTGCGAAAGCGTTGTGGCGGCGAAGGTTTGTATGAAGAACGCGCCGCGCCGCCGCCGCTTTGATGTAAAGGGCTTCATACTATTTCGAACATTACAGAAAAAAACCGCAACGCTTTCGCAACGCCGCCGCTCAGTGTGTCACGCTTAACTGTACGTGGCCTGTCGACGTCCCCCGCTGGCCACGGGTCGACCCGACATATTCCAAAACACACTTTGCAGCACACTGAACCAGTTCGCTTGCAAAATTTGGAAAAGGTAAACGAAAGTAAGTTGGTAACTTAAATTCATCATCATCTTATCAGCCTGTAGACGTCCACTCCTGGACAAAGCCTCCCCCAAGGATCTCCACGACGACCGGTCCCGCGCTAACCTCATCTAGCTGGGTCCCGCGACCTTTCAACTCAAATTGACTGATCATTATTACTACTTTGTACTTCCAGGAAAAACATCGATAGAAATCCGTTCAGCGCCATCTAGTGGAGAGTGACGTTACTATATAGTAACTAAAGTAATTAGTCCATTAATGTTAGAACGTAATTGCATGCTGCGCAGGCGCACTGTTATTGTAAACTCGTTATCGTTGATATGGATGAACCATGTAGGAAAAAGGAAAATTCAAATAACAGGAAAAATAAAAGAGATGTCTACCTATCTACGTGATCCCACCAGAAAGTAATATACTCCTACTAATATTTATTTATTTATTATCCTACTAATGCTATCATAATGCCTGCATATATTTTATTTCCACTCGGCGTTTTGTTTTGAACAGTTCGCAATGAATAATAATAATGTTTGGAGAATTTTACACACGGCTGTTTAGTCCCAACTAAGCCGAAACTTGTACATGGGTACTCGACAACTGTTAAACATACTTAAATACTTTTAAATAAATACATACAAACACCCAGAATCCGAAAACCAACAGTTATGCTCATCACACAAATGTTGGTCCCGGGTGGGAATCGAACCCACGACCTTTGGCGCAGTAGGCAGTGTTACTACCTCTACGCCAACAGGCCAGTCATGTTTTTAAATTAGCTTTAATTATTAAGTGTTTAAAGGTTTTTACATCAAACGATACATTATTCGCAGCTTCAGTCGTTTACATTAATTGAATTTCGATATTACTATGCGCTCGGTCTGAGGAGGAGAGGAAACGCGCGGGGAGGTTGAAACACCATTTACTAGAATCATTCAAAGACTAGCCGATACACTACGTAATGGGATAACCATTGTCCAATCCAGGTACATAATAAAAGGCGAAAATTTTTAGGGATGTTTTGATGTGTGGGTTAGTATCAGAATGACTGGATCGCAATTTGACCACGTCGCTCTTAGTAAGTATGTATTCTGTGCTCTTAGTCCAAATCTCAAAATTTCTAAATCTCAAAATACCTAAGTAATAAGTCGCATAATGACTACATCGATCGCAGAAAGTCCGAACAGTTGTTACTCTTTCACGCAAAAACTACGGAACTGATTTTGATGAAACTTTACAGTATTAGAGATATTTACCTAAGCCAGAATAACACATAGGTAGTTAGTTACCTCGGAAAAGCTGTTCCCGCGGAAAACCTTTTCTACGCTGACAAAGCCATGGGAATACCTATATCATCATGCATTTATCGAGCGCGTTACTCCGATTCTTCATGTCTCTGTCACTCTGCATTAAACTAGTGGAGACAACATGCGCGACTCAGCGTTGTCGCGCGCGTGGAGTGAACGGGGGTATTGATTTCATCAGAACGCATTTTTTGTTGTTCAGCAGCCGCCCGCCGTCGTCGTAATTGACAAAGTGCAAGTGATGTCGCAACTACAGTCGCAACTCGCAACCATCCGCCTCGCTTGTGCTGCGCAAATTGCGGTTTTTGTTTATAAAAATTACTTTTTTAGAGGAAATTAGGAAATTTTTAGGAACGGAATTTGAAAGCCAAAATGGCCGCTCGTGATTCTCTTCTCACGCAGTGTAACATGGCTTAACTTGTTGAATGTCACGGCCTTATTATAGTATAGTACCTATACTTACTGAATGTCATTTTAAGTAGTAGAGATAGGTAGGTGTATTAGTAATAGTGTTGCAAAATTATCGATAACACCTATCGATAGTTGACCTCGTAATTATGGCAATAATTAACGAAGTACTTTGTTAAGTACTTACTCTCGAGAGTTTAACACGTGGGTAGACATCGATAGGGGAATATAAGCAATACCTATACCTTGATAACGAACGGCTATACCTACTACCTTTAAGGGTCGTAATAATATCAAAGGCGGAATTAGTCATTTTTAACTCATTTATGGAAAACGACTGAGAATGCCACCTTTGATAGATTAGGTATTAGCATAAATAAAGAAAGTTGAAAGTTCAACTGTCATTGAAAGTCAGATTGCAGCCTTTGATTAAACGACTCATTTGCAATACCTAGTACTACCGATACCATTCCATACTAACACAACTGATGTCTTGCTTGTGAGAAACAATTGATATGAAGTAGTTTCAATAAATAGTCTTTCAATAGTTTTAATTAGCACAGAACCGTCACAATTTGCAAGAGCCTCGATACGTACCATAGTAGGATGGTAGATCAAAAAAGAGCGATTACCAGGCAGCATTACCTACCTATAAAATTGATCTTTTTGCGCTCTCGGTTCCTACTAAGTATTATCGATAATATATGTACCTATAGGTAAGTATTGTCACGTTTTACTACTATCGATATTGTGACAATTTTTCGAAGTCACGTCATCGGGGAAGTGGACATTCGGGGAATGGACGTTCCGGGCAATAGATCTAAAGGATCGTGTGGACATTCCGGGAATAAGACCTATCGGGTCTGAGAGTTATCGATAGACTCGCAGCACTATTCGCAGTACTACGAGGTGAATACTGGACAGTCCTTGATCTGCAATGTGTTGTGAGTCGATAAAGTACTCGACCGCTTCGGTTCGAAGCTCTCGTAAGGTTGTGGGTAAATAAGTAGTTTACTTTCACTGCGAGGTGATGTGCTGGCATTTTGTTCACACAAGGTCATACAAAATTACTACCTATACACAAACTGTGGCAGTTACATCTAAAGGCTGTAATAATCACATGTGATTGTAATAATTAGTTACCTACTAGAAACAGTAGGTAGTTATTATGTCATATTAAGCGTATCCCGGTGGCGGCCAATCGCAATTAAGCCGCAAATCAATATGCAAACGCAGGCCGCGCGTGTCTGAAGCATTGCATAGGGAATACAACAGGCCGCCACCGCCACCGCAGGCCGCGTGTGTCTGGGATCCCCCCGCCCGACCTTTATAGGTATACCTATTACGGTGTCTCACGGCTATGGGAAAGTACTATCTCGGTACCTACTTCAAATATAGAAAAATACATACTTATAATAAATTTTTTATACATAAAGAGGACTTCATTTTATTTTTTTAAATAAGTTAAATTGCAATCAAAGATTTAAATACCGCCATGTTGAAAATGTTGGATTGTTTACCAAAGTGCGAAGGCGCGGCTTGCGTAACGCTGTGATGGTACTTCTTCAGGTCGATAGAATTGACCGTGGATCCTAGCGTAACGTAGCTTTACATCTGTGCATACGCATATATGTGTGGTGAGCGTCAGTTAAAGAAGGTGACAGAAAGCGGCTGGATGCGGTGGACCATGTTTGGTGGTGTTCATTGAGGAGAGTCAAAGTCAAAATGTTTTATTGCATATTATGCAAAAAAACATTTTGACTTGGTTTTCACTAAGTAGTCCCCGTGGTATAATATATTAGTTCCGTACTAATGGGAAAAAATTGAAACGGAACTTTTGAGTGAATAAAATTCCCATGCAGTAGTTCCGCTAAGCTCAATAACATAAATACCTAGCTACCTGTTGATGATACTACCTATACCTGTACCTGCAACTCTTGTAATTCCCCTGAATCACGGAAGTAATGGTAATCTGAAATACTAGTCCAGTCACGGAAGCTATCACTGTACCAAGGTACATCAAAATCCGATATTGCGTGATTGAGAAACAAACATACAAACTGTCAGATTTATATTATAAAAAAAATATACTATGGGAAATATTATCTAAGTGTAATTTGTAATTTATGTTTTGTCCTTACCTAGGTAGGTATCTACTAAATCAATAATACTAATTAAATTTCTTTCCACTTCATTTAATCAAAATTATTATTATAAAAGCATAGTGGAGCAGACAACATACCTACAGTACGTTAGTTTGAAGGATGCGATGCACGGTTATTTAATCTCGGCTTGAGCTTGTTCTCACAGCGATGACTTTCTACCATCAACATAATAGGTAATGTCTGTTGCATTCTTAAAAAACAGTTTGCCTAGAACAATCAGCGATTCTGAGATGATATTCCCTTTCCCTGCAACAAGCGGCCCCACCGCCGCGCCGCCGCCGCGCCGCAAGCGCCGACGCTTCTCGGCGCAGTCTCCGCTGGCATCCGGCCGCCAAGCGCACTGCACATCTTCATTCCCCGCACCCCTGTTCACGGTACGTAATTCTTTAGTCTTCACTTTTTACGCTAAGCATCACCTTATTATATGCAAAATTATGCTACACCGATTGATACCACGTGGTACCTATACCTAATTGTTATTTTACATTATCTAACTCTGCTAGGTACTTTGATGGTTTATGAAACAAGCCCTATTGTCTTTTTCCCATGAGATAGTGCCGTGCGACTGAGTTTATTTCGTTGAACGCCAGATCTAAGCGTTTGCGGTAGGTTTATGTACCATCTACTTGTGTGTTAACCTATTTATGTAATAGGTAATTCAATGTATCAACCACTTCCGATTTAGAAATTACCTACATTCGATTTGGCCATGTGATTTTCAATACAATGCAATACAATATTCTTTATTGCGCAAATATAAAAGAGATACAGAGTTATGTACCTACTTATACAATTTTTAGTTAAGTAACTCTACTTTTTGTTGTTGCTGTGATAGTGTTTGAAACTTTGAAGTTTGAATTACATATCGGTTCCAATACAAATGGCATGCAAAAACAAACGCTTTGTGTTTTGGAAACAAAATAAACAACAATTTGTGTTCAGAAGTTGAACCTACATTTACATGGTAACTTGATTTTGCTGCTAGTGTCCCTTTCACATGAACGTGTATATAATTTGTTTAATACCTATGCAATTTTATTTGCAATTGTTTAAAAGGTAACTTATTCTTAAAACGTAACAGTAACGAGTTATTTTCGGTAAACTACATTTGCCCCCTAGCCACAATAGCCCCGGGGTGACCTTAGTGTAGTTATTTTTTGAAAGGGAGGTACCCACGCCAAAGCGGGTACTTTCCTATCGTGAGAAATATTAAGTGCCTCGGCCCAGTGTCTTTGGTCGTTACTCGAGCCCCAGGTGGCGTGGGGTTCGATTCTCACTAAAGACTGAAAGCTTCGTAAAACTTTTACGGTAGGTCTGATTGTTTTGAAAATTTTTCTGTTCTTGTCTTGAAGAAAGTCTAGATAGCGTGATTAATTTGTTATGGTAGGCAATAGTAATGTTTCACATATTAAATCTACTTCTACTTATATTATGAGAGAGGACTAAGTACGGCACTGTACAGACTGATGATTGATGATATTAGTATGTACCAAGAACCTAAAATTTTTGCGAAATAGACTAAAGTCGGTTCGCTTATATAAAATGCCGACCTTCACGCGCGAAATGTCTCAAAATCAAATTTCGGCTGAACCAAAAACAAAAAGACAAACATTTTTTAAAACATGTACCTAAGCGAATTCTAATTAATGTCCATCGACATTGTGTTGGAATGAACTTGTGTGTATTACTTATTTAAATTCGTATTTTTTTCCAAAAGAAATAAATATAAATCCGCGGCCTAAGCAATATTCCGTTCGGGTGTACTATCTAAGTGAACGAACTATAACAAAAAATCATTTTGCGAGTTTGCGTAGGAATTTTAAAACTTCAGTCTACTAAGGTGTCCAAAAGAGTTTATATATGTAGGTTTTATTTTACATTACAATTTTCATTTTATTTTACAATTTCCATCTGGCGAACAAAATCTTACTTAATGTACCACCTACTTATTTTATTATTCAAACTTTAACCGTCTACAAGACACGTAATCTGATGATTGAAGTAGTAGGTACCCAATCAAAAATGAATTACATTTTAATTAATAAAGGGTAAGGTCTGGTAAATTCTATGACAATCTTTATTTTACATTGTAATTAGTAGGTGGTTGCCGATCAAGCGGTTATTGTAGTGTACTTATTTGACGAAAAGTACTCACATAAAATAGTGTACGAGTACCTACTCACTAGATTATAATCATCTCACTGTTGCATCATTTCTGTAGCTAAATAAGTACCAACGAGTAGTCATGCATGATGTTATAATATCTTAGAGAGGTATGAATGTAATAGGTACAGTCACCATCAAATAATATACAAGCAGTCGTTGAGGCCAAACATTTGTATACATAATGGTTGGTTGTCGGTTTTACTGAAGTCTGTTTTATTTGATTTATTCCCAATTTCTAACCTATAGCCTTGGATATTGGTAACTTCACCTTCCAACCTACCTCAGTTTGGTAATGGGAATTTCTTTCCCATCTTACAACCTGTCAAATTATAATAATGAAGGAGGTATCAGCTCAGAGTAACTATTTTATAACTGAGAGTAATTATAATGCATTAAATCTATTTTTACTTTTTTTGTTAGTGTCATTTAAATATGCACCTTACAGGGTGGATTTTTGAGCTTACGAGATTATATTAGTGCGGGTATAACATTAATAATAAAAAAGATACCGCCATATAAGTCACATTTTTGATAGTCGTAAAAAACATACCCGATAACATAGAATCATCATGAAATATTTAATTTATAGTCAGGTACTATCACAGAATTTTTAAAAATGTGGTTACTGCACTGATTACAAATCTACACGGATGATGACCTAATTAAGTTTGTTTGAAAAGGGTTTGCAAAGCTTGTCTGGAAGAAATCGCTCTTAGCGATTAGACCGCCTAGATGTAGGTACATTACTGTATCTGTTTTTTTTCTTTTATGTCTGTAATTTCAATAAAGTAGGTAGGTACATGTTGAATTGAATTGAATTTGTACAGAACCCTCAGAACGCGAGTCATACTCGCATTTGTCCGATTTTTTATACACCACTGCTTCCTGGGTGTTAGCACAGAGCATTATAATGTTAGAGCGCTGCTGAGATGAAGCTACACAACCAACTTCCGTAACATCTTATAAAATCATGTTACCATACACACCTACATAAAAGATTGTGCGAGGCTGAAGTTAATACCAGCATAACTTAACAGCCATCTTTGTCATTCAAAACAAACGTCAAAATAATAGACTTTCACACAAAGCTTATGTACAAAAATGCGGGGAAATAAGTGTTTTTTTTTCCTCTTATCCCTACCGGTAGGGATACCTTGGTAGAGATAGGTGTACCAGCCGAATTGGACGTACGGGGAATAGATTTCATTCACTAGACGTTCGAGAAATTGGACATTACAGAATTGACTCTTACCCTAGAAATAAGAAAGACAAATTCTCACGCATGCAGCTTATTAAAAACCTGCGGTCGTCATATCCGGGGTCACTTAATACGCGGTCTACAAACTACAACCAAGGACTATATATCTGGTCCTGGGGGCGATCTCAATAATTCTTTCGCTGTTGGATAGTTAATATTCAGTGTGTGCACATAGGCTACATGTTACTTGCGTGCTGCTACGGGAAGGGGAAGGGGGGAGTCTGTGCAGTATTTTAACGCGAATGAAGTCGCGGGGCGTTTGCTAGTTACCAAATAAAAACGTTATGCTGCATCCACACGATGGTTGGATGGAGCAGGGGTTCGGCTTGCGTTTGTACAGGTTTCCCAAACGTGTGGATGCAGCATAACGTTTTTGGTTATGGTTTGGATTTCGTAATATCGTTCAGAATTAGCGCGATTGGCCACCTGATATACTAATATAAAGAAAACCGAGTAATCTGCTAAGTCAACTCGTTGTGCTACTTAAAAAACTTACTAAAGGTATTTTGATTATTTTAATACTTGTATAAAAATGCCTCTTTTAAGCCCGTATAACATTGAGAAAAGGACGGAAATAGAGTGTCTGTATGATTATTTTATTTTATATAAGTACATTTTGTTACAGATTCATTTGTATGCGCCGAACGTGGGAAGAGTCATCAGTAACGATGATTATTCGGATTGCATTACTTCTTCTCATGCTGTTGACAATAAGTACGTTTTAGGTACAACTTACGTATACTTGTGTACACCTTGTCATTCTGTTATATTGTATTTACAGAGCTTCGCGCATATCGTGACACAAATTTTTCTCCTGTGCGTGCGAGGAAATAAATGTATGACACTGAGGGCATGCAAATTAAATTATATAAATGACTTTATTTCAGGCTGTAAAAACCAATGGTTATAAAAAATAAAATAAAATACAATACAGAATCAAATACAAATACAATTACAGTTAAATGCAAAGCTCTGTAAATACATTGCACTTTCCACTATTACCGACCTCGACTAAGCAGAGTGCAGGGCACTGCATGTTAATGCTCTATTAATTACCCACTACGAACGCAGTAGGTATACTTATATAAGCTTCGTTGCATGACTACGGTATACTAAAATTGTAACACGGTGCACTAAAAAAAGTGACGTTATTTAAATGCACCCTAAGTAATAACTAACATGCAATAAAATAGTTTTGACTTTGACTAAAATGCAGTCGTCGGATAAAAAGTGGTTCATTCAACGAGATCTACAATTTATCTTAATAAACTGGTACTTAGTCTAAGATTAGTAGTATAGGTAGAATATAATTTAATTATCAAAATAGCAAGAGGACTTTTGTATTTAGGACCTTTTGCGTTTAGGTCAATTAAACGTTTATGAATCGGCATTACGTTTAGAGCAAGGCGTTTTTTAAAAATTATGGATTTAGGGCATTGCGTCTGAATCAACATAGGCTATTTTTAATGTGGGAAAATCTGTTCCCAAAAATTTATACCTATCATCTGTGGTACAAGCGGAGCAAAACAGTGCCAGTTGGTACAGACTGGATGGTGCAGATGACGGTCCATCGTGAAAAAACTAATTTCACGCGGCCGAAACCGCAGCCCATAAACGCTTCTAATGTTTTAAGCTTTATTGTTGGTTTGGTATTTACTTATTGCAGGTGTAACCGGCAAATCGGGAACGGACTTCCCAGCGTTCCCACACATCCCCAGCACGGGGTTTAGTTGCAACAACGTGCCGACTGGTTACTACGCCGACTTGGAGACAGATTGTCAGGTAACTGTCATTGTGCAAATCACTAGCTGTTTCCCGCGACTTCGCCCGCGTTTTATAACTTATTTCAAGCTTTTTTTTTGCTCGGCTCCTAGGGGTCGTAGCGTGATGTTAAATAAGCCTTAACCTTAATCGAGAATTGGGCTGTCAAATGCAAATACAATATTTCCAATCGGACAGGTAGGTCCAGAGATTAGAACATTTCAACAAAGAAACATACAAACAAACAAACAAACAAACAAACAAACAAACAAACAAACAAACAAACAAACAAACAAACAGGTTTATGAAAGTAATTTTCGTAATACATAAGTATTTACAACTAATTCCTATTTTAAGTCTTTGTACGGTCGACTGCACGTTAATATAAACTGGTCTCTCATTAGTATTCAAACTCCCTAATAGGCTAGGCTAGCTCAAGGTCAAATTGTTACCACTGAAGTGCGGTCGACTGTACCCTACTTACAGAGTTTTTAGGGATGCCTCAAAACTACACAGCTCAGGCTCTTTTGTGTCTGTCTGTAGGTATGTGTGTTCGGGAAATATCTTACCACTACCTGGACATATTAATATTTATTATTAAGGTAAAATGAAAAGTGTTTGTCCACCGTTTAACTCTTAAACTACTTGACCGGTAAAGTTATGAAAGTAACAGGAAACAAGATATTATGTACATACATATTAACGGAACCCGCACACTGTTTACGACGTACAATTTGCGGACTTTATAATTTACTTACATCTGCTACCACTTCAGGTATTCCACATCTGCGAGACATCCCGCAAGATATCGTTCCTGTGTCCAAACGGCACCATCTTCAGTCAATCGCATCTCATCTGTGATTGGTGGTTCAAGGTGGACTGTGCTTCCGCTCCAGCGATTTACGAGTCCGGCTCTGAATACCAATCCAACGAACAAAGGGAAACACCGAAAATAGCGCAGATCTTGTCTAAGAATGGTGATCTTCAACAAGTTGAAGCTACCACCAATATCCTGATGGACATCAGAAGAGCATCAATTAGTATTCCAAGTGCAACTAAACGATTATTACGGTACAGACACATGCTCCAACCTCAAACAACGGCTAAAAGTCTCCAACCTATATTTGCTGATACGACATTAAATCCAATGCAAAAGACCAAAGCTGCAACAGCTATTAGAAAGCTCCGAAAGAATTTCGTACAACATACAGAAAATAAACCTATCAATGTACCGACACTCACCACCTTGCCGACATATTATGTGGGTGCTCGCATTTATAAAGGTACATCAGAGGCTGCTAGTAATATTACAGAAACTCAGATAGCAGCTGAAACTGCTTCACTTGTCAACAATAACAACAGGAAATTTTTACAAGATAACAATATTAATATCTACCGCCCATATGCGATTTACACTCCAAATCTTACAGTGCAACCGAGCAAGATAAAAAGTAATTCACATCACAATCGGCCAAGTTTGGTACCTTACACGAAACATTACACAACCGTTGTTAATGGACGCGCACCATATCGAAGACCAGGAGTATCTTTGTTAAAGGATTTCATTGAAAAGGAGAAAAATAAAACCCTTGCAACAATCACTGAAAATATATCACAAGCCACAGACGAGTTCAAAAGTAAGGACAATTTAGAAAACAAAATTATCATTGATGCTAAATATAATTTTGAACCATCTACTAAACTTCCTCTAACGGCATCGTCGGACAGATATGATGTATATTCCAGTTTAAATCATTTTTCTCATATAACAACTGAACCTTCTTATCAAGAGCAACAAGAAAGGCTTATTGGCACATACGGGCCAACAGAAACATCGGTGCCAAATCTTATCACCGAAAAATATTACAGAACCCTGCCTACTAAACCAGAATTCATTGTTTCATCGTCTCTTACGCCAAAAACTCTTCGTGATTTGGCTATTTATTACGCAACAGATTCAGATAACTTATCCACTATTCAACCACTAGACGAAACTGGGGCCACAACATCAGCTTTTGATAAAAACGATAATACTGGAGATAGTTTACTAACTCTGTTTAGTATTCACACGATTAACAACTACAGTAACTTATTTAATGACGGAAAAGATACTTCTAAATTACTCGAAGTAATGAAGTTAGACCCTAAAGGAGTATATAATAAACTATCAGAAGATTTGAACGTTCAACAATCACAAAACCGTCTGGCTACTGTTCCACAAATCAGAGAACTGGCTCAAATATTTACACATGCACTTTCTGCGTACCTTGAGAACCCTGAACATTTTAGAAAAATACTGACTGATGTCAGACCCACTCATCCACCTGTAAATCTAGCACATACTAAACAATTTTCCAACACCGACCTAACAACTACCATCAACGACGATGACGATGAAATCTTAGGTTTCTCAGAAGATAATAAAGCTCGGCTTCCATTAGCATCATTCAGAGATTCAATAGTTATATCAACTGATTATCCTACTATAGGTGAAGAGTCTGCGGCAACTCCAAGACCACTTAAAACAGATGCTCCGTCGTTATCTGCTAAGCCTTGGAGTCCTTTTAAATGCTGTGGACGAATATCGGCATCATACACGACTAAATTTCAAAGTCCATCGACCCCATCTAACCCTACTACTGTATCTATTGACAACACCTTTGTAAACAACTATGGTGATTATGACATTACTACGACAGAAAATAGCTACGGTCTGAAATACGGAGGGTTTCAGAATAATACCCTAATTTTCAATAGTTTGACACATGACAAAAAAGTTTACCCAGTGTATACTAAGCCTGCAAATGAACGGGGTTTGGCAAAATCTGTCATCTCTATCACGTCACCAACGCCCATTACAATCGACTACTTTGTTGAAACAGATAGAACTGAATTAGCAAATGACGAAGATCTACAAAGGTCTGACAGTAAATCTTTCTTCACGCCGTCAACAACTCAGAAAAGCAATTTACGTCAGGGTAAATCTGCTAAAATTAAAACAAACCTTAGGAACAAAGACTATTCTGAAAACTTAGATGCTCCTACAACACCTACAGATTTCACCTCGTATACAGAAGTAACAACAACCCAACCAAGTACTACAGTAAAAATAGAAGACTCTGAAGCCCTGATTACTAAATCATCATTATACAATAGTATATTCACTTCGCCTGCTAGTGACAAAACAACAGAATTTCAGTGGCCGAACACTATAGATAACTGGCAAAGCACTATTATTGATCCTATCACTTTAAACTACAATCTAAGCACTACAAGATTTGAACCCATAAGCTTACAAGAAGTAAAGCAAACAAATAATACTGCAACTATTTATTCACCAAAATATATAGGGTTAAGCAATCCAACAACGGAATCAACTGCGCCAGATAAGACATTCAGCGACAGAGTTGTAAGAGAGAAATCTAAGGAAATAATGGAAAGTACGAACGCTACAACAACACAAAAACTTATGAATATAATGCACAAAACTAAATCAAACACCATTAAAAGACTCATACTTCTGTTAGTGCAGACCTGTGATGGTGAGTACAACACAACTGCCGAGGCATCTAAGAAAACACTACTAGAAGCACTGACAGCTATTTCGCAAAATGACTTAGATAAAATTGCTAAGGAACCACGTTCTTCAGATAGTGTTACAACAGAGGCTGATTATTACGCTTCTAATATGAAAAATTTGTTAAGGCGAATGAATAGAGTGATAGAAGTAAAAGAAATCGAGGCAAAGGAAGCAAAAACTAAGGGGGATGATATTGATTTCAATTCAAGCCAAATAAATTACCCAACGAATCCTATAGTATCGGAAAGTACAGAGCCAAGTGAATCTTTGACGGAAACAACACAAAGCACAATGACAACAGCAACACACCGTAGAGGTGCGAAAAAATTCCTAGCACGGAACTATTTCGACCCGACCAAGGATGGATTACAAGTTCCAAAAGGGAGCGTGTCTCTTCAAGGGACTGGCTTAAACACCGCAACTGACACAAGAGCCCTAGAATTGTTAAGATCGCTATACACTGTCGCTGCACGATGGGGTTAAGGAACATACGTTCTATTGTAACTACCTACATCTAGAGGAATGGTAACTTACCTACTGTAGACGTAAACATGTCACAACCCCGAGTCACTAGATTGCGATTGGGGGTCGTTACAATTACATATCCAAAATTTAGAAAATCTATTTAGGTATCCATCTTTTTGAGATCTTGATAAGATGTTTTATGTAGCAATGGCCACACAACATCACAGCTAAGTGATATGACCAGCTACCTGTTATTATTTTTTAGAATCACATGTCAGCCAATAGATGCTCTTAAAAATAAAACAGAACGAACATTATACTTGACAACTTGATTGCTTAATATTTTTACTTTTGAACCGCTTTATGGGTGATGAATGAAAAATTATAATCGTGCGAAAAGTGAACATTGGGGTGTTTACCTAAAATTAGACATTCACAATATAGCCCTTTTTCAACCGAGTTCCTAAAGAAGAAGACTCGACTGTATTTTTTCCACGGCTACGGAAAAAGGAGGGTTTGTTTTTGATTTGCCTTACGCGATATCTTCCCATCTTGTAAACGATTCGAGTTCAATTTTTTTTTTAATATTTCACCTCTAGGGATTTAAAAACGAAATATCACTAGGTCGGTGTACAAAAATCATAAATTTTTACAATGACGGTTTTTTTTTCGTTGTTTCGATTATTACTTTCAAACGACGACAGAGGAGTGAATAGAAGAAATGTGGTACCTGCCTAGTGCTAAAATAAAATGGTGTTTGACGAAAATGTACATTTGTATAAATAATATAACAATGCGAATTTTTTGTAAAAGAATGTATGTTAAAAAGAAATAAAGGCTTTTCTAATTTCTAAAATAATTTTGGATTAATTAGGTTTAAATACTTACCTAATTTAGTATTCATGATCTCAGACCTAATTAGAATAATAATATGAACATACCTAAGTGGGACCACACCGCGCAACTTTTTCACTCATTCACCAATCGACTTCGATATTAATTTTAAATTAAATAAGTTTTAAAGTATTAATTAAAAACGAAAAAGCTTCGCTAGTTTAGGCGCTACGCGAGGTGACGGACACACACACAAATGTATTTTCTTTCCTTCTATCCTGCGATCATGAATACTATAATCGCAGCTTCTATCGTACGCAAGTCGTACGTTACGTAAATAAAAACAAATATTTTTCTAGAAATACCTTGACAAATCTTGAATTTTTCATAATTTCCAGAAAACTTTTCATAATTATAATACAAACTTCAGCTCAATCGGCCCAGTAGTTTTAAGTTACGCGCCGTAGAGACCGACGGACAAAAAGCTCAATTCGCTGGTAAGTCGAATCCTAAAAAAAATAAAAAAAATTGTATTAATTCACCTAAATCTTTATTGCTATTAGTGTTGGAAGTTCGACTGGTGCGTGTAGTAGTCCTGACTGTTGTTGGAGTCCGAGGCCTGCGGCTGCGCTATGTATTCCTCCTGGCTTGTACCTTCGTGGGACGCGTCATGATGCTGACCAGAGCCAAGACCTGCTGCAGCCGCCTTCGCCGCTGCCGCCGCCGCGTTAGCTTGCGCTTGTTGGGCCGCTGCCTGCAACAACGCCATATATTTACAATACAATTCATTTCAAAAAATCCATTGCCCAGCCCAGGAAGGTTCGAATCTCTTTGGTGGCGCGCGCGTTCCCCGCGAGCACACACCAAAGAGATCTTATCTCTATGGCCCATCCCGTCGCCACAATACAATACACGATATATCAATAGAAAAGGTAACATACAATTTGGTGTGAGCGATGTCTAGATATGAACGTGTAGCACTTACAGTACAGCCCACCAAGCCCTTCCCGCCGCCATCGCAACTGAGTTTCGTATAAGTAGGTAGGTATACCAGTTGCTTTAAAGGATATAGCTTCTCCTTATTCGACAACTAAGAATACTTTTGCTGCTCTCGAAACTTTCGAAACTTGCGATTGAGAACATCCCTTTACTTTCACGTCCATGAGGCGTCGCGTAAACAATAGACGCGTCACGACGCTGACGCCGCGTCAGCGTATATGGGCTTTACGAGGAGTTTTATGCATACCTGAGCCTTTCTGGCAGCGGACTGTGTGGCTTCAAAGTCGATTCTGACTCCGTGTAGTTGTTCCTGCAGCGTGTGCAGCCGCTGCCTCGCTGCTCCAACCATAGCCGTCTGCGCGCCCAGCTCTCCGGCCGCCTGCGACGCGGCCTCGTTTGCGTTCTCCGACGTCGCTTGCGCAGCGTTCAGTGCTGCTTGGATTACGTTTACCTAATAACAAGAAATACTCATTGCAGTATAATCAAAGCATTCACTTAGAGCAACACGACTGCCGCCGGCTCCGAACGGGGACCGGGGCCTTAGTGATTTCTTACGATGCGAAGATAATGGTTAAAATAGTTGAGTGTCGCCGACCAGCGCCATGGAGGCAGCATCACGATTATTCTGTTATGGATGTCTGCCATTTTGTTTAAATCACCCCTATAGCACTATGTTTATATTATTCACGTTGCTATGGAAATAAAATAACACGATATAGCGCTTCGCAGAACGTAGTTGAATTTAAAAATCCCTAGGGTACCTGATGCATAGCTTGTTGGGCCGCCTGCGCCGCGGCCTGCGCCGATCTCTTCGCCTGCTGCAGCTGCATTTCTTCACCCTGCAGCCCGACCTTAGCGTCTCTCACTTGCTGCTCCAACCCCGACAGGATGACCTGCTTGCCGGCCAGCGCCGCTTGCGCCGTGGCGCTGGCCTGAGCGGCCGACTGAGCCAGCGTGTTCTTCGCTACGTACGCAGCTTGGTACGCCGCGGCCGCTTGGTTGCCGAGCGCTGTCTTCGCTTGATTAGCTGAGCCTACTGCGATAGTCCTCAGCCCGCTGCCTCTGCTGTAGCCCTTTTTGCCATCGCCACCTCCAGTGGCAGCGGATTGGACGTCTTGGATATAAGCGTCGTAGTGGCTGGCGGACTTTACCGGTTCTTGGACTTGCTCAGACTGAGCGTTGTTCTCGTAGTTGTACTCATATTCTGGCCGGTGAGGTGAGCTGTCTCTGGTGGCGGCTGTGGGCGTAGCGCTTATCAGCAAATGCGTGCCTGGAAATAAGTTTGTTTAGTTTAGTATACTACAGCCTGGTTTAAATGTATTGAAAAGTAGGTAAAGAAAAACACGTGACACGTTTTACACGTAAGTTTGTAAATACGTGTTCATCACGTTTGTAAAGTATGAGTCGTCAACCCGTGGCCAGCGGGGGACGTCGCCAGGCCACGTACAGTCGCCTGTATTATGATCGGTCACGGAGTGTCCGATACTGTACTATTTTCAGTGGAAAAATTATTATAATAAATTTCGTCTTCCCATACATATTGTTTGATATTAAACAGTAGGTAGAACTAAAGTTTTGTAATTTCAAAATATTTTACAGGTTCCTATACTACCTGATAGATAGACCTATACTAATAAATATAAAGTTCATTATGTAGGATCTGCTAAAATATTTATTACATTTTTTTTTTGTTGGTTTTTAGGATATATTTAATATTTAGGGAGTTATTGGGCTATGTTATACAATTGTAGTATGTGTGGATGTTACCGAAATTGCATTGCTGTTCATTAGGTAATATCTTTTCATAGTATTTTTCACACAGCAGCAGGTACAGCAGAACTTTCAGCTCGGGAAGGCAAAAGAATGAAACTAACTCGAGTTGGTGTTGCCGAGTGCAAAAAGTGCTATTGCATTAGAAAGTCGGGGTTAACGACCTGTCGCGAGGTGACGAAACAAACAGATGTAGTCCAGGAAAAATAAATAAAGTTGTTCGAAGAAATCGCATTAAATCCTTTTTTATGTCTGTGAAGTTAGTGTAAAGTGAAACTTAAGTACATTTACTGACTGCACTCAAACGGTGAAGGAAAACATCGTGAGGAAACCTGCATACGCCGAAGAAGAAATTCTTAGGCGCATGTGAACTCCACCAACCCGCACTGGGCTAGCGGTGGACTATAGCCCGAACGCCCTCATTGAGAGGTAGGCCTGAGCCCCAGCAGTGGGGAGATTAATAGGCTGATGATGAACGAAAGTGACTGAGTTGACTGAGACCACGCAACTCATAGCCGCGGAAACAGTTTGCGTGATGAAGTTATTTACACGCTGGCAGGACTTGAATCTGCGTCCGTGACCCCGGGTGGGTCACTAGCTACCGACTGAGCTATCGCGTCAATATTGCTTGCGTCTTTTGATAACCCAGCCCACAGTGCAAAAAAATTTATAAAAGTAAGAACTTTAAAAATTATCATGTAACCTACAAAATAACAAGAATTTTTATAAATCTAATGCACTTAAAATTAATAGTTTTAACCCTAGAGACATTATGATCTCATTGGTGGGTGCTCGCGGCCCCCCGCGGCACCAAAGAGATTCGAACCTTCATGGTTTTAACTATATTTTGTCAAATTTGCAATCCTACTAATATTTTATGGGCGAAAGTTTGTAAGTATGTGAGTGAGGATGTTTGTTACTCTTTCACGCAAAAACTACCGAACAGATCTTGATGAAACTTGGTACAGTGATAGCTTATATCCTGGAATAACATATAGGCTACTTTTTAACGCAGACAAAGTCGCGGGGCGTCCGCTAATACCACCTAAGTAACAAAACGCCTACATAGAGGGCGCTGTTTCACAATGTACACGGGAAAAACTTTTCTACGCGGGCGAAGCCGCGGGAAAAAGCTAGTAGGTTATAATATATAATTTAAAAAAATTCTGGGGAAAATAATTTATTACCAGAAAAGACAATTTGGCAGAAATGTGGGAGTTGGGGCTACAGCCCCACTTGTTCACATAAATTGTCAACACAATTCATATAGCTACTTATTTTATAGGATTCTCTGGTTATAATTAAAACAAATCCAAATCACAGAGCAAATTATCACTGACAAGAAGATCGAAGCAATGTTGTCAAAAATATATAAAAGTAAAACAAAGAGCGCTCAGATTACACATACTATTTCCATGGATTACACATGTGCGGTATAATAGCCGACCATATCATTTAGAAGCATGACAGACGTTTATTCCATGCTCGCCTCATATCACACTATATCATTAACATTAATAAATATTAGTTCCATGATCATTAATCTGTGATGCTCGCCTCAAATGCTCGCACTCCCTGTAACCATCGCCGCCAATAAGTTTCGCATCTCTTTGGAGCGCGCGGCCGCCAACAAAAGAGATCCTAACTCTATGATCCCCGCCTACCAATACCATACCTTAGTGACGTTTCCTTAAGTACATAAATTTGAGTAAATACCTACTAGTTTGCTTATTTTTACCGACTTCCAAAAAAGGAGGAGGTACTATGTTCGGCTGTATGTATGTTTTTTTTGTATTTTTTTGTATTGAGTTGTTTGTGTACTATTAAAACGGTGTGACGGTGAATAAAACAAACTCGTAGTCACAAAAAGTAGGACCACGGGAAACGCCCATATCATTCAAAGGCCCTGAGACCTTAACGTCATTGATATTCTATAGTTTCAGCTATTTATTTTGTGTAGAACTGTAGAAATTTGCTAGTCAGCACGTCTCTATTTGAAACTGGACCGAAGTTTCAAATAATTGGAAAATTGTTCACTAGGGTCTAATGAGTTGGTCGACTAGTAATTTACCGCATTGCATTGGACTCGCATCACACGTTTATTTGTAGGTATAAAATAATTCAGGAGTGACGTTAATTTAATATTTATTATTATTTTATATTATTGTAATTTTGATGCACGTGTACTCGGTTCCTCTCGGAAATATTTTGATGGTGCCATCATAAAAAAGTATTTAGTTTTGATGACTTTTGATGACTTTTGATCACTCTGTCCATTTAAGTAAAGTAACTGGCGGTGCTAGGCCCAATTAGCCCTATCTTTTACTGGTAAAAGCCAAGCTCTGGAGCCAAGTTACAACTTAGTTAAGGTCTATCTGTAACTTATTACAGGCCGACTTGGATGAGTTGACTTAATTATTAATTAACAATTACTTATCTTATATTTTATTTAACCAATCTGTAGTAAGATTGGTTTAGTATTTCCCAAGCTTTGAGGGTAGGTACTAAACAATACCACAAGATATGTAAAGATGCCGAATGAAATCAACAAACTGTGACATATCAACAATTCAAGTTACCTACTGTATGAAGCGCAAGCTGGAATATAAAGCAGGTTCAGAGAAATTCAGAAAGTTCTAAATCACATAGGCGAGTTCCTTCCTATATGTACAGATAAGTAACTACAGATACGAATACTGATATTGTAGTTAATATCTTTTGTTTATCATCATCATATAGGCCGAAAGACGTCCTCTGCTGGACAAAGGTCTCCCCCAAAGATCTCCACGACGACCGGTCCCGCACCAACCTTATCCAGCTGGGTCCGGCGACCTTCACCCTTTCGTTTACCTTTATCTTTTGTTTATACTACCATTATAAACATAGACAAAGAAATTCGCTGTAAATTACGTTTTCAGCAGTTGAACCACTTCGAGATGGAGACAATTTAAAAATGCGATGGGAAATCACTCAGGATAGAGCACCGGTGCGTGTGAGTAGAGAAGTACTGTACTGCTTCGAGATCGTGTTCCTCTGCAGTAGTCTTCGACGGGTGGTCAACGTGCCCGTTGATGTCATACCAGTGTGACAAATCGGTGTGACCACTAATTCTGCACAGTATAGGTATGTAAATATCATGGTCTTTGTGGGTTCTCCCCGTGGTCCAACTAAAAAAAGTCCGACTGGTTGTCTAAAGGCAATGTGATTCCCCGTGGAGCAACTAAATATTTCATCAGTAGGGAAACTAATTTTTATTCTCCACGGATGTAGGTAAAGGTACTTCAGTATTTGCTAAGGGGAATCCACGACTGAACAACGTAAAGTGCGGACTAATGGAGAATCCTCTCATAAACAGAATGTCGTAATGGAACCCGTCTTTGAGAAAACGTAATGACAAGACCTACCCTATCTATTTAATAAAAGTAGTAGAACATATTTACATATTACGATCACAATAAGTGCAACAAATAATTATAATACCAGTTTTACGTAACTTGCTGGTTTTTTATTAATATTATAATGCAATGGAAAATCAGTGGTATCAACAATACAATACAAGTAGCCTAATAGAACTGTCGTTTTAAGGTCATGGCTGAGTTTCTATTCTGTTGTAATAGATATTATGTGGTATTGCTGAAATGCGACCAACTGAATATTTATTTTGACGAACTCTAAGTATGGCCTACATTAAAGACCTTCTTAAACCGGGTCCTCGGATACTTAAATAATTCGAGAACTTCTTAAAACTACTTGGCCCGTTTCATTATCATATCGTGTGAGGCATCGAAAAAGCTTAGTTAAAAAATGAGTAGGAAGGCACATGACAATAATTTCCTAAATGGCATAGGCATAGGATCTACGCGAACGAGGAGTCGCAAGCACAATAACTAGTTATTATTTATTATATAGATGAATATAAATTACTATTATGCGATTTTAGATGCAACGGTTTTTGGACGCAGGATTCTAACAGTATACGGACGAAATATGGGTTTCGAGAAGTATGTACCTACAACGAGAATTTTTAGGTACATACTACTCGAATACAGCCTACCAGTAGGCTGTAAATTAATAAATAACTAAAAGCATAAATACTTTCTCCGTTATGTCGTGGGTAAAAATAACACTATAGGTAGCAGTTGAAGTGAAGAGGAATGCGACAGATAGTGATACTTATGTATCGTATCGTACTTGAATATTGGTAAAAATAATTATGGTTGGTGGTATATTCAGACTGAAACCAAATCACCTAACACTAATTACGATCACTTACGTATATATACTTAAAAATAACATTCGCATAACAATAGTACCTAATTTAGTTTGTCTGATACCTACTTAAAGGGAAATTGAACTCATTCGCTAGCTAACGTACGGTCGACCGCACGTAAGTGGAAACAAAACCAGTACAAACTGGTCTCTCTTAATATTGAAACTCCCTAAGGCTCAAGGTCAAAATGTTTCCACTGACGTGCGGTCGATTGTACCTATCTACCAATCATTAGGTACGGCTGTTATCGCTTGGACTAAACGTTCGCCCCTCCCATTGAGCCGGCTGTTCTGCAACTAATACATAATCTGTGGAAAAAGAACAGAAATTTTCTGCTCAAAGTGCTCAGTTAGATATTTTAAATCCTTCTAAACTTCTTCATAGGCACTTATCTATTTTCTTTATAAGACGCTTTTTTCAGTTGAGTTTTCAATTGAATTTTTTACTTATCTATCACACGTTGTGCTGGGCAACCTAGTATTTAGTAGCTATCGTTTTGCAATTCTTGGTTATCTTTCGTGGTTACGGATTTATCGCCTGTTAATACTTATCGATTCCAACCGTTCTTCGCGGTAAAATTTGTAAACTCCGTTACGCGAAGAAAGTTAGTCTAGCTTGGCCATATCTTTTATTTTTTGTTGTGGTCTGTTGGCGTAGTGGTAGTGACCCTGTCTAATACTGCGCCAGAGGGTTCGATTCCCACCCGGGTTTAACATTTGTGTGATGAGCATAACTGTTGGTTTTCGGATTCTGGGTGTTTGTATGTATTTAAGTATTTATTTTAAAGTATTTATGTATGTTTATCAGTTGTTGAGTACCCATTTACAAGCTTCTTAGTTTGGGACTAAACAGCCGTGTGTAAATTTGTTTAAACATTATTAATATTAAGCTATGTTCACATAGCAATTCATTGCGAATATCAATTACGCAAAACTTCAACAAACAGCAAGTTACCGCAAATATAATTACTTACATAGATACTTAGTTAAAATAAAACAAACTTTTGGAAAGACGGCGAAACAAATTTTTTGTAACTTAACTACGAGGGTTAAGGTAGGTTAAAACTATTGAAATGTATGCTAATAAGTTAGGATATAGAGCTAGTGCAAATACTTATGTAATTAATTTCAGTCTACCCCAATTCTGGGGTAATTCACGGACGCCATTATAACAGATTCCAGTTATAATGGCGTCCGTGAACGTGATTTTGCAATGCTTAGAATAAGCGCGTTTTTGCCACTTTTAACTACCGTAGCTTTACAACTTGCGATGGAAGACGCCACGTTGTCTCCTACAATCGGTAAGTTATCCAACATAAATGAATCATAATTACAATTCAGAGATTACGAAAGTTTAGTGCAATCAACCAAAATGTGTAGTTAGGTTGCCTGAAAAATCATTATGTCACATACGGATGACGCGACCGACGCCCTCCTTACCTGCAACTGCTACGAATATGGTGAGCTGTACTGCGCGACCAGCGACCTGACTATAATCAAGACCGAGTTTATTTTCGTGGGTGAGTTTACACGAGAAGGCAAGAAGTTTCGAATCTATTTGGTGGCGCGGCAACTCCATGTGGAGATCGCATCTTGCATATTTAGTATGGGAACGGATGGTGCTACTTACAGGGGGTGCGGACAAAGGAAGCGGAGTTGCGGGAAGAGGTTGCTAATACAAATTTATATGGAGTTTGAAAATGAGAATGTGTGAGTGAGTATAAGTATTGTCGTTCATTTGACTCGACTTTGACACCCATATAATGCTTTTATTACTGATCCATATGGGGGTGGCTAAATTTTTTGATACATGCGAGAAGATGACTGACAGAGTATCGCCGTCGACGGATGCGTCGAGGAGGAAATCATCGTCAGACAGTCGGCTGCTATCCGGGCTGCGATCATCTAGTATTGATGATCGCAGTATCCGGGCTACCAAACCTTACCGCATCTCGGCGGGTTGAGATCTTGGCGGCCGGGTCTCGGTAGCGGTGGACCCAGCTCAGCTCGATAGTGACGATAATGAAGAAAAAAAACTGGGCCTCTTGATACATCCGTGAGACGCCCATTTACATTGAAAATTCATTGATATTTGAGTCAATTAAAATAGACGTCTCACGGATGTATCATAGGTTAATTACAGAAAATAGCTAGATTTATATACGAAAACAAATTACATTCAAATCGCTCCACTGTTCATCTTGGTGACAAACACACAGAATATACCGCACAGCTATAAAAATCATGTTTTTTAGATATTATTACGTTCGTAAGGTAGATAGATGTAGGTACCTTTATTTCTATGAAGGTACATATAGAATTATTTTCGTTTACCTCAGTAGGTGTTCATTTAATTAATTACAAGACGGACTCCGTTAAAAAAATAAAATATACTCTATCAAATATAAACGGACTCAAAGTCAAGTTGATAAAATGATTACCTTCTTCCCATCTCCCCATTTTCTATGAGTCTGATGTTCATTATTTTAATTTAGTTATTATTACTCTGTTTCGTGAGTCATTCATTCGAAGTTACATTCTATTGAGAAATGTAGAAAAAAATGACAATCCTGTCTCATTTTGACAAAGATTTAGAAAATAATACAGTAATTTTCACCGAAAGCCTTAAAGAATGGTAATGGGTTGGTTACCTAACTAGTGGTAAATTGTTAGTATTTACCTGATTTGATATAATGTACCTATGTACGAATAGCACATTAAAAATAAAAATTATAATAAATTACTGTGATAGTTGATATATTGTGAACTAACTCACCTATACAAAATAGTAGAGTCCTGAATGTCTGCATGTTCCTTCCGTCGAACTGAAATCACATCAACGTAACTTCAAACTATCACTTTATAATATTATGTCGTTATACGTGGCGGCTGGGGCGGCCAGAAAAACACTTTTCGTTGGCAAAAGTAGGTAATACCATTTTCTCTTATTTTGTTTTAAATCAGTAAAAAAATTAATCAGATTGCATATTGAGATGGCAAATATTTATTGACCGCTACTCATCAAATATTTTATTCAAAATTAAATCTTTTTTAAATACCTTCAAATATTTATTTTAAATTATTGAAAATCTAATAAGTCTAACCTTCCAGTACTTTCGCGAACTTATGATTTGGTTTAAGGTCGCTGGGAAAGGTGGAGAGGGAGGGGGGCTGTTGGCTGACTTGGTGTTTGTGGAGCAATGTCCAGACGGACCAGCAACAGTTGTATTTATAGTGAATGCGCCACAGTTTACACATTGAATAGTTTTGTATAGAGCTGTTATTCACTTCAATAGACGTAACAGTCACGATTTTAATGTTTAATTATGAACGAACAGAAATTGGTTATCATGTGACGTGTCTGGTGAAATAGTAACGTTAAAGAAAATTAGCTTCACCAGAAGCATGAAAATGTGGATTGTATATATTTGGCCATAGAAATTTCAGGGGGTCTATGTTTTTAATGTCTGCTACATTAAAATATATCTATACTCAGGTTAGATTGTTTTGCATGACTGCAGGTTTATGCACGAATATAGACACTGGCACACAGTTATTATAACTCTCAATTACATATAGAACTCTCAAAATATGACAGAAACCAAAAAAGAGGATTTTTTTTTCAATGCCTGATATGCCTATAGATATTGAAAAACTTAAAAAAGGTTCACTATGGAAATTGAAAACATAAAATTTAAAATTTTATTAGCTTGGTATTCTGGACACACTCTTAAGTATATCAATATCAATGTGATAACATAAAAAGGCTTAGGAAGAAGATGAACTCTCATAATCATAAAATTTGTGTGAAAGTGCAGTTCTAAGTATACTTGTCAAAGAAGAAAAATAGACAGAATTTGGCGGGACTTTCACTGTTATGGTACTAGGCATAATCTGGTAAAGACTTATCTCAGTTCGATGTCAGGGGCTTGACAAACAGATATAAACTGTCATTTTCTAACAGGTAAGTTAAATTATATTACAAGTAGGTAGGTACGTAAAACGTCAGTAGACCGTACGGGATCCGATTTAGTTCTCCTGAAATATCTGAAGTTTAGTTAAATTACTTTTCTAACATATTTTGTATGAAAGTGCAGTCCAGCAAAAAAAACTGTTCCTTGAAATTCCTCCACGGGTCTTCAATAGCTAAATAAAACCGCTGAGTATAGATATTTTGACAAAAGGTTTTTGACAGTTTTCTCATTATATGACGTAGAGAACCACTAACTTATTTTTCATTTTTTTTCCTTTACAAATTCGCGTCGTAGCTCTGTTTGAAAATTTATTGAAAATGTAGGTAAAGTTTTTTAATCAGCACAAAAACAAGTATGTTTATATAGGTAAGGTACAAATTGTGAAATTTGTCCAAAGAAAAATAATAGTGGACTCAACTTAGAATGGGCTTAAAAACGAGAAACAGGAATTATAAGTGGCATAATAAAAAGCAGTATTTATTAAATGAATGTAGAGGACGTTGTGACGCGAGCATCCGAGGGGTGTGGGACCGAACGCGCCCTGTATACAGATAACTTGTTTTTGTTTTTAAAAATCGGGTACACTTAGGCGTTATCTATAAAGCTAATCCATTATCTGTCAGCTTGTTATACAAAAATTCAGTGCCAACCATCACATATCGGATACACTTTAATCTCCACATTGATTAGATGTCTCCATTATATAAGTAGCTATCAATTACCGTGCTTATACTATTAATACAAATGGTTTGATAATAAATTCGACAGTACTAATCAGCCCATCATCATGTGCGCTTGTCGTCAAAAAAAATCGTTTTTCATTGATGATATACTTAAAGATGCCACGGGGAAAAGTAACGTTTACGTTGACATGAGTGACGAGCCTACCCAGCCGCCGGCGTGCCTCAGGAACGAGCGACCGGTAGAGGCGGCGGCGGACGATACCGAAAAAGAGGAAAACCGTACCGAAACAAAAGCAAGCGAGGGTAAAGGGGCCAAATTGAATGTAGTTCACAAGGAAATGCAACTGAGTCATATAAAAGTTAATCTTGGACATCGAAGAAATACTTATCCTTTATATCCGACTCCGATAAAAGCCCATACGACTTGGTCGTCACATGTTCTGAAGATGGGCAGCTACCCAGTCGACGTACGGCAACCGTTAAATTACAGCAGAGATCCAGTATTAAATTCGGATCACACGTTAAGAAATCAATTTGCTTTGAACAGGTTTACATCCCATCCCTTTAATCACGCGTATGGATTTTACAGAGGTGAGAATTAAATGTTTTTATTACTAACTAGCTTATGCCCCGCGACTTCGTTCGCATTAAAAAGTATCGTATAAGTTACTTACTAACTGTTGTCCGCGGCATGTAAAGATCTGTAAATTTTTGTTCCCATACAAGCCTTATCATCCCTTTTCACCCCGTTAGGGTTGGAATTTGAAAAATCCAAGTACTTCAGATTTTAAGTCAGACCACCTGCTTTCAAACGAAAAAAAAATGGCTCAAATCGGACCAGTGGTTTGAGCGTGTTCAAACAGACAGACAGACAAGAATTTTTTTTAAAAGTGTTTTGAGGTCAGCTATGCACAATTAACGTTTTCAATTTTTTTTAAATTCCTTCAGAAGTACTCCCGTTATAATTTTATAAATAGTATAGCTACAGTACCTAGGTACAAAACTCAATGAAAAATAATGATTTGGCTGGATTACGTACGATCCAAGTTAACTTTTTTACCCTAATGGCTAAGTTTTTCCACTTAATCTTTGAATTCAAAGAAAATCTATGGGTATGGTAGGTAAGCCTCCGTTGCCAAGTTGGTAGTGACTGCCTGGGAGTCCCGGATTCAAATCCCGGCCGCCGGGGCCATTTATCTGACCGATAAACGCTTGTTCTCGGGTTTTGCATGTTTGTGCTTGTCCTACCTAAGTTTTGTTTAATAATATTATGTAAATGACTGGAGCACAGAAAGTGAACAATTCCTATATGAGGAAGACTATATTTCTAGTGGAGCTTGACCCTTATTCTACAAAATACTCACTACTAATAAATAAATGTACTTGTTTTAAAAAAGATGATCGACTCTGATTGGTCAATCACCTAGAGACATATTATTTCCATTGTGTATTTATACTAGGGAAATATAGGATGTTTTTTTCCACATTTTCCCGGTTTGATTTCCGGCTCTGACAGGTGGTTTGTAAAAATTCTTTTATTGAAAAAAAAAAAAAAAAAATCCGAAAACATTGATCCTTAATTTGTTAGTACGATGCCACACACATTACACTATGTTAGTTAGTAGGTATCTTAAAACTGATTAAATGCGTCAGAAATTATTTCATATTTTTATTGATCAGCACCTCCACCCATAGTGCCGAGTGAAGGGCTGTCAAATCTCTCCTCTATCACCTTCAGTACCATTCTACTTTTCTTTGAAAATAAATAACGGAATGTTTACTTTCATAGTAAAGTAGTTAGTCTTTCCTATTATTTGCTATCAAAAATTCATGTACGGCTTTTAATCACACGACTAATACGTAAGCAAAAAAGATTGCATGAAAAGGGAATGGAAATGTAGGTCGTAAGCTGCGATCATGATAGTATTGATGATCGCAGGTCGTAAGTAACAAAACTAGGTATCGGGATAGTATTTTGGATAAAATGGGATTATTGGGAAATAAAAAAGAAAAACAAGGCAATAGAAACTCATTGTACGTACTAACCGAGTCTTTTCCGACTAATAATATAAATGTTTGTATGTTTGTTACTCTTTAACGCAAAAACTACGGAACAGATTTTGATGAATCTTTACAGTACCTGCCTAATCTGGATACATCAGAATAATACATACCTACTTAGGCATAATAGACTATTATAATGCTCTGTGGCATAATATGCACATTACTTAAATTTTTCAAACCTTAAAGCGGCCAATCCAAACTTAACACGGGTGAAACCGCAGGCAACAGCCAGTATACCTAAATTATATCCACCTTTATATTTTGTTGTTCACAGTACCATTGAACTACTGCAATCCATGGTGGGACACAAATGGACGTCGGAAGTGTAGGCAGGTTAGGTTCAGCGCCGCGCAGACGGGCGCTCTCGAGCGCAGGTTCAGTCTCAGCAAGTACCTCAGCCCTGATGAACGGAGAGCTTTAGCGTTGACGCTTAAACTAAGTGACAGACAGGTGACTATAATTAACTACGTATTTATGTAATAAAAAACCAGATAAGTGTGTGTCGGACTACGAATAGTGTAGGGTTATTCACAGTTTTCCCTCTGTAGCTCGAGAAATGTTCATTCACATAGTACCTACTCTGTTATGTTAAAAAAAAGCAGTGGGTTTTGTCAGAGATGCAACAGCAAATAATTTAAGTAGATACTTCTTAAGCCGTTTAATATAAATTATTGAAGATTGGCTCAAAAGAGCCTAATCAAGTTTTGCTATTGGCAATAACAAGGTCTTCGCTGTTAGCCGGCGGTACAAATTTCAAAGGCTTTTAAAATTCTTTTTAAGGTAAAAACGTGGTTTCAAAATAGACGTGCAAAATGGCGTAGGACGACTCCAGACTCGGCCGATACTGGCAGCCCGCCCACAGCCGACGAAGGCTCGGATTACGACGTGCAGATAACTAATGAAGACTAAGGATCCTGCAAGACAACACCTAATTAATTATGATAGGTGCAACTGTAATATCAATGCATCCAAATACCATGAAATAATAAAAAATAACAATCCATTATTGAGATGGGTCAAAGTGTTCTTATGTACCTACAGTTTATTTGTGTAAATAACTTGACGCTTCCTTTAATGATCGTAAGTAAACTAATGAATTGTTAATGAGCACACGAATGCACCACTTACCTGAATAAACATAGCAACTACGAGCTGTGCGTCGCGTCGTCGCCGCTGCCTTTATTAACAAACTCATGTAATCTTAGCGCGGCGAGCGAAAAAAATGCGATTCGGAAAAAAGTTTAATGAAAAAAAGCAGGAAGGTTCGAATCTCATTGGTGGCGCGCGCGCTCACTAGAACACGCACCAAAGAGATCATAACTTTATTAAAAAAAAGCATCAAGGAATATAATATGGAGTCTACACCATAGATTACAGAGCGTAGCGAGCTTTTTCCGTGTTCTGTGGTCTACACAGATTCCTGAAAAAAGCTAAAAAAATGCGTTCGAAATGTTCTGAGGTTCGAAAAAAGTTAAGAAAAAGAAATCGTTGAGAAACAAAAGAAAAGCGCTATCATACCTATTATCAGGTCACAAGCGGGTCGGACACCATAACTCGAAACTTTTTACTCACCTGGCAGCAGAATTTTTTTATCAAGGTATACTTGTTATACCAATAAATAAAGAAAATAATAATTATAATTAAATGTGTATTCAATGGAGAGGGGGGAAATCCGTGAAACCTGCGACTTTAATAAAACCGTATATAAAGTCTATCGATTTTTGTTCGATATCTCAATAGATGTCACTATTATCTACACGGGTGATAGAAATTCAACATTGCGTTTCACAGAAACAGTGAGATAGGACTATCCGCCTAACTAGTTTGTATGGAGTGTGTCGAAAACTTAACTATTTAAACAGCGAACTTTAAAAAGTATAGAAAATAAAAAAATAAATTAAATTAAATTAAAACTAAAGAAATATACTACAAAGCCTTAAAAATGATGACACCAAAAGAGTCGCCGCACTGGGCCGCAGTGGGTAAGTAGAGTATGAGAAGTAGACATGAAAATGTATTATGTAGATTCAATACAAGCAAATGTAGGTAGGTATACTTTGTCGCATAATTGACCGAGCGAGCGAAGCGAGCGAAGCGTCTATGTTTCGAGATTGGCCAAAAATGCTAATGTCCGTCTGTTCTTCTGTCTTTCTGTCTATAATTCTCTACAGGTCGCATTTTTCAACCGATTTTGACGAAAATTTGACATGGGTATAAATTAATTAAGCCGACAAAATGAGTAGAATAAAATCTCGAAAAACATTTTTTTTACAGTACGTACCATACTCGCAAAGTGGCAGTGAATTTTTTTTTCTTGTGAATCCCATAGTGTGGGGTATCGTTGGATAGGTCTTTCAAAAATATTGCGGGTGTGTGAAAACCATTTTTTCGATTTAGGGATCCGTTGGCGAAATATTAAGCTTTAAAGCGGTAATTTTTGTTAGAGTCACGTGTCCCCCCCCCCCTTCCTTGTTAAACGGTTGCTTCTGGATATGTGAAAAAATTAATGGCAGTAGCTTAAATAACGTAGTTACAAGGAAAACTATTACGGCTAAGTAGGTTATATTAGTTTTTGAGTAATAGTCGATTGACTTAAGAAAGTCGACAAATTTAAATTATGTTCATAGAACTGCATACGAAAAATGGGAAATAAATTTTTTTCCGCGTGAATTCCATGGTGTGGGGTATCGTTGGACAGGTCTTTCAAAAATATCGCGGGTGTGTGAAAAACATTTTTCGATTCAGGGATCCGTTTGCGAAATATTAAGCTTTAAAGTGCTAATTTTTGTCACTTTAGTACTAACATCTTCTCCTATTGCAAAATTGACCTTTGTTCGTTTCTTTTAGGTTTGCTTTATAAAGGCTGGCGAGGTCTACTGTTCTCACGGAACTACTAGTGATAATATGGTCTATAATCATCTTACACGCTTTGTTACTCAACTATTTATGTAAGTACCTATTAAACCACACATGTGTTTTTATCATAATGTTAGTATACCTACTTTTCGGAAGATAGGTATACTAACTATATGGTTTTCATTCAGTATTTACCTGTGATTAGAGATCCCATCGGTGCGGAAAATAATCGATGCAAAATTTAATTCCATAAAATTAAAGTTTTGTAGGCTCGATTGAAAATGACATTTGACATCGGTGCAACGCCATCTAGTGCCAACATTGGCAACATTACTAACTTAAGTAGGTAAAATCGGCCGAGAAAGTGGTCTAATTGTTTTGGCATAAAATTTTGAAAATGAAAATATCGCTAAAGTTGATTCGAATTGGATTGTACTACTGAGAGATACACAATTATGACGTCAGTATAATGTAGTATATTATTGTCTGTTATCGTAGATTAAGGTTAAGATAGTCATTTAGTGACTGACTCATTTCGCTAGGGAGAGCTGGCAGTGCTGTTCTAAGTTCAAACTAGGAACAGCACTAGGAAATCATGACGTCACCACACCACAATCTTTAGTAGGTAATTAAAACTGAATTTTTTATAGTAAAATGGACCTTATCAATATGTGTTATGTGTGACGTGCAAACGAATTTCAACCTTAGTGGGGAAGACCATTTTATGGCCGAAAGGGAATTCTCAAATTTTTTGCAACTATACGCACTTGGTAAGCGAGGAGAGCGATTCAAAAATAGAGCTCCTGGTCCCGTGGTCTGGTCCGCCCTTGTGCAAAGGTTCCGAAGACGCTAGCGACTAAGGACGAATTGACCCAAAAGTTTTAAATAGTGTGTAGGTATGCAGTTTAGCAAAGAAAAATCTACACTGTTACATAAGGACGGACATGGAAGGGCGAGACCATGGTGAATTCTGTTACAGGTCAAAAATAAACAGAAATTGTATACGAATTAATAGGTAGGTACTCCGTTTACCCTTCTTGAGTAAAACGATCTAAAAAAATTTAAAATATGTATGTCATTGGCCTGACTGAAGTAATTGTCTTGTTTGTTTGACAAATCATTGACAAGTTTAGCTATCATCTCAAAATTGAAACGACAATTGAGACATTATTTGTTCAAATTCTTAAAAAACCCAAAATGGGGGTTCTTGCAAAACAAATAGTTCAATCACACAATTATAATCCGACATTCTATTAGTTTTACCAACATGACAATGATTTGCAAACATACGAAGTGTTTCAAGATAAAAGAACATAACTAAATAACTACGGAAAGCGCGGTATGGAGGGAGGTGGGAGGCAGTCGCGTCTACTAAGCCGGCTGTTGAGCAAGCTACGGGGTGATCAGCACCGTATTACCTCTGTTGATAAGCGTTTCTCACTGACTTCTGCAGTGTTAGTACTCATTATTAATTCATTCACAATAGCATCGTCATTCATCATCACCAGCCCGAACCAGGCCACTGCTGGACATAGCCTTCTGGCGCTCGCGCTGATCTCCGGCTCTCCGCGTCCAGCCACTGTCAGCCGTCTTAAGCAGGTTGTCGCTCCTCTAGCTGGCGTCCTTTGCTCATTCGTGATCAAGAACTCGTTTTCCCGAGCGGTGTAATTTTGGACGATGTTGCTTTGTACATTTTACAGGATGAGCGAAAGCACAGGATGTGGCAGTACGACGACTGGTGACGACGACCTGGAGACCACCGCGCCGATGCCAGCTGCAGCCGCTACCAATGTGCCTATAGACAGCGACCACTTCGCTGCAAACCTCGATCTGAGGTAAAGTGACTGTATCTGACGTATTGGAGCTGCAGTGGCAGTGGGTAGGCGGAGTGGATGGGTGGCAGAACTGACCGCCGCTGGGGCAGACGAGTGGGACGCCCCCGTCGCAAGATGGACCCGCAACCTAAAGAATATGGCCGGAAGCAACTGGTTACGGAGGGCGGTAGACCTATGGAAAGGCCTATGTTCAGCTATGGACGACGAAGAACTGATATGACGATGATAATACCCATATTATGGGTAGTCACTGTCACCAAGCTTTCACTGCTTTCAAGATTCACTACTTCAGAACTCTCTTGTTCTTACTATATTCATTTTTACTCAGGTTCTAGTGCAAACTATTATTTTTAAAGTCATGTGCTTACATTAAATATTTTTATTTTTTTCTCGTTTGATGTAATATTTAATCTTCTGGAGCGTTTTAATCACGGAAAAGGGTAACGCTTACTCAGCACTACCACTTGGTATTTTTTCCGTGATATTAATCAATATTATTTTCAACTAAAGGTACGGCGGGCAGTATTTATCACCAGAACAGCTGCCAGAATTTTGTGCTCAACTTCATAACTTGGTGGAAGTGATCAGAAATATTCAATCTTATGCTAAGGTCACGGGAGAGTACCCCAGGTATCGTTTTTTTGTTCATATGAAATCCAAAAGACGAAGATACTTAACCTACCTACTTTATACCTACTTACTTACTGGAAATAATTACATATCATATGATCCTACAAAACAAAAATGCTCTAGCAAGGAGCGGCAACTTTATAGCATTGGCCGTTGGGTACTAGGTATATTATGTACCTAACTTGTAAGCAATTTTTTCATTACTCATACTCTGAAAGTAGGTCTGAAGTTGTCTGAGGAGCGGGTTAAAAAAACTAGTACTATTTTGACATTTCTATTGGACCAGGTTCCAACTGTCTATACAGCCACTCAATTACAGCGTGATGTAAAATTGAAATAACATAAAGTTATGAAATAATTAAAGAATATATTTTTTATTTGACTTTATTATAATTATTACTGTCAACTATTTCTTTAAATTAACATAGATTTGGGCAAAATATTTACGATTTTTTCAATGAGGAAATGAAAAATAATGGCATGGAAATAAAAACAAAATAGACGGGAAAGCGGCAATCCGATCTTCATTTGTTTTTTCGAGTTGTAGAGTTTTGTTTATACTTCCGTATAGCAGAGATATGTATTAACACTCATTTTATGTTTTTGTTTTTACTTTCAGTGTATTCATAATGAAAAGCACAGTGTTTCCCTCGGGTTCAAGACTTATTTAGAGGTCCCTCGAACTAAACCCCGTCTCAGGACTTAAATAAGTTACTTTCACCCCTGGGGTAACAATGTACTATTAAAATACGTGACTACTAGATAAAACTAGCTGATGGTACATACCTATACGTTAAATTAATAAAAATTGTGAAGCATTTATTTTTAAAATGTCGAAGTACCCAACATGGCGAGACAAATTGAACCAAGGCCACAGAGGAATTAATATAGTCTCCAACCAAGGCCGTTCAATGTCCTCATCAGAGGGTCAATCAATATCAATTACAACATCAAACTCGTACTTATTTTTGGACTAAGGGAAGGCTTAAGTCAAGCAGTGGGCTCTAGTAACAGACGATGATTTTATTAACTGGGATTCCGATTATCGAGGCTCTACTGTACTTAATTAAATGCTCTATTTGTAGCGAATTAGAACGTCGGCTTGAAATAGAAGCGCAAGAAGTGGCTGCGCTGGCGGCCGAGACGCGCAACGCGCACGACGTGGTGACGCGCTCGCGCGCGCAGCGCCGCGCCGTGCGCGCGCAGTGGAACCATCTCGTTACCCACTTGGCAAGCATGAGAGAAACAGGTCGAGTAGCTTCCATATTTAGGTAAAGTCAACTTGGGTAAATGCGTCCGTGGGGTAAGAGCGGCAAAATGAAATTACTCGGCGAAGAGACATCAAAATTAGTCGAAAATCCTGGTTACCGTGATCATTTGAAAAATGGATTAGTGTTTTTTGTTCGTGGATTTATAACTAGATGTATCTAGTAATTTATTATTGTTTATTTTTGTAAGTAGGAGGTAATATTAGGTAAGTGAGTGTCCTTGGTTTGTTTAGCGGCTTTTAGATTTTTTTAAGATTTTTTTTACATAATATTTTAATTTAAGTGATCCGCCAGAGAACCAAAGCCTTTGACATAGCTCAAAGGGTTAGCACGTTGAAGTGGCAGTGGGCTGGTCACATCTGTCGGAGAACCAATAACCGCTGGGGTAGACGAGTTCTCGAGTGGAGACCACGACTAGGCAAGCGTAGTGTGGGACGCACCCCGGCTAGATGGAGCGACGACCTGCGCAGGGTGGCTGGCAGTGACTGGATGCGCAGAGTCGAAGATCGGACTCAGTGGCGCGCCTTGGGGGAGGCCTACGTCCAGCAGTGGACTAGTGCAGGCTGATGATGATGATAATTTAAGTAGATCCTTTTCTCCTGGGAGGCCTTTGTACAGCAGTGGACGTCTTTCGGCTCATATGATGAAGTAGATCATCTACCTATATCAATAAAATTAACAGGCACAATGAAGTTTTTAGCGATTTTTGAAAGTGTGTCGTCCTTTTTTGTTTTGGTTGAATTTAGGAGTGTTTAACGAACGCACGACGTTACGAATTGAGATAACTAAGTACCTACTTACAACAAGCTACTTCACCGAATGTGATTTCGCATTACTTTTAAATACCTATTTTACAGAAACTCATGAATTAGAGAGCACAGTGCGCCTTTCTGATAGAAAGCTTTTTAAAACATGGGAAGCTCTTAAGGATTCTAATGACTCAACAGTATTTGAGCCTTTGCTCGGAGAAATAAAGGTAGGCGTTACCTAATTAATTATTAATTATGAAAACGTTGGTGGCCTTTATGTGGCATGCATAGCTTAAATAAACAAGCATGATATCAACATAGATATTAGCTGAAAAGCATTTTGCATAACTGTATAGTTTTTTGGTCATATCTTCATTCTTTTCAGTTCATCGGTTTATTTGGCCGGATGGAGTCCCACGCTGCACTTGCAGTCTTCAACTTATAACTCGTCTATGCTCCTCTCTATTGACTCTGCGAATTAATACTATCAGTCACTCAGCTTACAAATTCTATTGTCTATGTCTTGTCCTTCGTCGTCATACTTATTATAGTAATAACTACATATTTACTTTTCAACTTTTATACATTCATTATGGTGTATATGATCGAACTAATACCACCAATGATAAAAATTTAAATTGGAACTAAATAGAATTGGTAGGTACCGATTAAAATTGCGATAAGATTTTCGTCTTTTTAGTGTGATTGTAACGATGTCACATAAAATGACTTTGTAATCTCATTTCGACCTTTTATAAGTTTAAGCTGTGTTTTAGAGCAAGCAAACTGCGCTAGAGTGTCTCGTGCGTTTAATCGAGAGCCGACGTTCAGCCATAGCCCGAAACGCGCTGCCACCTCAGCCGCTGCCACCGCCATTGTCGCTTAACGTTGAATACGAAGGTTCAGAACTATATTTATAATTAGGTATATATTATATAGCACTAGCTTAAGAATTAGAATTGTCTCTAATTGAAACTGTTGCGCCAAACGAGGTTTATGACAGATATAGAGGCTATTCAGGGTGTACAAAACCTGTAGGGTAGGTAAAAGCGGGGAAGTCCGTCTGCGAGGTAAGTCCGACTGAAGCCATTTTCTTACAGCTCTATCTAGAGAAGGTTTTACTCTGTCCTGGCATTGTCATGTATTAAAACAGAGGCCCTAGTATCACCACTATGATGTAAGTAAGTATAATGCTTATTTTTAAAAATAAACGTCATTAAATTAATAATTTTAAAACATTACAGGTATTTAAATAAAGTCACTTTTTGAACAGAATAGCTTTACAACATCGTTTTTAACGGTCTTCATCGTCAATACCATAATATTGTTGTAGGTAGTTACCTGGTTTAATTTTATAGATTTCTCAAAGTTTCATTTATAAGCCATTGTTACTGGAACTAATGGTAGTGAGAGATAATATATTGTAGGCCCATGATTTGTTTCTTATTTATTTAATTCTATTAGTCACTGAATCGAAAGTAAAAGTCGTGGGATAAGGATACCAGTATACTTTTTGGACCGAACAGTATGAGTTTTCCGCAGAATAATACCACTTTCACACTTACCTGTTTCATAAACTACTACCAGAGGTAAACATCAAGAAATCCAGGATATATAGGTACTATTTTTTGGAACATCAAATACCAGAAAATTTCTTTCCACCGAAAAGTCTGCAATAATTTTTCCCGTATTTGGCAGATTCGATAATGGGCGTATCGAACGGGCGCAGGCGACTAGAAAGCGGGCGACGAGGAAGCAGTAAACGCCGACGGAAGGACGCAGTAGCACCTGAATCTCGCTCCATGCAGTTGTGCGGCGCAGCCAGTCGACATGACCCGCAATTACAGGTTTATTAGTTCACGTGGATTATCAAGCGATTGTCTTCCTAAGACCTTTAATTTTACCGCCGCCTCGTCTCAAACGCCGCATCAGGAATTATTATTTTCTCCTTATTTACTTGCTTTCTTTATTTCTCCTTAATTATAATATGAGCAGTAAAGAACGAACGTGTAGGTGTATTAAGGTATTTGTATGTTATTAGGAATATTATGTATGTTAGTATGTATAAGTAGTAATACCAAAAGTCGATTTGTTTGTTATTATTATTTGATGAACAACAACAAGAATTTTAAGAATGGATTATTTATTGATTTATCTAATGAACTGTCTGTTCTGTACGCTATAGTGTTAAAAAAAGCTTATTTTTAGTCATTAATAAACAGGACAGATAGACAGACTTGCCCATAAAAGGGGTAAGTCTGTCTTCCGGCTTTTTTTCTCATTGATTAATTTTGTTCTAATTTATATAGCATGTCGATTGTCACTATAAGACGGCCTATTAAGGCAGAAAATTTTACAAATCAATGCCAAAACTTTTTTGGGGATAGGTAATTTAAGTAATTCATCGTAGTTGATAACTGGGCGGTAGGCACTTAGAATATAAAAGGATTTTGTAGAACTCTACACTTACCTACATCACATTTTCCCGTTTGCTTTTATAACAATGGTCAAGTCCACTGTTGGACATAGGCCTGCCCCGAGGCGCGCCAGTAACCTGATCTTGTCTGCGTCCAGCCACTTCTAGCCGCCTTACGCAGATTGTCGCTCCATCCAGCCGGGGGCGTCCCACACTATAACGCTTGCCCACTCGTGGTCTCCACTCGACAACTATTATGATAATCTAAGTACAATAAGATGAGAAAGACCGTCTAACACAGAGACTGTTTTCTGACTAGAAACGTGAGACGATTACGTCGTTCCCAACGTCTTTCAATGTCCCAATGGAAATTTTATTGATTGGCTGCTTGCAAAATGTAGCAAATAAAACGATAACGATTATATTGTTCTATAGTCCACGAAGCAGTATGTTTTCTAAACACCGCTCGTTATTGGCCTGTTTAGTCATATTTTGGTATTCGTCGACACTGTTTACGTTCTCTTGGTTATAAATTAGACCCGGACGGTTCCTTATGCATTGTTAAGCAGATCGTGGATATAAGAAATGAAGGTTTTCATGGTCGTTGCTCTTTTTGCTTTCATGGCAGCGCAGGTAAGTTCCGATGGGCCTACGTAACTTTGCCTTTTAAATAGAGAGTCGTGCTCTGGAACGGAATGTTTGAAGTGACGCTCTTTTCAGCTCAGCCAAGCGATGCCAGCGCCCGACGAGAAAAAGGAGGAGCCGGCTCCCGCGCCGTCCGGCGCCGCTGAATCTTCGCCGGTGACAGTCGTTGCTGTCGAGGTACGTAATCAGAGCGCGACGTCTATTCGTCAACAAGACAAACGATCGTGAGCGTCAAGTTAGTTATAATAATTCCGTGGTGCATTGTTCAAGTCTAAAATAAAAACATAGTCAAACTAAAATTAGGTAAGTGCCTATTTACAGGTATTTTTATTTTAATACACGATGTTTTCGACGGTATACTTGCCGACTTTTTTCTAAGTATTTCATTACGTACCTAACTATTTTTAGCGCACTGTGGCATTACAGGATTGTCTTTGAACTCTAGGTATTTTATTATAGTTACATTCGTGGTATTTGTTCCGGAATGAGATTGTTTCAGCTACTACAGTGCTTGCTATAGTTTCTTCTTGATTAACTGTTCTATAGTCTTGGAGTGACTGAATGAAGCCCAGGCAGTTGAGTCAGCTAAGCACATCCTGCCCTTATCTCGCTCTTGGAACCTTCGATGATGATTTCCTTTCGTGAGTTTTGGACGTTTCAAAACATTTTGGCGCGATTCTATGCTGACTGATGAACGCTCAATAAAACTACTGAGGGAAAAACTTTTCTACGCGGACGAAGGCGCGGGCAATAGCTAGAATAGGTATATGAATTAACCATTCGGGGTAGTGGACATTCGGGTAAGTGGGCGTTTGGGAAAATAGCCGTTCGCGTTCGGGGATGGACCTAACTTTACTGACCTACGAAACATTTGAGGAATTGGACGTTCGAGGCGGTCGTAGTCGATTTGTCAAATAATAATTTCAATTGAATAGTCCCTGAGCTGTTGGGTTTGTTGCCGTTTCTTCCCCTCGGCTATACAGGTGGAAACAGGGTAGTTTTAGACAGAATTGACGTCAAAAAAAAGAGAATATTGTATTCCAATTTTGAATAATCGAATTTTCATTTTCTTTTTTTTTCATTATTATTTTTAATTTTAGGTTAAAGCAGAAAGCGCGGCTCCCGAGGCGGCTGCAGCGCCAGCCGCGGCGGCCGCGGCGCCTGCGTCAGAAGTGAAGGCGCCATAACACCGAAGCGATCGCGAGATCAACATCTAGGTTTAAGTACTTACAACATTTACAGCGATGCAATTGACAATAAACGACTTAAATCATCGAAATCGATGTAATTGTTATCGCTTCAACGTATAAATAAAACAAAGTAAATATTTTAACCCTCAAAAAGACTTTTTTTTTTCTTCGAATTGCCTATTTTCCTAGTACCGTCATCCCAACGTAATCGTTATCTTTGTAATTATCGATATTACCTATACTTACCTACTTATAATGAATTAATGATAGTATTTAATTGTCGATAGTAGGTATTAGTACCTATATCAGTGGCGTAGTGGGGAAAAACGCGGTCTATCATGTCGAGAGGTCCGAGTTCGATCCCCGGTCGTGCACGAGTACCAATAGGTTTTTCTCGAAACTTAAGTACTTACACACAAGTTCAATGTGCAGTGCTAGTTGGCGAAATAAATCGTTTGTGGCGCTTCGTATCGTCGTCGTTTACAGACAGACAACACAAACCTACATATAGTTTATTTCTTGCAAGCCAAATGTGTACTTTAAGGTAGGACTGCACTTTAGAACTCGACTGTACAATTACCTACTGTTCTCAAACGGTGAAGGAAAACATCGTGAGGAAACCTGCATACGCCGAAGGAATTCTTAGGCGTATGTGAAGTCCACCAACCCGCACTAGGCTAGTCATACGCCCTCGTTGCGAGGTAAGCCTGTGCGCCAACAGTGGGGATATATTAATAGGCCGTTGATGATTATACTTGCCTAAGTGCCCATTTTTCCCAGTACCGTCATCCCAACGGTAATCATCGTCTTTGTAATTATACAGGTTGATTGGGAGATGGGTGCATAGCTTTATGGCGAAGCTAGTACAGAACCATTAATTGAGCCATGGTAGTCTTAGACGACGTCTCGTTTTTTTTTACGCGACTTTTAAGGTCTTTGGCTGGAAAACCTAAAATTATCCAAACCAGAACCAAATTTCATAAAAATAAAACTAAAATACTTACTTAGTTTTTTGACCTCATTTAAAAAATAACAGAAGATGAATAGCATCTTCTGTTATTTTTTAAATGAGGTTGTTCAAACCTTTTTAAAAACATTCTTGATTATCGCTCTTTCTTTTGAGGTATCACGTAGATCTTACAAATTATTGAAATTAGGATCTACAAACCAATTTTAAGAAATTTGAATTTTTAGGCAGACTAACGATTTACTATTAAAACTCGTATCTGCAGTGTAATTTAAAAATGGAACGATCTTTTTACTCCCAAACGTGACAACCAGCAACCACAGAGGTTACTTAACAAAGGTTTTATTTAAATTTCGAACTGGTTTGCAAATAGAAAAATATAAAACGTATTAACATTTTGGCGCGTGAAAATTTAATGTACCTAGTTTAAATCGATAGATTGCCAGCAATAATCGCAAATTATGAAACTTTAAACTACCGACAGTTTCACAATATAACTGAATTCTTCCTGTAGGCATTTTTTTTTTCAGTTTTAAAATCTATTGTCAGCCATCCATTATAGATGACTCTCTTACATTTTGATTCCATAGTCCAGCACTCGTGACAGTCGTGTTACACTTTGTTTAGAATATCTTTTGATTGAATTGGGCACAGATCTGAACGTTATTCAGCGCCGAACATTTATGGCAACTATTACATCCTCGTATGAAATTACCCTTCGGACCCAAAGTGTTGAATTCTTTTAAAGTTGATTCCCAAAATGTGAATGTAAATAAATAAAATACAAACACACACAGAGGGGCTGTCGTCACGACGAGATGGCTGGACCAAACGAGATATTTGAAGTTAAAGTACAGTCATTTAGTACCTACCTATTTGGTACCTTAGGTGATTTATTTTTAAAAGAGGTACCAAATACAACTTAAGGTACCAAATAGGTATTAAACGACTCCTGTACACTGAGCCTACTCATATTTCTGGTTTGAACGGAGCCTTGCATCTCGAGATACTTTTTCTAATACAAGCAGATGGCCCGCGACTTAGCTTTGTTAAAAAGTATCATGTATAATAATCTAGGATTTAACTATCACTGTACCAAGTTTCATCAAAATACGTTCAGCCATTAAAGCGTGGTCAAAACTCACAAACATCAACATTTCGCATTTATAATTATCACATTAATATTAAAAAAGTATTGTGAGAGGATGGATGGAAGTTGTCTTAAACAGTTAATTATCGATATACTATACCCACATTTTTATTTACTTAATACTATTATATTTTATTGTATGTATACTCACTCTGTAAAGTACCAATTTTTTAGTTTATTGTAATGTTGTTCTACCTAGTAATGCAGTGTTTAAAGTACAGTTGTTAGGAAAACCGCCCTACTGAGCAGTATAACTATTTGACCTTTTTTTGTCCATTTTGTTATATCGTTTAACTATAATATTATAACTAGGTGAATAAACCCGTCCTCTGTAAGGCGCTTTGGAATCTATCTGTAATGCCTTATAGGTAATTGTGTATGAAATAATAAATAAATAATAGTAGTGAGATGATTTTAAATATTTACGAGCAGTAATATAATCAGAATGTAATACCTTTGTATTGGATAAAAACTTTTACGAACAAAAATACTGGTCCTTATTTTTTATAATTTTAATAATTATACACATTACAGCGTAATCAAAAAAAGTGTAATGTATTTCGAAAACAGAAATACAATTCTTAAAATTTTTATAATTTAAACACATTAGGTACAGCATTCAAGAAAAGTGTAACGTATTCAAAACAAATCAAAAATAAAGCTATCTGAATGCATCTGCAACGGGCCACTACAGGTATTTGGTTACACCTATATTATCCAGATGTTAGAATGTAATTAAATTAACAATGTCAAATTTTCTGCAACTTGATAATAATACATAGTTGCTAATTTAGTAATGTACGATTCAAAATGAATTTAACATACGAAAAAAGGCGATTAATTAGAATATACACTTCAATAACACCCTAAAATAATGAATTAATGTAAAAAAAACTAATAGTAAATATCTACTACTAAAAGATCAAGTCTTGACGATTCCGCTAATATTCCTGCGTTATACTTTACTAATTCAAATTCACGTAGTTCATGTTGGTCATACTAATAACTTGCGTAATACTTTCCGCTGCTGTTTCGTTCATTTTATTTTCTGAAGTATTTATTTTATTTTCTGAAGTTTCACTTTCATCAGCACTCGGTTCGGTACCATTTGAAATGTCATGTACATTGGATTCGTCACAGTTAGGTCGCACCACTTGGTCATTTTCGTTTATTTGCGTCAGTGTCTCAGCCTTGTTCTTTTTCAATTTGGATTTTAGTTTTTCTACCTTGGCTGACTCCTCTTTAGTGTCATTTTTGTTGGTCATGTCGTTCAGTTGGCTCTGCAAATGCGCCAGGCTCTGTCTCAGCTGGGCGCAGTTGACCACCATGGCATCCACCTGAAACAATTACATGTTGGTCCTTTATTGCAACTGTAGTTCATCAACAGCCTATTAATATGTCCCCACTGCTGGGGCTCGGGCCTACCCTCTCAACGAGGGCGTTCGGCCTATAGTCCACCACGCTAGCCCAGTGCGGGTTGGTGGACTTCACATGCGCCTAAGAATTTCTTCTTCGGCGTATGCAGGTTTCCTCACGATGTTTTCCTTTACCGTTTAAGAGCAATCAGTAAATGTACTTAAGTTTCGAGAAAAAACCCATTGGTACATGGCCCAGCCGGCCGCGTCTTATCCTTGACGCCACTGACGCTCGCAACTGTAGTTGTATCGAAATTATTGTATGAGCTGTTTCACAATTAGGTATTTCAACACCAGTGGTGTCTGTCGCCTGGAGAATGAGACAGTGTAGCACGTGCTGAACCTCCGAATTCAGATCCGAAACTGTACACCTACCATGACTTGACGACAAAACGAGGTAGCGACTACGTGAAACTATATTCTTTCGCGCTTTGTATTCATAATGTTTTTGTGGGTGAATGTATATAAAGTAGTGTACGAAACTGCACATAACTACATACTCTCGTGTGTTACTATTAAAAAACTCGTCTATGGCTCGTTTTTTTCAAATCTCACTGATTTTTTAATAACGCCAATTGCATAAACTGCTATTATGGCACCGCGTGGCGCTGGCTTTGTGTACAAGACTGATTCATCATATATATTACCTTGCTGTTGGAGACGGGCGAAGGTGCGGGCGCGGGCTCGGGCGCGTGCGCCGCCAGCGGGGCCACCGGCAGCGGCGGCCGCTCGATGTTGTGCTCTTTCAGGGTGTTCAACAAAATCGTACGCTCCGCCTTAAAACAAAATAATTCGTCTACATTTCTATGCCTACCCTCTCGTGGGCGTTAGGTCTATAGTCCACCACCATGGTAACCCGGTGCACTTCACAACTTCACATGCGCCGAAGAAGCGATGTTTTTCTTCACCGTTTGATAGCAATAAGTCAAAGTTTGGCGGTGGTAGATAAAAAATTGTCGTTGTATAAATGGAGTCAGTGTACTCATATCATCAAAGACGTCCACTGATGAACAAACGGATCCCACAGGGATCTCCATGACGAGGTCCCGCGCTAATCTCATCCAGCCGGTCCCGCGACCTTCGCCAGATCGGTCCACCTTCTGGGAAGCCCACGCTCGTCTTTCAGTACGCGTGTACTCGTATGCAATATAATGCTTTGACTGACAGAATCGGCCCAAAGGTAACATTATGTTTCATAGATGCACCTGTAGCGTGCGCGAGAGATTCTGCATATGCAGCAACTGCCTCATCGACGTGGACGCTCGCTCCTCGCTCGCCTGCCGCTCGCTGCACATCTCCAACAACGCCGTCTGTGACGTCTCCCATCGTTTCTTCCACGACAAAGATTCTTTCTCAAGTTTCTTTATCTTCTTTGACATCTGTAATTGCCAATAAAACTTTAGGGCTGGATGGGGAAGGCTGATTTTGTGTTTTATTAGGAAAGCAGCAATACTGTAAATATAGTAAATTAGAATCAATTTACAATTAATAGGTCAGTTTATTGCAGACGTTAAAGTTGGTAATTTTTGTAAAAAGCAAATGTATTAAAATGAATAAATAAATAAGGGTATTTTGGTAACTCTCCATGAGTTACAACGCATAAATAATATTTTGAACTATAAATTCTCAGTTTTATTTAATAGTATGCACTAAAAATGAGTAAACCAAAAAATAGGAGGTACGGTCTGGTAGGGCCAGGCCGACAACTTACTCGCTGATTAATCGAAATACGAGTTAATATGTATTACCAGTAATAAACAAAATCGATTTTATTCATTTGTCGTACTGAATAAATTTCAAAATGCGAAAAGCAGCTGTTTTTAGTAAGCAAGTAGTGAGTCTAGGGATATAGTTGGTGTCTTACCATTTCCATTTGTTCTTTGAAACCGCCAAAAACTTCATTGCTCCTCAACAAAGCCGTTTGAAACTCGTCATATTTATCAGTGTATATAGACAGTTGACCTTTCAAAGCTGCCTCTGTGCTTTGGAGTTCCATAACTTTCGCCTTATACTGTGCGGATGTGACTGTAAGTTGTTTTAAATCAACTAATAGCCGCTCTTTCTCCGCCTGGTGTTCCAGATTAGCTTTTTGAAGTTTTGCTTCGGATAATTGAGATTCTAGCGCCATCTGTTTAGACATTTTGTCCACCTGTAAAATAAAATAAAATTATACCAATGTATATTAACTATACAATACATAAAACTGATATGTATGGAAGAAGGCGGACCATGCAAAATGCTTGCATTTAGAAGCAGGGGCAGTTTAAAATTTTTTGACCCTCGCAAACTGTGGCGGTTAGGTGTGATTGGTGCCCTAGCAAAAAAAAATTAACCTTCTAGCCACCAATAATTTTAAGTTATGCTAATAAAAAGATCTTATTGAGTAGAACAATAGTTACTACGGTGGCAGTGAGCTGTATTTTCAGTGTTATGGGCCTTTTAGTACCACGAACTGATGCTATCAGTGATAGCAACCAATAATTTCAATAATTTATGTGATACCCAGAGATCTTATTGATTAGAACAATAGTAGCTACATTCAGCTGTGATGCTGTATGTTCGGTGTATGTCCTTTATTTGTGTATAGTTTCAAAGATCTGTTTCTTTAGGTATGCAGCTCATATCAAGGTGGAGTAAGACCTCTCAAGGATTTCTTCGTTTGAGGTGCTTCTTATTCTTAGATGGGGGTGACGGTCCCTGCACTGACTCCACAGAGCGGGAGTTTTGTGCTTCATATCATAGATAACTAATATATTTACCTGCTGTTCCCTTAACTGAACCTGTTGCATAATGCTTTTGAACTTTTCGCTCATATTAATATTGTCATCTCTCAATTTAGCATTTTTTTCATTATTCTGCTCTAGTAAAGCCGTGATATCTGACAAAGTATTTTGGAACTTGGCCTGAGTTTCCTTTCGACGCTCCTCTTCCTCACGATTCCTGACGAGAGATTCTTCCTGTAATTAGACAACAGATTGTTTATGAATCAATATTGTACACTATCAGTGCCGAATTAATTTACATTAAAGTTGGGGCAACATAGTATGATAATTGGCTGACGACCTGTATTCAACTTTTTTTTGCATATCTGGTACATTTTAAATGCCTTCTGTTGGTTGCGTGGACAGCAAGATTTGTAATTTGTTGTGTTTAAAAAATTTTGTGAGTTTAATCATTAATAAAAATATAATAAAATATATATATATAAATATGGTTACAAAATTACCTTAATGGCTTTATTTTGTTTCTGGAGTTCACGGCAAAGATTCTCCAACTTGGATTTAACAAGAATAGACTTGTTAAACTCTTGCTGTAAATGTTCCTTAGACTTTTCCAGTAGAACATGGCGCTTGTCGGATTGTTTGATGTAAAATTTTAGTTTTTTGTTATCATCAGCACATTGTATATATTGTTTACAAACAATGGCGAATTTCTCTTCATTACTTGGTATAAAGTTTAATGATTTCATATACTCTTCAAGGTTTTTATCATCACGTTTGTTTCGATTCTTAGATTTTTTTGCGGCTACATCTTGCGGCTCTTGCGCCAGGGGTTCTGAGCTTACCTGAAAAAATCTAAATATATAATATACTCCCAATCCAAGAATAAAAATTATTAAGTCAGTTCTTAAAATAAGAAACGACCTTGAAGAAAAAACGGAAAATACAATTTTCTTTTCTAATGACAGCTGGCAGCATTATTAAGTAAGGAGGAAATCTTTTTTTTGTGTGTTAATATTGTAGTTTTTTCCTGTCCTTGCCTAACTTCCATAATAAAGGAGAAAACATATTATTAAGTACTAAGTTCTCATTTCTTGAGGTTCTTAGAGTGTAATAAACAAAGAGTGGATTGTTTATGACTTTTATTTTATTTAAGTACATCAGCCACATTAACAATGTAAATAAGAAATGTAATTAACATAAATAAGCCCCAACGGATTACATTGGTGTCATGGCAGAGAGGGAAGTGCTTGCTGTGGGACGCCACATGCTACTTTCAGGACCAGCTACCTCAATGGCACCATGAGAAAGGCAGATGCGGCTGCCGAATTCACAACTTAAAAAAAGGAACAAATACACAGTCCTGGAACAAATTTATTTATTCGTTCCATTGCGGTGGACACTACTGGGGCACAGGAGCTTTGTATGGGGAGATTGGCTGTTGATGAACAGACAAGCGCTTGGACCGCACCTCCCTATCATGTTCAGAATATTATGTCATAATTGAATTTTAGGTTTTAGATTGAATTGATATTTAATTCTTTTTACATGAATATGGCCCCATAATGTCGTAAACAATCTGCACTTCGAGAACAAGACAGTTTGCATTTAAGTATGGCTGTTTTACAAGCTAATTGTTGGAAGCTTATTACATAATTGTTATATAGTACCAATATGGGGCAACAATGTAATACATAAATTGAACCGATCATCAAAACAAACCATAGTACCTACTTTTTGGTTATTGGTTCTGTTACAAAATCAATGTGGTCACGTGTTGAGTATGAAGGCTTGGAAAGTTTTAGTACAACCTGCTTTTCGCAGGCCGCCGCCGCAGCACCCTCGCTGACACCGCACGAGCGGCGGTGATCGCAGTAGGTTGCTGCCTAACATGCTCGCCGTTTCGATTCTCGCATCTTTATTAGTGACATTTTTCCAAGTTTTTGTCATTTGCCCCCTTTTTTACAGTCCTTCCAACCTCAAGAAAGGACGTGAAATTTTTAAAACATTGCAAATGCTAGCTTGTCTGATCAATCCTGGCTCTAACCCTGGATCAAATCTATACGGCAAATGCTGCTATTAATGTAAAAACAACTTCGTATTGTTGGCGTAAATACCGTAAGTACTTACATTCACGAAACTATAGACGCAATCAGTTTTATATTCAGCAAATTTTACAGAACCGACATCCGACACTACCATTAATTTCTAATAATAGTACCTATCTACGGAAATGTGGATGGAATTAGGAAGAAGGAAAAACTTACATCATTTGTATTAGGTGGTACACCGTCATTATCATTAGAAGTATCACCCACTGCGCCTTCCATTTTATTCTTAGGTTTCCACTGTTAATTCGTACAAATCAAAAAATCCCACTGAAAAATGATAGCACCGAATCGTCCGTCGCGTCGCCAAACAAAAGGGGAAAGGGCGCAAAGAGGAGGAAGGAAGGCTATCTATTTTCATTCAGCGAATCAGCGAACTCACTCATTTCAGTCACTCACAACATTCCATCAACATTCTCACTTCACTCGTAAAAAAAACTAAAGGCGAAGATAACTAATGATACAGCCTATATCTATTTAGTAGGTAGTAGGGTTGATTGAAGAAGAATAGAATGTGTCTTCAGTTTTATGGAAGAGAAAAAAGAATACAATTTGGCGTAAAGCTATTAGATGCAGTTTCAATTTAGTTGAAATGATTGAACATATTTTGAGAAAAAAGTCATAGTTCTATATTACCTCGATAGATGGCACTGACTGATGAGAATGAATGGCTTTCAAAAGCTTTCAAGTCTGTGAAGCAAGGCCACTTTGTTCTAAAAAATCTACGCTGAAAATCGCCGCTTGGTGGAAGTATTTATTACTTGAAAATACAAAATACAAATTGACAAAATAATAATGTACTAATTCCTTGCTACGTGCTGTCCTTCGTAATGGCAAGCTAAAAAAAACTAAAATCTTACTAAATTATCCTTGCTGCTAGTGATACTTGGGGGAAATATCTTACAGCTGTTACATCTTCATTTGACCTACCTCTATCAGTTTTTGTGGAGGCCGTGCTGTAACCGCCGGTTTTTGAAGAATAACTTAAACAAAATATGACGTGGCTGTATAGTCTATCGACTTTTGCCTGTCCATCATTGGAAGAATTCAACAAAAAAATTATAATGCAATGGCGCGTGTTTCAAACGTCAGTAGTTTGAACCAGGTAGTTTGATGAACTGACCACTGCTCGCATGTATTTGACTAATACAGCAATTTCGATTTATTTCAAAGAAGGTTGTCTATATAATGTTCACATTTCCATTTCTAAGCATGTTTGAGAAAATATCTGCTACGCGTCCTATGATTGAGCGTCTAATCTAACCGGACTTTTAGAGAGAGAAGGCAAATTAATGTTTGATATGTATCTAGCGTATAAAAAATACATAGGTACCTATCCCAATATTTTTTTTAAAGAAAAAGTTTACTTTCTCCCTCTACGGAATATTTACGAACGCAACGAACGAACGTTTCACGCATTATGATTCAGCGGTAGGAAAAGTTGTGGTTCTTGAGAAATGAGATCCTAAACTTCAGGGCCTGAAGTCATATCACCCTTATCTCTTGAAAAAATCCAAAATGTTAGCTTTCTGGGCCATAAAACAAGAAAGTAAGTAATTGACTAATCACGCAGCGCCGTATTTGTCTATACAATAGAATTACGTCTGTTTTATTGTCAGATTGTCCCCTAAAATATATCAAGGACTTTTTAGTAGCAGTTAATCTCTTATAAACATGTCGTTTTTAAAAGCAAATTGACTTTAGGTAGGTATAAGTGTATAACTATAGGTATAACTACCGTACTCGCCACCAAGTAAATTTCTTTATTAAAAAAATTCCAATGGCAGCAAACACTTCTGTTAATATTGGTAGCTAATATTACCTACATTAGGTACTTACACGAAAATGCAAATTCTGTGATTTGAAGTAATTTGTTTACAAACAATACCTTTTTTTTTTTTTGCTGTGCGATACTTTTTAATAGAACTTTATATTTTTAATAATACTTAATTAGTTAATATAAAACAACAAAAATTTAAAAATAAAATGAAAATGGTGAGTAAACTTAGACTACCAGACCTCCGCTTGTCGCACCTGGCACAATACCTTTTACTTAATTTATTTTTAAGCAAATTACCTTTAATAATGTTACGCATAGACCATGATTAGGTATATACCTACGCATGGTACCTACGCATAGTACCAGAAACGCAAATTACCTGGTACGCAGATGACCATGACTGTATACGCATATTACCGGGTACACAGACCAGAAATTGCTAAGTTACCAGCGAATTACGTCAACCGATGCAACTGAGAATTGTAAGTACCTACCTACAATTAGGTTTCTTAAATATATCCAGTAAATGTCTTTGATTATACTCACATACTTACATTTTTTTTCAATACCTGCACTTAATCGCAAAGGCCCTGTTACTTAGGTGTTCTCTGAATCGTTCATTAGTGATAAATATTAATTAATTCGGGTTATTCTCAACGGATCACGTGATCTGTCGTGGTTGCATCTGATCAGTGATCACACAAGAAGTTACCAGTTCCATGAATAAACCAGTAAGATGAATAAATTACCCTCATACCTATAATTTTTTCTGAAAATCATCCTGTATTCAGTATCCTTCTATCTAACAATGGATCTATAATCTCTTTGGTGGGCGCCCGCGCTTCTAACTATACCTTACAAAATAATTATGTAATCATGAAAAATATATAAGTATTGGTTCACTTTCCTCGCTAAATTGACTGACTGAATAAATTTATCCAAATTGCTAAATACTCTTACTTATTACTAGGAATTTCGATTTGTTGTTTGATTTTCAATAAACCCTCCAATTTATTTAGCAAGGATTCAACAGTATCAACCTACCTATCATTTTTCATCATCATCATCAACAGCCTATTAATCTCCCCACTGCTGGGGCTCAGGCCTACCCTCTCAACGAGGGCGTGCGGGCTATAGTCCACCACGCTAGCCCAGTGCGGGTTGGAGGACTTCACATGCGCCTAAGAATTTCTTCTTCGGCGTATGCAGGTTTCCTCACGATGTTTTCCTTCACCGTTTGAGAGCAGTCAGTACATGTACTTATGTTTCAAGAAAAAACCCATTGGTACATGGCCCAGCCGGGGATCGAACCTCGGACCTTTCGATATTATAGGTCGCGTCTTATCCCCGAGGCCACTGACGCTCTTATTATTATCATTTTTAATGTAATCTAAAGTAGGTAGGTAGGTACTTACTGTAGATGACAAAACGAAAAACTTTGTACAATAAAATAAAACTTAATTATTACTCCTGTATATGTGATTGCTAAAGTTTGTGTAATTAATTTTGTGAGACCTTGTATACCTACACGACAGGTTGTAAAAAGTAGATAGATACCTACATGGCTCAAAAACGGAAGCTGTATAATTCCGCGCATGATTATCCGTATACAGCATAATATGGGCGTCGTGATCGTAGTTTCTCACAGTGCAGTGCTCGCCTCCGGGCGGGCCCCCCTCTCATAATAATTTTGACTGAATATAATCCGGGCGGAGGTAATGCAAGACACCTCCAACTAAACCAAATAAATGCTCTAAGTTGGATCGTAATAAAGTGTGATCGTAATAATAAACCTATTAACCAGAAATCGTGATTTATTGTGCCTCAGTGTCCGTCGTTAACAAACGGTGTTATTTATAACATTTTAAAATGTTTTTATGTCTACAAACAGAGCTTTATAGTCCACCAAACGGCTCGAAACGACGCCAGGAATATTTATTTTTATTGATGTCAATATCAAGAAAGCAACACTCATTATTATTGCTTTCTAGGGTTCCGTCAATCTCTTGTAACGATACTTACATACCTACACGACGGGCGGACAGACGCGGTATTTGGCGTCTGTCTAAAGCCAGCATCACACTGGGGCGCTGGGGCGGCGGGCGCGGCTGCGGACAGGTTAGTAGTAAGACGGATTGTATGCACGCACACTATCGCATGTTGAGACGCGACCTTCTGCACACACACGGCGTTTGTGTGTGTGTGTGTCCCGCGTCACTGAGTCTAGCGCCTAAACCGGTGAAGCGATTTGTTTTACATAACAAATTTAATTAATGCAGCTGTCAAAATTGTAAACATATAACTCAGTTTATAAGCAAGGGGTTACTAACATTTTTAATATAATAAATTGTTAAGTCGATTTAACTCGTTGTGATAGAGAAAGTTGTGCGGTGTGATACCGTTTATTTTTAAGGGAGGTTAATTCAAAAGCTAGAAAAAAGTGAAAATTTGTCAAGATACTTAAAACAATTTGCAAAATACTCACAAATACAAAATTTTATTTAAATCGCTTCACCGGTTTAGGCGCTAGATTCGGTTAACGGTGATACACATTTCATTATTATTATTATCTAAATTGTTTCGTCGTTATAATCAATTGTGAGAGAGAAAGTTGTGCGGTGTGGCCGTATTGTTTTATAAAAAGGTAGAGCCTTAAAAAAGAGTCCAGCGAAAGAAATATGTTCGCCGGGGATTGGTCAGAAATAAGTATTGATATATTTTTTCCGTTCTAACGGAGAAGGTAGCCCTGGTCGATTCATGGGTTTAACACACGAGCTGCCTCATTTCTGTTTGATATTAATTGCAGGATTTAATTTTTGAAATATTGGTACCCTCGAACCTAAATAAGCGAGTTCAAGGGACCGGGTTTTTTTTCGCTTGTATAGAGGTTTTTCACTAAGCCGACCGAGGACCGGTTGTGTGTCATCCAGGGTTGAACTCAGGATTTGTAATTTGTATTCGGTGGGGCCACAACACTGACATGACACAGATTTATAAACTAAACCTTTAGTTTATAAATCTGTGTGACATACTATACAGGACCTGCAGACGTGAAAAACGGCTCATCGTATAGTTTTCTAGTTCAGGTTCTCGAGAGTTAAAATGACAGAAGCTGGCACTTAAAGAGTTTTCTCGCTTATCCAGGTGTCAATCGCGCTAATTCTGAACGCTTTACCAAATCCAAAAAACGTTATGCCTCCACACATTTGGCAAACCTCTACAAACGCAAACGTGTAGAGCAGTGGTTTGGATTGCGTTTGTAGATGTTTGCCAAACATCGCACATCGTTCATGTGCGATGGAAAAGCGTTAGATAATTCCACAAAATTTAGAAAACTGAATAAAATAATAGGAAACTAAATCAAAGAGGTAAGTAGAGGATCAGATAATATTTTATAGTAGCTGTTGCCCGCGGCTTTGCCCGCGTGGAATAAGTTTTTCCCACGGGAAAAGTTTTCCGTGGTAAAAAGTAGCCTAGGTATATGTTATTTCAGGGTTTATGCTATCACTGTACTTTCATCAAAATCCATTTAGCCATTACAGTGTCAAATAGTAACAAACATCTTCACAAACATCCTTACAAACATTCGCCTGTATAATATTATTAGGATGTGACAAACGTGAAAACAAATCTCTCGTATAGAATTTTGGACTTTCTCACAAATAGGGTTTTTGAGAGTAACAATGGCAGGCAGGACCTGACAATTAATCTCTCATACAATTTTCTCCTAGGTCCCAGTTTCGTACAAAAATAATCTGGATATTTTTGGTTTTATTAAGATATTTCTTTTGACTGGGGACAATTTCATAAAGGTAATTGCTTAAAGCTATCAGTTCATATAAGTGGGTTCTTATAATGAGATCGTATAGAGAATCAGTTGCGACCAGGCCAGTTCTGGGGTGGACCCCCTAACTCCCTCCCGCAACATGCTTGGACCGACCGATGAATAAAAGGCACCGGAAACGGCTAGTTGTGAACGGCTACTTCCAGCCAGACAGTGGACGGAGATCTATTACTTACCTGCCGACACGATGTTTATTTTCATTAATGCTTGCATTCTATAGTCATACAACAATACATTGGTTGGTTGGGTAAATGCTCGGCTTGGCACCGAACCCTCCAAGCGAGGAACCCGCCTCGTACATGACCCGATTTTATTGGCTGAATCCTTTTTAACAATTAAACTTGAAAGTTAAATTTTTTAGATGCTAATCGAAGTATTAATGGTAATAATTATGGCCGGAGTTAAAATTCAATAAACTGCTCACATTATAAAATGCAGGGTATTATTATACAGGGTGTAAATATGCATGCTTGCTATATTTTCGGAGACAAATAGTAAGGAACGCTACAAATTATGCTATTTATTTTAGAAACTCCCATGTTTAATTTAAAATCTACAACAAATATAAGGTAACATGGTCTTGGAGTGCAGATCGGAATAAACGAAGGGAAAACAGCTTATGGGCAAAACGAAGCGAAACGGCGATTTCAGTGAGTTCAATTTTCACGATAAACCAAAAGTTCAATTCACAGATGAAAAAAAATTTCGTGTCACAGCGAGCCATTCCGTATTGTATCGAACAATTTTTCGGAAACTTAGGAAGTCGTAAAAAATACATAGGTACTCGTACGTCGACCGCACGTCAGTGGTAACACTTTGACCTTGAGCTGGCCTAGCCTATTGGAGTGTTTCAATAGTAGGAGAGACCAGTTTATACTGGTTTTGTTTCCACTGACGTGCGGTCGACCGTACAGTGAGCTGACGTGCGGTTCTCATTTATGAAAAGTCATTTCAATTGGCAATGTCCAAAAAGTCGCTATAAGTACAAAATGTTTCTGAATATCAGCTGATGGCTGATACCCCCTCTAACCGGTCACTCCAGTTATTTTTGGTTTAGTCCCAACTCGGCATCTACAAAAAACCCTATCATAAATCATATAAAATTCGTTGTTAAAAGTTAAGAATTATAATTTAATTAGACAGATTGTGTAAAGTATTTGGAGAATTGGTGGCGATCCTGTCTGACACACCCCTATCTCTTCACTCAGTCTCAATTCACATATTTTAAGATGAGAATAGGCCGATTCTAATGAAACTATAAACACAGCAGAACACAAAATATGTAGTAGTAAATGCGTATAGGACATGCCTTATAATTTAAAAAAAGGTTATAAAAGTATTTTGATTACTAGCTATATCGAAAACTTTAGAATTATAAAAGTACTTAAGTACCTACCCACTTTAACATACCATCGTACAGTTTATAATTATTTGAGTGCATAATTATTTCTATACTGGCTGTGTTTCTATATTTTACACAGTATCACTATCAGCTTTTTCGTAGGTATAAATTCACAGGTGTCAAGAAGGGACTGAACTATATTTTTTTAACATACAACGACATATCTCGTATCGCTTCAATCTAAGTAGTTTTTTATTTATCGTGGCGGACGTCGAACCATTTCTATACCTACCTACTCGTACTTCGTAGGTGAATGAATTTTTATAACTTAAAACTAACATTCATTTTGTTTGGAGCCAATTGGAGATAAAATTGGAAGCTCAGATGGCCACACTATTAGTGTACCTATGTAGTAAACAGTGCGGTGAAGAAAGATGAAGGAATATCGAATTAAAAGCTGAATTAAAAATAGTGTCTGGCACTCCTGTGCTAGTGGCGCCGCGTGCAGTGGCAGTTTTAGCACAAATTAGCTCCCATTGGCATCATCGGTTGGTGAGATCGATCAGGTCGGCGGGTATCCGGGTCCAAGGCTCCTCATCACCGCAGTCGCACAAGGTCCTGTCTCTGCATTCTAACGTCTGGTTATGGTAGTCGTAGCTGCCGTACTCATACCTATGACAGGTGGACAAAGAACTAAACTAAAGGTAGTAAAACAGAGAATAAATAGGAGAGAGATGTATGGCATGGAAATTATACAAGAAGCAGGAGACAGGATGAAATGTCAATTCTTGGAGGAGTCCTATGGGTGAAATAGAGTTGCTGAGAAGAAGAAAAAAAGAAAGAAGAAAACCAAGTCTTACCTACCCATCCTAACAAAGTTACGATACAATGTAAATAAAAATTATGAAATTAAATTACAATGTGTACAATACAATACCTACCTACAATTTGACTTTCAATTAGTTGTTGTCACCAAAAAAACGCTCACCCCTTTACCCCTCGCAACCTATTTTAATTATTTTTCCACAATAATAACCTATTCCATTCAACTCGTGGTGTTTTGACCAATTTACAATAGGCAGGTAGGTACTACAATTTAAGTTGTGGTTTACTCCTCGTGTGGCATACTGACACATAATAAATAGTCGGAGTGACTCGCCGCTATCTACTCGTATTGCATCGAGTAAATTGGCAACATTGTCCCAATGTACTATCTATGCTGGGGCATTGACAACATTAGAGCAGTGCCACGCACGAATCACGATCGACACTGCGCCGAGTGGTCGAGTCACACGCACAAACACTTATCTAAATCACGGAGGAAATAATAGTTTAAATATCGTACCTATTATTTACGAGTCCCAATAACCGAGCCACCACTCCTCGCAACCCAAATTGGTTCTGGTTTTGCTATTGCCACCAGTAGCTGAACTCCCTCATCGTTTTACTCCTCGCAATCTATTTTAGTTATTTCTCCACAATATAACCTAAGCCGAACCCTACAACTCTTACTAGGTGTTCTGACATAGTTTCCAAGGGCACACTACAATTATTTTTTTCTCTTTTTGGTTTATTCCTCGCAACTTAGTAAAATACTTAGTATTTTAGTTATTTTTTCACAAGGTAGTTAAAATAACTCACAGAACTCGGGGTATTCTGAAATAAGTTACAAATGATACCTATTATCTATTCTGTGATGATACCACAATTTGGTTCTGGTTTGACTATGTTGCCAACACGCTCATCTCTTTACTCCTTGCAACCTATTTTTGTTATTTTTCCACAAGATATCTAATAGATTATTTTTAAAGGAAGGAGCATCTTTACTTAAATAAAAACCATAATTTATCGTGCACATTATGATAATAAAAATTCGGATTACTTATAAAAAATACGCAACAGCATTACGCTATGTCATCTAACAAATAAAATAAATATGTACCTAACATAATATTATTAAGTTGCTTACCGTTTGTTACGTTGCTGTACAAGCGGCGGGTGCAGCGTTTACTATTGAGGGGTAGGTGCCAGGAAGGAGGGGGGGGCATCGGCGCTGTGGTGACGATATCACGGTAGTGTTGTCGGGGGCGGCGAGGGCAGCGCCCGTGTCAGCGGGACCAGCGGAGAGTTGCCGACGGAGAGGTAGCGGCCATGATTTGCGTCCACTGTCGGGCATAAATATGCCTTTCCTAAACGGGTGTAGGCAATGTCCATAATGGCTAATTTGGGCATGCACCGGTGGCGCTGTGATTGAGTAATAAACATCCAAATATACTTTCGCATTGCAATTTTGTAATAATTAGTTAGGCTTAGGATTAACCAAATGTACAAAGTTTCATGCAGCCATTATACCTATTGAGCCATGTAGGCGTGATCGAGTAACATCCAAAGACACTTCACATTTATAATAATAACCATTTATACAGTAGTAGGATTCGTAATCGTTACAACGTAATCAGATAGGATCCTAATGTTTATGTATCTAACCATCTAACCAAAATCAAAAGAAATATTCTAAAGACTTTCAAAACTCACGCAACATCATAAACAGTAGTCAGCATAAAGGTTTAACATAAGTAAGCCCCCCCCCCCCCAATGAAGAAAGCATGAACACGCCCCGTCGCGTCGGTACCTAGCTCTGGAAAAATCTTATTATATATCTTGGAGTCGGCCAACGAGCTCCACTATGAAATGATTAAGTTTCGTGTCATTTACTTACATAGCAACGAGAATGACATAAAACTGAATAAGTAGGTACTTTATGAAATTCTCGTCCAAGACATACCTACCGGCAATAATATGCCACAAAGGTAGGACAAAATAATCGTGATGCTTTCTCCATCTAGCGATCAATTTTTTCCTTCATGTCTGTCAAGAATGTGTGATTGTAGTTCTACCTAATGCGACCACAACTTAGATGTATCGTTAGGAGGCGTTGGCTTACCACGGGTGTTAAAGTGTCCCTAAACGATCATGCTTGCATGACATGCAACGTTTACGTGAATGTCATGCTGCTCGATGGACCATCATGCTTGCTATCAATCAGTACAGTGAAGCAACGGCCAGCACGTAGTTTGCATGTCATGCCGCATAATCGTTTATCCCTAAACGATTATGCGGCATGACATGCATTACGTGCTGTCACTCATGACCGTGTAGTGATTGACATGCAAACTACGTGCATGACATGCAAACTACGTGCTGGCCGTTGCTTCACTGTACTGATTGATAGCAAGCATGATGGTCCATCGAGCAGCATGACATTCACGTAAACGTTGCATGTCATGCAAGCATGATCGTTTAGGGACACTTTAACACCCGTGGTAAGCCAACGCCTCCTAACGATACATCTAAGTTGTGGTCGCATTAGGTAGAACTACAATCACACATTCTTGACAGACATGAAGGAAAAAATTGATCGCTAGATGGAGAAAGCATCACGATTATTTTGTCCTACCTTTGTATTTTCTTTTCTTTGGATTTTCTGACTCCTAAATCTGACTCGTTAGGAGCCCATTAGGAGTCAGAAAATCCTTGATATCACACATCAAGAAAAATCTGATTATCTTTGAAGCGATTTCACACAGACCATTATTTTAATTAGGGACGATGTGTTGATTGCACCAAATAATTCGACATTAATATTAGTAAATTACTACAGTTAGATTTATAACAAACATTGTTTATTTTGATGTCACTAACTACAGCCTATCATCACTCTACGTTTAATGTCTTAAACATAATGGTAGTCTCAAATAATTGACGTGGAGAAATGTATCCAATGTAGGAATACATTTACCCGCAATAAATATTGCAATAACAACTGTCTTGCTTCAGAAATCGAATTCGAAGACCTTCGTCAAATTATTATAGTAGAACAATCAAAACAATAACGTTAATAATATGTATGCCACGATCCCGCTCGGCCACACGATCAGATTGATTATAGATTAGAATAAACAAACAAATACCATTTTCGGCAGGCGTTTGTTTGACTCTTAACTCTACCGTGACCTAGCAGCAACCCAAAAAAACTATTACGTACAAAAATATTTTTGTACATTCATGGACCTTATATTACTTAGTAATACAATCCAATTTAACATCGACGTTGTAGGTATATTGATGTGATTGAGCCCGCCCGTTGCCTACTCAAATTAAAATGTTAGAATTTATTAACTTTCGGCGTCTAATAAATCTAATTAATAGATAGATACGGGTCTCCTCCTCTTCAAGTGTCTGCATTTAGTACTACCGCTGACTCTCACTCAAGCCGAATCGCGGCAGAAGTTCAGCTCTGACGTCATACATTATATAGATAGCCTTATAAATGCCAGATGTCTGAGGCCTGTGTACTTTGATCATATATTATTAATTTATTAATATACAGATGCCTACCGCAACAGTGCACAAAAATAGTGGCAAATCATTGCAATTATTAGGTCAATTATACCTGCCCTACGACTATAATTATGTAGATGTTCGAAATAAATCGTAAAGCTTTGGATTACGGTCGTATTTTAAGCGCAGATAGATGTATAATAAGTTCCAAGACATATTTTTAGTTGAATTTGCATGAAGTAGGTACTTTATCTAGGTAATATTTTGTTAGTAGGTAGGTAGGTATCTACATCTGTCACGTATGTCAATAGGTACTTAAATCGTGGTAAGAATCCCTTTTATTAAAAATAGTTTGACTATTACAACCACGATAGTCTTAAAAGTTATAACAATAAATGGCATTTGGTGTTAAATAAAATGTAGGTTATAGGTATTCCTAAGCCGTTAGTAGAATATTTATTACGATCACTATAGCAATAATGTAATTAATGCGAAATGAAATTAAGTCAATATGAGATAATTCCTTCTCACTACATGCTTTCGTGTTTTGATGGAAAGTACGCAAACTAACAGGTTACGGAACGTACACGACAACGTTATGTTCACTGTTCACTTAGTCGTGGCCATTGAGTACCTATCTCAGTGGCTTTGTAATTTCACTATATCGTTCTCAATCATACCGTTTTCATTTTTTAAAGTATCGTACTTGCCCATTGGATACCCTTTTGTGGAAAGGTTACTTCAAAGATTTAGAATAAATATGACTTAAATATTAAAAGGCAACCTATTCACACTATTGGGATTATGATCATTGATGCCAGCATTTATGTCAATGCTACTGAAATTATTTCCGTGATAGTTCAATGAACATTTCTGGCATCTTTTGTCATTTTCATAATCAATACATTGTCTACTGTTACTCAAGTCTGGAGTGCTAGCACTGTATGTAATTAAACCATAATATTTAGATCCGACGTTCAGTTTTTTATAGTCTTTCGTTTCACCTCTATCACTGGCACAGGCGTAGAAATTGCGATCAAGATCATTATATTCGCCTGGGCCTGTTGCATGTAATCACTGGCGGTTGTGAGGCAACTGGTGGTGCGCAACGTGTTGCAGGTGGAGATCGAGCCTCGGCCTTTTAGCGTCGTCATCGTCACTGCAGGGGTCATTATCAAGTGGTTCTTGCTCATCACACTCTTCGCCTAACTCTTCTTGTTTACGTTTTGCTGTCGCCATTTCAGCTGCATGCTTTTTTCGCCACTTTGTTCTTCTATTTTGAAACCATACCTGCGGGAAAATAAAAACATTAGGTACGTAGCGGAAACTTGAATAAAATATGAAGTAACATACTGAGCATACTGGAAAATTTAACCACAGAATGGAAATCACAAGTAGAAATTGAATCAAGACGATCAAATCAATAATATACGCGCTCACTCACTTCAGCATAGTTAAAGGATTACGGAAGAAATATATAATTATATGTATTTAACCTGGTCGAAACGTCGTCAGGTAAAGGTAAATAAAAATATTCGCACGCAATACCTGTGTATAAATATAAAGTCCAACACCTACATAAAATATGAAAAAAACGTAAAATGAGATTATTATCTTGAAATTGAATAAGAGGCCCAAAATTATTTAATATCAACCAAACGGAAAAAATATATAGATGGAGAAAACGTCTCCCATGGCTGCAGAATGAAAAAGAACCAAACGAGAGATTAAAAGCGAGTTAAATCAATAGTTATGCAGACGACATGGTGCTGCACGCTCCCTCGGTCAGCGCTCTTAGAAACTATGTCGACTTATGAGGTGTAAGCTACTTTGCGTGGTTTATTGTTTTATGTGGTATTTAAAAGTGTAAAATATTGCATCTAAGTTATGTCGATTCCGTGTTAACTTAAAACTCTAACTAAATCGCTTCAACCATGTTTAAGTGGATTAAATGGCACATACAGTGTGGTTTTTTTACTACGCCAGCATGGGCAAAACCGAAACCATAGGAGTTAGAGGGAAACTGTCTTAGGAACCTGTCTTTTTTTGTGATAACAATTTTGACATAGTAAATTTTTGGTCAAGCGTGTGTTGTCCATAAAAATGAGTCATTTTGATGATTTTTTTTTAATACGGTTAGACTCAGTTTTACGTAAAGATCATTTCATTAAAATATCGGAAGAAAAAATCTAAGCAGCAAAAGTTAGTCAAATTCAATAAATTGTTTTCTCATACAACGCCAGTGCAAAATAATCCTCCGTCCCTGACACCGTTTCTGCCTGCGATCTGCCTCAATCCCTGCCTCAATCCTTGCCACCATCCCTGCCTCTGTCTCCGTTTGTCTCCGTCCATACCTCTGTGTTGTTGAGCGATAACCGGTAACTATAGGCAATTACCTAGTAGTGGGTATACTGTTACAACCCAAGAACTATACAAACGTAGAAACTGCCCAAAAAAAAGAATATATTATATTACTAATACCAAAAGCATTTATTTTTATTAGAAACTAGCTAAATTAAAATTAGTAATAAATTAAAAATAAATTTAAAGTAGTGCAAAATGTTTGATAGCAGGTTCTTTCAGTGGTTCTTACACAATCACAAAATGCTTCACCTAGAACAGGCTGCTAACTACGGTATCAATTTTTAAAAGTGTATAAATATCTTAAAAAGTGTTAATGTCTCGAAAAAGTGCTATTTTACAGGTCAAGTTTAGTTATTCATTTTGGTCAGTCTTGAGCTCCTGTTGGCCGATTTGCAGCCGAGGCTTTTAACGTTGATTTCTGGGACACGTCATAGATGCCTGGAAAGAAACATTTTATTATTAAATACCTAGGCTAGTTTTTTTCATAGAATGTCCCATCATGGGTACTTATATATTTAATATCTCGAGGTTTTTATTCAGCGTTGAAATCCTACCTTCCCTCTCTTAAATAAAACAATTTCCAGCAATTTTCACATAAATTGTGCCTACGATTTGCTATTAAATTCACATTTGGTAAAGACTCATTACCTGTAGGTATATTATATTAATACTGCAACACCTTGGTTGGGTAAAAATCGTCCAAAAAAAATTATATGCTCTTCACACGCTAGTTGAAGCCATTTAATTATACCTAGCTACACTCAGAAATATAAACTTAAAACTACCCCACTATTTACTATTTTATAAACCTATCTTTGTTTGTATTGTAGAGGTACCTCGTTCTCACGGGTAACAAAAACTCAAAAACGTCGTGGGTGGGTTTAAGTAGAAAGGTACTTACTTTACTAAATATTTTGTGGTAGGTAATTTTATTGTAAGTAGGTTCAACTTAAACATAGAATTTACTATAAAACTTGGCATATAAATTACACTCTAACTATAATAATACCACTACTACTACCTACAGAATAAAAGTTTGAACATTATGAATTTGGTTGGACAACTTGAATCAATTAGCCATTTGGAAATAAATTTTACTTAATATAATCCATTAAGAGCAGATTAATACACACCCCTTCCTAAATACGTTTGTAGCACTAAATCATGTCTTAATATACAAAATAACGATAATCAAATCATTGTTTCCCTTGGAGCATTATGGCGCATTTATGTATTCTGCGAAACATAACCCTAACGGCCTAACATCTTACCCTCTATTATGCGAAGGTTCCAGATAATTCGATATTGCCTTTACACCCACTTTAGATAAAATACTTATTAGGTATTGTTTAGATTTGAAAGCTGAGGTGGTATGCAAATACATATTTATATTTTTACGCCAAAATTACAGTATGATCCTAAACCATTACAAATCATACTTTTTGGGCGAAATCAAGTACCTATTTAATTTTATGATAACTTTTGGAGGGAAATAAGAGTGGGGAAATATGTACCTATAACGTGTGTGGTACATATATCCATGTGGCGGTCGTAACTTTTATTTTTATTAGTAGTCATCATAGGTAAGTAGGTATCTATCGTTTTGATATTCTCCGAGATTCATGTTATTGAACTTTTGTGATGATTTGTTGCTATGTACTAGTTGTTGCCCGCGACTTCGTTAGTACCCGCGCGATTTATTTAAAATGTGCCGATTATTTCCGAAATTCGGCCAACAATGGACAATTTGTCTCGAAACTCCAGCGGGACTATAAAATCAATAGGTAACGGTCAGGGTGAGTGCAACTCTCGAGCCGAGGGTTCGTGTTATATAGATACCTACATAATTATTCAAATAAGTACACCAACGCCATTTGCGGTTGGCAAACTCAAATCTCCTAGTAGTTCTCCTTTCCTAAGGGCTACCTCTAGTAATTACACCCGGAAGGTCCTTCAGAACCTCGACCCGTCGCTCCACCGCCCATGAGATTCAAAACACTGTTCTCTAACCGCAACATTAGCAAAATCATCATCAACACATTAAAATTGTGTGAGAAAATTAGTGTAGTTTTTTGCCTAGAACAAAAAAATAATAATTTATATTAGGTATCGTTACACGCGAAGCCGGCCAGTGAAGCCACAGAGGCTTGACTTCCTTCAAAAAATTGCTTTGAAAAATTGGGGAAAAAATGCGGACGGTACAGTTACGTACTTACTTAAAAAAAGCTATTGGGAAAGAATCCAAATAGAAAAAAAAGAGTATGATTCATAAAAATTAATACAGGTACCTATATCGCGCTAATTCTGAACGATATTACCAAGTCCAAACCATAACCAAAAACGTTATTGTTTTTGGTTATGGTTTGGATTTGGTAATATCACCCCCTGATATACGTGAACCTATATTACGTTTTCTAATAAACGACGCGGAAGCAAAGGCGGAAGTATTAGGACTACATAAAGTGGCAGAACACGATTTGAAGACCAGTTGAAAATCCTTAATTTCGCTGGTTACAATACTATCAGTATCTACTCGCACTGAGATGTAATTTATACATGTTAAATAATAGTTATTTGTTATGCAAGGCTGCAAAGTTGGTTATTTTGTGCGAGAATTAGTATTGAATCCTGAGCGTAGCGAGGGTTTCAAGTTACGAGACACAAAATAACTTTGCTGCCGAGCGCAACACACAATTTTTCACCTCACTATAGCGAGGATAATACTAGGTGAATTGAATCCTTTCGGCGGTTTAGAACTACAAATAAAAATAACCACAATTAGAATTGACCACTTTTTTAAATGTCCACCTTCTACAAATTAGTAGAAAAGTTTTTTAAAATATTTTTCCAGGTGCAGTTTCCCACGCAGATTTCGAATGAGAAACTATATCCTTCGGAGCTTGTGAGGTGAAAATATTATTAAATGTATAGGGTAATATTCTTCATAATATAATTATACTTAATCAAAAAAATGTTATATACAGAGATAAACAAATAAATGGTAGGCTAAAATAAAACTTAACTAAACTATCAAAGATAAAATAATTGAGCCATATCTGCGACACCGTTCGGTAGAGTCTTACTGGACGGCGAGGCTCAGACTTTGACCGAAATTAAATTAAATAATTTTTAAATATACTTATTCATAGTTTTATTGTCTAACATACCCAATTATTAGGTACAGCGACCGCACGTCAGTGGCAACACCACGGAACACCGGAAAAAGCTCTCCAGAGCCGTAAAGCCTAGTTTAAAAAAAACCCGGAAGAAGCTCGCTACGCTTATTAAATCTGTGGGCAACACTCTGACCTAGAGCTGGCCTAGCCTATTGGGCCGTTTCAATACTATGAGAAACCAGTTTATTTATACTGTTTTTGTTTCCACTGACGTGCGGTCGATCGTACCTATTGAGTAAAAACTCCCGTTTTCCTTGCAGTTTATAAAGTTATGCCTTGTAAAGTTCCCTAAGAAACGTAGGTATAAACACTAAAGCGCTATTTCATTGGGCGGTAATTACGAATCGTGGTGTAATTGTAATGATGAGAAAGATTTTATCAAAGGCGGCGAGCTTAGATGTCATTTAAATTTAAATTAAGGTATTATGTTGTTTTGACTGAGCTTACATGCTATTTAAATGCGCATTCGTTTGTGTTATCGCGGCACGTTCGTTGGGGGTGATTATGGATGCAATTTAAAGTAAACGCCGAGGGTGGCCCTTCGGACACTTTCTACCCACGAATACCTACACAGTTGTAACACTAACTACCACTATAATATTGTACAGGGTCGTTCACAATATAACATAATGTCACAGGCTGTATACAGCAATTATACTCATAGAAGTTTTATTATTACGATTGACATTTTCCTATAGTGATTGATTAAAGCTCTATTTTATACTTACGAGAAATATCTTATTTAAAAAATAATTATTTATAAATGTTTATTATTATTATTTATTAACTTAATAAGTAACTTTAAAAGGGATATATACAAATAAATGTAAGTGAGCTGTAATTTAATTAAAATAAGCTTCACTAATTATATTTTTTAAGTTTTGTAAAATTAATCCCGAGCTATCTTTTTCTTTGCGCCCTGTGTGACGTCATCGTTAATTCTCAAAAATAAAGAGAGGTAAAGAGACTGTATAAATTAATTTATGTCTTACAACTTTGTAAATACGTACCTACTTATTTTTTCCAAAATCACAAATATCGAAAATCACATAATCAAAATAAATCATAAAAACAAATAAACCAAATATACGTATGGTATCGAAGTAAACTAAAAAGCTATTGTCTACATAGAATGAGTTCTGTACTGTATATTATGATAAAAATGAACTTTTTTTTTTCACTTTTACCACCCTCACTATCTACTCTCTCTTCTAAGATTTTAATTTATTATTCCTTCTAATCAAGCCGAGTTGCTGATTGAAATTCGTCCCAGTTCAATAAAGTTCGAAACTCTGCTATTTTTTTCCAAGCACAGCCTGTGGCCATTTTCACATGACTGTATTTTCGATCGCGCAATATCAAGACGGCGAGTCCTAAATCGATGGGAATGGTATTCAATTAATAAAGCATATAGGTAGGTATTCTATGTTGCACTCATTGTATGCGTTACAGTTTCAATTTAGTTTATTTCAATAAAACGAAATACATTGTGTCGGAAACAACAACATATTACGAATATAACGACTCAATATGTTTTCAAACTTTTCACGAAATTATAACAGACACCGATTCTATAGTTCCGCACGTGCAGGTAACAGGAATATATAAGGAGGGGTGTGTAAATGTGGGCAGAGCAGAGAATGAGGAAGGACAGAGGATGGTAGGGTGGTAATTAGGGAAACATGTAAGGAGGCTGGAAGGGAAGGCGGTAGTGAGAGAGGGCGGGAAGGGCAGAGAGGGCGGGAAGGGCAGAGAGGGTGAGCAAATGAATGGGATGAGAGTAGTAGGTAGGATGGGAATGAGGGAGGCCGAAAGGAAAGGAAAACTGGTATGTTAAGTGTTCAGACTATTTAAAAAAAAGGTTTAAAATATTTATACACTCATAATATCTTTGCTACTTAGAGAAAGCTCATATTATTATCTCCATTTGTGTCACGCTAAGATTTTAAGTACCTACCTAATAAGGTACAAAATGCTCTAAAAATGTTTAGAAACGATATATTTTTTAAAGTAAGTACCTACTGACGATTATGTAACTGTATGATTAAAATTTTGTCCGTTTCAGCGCTCGTTGGTATTTATTTCCACACCTAAGCCACCAAATATGTACTCGTATCTGATAGTGACCTTTATAATTCATTAAAGAAGTCAAATTACCTACGTATACATGCTGCACTGAAGAGGTGCGATTGCAGCTAATGGTAATAATGATATTGCTCATAAAATTCTACCTGTCCGCTGGTCAGGGTCTCTGACCTTACCAGTCTCAACCCAAATCCAACTACGTCATAATGTCTTAAATAACTATGTAGGATTACGATATCACAAGTTTCTATAGCACAGGATACCAGCCGGTGGTGTGGGTACTTTCGCTACATGCAACCGTCGATGTAGTGACAGTCGATGTTGTGAACTAGACCCGCCGCAAATACGTACGCACACGAATCAGCGTTGTTAGTGCTGTTAATGTCTTGGAACAGATTCGAAGATGGGGAGACCCTCTCCTACCCTCCCCCCCCCCCATGTTTTAAAATGCCGAAATGCAGAGTATGGCAGCTACATGAAATTCAAAGTCCTTATATTGTATAGCTTTTGAAAAAAATATACATATTTGGGGAAACCTACCTAATATTTCTAATGGTACATCGTCGTGATACTATGCATACCAGCAGAAAAAAGATAATAGGCTTAAAACCTCCACCTGACAAACGTTAGGCGAGTAGCGAGCACAGCTATGTCATAAAATATAATAGTAATGTTATAAATCCAGATTCGTAAGTAGGCAATTACCATAGATAAAGTGAAGCAGGAGGATACGGTACTCTCTTACATTGCATATAGATTCGGTGCACGACTACATGCACACGGACATACCTACACACGCTAAATCAATATTGCGGTTGTTCCGTTCTGGACTGACCAAACCCAAGTACCATGGTGCTTGGATTTGTAGGATCATCCACAGTACATATAAAGTAACTTATCTTCCTATTTTTGGTTTTATCTAAGGTAATGGCCACAATCAATGTGAACAATCAATATTTTTCTAGACACAAAATGGAAGAGCCAAAAGCCCAGAGATAATTATCTAGGTATTTATATTAATAAATTTATCTAGAGAATAGGTAAATACAGCTTTAACTTGATTCAAATCTATCTCAATTTATTAGGTGTTAAAAAATATTGATTTCGTTCGAGTCGACAAAATAATATGAAAATTCGCATATTCGCATAATTTAAAAGTAATAATAATTTTGTGTAAACAAGTAGATATCAAATAAATATACAGTTTGATTGCTTTTTTTAATTGAAGGCGAAGGAACTGAGCCATACAAGTACTTCATACATAAGGCCATTCACTACCTGGCACAGACTTTGACAATTATTCAAGTACAAATTAGTCCTTAAAGGCTGCAATAGTCAATCAGTTCGTCGCTATTAGTCATGTCATTTCCAGTTTTTCATTACATTAGTACAGTCCATTATCCCAGTCACCGTTACCGTCACCATCCAGCCAATAAGTTAGGTCATGCAGTCAATTTGTATATAACATCGTTCTCCCTTTCACTCCCTCCATTTTTCCTTCCACTTTCCTTACTTCCTCCGTCCCTCCCTCTCCTTACCTCCCGCTTACTCTACCTTCCTCTCATTCTCCGCTCCCTCGGTTACTACAGGATGCTACGCATGTATTTAGATGGACTAACCATAATATTTTTATTTTGTTATTCTATACAATTTAAGTGCCTAGGGAATGTAGCGGTATGATTTTATACCTGTGTAGACGCAGACAAACTGCTTGCGGTATTGTAGGCCAAGCGCGACGCCTGCTTTCGACCCCCGGTACTGCTTTGCCGCCCCGGCTGGATGATGGCAAGCCGCCACGGTTGATGTTGCTTGACTTTTCATCTAATCAAACATGTGAAATATAAAATACATACCTAAAATAACTTTCCTATGTAATTTTTTGATTAAATGTATTTTCGGAATATTTTATTCAGGTATTTATTTTGTTTCCTGATTTTACAATACACATAAAACAAAAAACGAAATCAGTAAACGATAATTTTAAGATGCGCAGCGCGTAAGGGTATCGCACCATTATTGAACGGGCGCTCCAGCAATGAACACTCGTCAAAAATCTACCATTATAACAACTAAGTGACTCAATTTTAACAGTTTTAGGGTTTATATGGCATACATAGAGCCGTAACAGATGCACGTAACATTATTAAAAAGCGACATTATAAATTTTTTTGAGAAACGTTCTTTGTCCTGCTATTTGATATGCTTTTATTGTGAGTAGGTATGGCACAATATCGCTATTTTTAAATTATAGTCATAGATTATCGGAATCCATCCAACCGAGCTGGAATAACGGACGTCGGAATATGACTTGATATAATTAAAACTAAACTAATAGTGCGTAACGCTACCAATACGTGCCACTCGCCCCGCGCCCGCGCCCTGTAATCCGATTACAGAGATTGGAAAGTCAATCACTTAGCCGATCGCGCGGCATAACGAAATCAAACGATTTGGATTAAATGCAGGCGATATGTAGCCGAGGGTTGTGTTGTTTTGTTCTTCGCGCACATGTCTGTATGTAGGAACACCGAGTTTTAAGTATTTTTGTCGTAGAGCCCATTTGGTCGCTGATAACATAACTTGTGAATCTGAATTGGACGCTTTTTCAAGGTCTCACCCTGCCAATGTCTCATATTTATACTAACGACTAAATAAGACATTTCTAATTAGATAATCAGTACTTATGTGAAATCCTCCATTAAAAAAATTATGTAGGCTGTACTCGGTAAAGTCGCAGCTTTTACGTGAAACGTCTTTGTTGCCGCTAACGTGATAATTCAATATTTGCGTTCATTCAACCTTTTTCGTATTGTTCATTTCTTCGTGTGCTGTTACAAACTTAAAAAGTGTTTGTTTTCTTGTTTGTTTATTTGTTTGTTTGATTGATTGATTGTATGCGCTGCTTAATAAAACGATGAGTTATTTTAATTTCTAAATTTAAGTATACCTAGATGACAAAAAATCATCATCATCATCAACAGCCTATTAATCTCCCCACTGCTGGGGCTCAGGCCTACCCTTTCAACGAGGGCGTGCGGGCTATAGTCCACCACGCTAGCCCAGTGCGGGTTGGTGGACTTCACATGCGCCTAAGAGTTTCTTCTTCGGCGTATGTAGGTTTCCTCACGATGTTTTCCTTCACCGCTTCAGAGCAGTCAGTACATGTACACATGTATGTAGAACAAAAAATATATATCATAAACTTAGGACTTTATGATATAATTTTTTTTATTCATTTAGCTCATAATTTGTGTATCAGTAAGCACTTAATTACTTACCCTAAATAAAATATACTCCTAAATTATTTTTAATAAATGTTTTTTACAATACTATAATTAATCTATGTCATAAAAAAGTAGGTAGGTACCTACCTACGTACGTAATTAGTATTTACTTTTTATGCATTTCAAAATGGTAAGAATTACGTTCAGGAGAAGATGGAACTTTGGTATCTCTGTATTGTACTACTGAATACAAACTATGTATTGAATAAAGAGACCAAATTTGAACATCCTGTATGTTCCGTTCCCTACTATCCACCCCATCTTCAAACTTGTCCAAGACATTAATAATACTAATGCGTATGCCAAGTTTCGTTGAAATCGGTTCGTATTTTGCGGATTGTTTATATTATTATTATGTAAATACATATTATTATTGTTTTGTTGTTCGTTCAAGTTTTTATATTGTGGGATATACTCGTAACAATCAAGAATACTACTCGCGAAACAGATTTAAACTAAACGTGGCATTGGTGCGTGCTACCGCCTTCAACATCTACCTAAAAGGATTAAATTCATAACAATAGTGTCAGTAGCGACTCGCACGCTGCTATTGACATAAAGTGACACATCATTAAATACATCTCTCACTCTTCTGAATAGGTGCTGACCTGAAAAAAAGCGTGTCTGCTGTACACTGTATAGACGCAGATGTTTTGCGTTCTCCTCCCTTTCTCCCTCCGTCCCTGCCTCCCTTATTCTAACACGCTTTTTTTCTTTACGATCGTTTGTTCATTTATTAATCAGAATGCTTCTCTCTGTAAAAGTTTCTAGTAAGGTTTCCGACCTTATGGGTAACGTTTATATTTTGTAAGAAAAGTCTATTATAATTATGGCTACTCGTACGCAAGTAAACATATGGTCCATAATGTTGAATTCATAAAATGTGGAACTCACATAATAAACATAAATATATAAAATAAAACATTTTTTAAATTTAACATTATGGACCGGAAGAAATAAAAAGTATACTGTCTCCTCAGCATTCTAATGGTGACATTGAAACCACACAACTGACCCTTGAAAGCTGAAATGGTCACTTACCTCCCTTTGTTGGAGACTTAAGTTCTATACAATGAAGAGCCTCACTTCAAAAGATTCTGCAAAATGGACACAATTAATAAAAGCATTTAATTTGTAGAGAACATCAATAGAATGGATTATTGAGATTTCACTCAAGCTATCAGGAGCCAAAGTGGTTTCTCCATTATGTCAAAAATGTGTAAAAATATAAAATAGACAGGCAAAAGTAATGAACAGAAATTTAATACGCTTTTCTTTTTAATGTGCAATAAAATCACTTAATTCTCAGTAGTCTATAAAGGACAAAAAACTTAATACGTAAATAAGTACCTAATATAAAACTATCTGACCAAATAATAAATAAATTAGAGTGTAAAAAAAAAAGTGATTGGGGATCAACTTGGCGCTTCTTGATTACATACAAAAATAGTTTCTATTTCTTTATTCAATAACATCTAAAACTGAATGTAAGTGATAATAAATTAGAGTGAGTGAACAATGCCGCTGGTGTCTATGTGAATACGTCCTCTGATTATTGAAGAGGGATGTGCATTATTCAACGCGACTGGCCACTTTCTGACATCTCTAGTTCCCTCCCTGTCATTCCTTCCGCACCACCCTCCTTCCCTCCCTTCCTCCACCCCTATTTCCCATCTCGCTCTGTTCCTCCATCCCTATTTCTCACCATGACTCCCTGTCTCCTTCTCTCCCTCATTTCTCTATCTCCGTCCCTTCGTCCGTCCCTTTCTACCTTATGTCCTCCTCCCCTTTGGTCACAATAAATAGCAAATCGAAATAAAATACAATAATTAATTATTATGCCAGCAACCTAGCATGAGTTTTGAGCAAGTTATGTAGGATGATTTTTAAATTTCATATTATCGACATTATAATTAAAGAAACAACTTTTATTACAGGAATAATCAAAAGTTTATAATATTGCAATTAAGAATGTCTAATTAAACAAGACAGTATCTAGCCGCATCGTCTTTGCTTTTAGCTCTACATACAAGCAAATTTCACAACACAACTTCAGAATATTTTGAGGGATGCCCATGTCCGCCAGTGGACTAGATAGCATTTAAGCTAATGGTGATGTAAAATCTCGAAACAAACCTGCCTATCTCAAATTCCGATTTAGCTACCCAGATAAGTCTACCGTCGTCGTCGTGAACAAATGTCAAATATCGTTCGAACCACAAAAATGTATGATTATTAACGACACCATACGAAAATTCGATTTGGTTCCGCATCTTGTGTTCTGAATTCCGAATAATCATACCTAACATTGATAGGGATCTGCGTACTTACCTACCTAAAATCTGTCAAAATGTCATGCATAGTGATCTGTTAATGGATTTCAAAACAAATGTCAATAAACCTGGAATACGAAACCCATATTATTCAAATTAGCTAATGGTATGGCGGCCATATTTCAAAACAAGCGTCAAATTGGCAGCGCCACACACGCAAAGTGGAGCAAAAATGTTATTTGCAAGTAGGTATCTTCATTCGTTCGATACAGCACACTATAAGATTATTTTTCGCTTCCTGGTTCGTTCCATTAGACTTATAATAACGAATTGTTTATTACTCTACCATTAGAGAGTCTACCTCTCCACGGTTTTACTGTTTATTTCGTAAATGTTAGCATGCTGTTAGATAACTAGATGGTTTCCGTGACCGTCGTCGATTGCATCTTTCCAAAATCAAATAGGTACCATTTGTCGAAAATGTCCTAAAGCAATTGCCTCTATTTACAAATTGAGCTCAATAGCTAATGCCCCGTGCACTAATTCTTTATCCCTACTAACTCTAAATACGTAGGCATCATTCGAGATACAAGTGCTTTTATTCACAAATTGAGCTCAAAAGCCAATGCACCACAAGGGTGCGTTACTGTACAAATTTAATTTCACAGCTTTGTGCGGTAGTTTAGTCTCTATTTCGTTAGATGAAGTTGTATATTAAGTGTAATTGTAACGGCTGGTTCTTTCAATTCCCCTACATGAATGTCACAGCTCATTTGGCATTCGATAAAATTAATCCGTAGGGAAGATTAACATGTGGAGGGCCCCATCCGTATTTACACATGTGACGCCGTTGCCTGCAGCAGTGTAATGGGAATGCATAATACAATTAATTGTTGACTGATGATTGTTTATTAGGTACCCGACTGCGAAATGCTAAGCGAAATTATGTTTTTAGGAGATTTTGTAAACTGCGTATACGCTTGACTAATTGAAATAAAATATAAACATGATTACTTATCTAAAATCTTAACATTTTTCGTATTCCAATATGCATCATGTCTCAACATCTTTGCGTTTGCTGTAGCCTATAAGAACGAACAAAGTTGCAAACCTTTTGCTTTAAAGGTTATTAAAAGCTATATATTTTTTATCTTGTAGGATTAAACAATACCTAACTGTAAACTTTGCGTACATGCCAAAGTCAAAGTCAAACTATTTTATTGAAAATAAGTACACAACATGTAAGTACACTGGGTACATTTACAACGTCAAATTTTTATCTACCACCGCTTCCAAGGTGTTAGCGCTGGGAAGAAGCGGCGCAACAAACTTACGCCTGTACCTACATTGAAATTTGCAAAAAAAGAAATTGAGAGATGAAAGATAAGTGAGAAAGTACATTATGGGAGAGGAGAGAGAGAGAGGGAGCCAGGAAAATCCCTGTAGGGGGATGTAGGGAGGGGTTTAAGTGAGGAAGGGAGATATGAATAAATGTATACGTACCTAAAAGAATAGCTTACCTCAATGTTTACTACCTATAAGCTAGTGGCAACGCCGCCTGAGTCAAGCTTTTAGTGTAACCTCACATTTAAATAGAAATATCAATCCTATAACCATATTTATTAAGTCTTAAATTAGTCTCATTACTATAAATCAAGGAAATTATTAACATGGTAATATAACTTGCCCAGGAAATAGGATATCTAAAGTTACGGCTCTTCGTTTCATTTGGCGCGTCATACTCTTGATCCGCCATTTTGTGAATCTAGTTCTAATATTAATTATTACGCGAACTGCTAAATAATGGGATGATTTTGTCGGCTATTGTCAGTGTATTTATTAAATAAAATGTCGAAACCTTACGTAGATACCTATCGCAAAATTAATCGACTTTTTGGTACAAATAGGGGCAATGTACTTTTGTGCATATTTGACCTTGCATTTGCCTAGGAATAGTTTTGGTTCCTGCGGGAAATTTACAAATCAAGATTGATAAGGCTTTTGGTAAAGCGTCAATGTTACAGATCTGCCTTGAGTGAGTCGCATATCAATCAATTCCTGCAAACGTCAGTGTTACAGATATGCTTTCTGGCCGCGAAACAATCAATTCCCGCGACCGTCAGCTTCACAAATAAGTTTCGGGTCGCACGTAAACCGATTGCTTCTTGCGACCATCAAGTTTACCTGTAACAAAAGAAAAAGTACTAGGTATCATGTCATATGAATTCTTTTAAAAGGGGCAAGAATTTTCGGCTTAACTAGTTATGTCGCCCAAAGGATATTTAAAGGTTACTTATAAATAATAAGTCAATCTATCTAGCATTGTTAGAACTGACAAACAACCACTCAGATCCAATGTTGCAACATTGATTTAGGATTATAAAGTAAAGCGTCTCGGCAATATATTCTTGTTTCCGAAGTAGGTAGTACGATTACAAACCAATGTCCGGCATTACTTACTCTGTGGTTCCGCGCCTCGACACTCACTCACTCACGAGCTCTCAAGGTGCAAGCACGTGCGGTTCAAGTATAGTAAGTAAATTGGAAGCGAATAGAGTTGTTAACGCCCCCCATGTAGGGCAACGATGCCATTTCAGATTCCTAATTAACTTTTTGCATATTTCAATTTGGTGTCACTAAAAACGTTAAGTAGGTACGTACTACTTTGAAAAACTTTAAATTTAAAAAAAGATCGAAAAAAGTACATAGTTTAACGTTGTAACATCGCTAAATTAGATATCGCGCGTTCGTATTTCCGAAGACAGGCGAACATTGCCGAAGTGCTTAACTCTTAGGCGAACAAAGAGTATAGAGTTAGTTCTTATACTCACACCTACCACTCAGCTTAGCAGCTTTGTTTCATATACTATATCCTAATAGCCCTCATCACAGTTGCACGAAACACTATTTAGGTCCCTAATGATATCACAGATAAGATTTATAAACAACATTTTAAACTAATGTAGGAGACTATTAATAGGTTGGAAACCACCAAGGGGCGCCTGACGCGAGATGACGGGGCGCTCTTGCTCATGTGGGGAGATAAGCAAGCTGATTAAATTATTTTGACTGATCGCATTATAATTCAAATTTAATGGTGTTTTGATAAAATAGATTTTTTATGAATGCTTAATGATTATGGCACGATTAAAAGGCAGCATTATCGTTTGCTGCAGAATTTTTAGTGGAACTGATTATCCCTTTGGAAAAATTAAACGAAATGAAATTGTTTTAACGGAAAATATCACCCACATCACAACATTAGATACTTAAGCTTGGTTTTCCTAGAGTAGCGGTGCCGTCATTTAGCGGACGTAATATAGCGGTGAATGACGTCACTAGAACCAATGGACTAAACGACGACGGCTCTCTAGGAAACCGCGCCATTTTGATTACATAGAGAACGTTCTAGTGACGTCATTCACCGCTGTATTACGTCCGATAAATGACGGGCACCGCTACTGGAGGAAACCATAGCTTCACGACGAAAAAATCTTGATTTTTATACATAAAAAAAAAGTAGCAAAGGGAAGCTATGAATGTTCGTCAAAACCTTATTTTATCCGGGTTCCAGTTCCAATTAACAATTTGCGCCAATGAACACGGTTCTGGCATATTATATACTCTGTGGTACTAGCATCATAAGATAAGCTATCATAAGATAGCTATAGTTTAATAGCGTAGGTTCATTCGAGCGGCTAAACCAGTAGGTACAGTCACATTCCGGACTATGTGGCCAGTCCTACCTAGCAGCCTATCAAATTAGAACGAACTTGGTCATTTATCGTAGGGCACTGAGTGTACAACATAATGACTTAATTAATTATTTCCTACGTGTGTACCCACATGTAATTTATTATGTACGTGTTTGTAATTATTATTAAGACCTATTTCATACGCCGTGGTATAAATAATGAAATTTGAATTCTCATTTCAGAATAAGGTTTCAAGTATAGCTTTTGTGGAGGAATGGAGGAGGATAAGGAAATGTTGGTGGAAAGTAAACGATTCTCGGACGAGGGATTAATAGCCGTGGTTATAGATGGTCGTTCCTCGTGCTCCACCCTCATCAACGAAATTGTTGATACTCGTATACCTACTTACCCATTTACAATTTATTATCAGTTATTTTTGGAGTCGGTGACAGCCGGCGCCGGCGCGCCTGCGCCGCCCCGTGTCATTCGACCACAGAACACGGAAAAAGCTCGCTACGCTGCCGCTCGCTACGCTCTGTTCTGTGCATTCGACAAAAGTTTGTTGCAACTAGGCAATTTATACTGCCCTTCTTAGCTGGCACCGACTCCAAAAATAACTGATCATAATCCTGTAAATTGGTATAAATATCAATAATTTCGTTTTTCTTTGCTTTGAAGTAGGTAATTAAAGTATTTTTTCAACATTTTAATTTTGTACCTATATGTAGTTAGGTGTAGTATTGAACACGTTTTTTTTCTAAAAATAATTACTACTTACATCCAACTCCTCCAGCGTTCCCCTCCTTTCCCCTTCCCTCCTTCCTTTTCACATCTTTCCTCTTGCCTTCCTTTATTCCTTCCCTCCCTGGACCCCATATCCCCCTCTCACTCTTTCCTCTTTTTTATCACTATTATAAATTTAATTTGACAATTAAAATTTTCAAAAAATAATTGTGTGCCACCTAAATATTAATCTAATCGATACATATTACACTAATTAAATAGGACATAAGAATACCTACTTGCATTTCTAGTACCTACTTATTGTCATAGAAATCACGCTATCACGCATCTGAAACTAAAAACAATCTGGTAATATTATAAGTATGACACAACTAATCATCAGTCCATCATTATCATCGTTCATTAAAAATTACATGCGCACGCTCATCCATGGTAACAATAATTTTTAGCGTTTCTTTACTTTTTTTATATTTATACTTTGGTAATAAATTAAATTCAAGAATTGAATCAATTAAATACTTTTATTCAGCTAATTATGTTTAACATACAAGCAGTAAAACCCAATTTGTCACCCCGGAAAGCGAAATTGTCACCGGCCGATAATAGGCCTTATCCTGCGGGTGCGCAATAATACCATATCAAATCAAAGTCACTCTAAAAGGTTCTATACAATACGGGTGATGTGAGACTAAAATGGTATAATAGCTGATAGGCACAGCCTATTTCTCAAAATTTAATACAATTTATGACTCGCAGTTAAATATTTAGGATCATTGGCACAATGCATTGAACCGGAAGTAAGCCGTGTATTCACCGTAGATGGAACTAAACAGTTTTTATCGGGGTCTACCTAGTCGGCGGATGTTCAAACAATAGATTTGAGAGTCCATTCACTATTTTACTACCATGAAGGTAAAAATTCGGCCGCGGCGCCCGCGCCGCCCGCGCCTCCTTTATTATATTACGGAGTCAGAATCAAGTCAAGTTCGACGAAGCCATTAATGAATTAATAAGATTATTTTATTCGTGTTGTAATGGGAGTAAAATGAAGCGTTATTAATTCTGAGCCGTAATGAGGTGGTAGTCAAATTCGACTAGCATCCGGATTTAAGGAACCGTACCTATTCATGTTATATCCAAGTAGTTTTTTTACCCTACTAATGACTAGATAGTTTTGTGGGATAATTAGTTTGCTGTCGTTTTAATAGGGTCCCGTATCCGAATGGTGCAACGGAGGCGTATGACTGAGCCAACTGTCTGTCAGAGTAATTTTAGGCCTTTAGATCAGCGCCATGAGAGACATAATGTTGGAGTTTTCACTGTTTAAGTAGAACATTACTTTATTTATATAAAATTAGGAATAAAAAAAATATATAATGTCAATTTAAGGGCATTCCAGTCTCCGTACCTACATGTATTTAAATATGCACATTTTTTCCATGTTTCCATGGTCAATTCAGCCCACAGCCCGGTTAGCCCCCGGGCTGAATCGCCCAATATAAACAATCGTATTATTGTTAAGTAGAATACATTACTGTAATTTTTCCATTTACCCAATTCAGACGTTTTGCCATAGGGGCATTTTCAGATCGTCTTAATCTAAGAGATTTAGTCATATTATTACGTGGGTGTTCTGATAGGATTTTGATAGCCGAAATTCGTTCTTTTTTGTTCGCATCCTAATAAACTAGTAGTTCCGTGAGAACAGTAGACCTCGCCAGCCCTTATAAACCAAACCTAAAAGAAACCAACAAAAGTCAACTTTGGAGACAGAAAAAGTACCTACTAAAGTGACAAAAATTAGCACTTTAAAGCTTAATATTTCGCAAACGGATCCCTGAATCGAAAAATGTTTATCACACACCCGCGATATTTTTGAAAGACCCATCCAACGATACCCCACACCATGGATATCACGCGGAAAAAAATAATTTTCCATTTTACGTATGCAGTTCTATGAACATAATTTATTTTTTCAACTTTCTTAAGTCGATCCACTATTACTCAAAAACTAATAGAACCTACTTAGCCGTAATAGTTTTCCTTGTAACTACGTTATATATGCTACTGCCATGAATTTTTTCACATTTCCAGAAGCAACCGTTTAGCTGGCATGGGGGGGGACACGTGACTCTAACAAAAATTACCGCTTTAAAGCTTAATATTTCGCCAACGGATCCCTAAATCGAAAAAATGGTATTCACACACCAGCAATATTTTTGAAAGACCTATCCAACGATATCCTACACTATGGGATTCACAAGAAAAAAAAAGTTCACTCCCACTTTGCGAGTATGGTAGGTACTCTAAAAAAAATGTTTTTCAAAATTTTATTCTACTCATTTTGTAGGTTTAATTAATTTATACATATGCCAAATTTTCGTCAAAATCGGTTGAAAAATGCGACCTGTAGAGAATTACAGACAGACAGACAGCCGGACAAGAGCATTTTTGGCCAGTCTCGAAACGTAGACGCTTCGCTCGCTTCGCTCGCTCGGTCAATAATTAAATAATGATTTTTTATTATTGATAAGTCTAATTATCAGTTACTTAACCGTTGTATGCCGATCACGGTAATTCAAAGTTAGCTAAAATAGAAACTTTAATTAATAAGAACAAGAAATTTGTGTTTTATAAAGTTCGTATTATATAATCATAATGTCTAATAATCACCTACTTAAATAGACATATCAAATTATCTAACAAAGGAGTTTTGTTTGGAATGCTACGGAACCATCCAGCGGAAGCCTGACTCGCACTTAGCCTGTTTTATAAAATGTTACTTACAAACTACCATACAAGTTGCGGCTCTTTGTTAAAAGACCGGTGCTGATTTTGTTAAAATTGACCACGCTGATTTAATTTGACTCAAACTTTTTTCTTTCGGCCGCGTAACTGAGTTTCGTAACTGGTTGCGGCTAAACAATAATTATTATTTATTGGTAATAAGTCCTGGATTCCCTTGCTGCATGTGACGCTGCATGTGATATAATAATATTGAGAATTAGAAATCAATCAAACTGCTAAACATTTACTATCCGCGATGCTTTGGTACCCACCTGAACTGAGGTAGGTTACCCACATACCTACAGACTAAATGAATATGACGTGTATTTGATTTTCAATCGGTTATTTCATGAAGCTAAAAAATTTTTTGTCGGCGCCCGCAAGTAGCAAATTTTTTTCCTTCATGGGTAATTTTTAAGTAGGACCAAATTTAAGTATTTAATTGAAATTCGATTTGAAATTAACGTAATTCAAGAATGGAACTTTAGAATTATAATGCTACTTTTATTTAGTTAATTTTGATAACATTAGCAACCGAGCGGTAAAATCCAATTTGTCATCCCGGGAAACAACATTCTCCCTGGTCGTTAATGGAACACCCTGTGGGTGCGCCATGTAGTCCTCCAAAGTTATTCTGGCGCAAATGCGAAACTCTAGCTACCTAGCTAGAGTTACTTACTTAGGTACTTACTCACTGTAAAAATAAATTACATACCTTCTAACCTACTCGTAATAATACCACAGAGTATACAATCTCTGAGAGACAGGATCCGAAACGAGGTGATCCGCCAGAGAACCAAAACCTTTGACATAGCTCAAAGGGTTAGCACGTTGAAGTGGCAGTGGGCTGGTCACATCTGTCGGAGAACCGATAACCGCTGGGGTAGACGAGTTCTCGAGTGGAGACCACGACTAGGCAAGCGTAGTGTGGGACGCCCCCCGGCTAGATGGAGCGACGACCTGCGCAGGGCGGCTGGCAGTGACTGGATGCGGAGAGCCGAAGATCGGGCTCAGTGGCGCGCCTAGGTCCAGCAGTGGACTAGTGCAGGCTGATGATCTATGTATGATGTACACAATGATTATACTTACCTACTTAATGAAATCCAATTGTATGTATCAATATATCCTGAATCTGAAATGATATTGAGGGACTTATAGAATAAAGAACTAGCGTTTGCCCACAACTTCGTCCTACCTATGTGTATAGTAGACCGACGGAGCACAGCGAAAAGTTATTTGGAACTGTATAGCAGTAACGGCGAAAAACTTAACTTCGACGCACGCGGTTGGTGGATTATTCTGTTTGTCCTCTGGCAGCGGCGCGGTGTTCATGATGATACTTACCTACAGATACATATACGAATATCTGCTTCTACTAAAGCGATTTTGAAGAATGAAAATGCATGGCTTATCCCAATATTCCCACTCTTCATACTTACCTACCGTTTCTATGAAAATAAACTAACAATTTAACGCCAACTTTCCATGATACTCGTATACGTAGGTATGTTTACCTACTTACAAGCAGGGAGAGACAGAGAGGCAGGAGGGAGGGAGTGGATTAGGGAAAGGATGTCAGGGTGTGCAGAATGGCAGAAGGAGGTGAGATGGGAGTAAGTATAAAGATTCAGCTGAGATGGGTAGAAGTCGTGCTGCTCCCTTTACTAGTTTTTTCGTGAATTTGACGATTTCCAATGAGGTTTAGATAAATAAATCTACTATTTGCTATAAATCTATGCCATGTCAAAATTTGATTTTAACCATTCCTGAAAATGGTGAGTTTCAATCTCGGCATTTCTACATGCTAATAAAGTTTTAAATTATCAATCTATAATTTTTTAGGTCAAAATAAAGTTTTGACTTAATTTAATCTGTAAACACATTTTTTGCGTGTAAATCGAACTAGAATTTTTGATGCTACCGAGTTGTACAGAGCGGCGGCGGCGGCGCCTCATTTTTAGCGCTTTCTCCCGCTGTCTTGACGTGATCGCTGGGAGTGGAGGGAGGGTCAAACATATATTTTTGTGTTGTCATCGATATTTACAACGATATGGGTAATAAAATTACTCTATGCATTTTTTTACCTTATAAACTTTAGAAGTACCTCTATGAAACTTTCTAAAGTACTGTTACAATTGTTTTTTTGTTAACAATTTTCCCGGAATGCCCGCCGGCGCCGGAACGACGAAGAAAACGTTCATCGATTTCAAGTAAAAAACAAACTTCGTAGTATTTATACCAGGTTTATTCACAGAACCGTTTGTTGCTCATTCATTTTTGTCGATAAAATTAGGCCTCGTATACCTAACCGTTTACGGACACCATGTAGGTAGAACCGTGATACTTTGGGAAGTAATGCACAATTGAGTAAATGACAAAGAACACGCCCGCCGTGCGAGAATGATGAAAAGTGTAGGTAAATTAAACTTAGGTACCTAAATTATGTAGTAGGTACCTATGTTATAAGTAAGGTAGATTTCAAATGAAAAAATATGTTTTAGTGTTTGATGATTTACGTTTATAATTTTATGACAAAAACAACTTTAGAAAACTACAAGATAAGGAAGTAACCTACTTTCCCCTTTGCTTCTTAAAATAATCATTATAATTTGGCAATTATAATAATCTCAGCAGTTAGCTGTTCCTAGGGGTTCTCACTATCGACGCGAAATCGGCTCTAACCGACCACAATTATCATCACAGTATTCGCAATAAGCCGATTCGCTCCGATATCGTCCTACGGAGCCTCACCCTACAAATTTTACTGAGTGCCAAGTGCTAAACGTTAGTACAGTCGGCCACACGTCATGACATCCGCCCAATACAACCGCTAAAAGTGTTAGAAAGAACGCGCTCTATGCCGCAGCATCCGTCATGATAAATGCAAGGGCGAAATGCGGAGAAACGTAGCATTGTCTCTTTCGCACCGTTCGTTCGTTCAACTGCAAAGGGTCCAAAGTCCGCTTACGGTAGTCCACAGTGTGATTGACTGTACTCGGAGGGATGCGGTCAGCAAGGCGGCGGAACGCTGCTCCGTTGTTGGTTGACGTCGTGTGTCGGCCGATCCGAGCGGCGAAAACAACATCATTAAACCTTTTATTCCGTTGACAAATAGATGTTTCTGACCGGCTCAATGCGATCCGGAGATAATTATAGAGATACCCTAAGACGTTTATGCCTACCTATCTCTAATAGCACTCTTTTATCGGGAGACGAAGTGTCATGAGCTTTTATTTTAATTTCCCGCACAGTATACTTACACAACCACAAACACTAAGTACTTATAAAATACTATAACAATACATAATTATGTCCTTACTAATGAAGTTGCCGTTTTTTTCTTATATTTAATTTTGCATGTAATTTCCATAAAACAATAGTTATAAAAATGTTTTTTGTTGCAAAACTAGACTATTTTTACTAATGATTTACTGTAGTCATTTATTTGTATTTCATGTTTATAAATAGAGGTTGAAAACAGTGCATTTAGAGCCTCACCGGATTGATTGCTTCATTTCATCGTCTCATCACGGTGGTTTCTGTTTTTGAAGAAAATGACATGCGATACTTGTTTAGCTTCGTATGAAGTCATAAATACTTAGGTATAATGCAAAAAAGTTTGTATGAAAAATGCAACCGTCTTAGTTTTCTCAATTAAACATTAAAATCTGCAATATATATACGGATTTTACAGGTATTTTAGGAAAGTAGAAGAGAAGTATAAGTAGAAGAGACGAACATGTCATGCTTGTGCACAGAGGAATTAATAGTCTCCAATTTGTGGTTGTGTAGGTATTTACTATTTTAGTTTTATTATACTTATCTACTCAGTCCACCAAAATTGTCCATTGTAATTCTTCATTAAAGTTACATATTATTGCTTTAGTGAAGATGTGAACCTTAGTGAAAATCGGCGATAACTTTAGTCGTGCCCTGTTTTTACGCAGTGCTGTTACTGCCGGTTTTTTGCCTACATGATTAATTTAAAACCACGAAGGGCCTAAAAGGACTGTTTCCACGCCGTAAAACCCCGAATAAAAAAATATTTCTATTTTAACTCTCAAAATAAGTTATTCTATCATTTGTAGGTATTGGTATAATTGATATTTTGATTCATGTTTAATTTTGTGACTTATTGAGCGGGAAAATTTTATTTGACATACCGGGAAGCGACATTGTATTGGGCAGGTATTGGGTTACCTGTAAATAACTAATATTATTATTATTAAAGTCATCGGTCGATAGAACCTCTGTGCGCAATTTGACAGCACTAAAATTGTAACCCTGTCAAGTCAAGCTGTATTTATGAGAATAAAGACGAAACTAATTTTAATGCTGTCAAATTTTAAATGGGCGCTTTCAGATTATGTAGCCCATTGTATTATTTATTATAAAAGTTCGGGCAATAAACGTTGCTTTGGAATGCCCACTATAATTTGTTCACTAGTTAGTTGATCCAGATGTAACCTGTCGAGAAAATAAAACGCAATTAAACAATCAGTTATTATTAATTATTTTTCCGTGATCCAATTGGCTTCGGTCACATTTGTACAATAAAATTAACCTAAATGCAACTATGAGTGTTTTTTAAATTAAAAAGAAAAAGGGAAAACTAAAAATAATGTTTGTCAAACTATTCTTTAAAATTTACTTCAGAACCTAATATCATTGTAGAGACTTTCAGTGAGTTAGAGCAAGCCCTCCCTGCCTCCCTTCTTTCCTCCGTCTGTCCCTCCGTCACCCTCCCTTCCTCCCCCTTTACATCTCCCATTCAATCCTTACCCTAGTGAATTTTTATTTGCTCATTGGAAACCAAAAACAACAACAAGGTATCCTTTTACATATCATATCATACAGAATCGTGCCTACTGCCCTACAATGTGCGAAGGTAGTGATACAGAATCGTGCCTACTGCCCTACAATGTGCGAAGGTAGTGATACAGAATCGTGCCTACTGCCCTACAATGTGCGAAGGTAGTGATACAGAATCCTGCCTACTGCCCTACAATGTGCGAAGGTAGTGATACAGAATCGTGCCTACTGCCCTACAATGTGCAAAGGTTGTGATACAGAAGCGTGCCTACTGCCCTACAATATGCGAAGGCAGTGATACAGAACCGTGCCTACTGCCCTACAATGTGCGAAGGTAGTGATACAGAATCGTGCCTACTGCCCTACAATGTGCGAAGGTAGTGATACAGAATCGTGCCTACTGCCCTACAATGTGCAAAGGTAGTGATACGGAATCGTGCCTGCTGCCCTACAATGTGCAAAGGTAGTGATACAGAATCGTGCCTATTGCCCTACAATATGCGAAGGCAGTGATACAGAACCGTGCCTACTGCCCTACAATGTGCGAAGGTAGTGACTGCCCTACAATGTGCGAAGGTAGTGACTGCCCTACAATGTGCGAAGGTAAGTAGGTAACATGGTCACCAACAGCATTGCGGCATTTCTGCGGCTGCATCGCTGCAGGAAGTCGTTGGTATCGCTTGGGCGCCGATCTTATTGGACTCACTGAAGTTATCGACATGAGCTCCGAAGTTACAGAAGACGTTTCACGTCAAAGGCACCCGTCCATAACTTTCGCAAGATACAAGTGGGGACTTGTATCTTGCGAAAGTTATGGACGGTAGACAAAAAGTTAACGTGTTTTTACAAAAGAAGTTTGAGGGACATGAATGTTCTCATAAAATAAGTGGTGAATGAAATTGGTTATCAACAAAGCTCTCTCGTTATTATTTATATTTAAAAATTGAGAATCCCATGTTATAAAATGAAACTTTAAATAAACTGTACGGCGCGGCGGCGGCCCGCGCTAAACTTTCTCGCCATTTAAAACGAACGAGTAAATTGAGGAAAAACGTGAAAAAATAGGAAATTGAGGGAAAATGGATAAAATAATAATAATAATAAATAAATTCATTTATTTCGAAAAACAAGTTTCATAGTTTCGACAAATTCAATTAAATAAAATAAAATGATGATACAAATGATTGTACAGAAAAACAAGTGCAGGGAAACACGGAGGGAAAGCAAGCGGCAACAATGACGTTTCACGTATAAAACAACTGCGGCTATACCGAGTACAGCCTTCTCCATTTTTCACTCGTACTACTTAATTGATAGTACTCTCTCACTATTACCGCAGCTGGCAACGTTCTAGCTTATCGCACTTCATAGATAATGTCGCACGCCGATTGTAAAATGCCGCTTTTTAAAAAACCGCATAGGCCGTTTATGAAACAGCGACTATTACTTACTCTGTGTCAGCGACGTTTTAAAAACAGCATGATTTTGGCCGGCAGATTGTATGCCATTATATGCATTGCACAGAAGGCCATAATAATCCTGTCTTACCGAGTTGAGTTGGGGTGTTCCAAAATTCACCCGCTCTCGAATTGTCGAAAATATTTAACAATCGGCCTCAAATTCTGTCGGGCTTGTTAGAAAACGTCGCCGATTTATAAACGGCTTAGACTGTTTGTAAACCGGCGCTTCGCCTGATATGACGACATTCGCGATGAAGTCAGCGCGCGCGACGCGGGCGGCGCGCGGCGCGCGGCGGGCGGCGGTCAGGCAACACGCCTACGCGCCTCTCGCGCCGTCGGACGCGGCCTGCTGTTGCCACATTTTTTACCAACATAATAACGCGGCACGTGTGCCCTATCGATTAGTAAGTATAGACAGTTGTATGTAAGTGTATTATGGTTTATGGTGTAGAGTTATAATATGTATTGTTAGAAAGTATCATTTCTACGCGATACGTCAGGCAGGTTGAGCGCAAGGAAGAAGGAAGCTCGGGACTGAAGTCTGGCTGATTGGTTATTAAAGTAGACTGCGTAATAGTACATTGTGCAATAAGGGCAGTTTGTAATACCCTTACTGCCCGTGATGCACACAATGTTTTTCATCACATTTGCGAGGAAATAAATACCTACGACACAAGGGAACAAATTTATTTTCTTTGACTTTGCTAATATTATTTAAGTTTATTAAATTAATTTAGTTAAATTTAGTTACAGTACGAGTTACGAGTACAGTCGAGTACAGGCGATTACAGGCGAGTACAGTCGAGTACAGGCGATTACAGGCGAGTACAGGCGAGTATAGGCGAGTACAGTCGAGTACAGGCGAGTACGGTCGAGTACAGAGTTTAGTCGATTTTAGTCGAGATAAGTCAAGTTAACTACTCAATTTAACTTAATTTTTAACTTAATTAATTTAATAAACCAGTTCAGTACAGCCAGCTACACTTTAGTCCCTAGGGGTAATAATATTGTACTGATTTTCATTATTCTCCCGCGGGTATATATAGGCCATTGTGTTAGGAACGCATATAATGAGACCCATAACGAGCAAGTGTGATTAAAAAAATTTCATAACTGCCTAATTAGCTGAAAAATAAAGAGTTTAAAGGATCGATCTGTCGTCAATAGTAGCAAGTATTACCATAGCAAGGTCTTTATAATCTAGGTGAATTTAGAAGCTTTACAAACTTTAAAAGCTTTGCGTGGGTAGTGTCACTTCATTAGGCGTCGGCCAAAGCAATTGGTATTCTACGACATAATTTCCATTAGAGAAATCGGCGTAGTTAAATTAACGTTACTTAACTTAAATTAATTTTAACAATAAAACCATAGTGATACGTACGTGAACAAGACAAGGGCACTGTCAGTAATAAATAACCGACAAACAAGAACACTCCAGTTTTACGTGCACAAACAATTATTTATGTTACCGAAAACAACCGAACACCCTACATGCCTGCGACTCGGTCACCTCAGGGAAACTGAGTTTTAACTCTTAATAGTAAGGCCTGTTATCGTAAAAGCCCTACACTCAGTCAAGCAAGATTAATAGGACATAAAGCGTAAGATAATACAATATACAAGAAGACACGTTGTTAACCGTTCCCTTAAACGCAAGAGTTAAGCGAATATATCTCTCTCGCTCAGTCGTGTTCTCGCTGGATTTATTGTTCTCCCTAGCATAGCACACTTTCAATTATCTGCCTAATCCCTCAATTACGTCGACAGATGTCCCTCGCGTCTTGGCGCTTATGTGCGAGTTTTAAGTACGGTCAACAGAAATAATTACTGTTGATCTGTAAAGGAGTGCTTGCAGGGATGGACCTTAGGCTACGACAAAACAATAAGTCGTGCAGGAACAACGTAAAAAATATTATCTTTCTGTTGTTTGTCATAAATTTTATCCGAATTTGCATTCACAAATACATTATTTATTACCTAACGGCCGCACGCGATTTCGACCGCTCTTGGAATTCTTTTATGTGGTTTTGGCCAATTTTTGGTCCCACCCTCCCTTATCATGCCGTGGCTACCCTTTTACCGAACAATGTGTAGGGTATAAAAATATAGTTTAATAAAATAAAGTTTCGTGCTGTTAAACAAAATTAGCATAAAAATTACGACTCTTTGAGCAATAGTAATATGCATTTTGATTAAAGACACCGTTTCTAAATAGGTACACAATTGAATATTACAGTCCGCGCACTATGATGTAAATGAAACAAAAAATTAATTGCTCACTATCCAACACCCAATAGGTAAGTACTATCGATCACAGATGCAGCCTATCGATAGAGGGTACCTTGTTATTCACGAAATCCCTGTTGTCCCCACCACAGATGACAAAAAAGTCGGTGGTCCAACAGGAATTGCTAACATCAACATAGTTGTAGTTGATATCGTGGTTGATTTTACCTAAAACTATTGGATAATCGGTGTTTCTGCAATGCTATACCTACCTATTACTAATTGCAAATACGAACTTGCTGAGCGGAAGAACAACAAGGGGTTGTCATTTACTGCTCAATACGTTGAATGACATTTTAATGACCATTTAGTAATGTCAGGGCACGTGTGTATTTTCAAAGTATCATTGTATTTTTTTGAAGAATTTATTCGATTAAGAAAGTAAAATGAAGTATAAGAATCAATTATTATATTATACCTACTTAGGTAGGTATTGGTAGATTATTAATAAAATTACAAATTGAAAGAGGTTGGTAGGTTCATTTTAAATTGTTGAAAAATTTTTAGAGTGCACAAATTCTGTTTCTCCAACATACTTGGAAATGTGAGCATTATTTTAACAACCTTCCTCGAGATAAATCGAAGATGCAACAGCTACTGGTCAAATACATGCGAACAGGCGGCCGGCAATGTTAGTATGAAAATCTATATCTGTCGTGGTTAGCGAGCGACCGAATAAAATTACTATGAAAACTCATAGCTGTCGTGTAATTTGAAAATGGAACGATCTTTTTACTCCGAAACATCAGCTCAGATCAAAAGTTTTATTAAAATTTCGAACTGCTTTGCAAATACAAAGCTTTTTAGCGAAAAAATAACAAATGAACATTATCGCGCGTGGAAAATTATTGTTGTTCGTCATTGATTTTGGAATTTAGTAATTAATAATTGTTATTTTAATTTAATTGATAATGAGTTCAAGTGAAGAAAGTTGAAAGATTCAAGAGGCGGCAAGAGCCGTAATAGAAAACTATTAGTGCCAAAATGTATGTATTCCACTCCACAAAATGTTATGTTCCACATACTTATGTAATAATTTGAATTTCTGCGCATTTATTTGAGAAAACTACTATACAAGCTTTGCTGGCCACAACCAGGCATTGTTGGACTTGCGTATGAATTGCTTTTCACGGATAATGCGGACTAATCAATTTAATTTGCAATAAGTAGAATAATAAAATCATTTTACACTACATTTTAATGAAACATTACATTCATTAATGACATGTTATACTTACATTAATGACCGACATTCACCCTGTCCAGAAATGTTAAACTGTGTCTCGTTTTTAGAATAATGACGAGAACATTTACGAGCTGCGGCGTGAAACGTTATTTATTGTTATTTTTGTTTTTAAACGTTGAAAAAGTTTATTGGGCGCTGCAATAAATGTTTAATGCCTTTATCAACAATTTTCATAAGGCGCGGATACGAATACCTGTAAATTGACAACTCATGGTGTACGCGAAGATCTGTAGTACCTCGAACAAACAATTCTTCTTCATAATATTAGCGTAATTTTTTCGCTTTGACATCCCAGTCGGGCAAAAACTAATTGAATTAAAATTACAAATTAGGTACTTAAAGTTATTGCAAGGTACTTTAATTAAAAAATACGATTATAATTACTTTTGCAGTGGCTTAACGCCAGGGGAATAGCGCTTCCGAGCGATCCTTCGACGGGTAGAGGGGGATCTACTTGTTATTTAATGTGTAACTGCAATTACAAGAAAGTGAATGTACATACCTTTGATACACCAGTTAAGTAGATAACTAATACAGAATAGGAGAAATATGGGACAGGAAATGGCGTTAAAATTTGTAGTACGTGAAAATTAAACCGCGCTTGCAAAAAATAAATATTGGAATTAACTTTGATTGATAAACAAACAAAAATTGGATTTTAACGAACGCGTCACTGTCACGAGGTGCGCTTCGAAAACCAGAGATCACTACATAATATAACCGTAAATCGCACCAAATCGTATCCAATCGTATGTAATCGAATCCAATCGTATATTTCGTACCTAACCGTCTCTAACCGTATCAAATGGCACCTTATAGCGTTTGTATGCAGTAAAACCATTAGATGGGCTTATGAACAGGAAACTTCACGTAAATACTTTAAAAAATAAATAAATCACAACAAGTTTCGTATATAACTCGTGAAACGGGGCTTTAAAAGTAGTAGTCTCCAAACCAATGGGTCTAGAACCTTGAAAATTTGAAACCTCGTACGTAGTCTAATAAATACAAACGAGCACATACGCATTTCGTAATTTTCTGAAAATAACCCCCATTAAATAGTGTGTGAAATGGGGTAAATAAGTCTAAAAATCGATATGGGTGTCGTTTTTGAGGTTTTTTGCGAAGTTGATTGCGAAAGACGATGAACATGACATAAAATTAAGACTCTATACCTAGTGATCAACTGGGCTTTCAGGTGTTTGTATTGGGAAACATTTTTAAAACTTTTCAATATTTTCCTAAAATCAACCCATAAAGAATACAGGGGATATTTATTTGAAAATAAAATATAAAAAAGAAATTAATTGACTGTGAAGGAATCCTGTGTACTAAACCGTGAAAACGTATACTATATCTAACCGTATCCAATCATATCCCACTGTATCCAATCGTATCTAATCGTAAACAATCGCATCTTATCACCTAGATCTGTGCATCAGACTGGCTCTATGGATTGTCTAAAAATAAGATTAACATTCTGAAAGTGTTACTTTATAATAATATGTATACTTATCCAGTTAAATTTAAACAATATTTTTTTACTTTGCATGTCGAATGCGACGATCTACGCTTCGAGGACATAACACGCTATGCAGCACGCGTATTGGGTTAGGTTAAGTTAGCTGTAATTATAATTATGGTACTTGAATTCCTTTAATTATTTGTTGAAAGTCGTAATTATAAATAAGTAAATTAATATAATGTGCGCGGCCAAATTCCTTCTCTCCATCCCGTCTCTCCCAGAACGAGAACGTATTTAGTTTTCTCCATTGACTTTGAGCGATTGTAGCAAGTCATAGATAAAACAAGACACATAAATCAACAAAATCCGTTGACATCCAATTAGCGCAGAGGCTAAAGAATCGACATTTCATGGTGATTATTAAAAGCCCCGCAACGAAGACTAAACATAAAAATAATAATATTTCTCTTCAAGTAGGTAGAGTAGAGTAGAACCGAGTTACTGTTGTGAGTGGAACGTCAACTATTCATGTAAAATGTTAGAGGGTGTATCCCCGAGCACAGTTTACCAGATTTTTATTCCTTATCTGTCGCTCAAATGTAAAAAGGCGCGGTGGTACGCTGGCTGGCCTGTGTTGGAGATACCTATACCTATGTTCAATAAGGGCGTCGGCGGTGGGCGCGACTGACGCGGCGGCGCGCGGCGCGGCGAGGGCGGCGCGGCGCCCATAAAAATGCAAATGACTGTGTCGACTAGGGATTTCATTGTTATATCAATCATTATGGCGCTTGCTCCTTATTATTGCGGATTTCATTTTCAAATCGTTTATTGTTTACGAAAGAAATATTTTTGGTGATATGCACAATTTTTTGTATATTGCGTTCATTGTTAGTTTTGTGTTTATGTTGATTGAATACAGGACCGGACCGGTCAATATTATCGATATGAGAAAGCAACAGCATAGGTACTCCTGCACGTTCGTTTTTTATTCAATTCATTCTAGTCATTCTAATTTCTATCACACTATACACTAAAGTACTTTTCAGCTGGCGACTCTGGAATTCTTGTGCATGCTCGCGTATCCTCGCGTATCTTGTGGATTCTGGGTTAGACTGCAGCGGAGTGCAAAAAGCGGCGGCGGCGGCGGTCGCGCGCATTTTGCGGCCGCTGGACGTAGTCGACGGAATGCTCGAGCAGGCACGAGCATTTCTATTACACCCACACAAAAGATGACATTTCAATTTCCTTTAATGCTTTGAAATCGCGCTCCGAAGCACAAGGAAGCATGCGTCATGACATGGCATTGTTTATTCGCACTTTTATTTTAAATTTGTGCTATTACCTTTTAAATGCTCGCAACAAGACATTGTTATATTTTCTTATCTTCCGTTTCTCCTGGAAATTCGCCTTATGAACTCTAACATCCTTACCTTTTCTTGTCTTCTTCTGTTTCCCCTCTATTTCTTCCTTCTTCTATGCCCCTCTTTCCTGAATTCGCTCGTTTTCCACTCCTACTATCTATTCCTCCAACCCTCCCTTATTCTCCCTGCCCTTCCCCACTCTTTCTCTCACTTTCACATTGTCTCATTACTTCACTCGTCCCTCCATCCATCCCTTCCAAATCTCTCATCCCTACTCCCTTTTCTTGTTTCCCCTCACCCTTTCGCTCTCTCCTTCACGTACTCCTCTGATAGTCTCAGCATCATTAAAAGCAGTCTGGTGGCGTTCTTGCTTTTACGTATTCCTTTTCCAATTCGCGCCAACATGATGGTCAGGTAAATAAAATATCTGAGTACCACCACTGGTTAAAAACCGACCTCCTCATTTCTTTTCCCACTCTTTCTCCGTTCCTTCTCTATTACTCCCTCCCATTTCTTATTTTTTCCCTCCCTTTCTTTTTCTCTTCTTCCTTTTTCATTTTCTCTCCCTCTTCCGATTCTTTGCTTCCTCTTTTGATGGTTTCATCATCACCTGCTGACGATTGCCGCTAGAAATATAGTTCTTCCCAAATGATGAGCGCCAATAAAACGTCTCTAATGGTCTTACTTATTCTCTATAACATTTGAAAAACTTAATTTATTGCAAACGAACTACTACCTAGCTATAAAAAATTAAGTAAGTTAAAAAATAATCAATTCGGAAAAAAAGCAATTAAGCGGCGGAGCACAGTTTTCAAAGCATCAAAGAAAAGTAAAATATTTACTGCATCACTAAATGTCCACTAAGAATACTCGCGATTGTTCGAGCATTCCATCAGCTAAGTCCGGCTGCGACAGAATGCGCGCGTACCGCGGATGCGCCCGGCCCGTCGCGCGCGACGTATAATGGCAGCGGTGTCGTGCCGCCGCGCCGCCCGTCGCGCGGCTTCCCGCGCAGCGGAATACGCGACCATGCGCGAGCAATCCAGCCAGAGCACGTTTAGTGATATAGACCCTAGACCCATTCACGAAGATGCATGCTCGCGCCCACTCCGCCCGGCTTCTTTAGGTTTGAATCGTGCTTTAGTAATACCAGAATCAAGAAGATAATTAAGTGGCTCTCTTTCATTGTTATTTTATGGTTACCTACATTGGTATACAATATACATATTATAATTAGGTACATTGCTAATTTTAAAATGATGGTTAGGCATACGCGATTTAGACCTGGTTAACAAAGACATAAAAATTTCTTCAAAAACGCAAAACATTTTTTGCATTATCACCACAATTACTTTTAGGTACTCCTTTAGAACTCGTCGTTTGAAAGTTTTAAAAAAATGCGTTACCAAAGTGGTCGGGGGGACCTTAACTCGAAACTTTTACATTAGGTAACAGTACCCAGATTATAATATGCTGGACGCAAATGGGAAAAATCAAGGCGACAGGGAACGAGGGAGGAAGGGTGGGAGATAGAAGGGATGGAGTAGGCTGGAAAGCAGAAATAAAGGCATTTTACGTAAATCATACTTACTATATTACTTGCAGCAATAATGAGTATTTTTGCTGCTTATGCATGCTGCACTTAAATGGGAAAAAATCAAGGAGACAGGAAATGAGGAAGGAAGGGTGCGGGGGGGGGGAGTGGGTTGAAAGGTGGAAATAAAGACGTTTCACATAAAAATACTTGCAGCAATAATGAGTAGGTTAGTATTTCTGCTGCATAAAAAATCAAGGAAACAGAGAACGAGGGAGGAAGGGTGGGAGGGTAGGAGGGATGGAGTGGGTTGAAAAGCAGAAATAAAGACGGTTCACATAAATTACTTGCAGCATTAATGAGTAAGTATTTCTGCTGCTTAAGCATGCTGCATTTAAAAAGGAAAAATCAAGGAGACAGAGAACGAGGGAGGAGGGATGGAGTGGTTGAAAGGCGGAAATAAAGACGTTTCACATTATAAATTACTTGCAGCAGTAATTAGTATTTCTGCTGTAAGTATGCCATGCTGCATTTTGAGCGTGCTGAAAAATGTGTACCTACCTATTTTTGCACCTGAACAAGTAGGTACCTAGATTAATTTCATACATATTTATTATTAATTTGAGACCCTGGCCGCGCTTGTCGCTTGAGAGATTAAAAATTTGCACAATTTCATTGGTAGAAGGATATCCTATAGAAAAGTTACATCATTCTGTGGTTAAACTCCATAGCTGGTATTTCCTTTGCTATCTGTTTAATTTTTCTTTTTTTTGTTGTTATGTGTAAAAGCTCACCTTAACTTGTGACTCGGTCATTCCCAACGCGTAGGCCAGTTTGGCCCTCTCAGGGCCCGCCAGGTATTTGGTCTGCTCGAAGGTCTTCTCTAGGGCGAAGATCTGTTGGCCGCTGAACGTAGGACGCGTGTGCTTTTTCTTCCCATCCTTGTCCATGCCACTCCCTTGAGCGCCGCATGCACTTATTGCACTGTTACTCACTGAAATAAAGAAAAAAAATCATTGACTTTACTAAATTATACCAATAGTCCTAAACCACGGGGACATTTTTCGCTAGTGTCGTCAGATGGGTTTTATTTTCATTATTTTGCTGTAAGTAGTTCCTCAATTTAGCAGAAGTATTGAAATTTCTTGAATAAATTGGAAATTACAAGAGCTCAATCAAAATATATGGGCTACTTACTAATAGAGTGTATCTGCTATTATTTTAGTACATTAAACTAGTATTTTATTCTTTTAGTATGTGCCGTTTCAACGTAAGAGAAAACGAAACATGTAGTATTAAAGTCAATATTTACCTATTCGGTTACTTTAAGACTTACATACCTAAGTATACCTGTTGGAAACAGAAAAAAATATATATGCCTACACGCGATAGACCGAAGCGACTCACGGGCTTTGAGTATTAAACCAGTATACTCAAAGCTCACGGGTAATGCGACGGCGCGCGCGACTCCTGTTTATAAGGGTCGCCCATCTGATCATGGTGATGGTGACTCGATTCGGGCGTTTGTTTGAAGTTATACTACACTGCTTTAGCTTATGTGTATATTGTGCTATCGCTGTTCGTGTAATACCTGCGCACACGCAATCACGGTTCTGCATCTCTACTACCTCGATGTATCTCTGCCTCCCTTTGTTTCTACCGATGTCGCCGGCGTCGAAACTTGATACAATCGTGCATTTAGGCGTATGGAACGATGCAGTGCGGCAGTAGTCTTACTACCTTCCTCAAGAATTGGGCTATCAAATGCTAAAATAATTTTTCAAATCCGACTGGTAGTTGCATAGATTAACGCGTTCAAACAAACAAAGAAACAAACGAACAAACTTTAACTTTATTATATTGATATAGATAATAATATTATGTAGAAGGGACAAAAATTATGCCCTAGAGATGTAAGCATCGATCGCGATCAAAACAAGTTAGGTACTAGATATAGGAAAACATATATAATTTGTTATTGCCCCTTACTGTTGAAATATAAATTCAGCAAAAACGTGGAGTCTGCCATATAATTTATTTTCATTTCGATTTTCCACCCCCTCCTAGGGATAGCTTCCACGTCGGCGGGCCATCCCCACATCCCGCGGGAGCTTTATATCCTTGACGGTCGACATCGCTACATCATAACATTTATATGGTACAAAAGTATCACAATGACGTGTCATGTGTCTCTGTTTTTATTGACGTAAGTTACAAGTAAAATATCTAAACGTTGTCTACATCAATGGCCAGAAAATGACACTTTAACACTGCAGTGAGCCTTTGTCTGATTATTTTTTCATTTTGAAAATATAAAAATGTACCAAATGTAATAGTCGGGATTTTGTTTTGTTAATTTTAGTCGAAAGTTATGTTAGTTGCGGTATGTTAGTGTATTTTCATTATTTACACGGTAACAGTAATTGTTAAACGTATTATAGATTTACTTAATGTCTCTAGCAAATATACCAAATAGCGATTCATTTGTGGCGACGACGTACTTAAATGAACTATAGTCATATAGGTAGGTACCTAATACTATTATTACTTATTTATATTTATGTAAATATTTTATTAATTTGGGTTGTAGTAAGAGCATAAAAATAAAAATGATTTAAAAAGTTGTCGGGAAAATTTGTTCTACGAAACTTCACGGAATTTGAGGACCCATTGTTATACACAAGACCATAGAATAAGAAATGCCATCGCCCGAGGCCGATAAATAGTTTCCCAATACTCATATAAAGTAGGTAGGTAAGTACATTACATTCCGGACCTGTTCTTTTTCTTTACATGAATTCGCCGAAAATTTTGCATAAAAACCTACGAAAAATGCACTGAAATATAATAATATGCAACCAATAGCAAAACTTTTAATAGAAAATGTCGATTTTAGATTCAATCTGAAACGATCCGCTGGACTGCATTTCCTCTGTAACAAAACTTTACCCGTCACAAAAAACAGAATAATCTTTAATAAAAATCTGATAGTGATTTTCAATTTATCATAATATTTAGTTTTCCTTGTGGTCTGAACATGATACAATTTTTTAACAGTAAGGTTTTTAATAATAATAATAATAATAATAATTTATTTATTTCAGATAATACAATCCATAATTTGTTAGTAAATACTTAAGATAATGTTAGTAACTATTGGAATAAAATATTAAAATTCTCCCTATCACTTAACATTAAATATTGCGGTTCTGGACCCCACATGTTTGTGGTTCCAGAACCTGACTACTGGGCAGTCGACCCGCTCCACTATGGTGTCAAGGAGGCTGCTGGGACTGTCCCGCGTGCGACGCATCAGGGAGGCTATTCTTTTCCGCACTATGGCAGGAAAACTGTCGATGCGCGCCTCCGCAAACATACCCGATGCGCTGCAAAAGCGGGGCAATCCCAGCAACATCCTTAACCCATTGTTGTATTGGACGCGCAGGGCGTCGATCGATTTACGAGAACAGCTGACCCACAGGCTGCACGTGTAAAAGGTCTGGCAGTACGCCTTAAAAAGGGTTATTTTGACATCCCTTGTACACCGTGCAAACCTGCGAGCCAGCATGTTGCTCCTCACCGCCAACGCCCTGCGCTCCCGCTCAACATCCAGCTCGTCAGAGAGGTAAGTTTTTAGTTAGGTAATCTACCCTAGGAGGCTGCTCTAAGATTGCTTAGGTTATCTGGATTAATCTTTTTTATTATTTTACATTACCTACTAATAGCAGCGCTACTGTCTCAAAATCTTGAAAAACTTAAAAGAAAATTTGTTCTACGAAACTTAACGAATTTCGAGGACCCACATTGTTATAGAAAAATATATACACGGTATTATAGAAACACGGGGAGGGAAGGTGAGAAAGGGTCGGAAAAATAGGGGAGGGAGGGTGGTAGTGTGGGAGAGTCGGAGGGAGGAAGAGAGGTAGAGGGAGACAAGGGCGAGAGAGCATGCAATAGCGCGAACCAGAGGAAGGGAAGAGGGGGTGATATGAAGAGAAAATAGCAGATAGGAATGTAAAGATATATCTCTCTAAACTAAAGTACATTTAATTTTACTGACTGCTCTCAAACGATGAAGGAAAACATTGTGAGAAAACCTGCATACGACGGAGAAGAAATTTTTAGGCGCATGTGAAGTCCACCATTCCGCACTAGGTTAGCATGGTGGAATATAGTCCGAACGCTCTCGTTGAGAGGATAGGCCTGAGCCCCAGCAGTGGTGACATGTGTTGATTCGATTTGTGAGAAAAAAATTTATATTACTCTTACAATTGCGATGATTGGGAAATACATTTAGAGGGAGGGGAGGAGGGAAGGGCGGATGGAGGGCGGAAGAGAATAGACAATGATTTCGGTACGGAACTGGAAGAAACGCAGAGAGCTGAAATAGGAACGGACATAGAGATTGAGGCAGAGGTGATGAGGATGATACAGGTGTTAAACTCATAAAATTGCAAATTGAATTAAAATAAATAAAATAGAAAAATGTTTAGTAACAAAATATTACACACTAGATATTTTGCGTTTAATTTTCTGGTATATTGCGTCTGAAAGCTCTGTACATTTTTTTTTCTCATTTTATATTTGTTTGTCAGGAGCGGAGGAGGGGAGGAAGAGGATAAGGGGAGGGAAAAGGGGAAGGGGAATGACTGCCTATAATAGGGTATACCTGGGTATACCTACCTCATACCGTAATCGATTCAGAGACCTTCAAACACTGAAGTTACTTAATAATTACCATTATAATTTTGTATTATCAATATTAATTGCGCAATTTACGTACTTACATGATAAGTAGGTTAATTACTTAGTTTGGGAGTTGTGGGGTTTTGTGTGTTGAACAAAGTCGGAACAAAAAGAGTCTATTCGATTTCTTTTGTTACTTTCATTCATTTGTCATTCATTCGTAAGTATTTAGAAAGTAAACCTGTGAAGCTTCTGAATTTTAATCGTGTTCTGTTAATGTGTCATGTAACATGACTCAAATGAACTTTCTTTGGAATATATTTTTATAAATATAGATACCTACTAAGAAATATTTGTAAACGTGACTTAAACGGTTAACGTTTCAATAGAACCGTCCTTTTTTATTTTATTTAATTTAAAGTTTGTAGGGCGATGAGTTGGCAGGCCTGAGAAAAGTTTTGTTCCTGCGGGAGAATAAGATCAAGAACTATGAACAAACGTTTGATAGCTTTGTTATCCTTATAAATAGAGATTTATTTAGGAAAAAGGCTTCATTTCTTCAATAGGATTTTTTTGAAATACATTCGGTACCTATATAAAAGCATAAAATAATTTTATTTAATTTAGCTATGAAAATACCTCTAAGGTCGAAATCGAGGCGGGTTGAAGTTGGACTACTACCGCTATTTTTTCGTGAATTCGTTGATTTCGATTTGGCGTCACCGCGGGGAGTGGAGGGAGGAGGGAGGGTCAAACATATATTTTTGTGTTCGCATCAGATGAATCTTTATAACGAGCTATGCTTTTTGTTACTTTTAAACATATGAAGTATGAAGCTTTAAAAAACACAATTTTCCGGAATGCCCGCAGCCGGCGGCGGCGCCGGCGCGCGACGCGACGGCGGCGGCGCTGGCGACGCGACGAGGAAGACGTTCATCGAATTCACGTGATATAAAAAGTTATGCATGGTCATACTTAAAAAATAAAAAAAATATATACGGGTCGAATTGATAACCTCCTCCTCTTTTGTTTTCGTCGGTTGACAAAAAACACAGCGACAGCTAGTCAGTCATTCTGTATAGCTATTGCGTGCGTCCCACGTTTTTCGTATTAATTGTTACAATTATTTTCTTATTTTTTACTTTATAATCCGTTTCATAAACGTGTTACAAGACGTATTTATAAGAAACTGAGTTTTCCAAGTCGGCGAAATGCCTCTTATAACAATGTATTTTTTATTTTTCTTAAATACTTATTTATTATTTTCCAATATTATTATTCCATCGCTTTTGACCAAACGTTTAAAGCTGCAGCTCAATTAATTCAGTAGGTATTCTAACTACTAGGCAGACAGTGGAACCGACAGACAGTCGGACAAAAGCTTCGCTACCTATTCGTTTTGACTGCACCCATGCCAATAGTTTTTACGGCCCTAAATATACTATTGGTAGCTACAATATAGGCTTTATTTCATCTCGGTAACGGAGGGGTGCCGTCCGGTAATGTCGCGTGTTAACTTTCATACCGCCTTATTGTTCAAGATTTGGTATGGCTTCAGTATTTATTTTAAATCGCAGACAAACTCTTAATTTTTTGGTATTTTTTTAATATTGGATTTTTAAAATTTACCTACATGTATTGGTTTATGAAATTCGGTTTGATTTGTGTTTGAATTATTCTGCCGCCATTACAACCCTGTTGTTTTAGACTATAGGGCCATTAGCAGATATAGTCCAGTATTTAGCCCATACCTATAGGTATATCTAGCGGCATAAAAGGATTTTCATCTCCATGACACGAGCTATATTGTGTGTACAAACCGAATGAACGAACGGTCGGACGGACGAACGAACGAACAAACAAATCAACTTTCAGACTTAAATTTTAGATTAGTTTTCGTCTATCTATAAAATATCTTGATTATTATATGGATTGAAGTAGGTGACGTAGATTACAATTTAATTTGATTTGATGCTCAATGTTCAGGCAAACGGACGACTGTTAAAAAAACAATTTCAACTTCTTTGAAGAAAACTTTATAGATTCTGATGAATACCTAAGTCTCCTTCCGAGTGGTTTTCCCTTTGTCGCATTACTTAAGTTTAAAGGGCACCCTTAATTACTTCACTTCCAATTCCACGTAGTCTTTTTAAGGATTAGCCTCTTTATTTGTTCCTTTTATATTAAATACGAAAATATTATAAATAAATTTCTTAATAATATATAGTGGATACAAATGGATAACCGATGGGTCTTTTCATGGTCTATCGGGTAATGATAAAATGACTTTGACATGTGAAAATCTCACACAAAATCCTATAATATTATAGAGGCGAAAGTTTGTGATTATGTTTGCATTTTAATTTAAAAAATTATACTCTGGTTCCAAGGATTCTAGAAAAAAAGCAAAAAAGACAATATCTCCAAAACCGGTAGGTTTTTACTAAGGTCATATCATAATAATATTATTATTACTGTAACACACTTGTGTTATACCAAACTATAGTGTGCCAGAGATTCGAACGATTCAAGAGATTCCAACCTTCCTGGCCAGGGACATAAAGATTTGATTTTTTATAATCAGACACCCACATTAATAGGCGCAGTACCGAAAAAATCGTCTACAGTTACACTTATATGTTGCCGTGTAATAAAATAAAAGATAACGAATTGGAAATAGGCGATAAAAAAGATGGAGACAGTGTCTTGCAACTATATACGAGTAAGTACGTTATTTGTTCCGCCACTGTAAGACATCGGAGTTGATGGGTCCTCTATTCATAATGGTACTACAGATCCTAAATTAGTGTCACTAGTACCATTGATGGTACTAAGGATACAACGTTGTGTCACTTGTACCATCAATGGTACAACTGACACACGCGGTCCTTTGTTCGTAACGTGAAATATTAATAATATTATTATATAAACAAACAACATGTAATGAAATGATTCCGCAAACCCCTCGGATAGCGTAGTATTCATAAAGCGCGCAATTCCAATGGGAATCTAATAATAACATGCACTACACACAATATTAGAGTATGGTACAAGCAATTGAGTCTAATAAAGCGATATAGTATCATGGCGTCGCGCGCCGGATGGCGGCGACACGTGTTACACCTGCCGTCAGCAGATAATATGCGCCAAGGCTGCTTACATAGAGGGCTAATCAATAGATTTGTTAGGGCCGGATTACATAAGCCGGGTTCAGCTCAGCGAGGTAACGTTCCGGGCGGTTTGCTTGCATATAGGTAATTTTCGATTTCATAAGCCCTTAACTTAAGATATTATGATGTCAGGTTAGCAATCTCCTACAACTATTATAGATTACCTACTACCTATAGAATGCACATCACTTTCAATAAATAACTACCGAGGTGGTTCTGACCAAAGCCGTGGATATTTGAAAAAATAGAAAATAGGAATATTGCAAAAAGCCGGATAATGGGAATCTAAGAATGAATTTCGTTATCATCCGAATAATTTTCAGAATCTTAATTTTTTTTTAGGATAATAAAAAATATTTTAGGATAATGGTGAAAAACGGCTTACGTTTCGTAAGTCATGAGCGCGGAGCCGCTGATGCGGCGCATGTTGCGCTAAAAAAATTTTAAAATCCAGAAAATAGCTCGGATGGTAACGAAATTCATTCTTTCATTCCAATTATGAGGCTTTTTGCAAACGTCCTAGGATTTTTGCAAAGATCCATTTTTTTGATTATTTTACGACATATTGAAACCCTATTATGCGGTGGTTGAAATGCTGCTTGTTATATTAATTCTGAGCTTAGATTTAAGCATCAAGTAACAAATGAGCATTTAACAATGTTTAGGGTCTTTAGCACTCAAAAATCTTTGCATTGTTTAATTATTGATGGTGACCCCTGTTATTAGGCACCTAGGTAACTTTCCGTTTCAGAGGTGATTCCAGAGACCAGATAATTTATGATGTCAGGTTAGCAATCTCCTATTAATTCTCCTTACAACAGGATGTTAGGTTTGAAATACGGAAGACGTGGATAAGTTTATGGAAATATTTGTAATTTAATGCCGTTAAAAAAACCAATTAAAACCATAGGGTCCACGGTTTTAAAACAATATTTTAAAACTTATTTTTATAAGTACATTTTCCGAAATTTTGTGTAAAGTAAGTAGGTAACCCTTTATTATATATTTTTAAATGGTTATCTGCGATCATTAATACTAATCGCGATGGTTATAGAAGAAAATACCTACTGCATAAAAATAGAAAAAGAAAATAATAATAATGACTAGTGCAGGACACGCAGGCATTAGTACTTTACCTAATAACATTTCACAAAACTTTATCCAGTTTTTTTATTACTTACCTACTCATACCTATCTCAATGAAATGTATGAAATCAGATAGGAATTTGCAACCCCTATGTACGTAAACCATTTTAAAGGTTTTTTGAACGTCAGGCATCAGTCTCGCTTCAAATGTGCTAGAAGGAGGCCGCACGCCTCGGTCGCTCTGTTTGCGTAGGTAGTAGGTATAAATAAGTACCTACAGTCCATTTAGAATAGAATAGATAGAAAATCGGTAATTTTCGTATTTTAGAAAAGATCGCGTCAAATGTCAATCTTTTTGAAATCAGTAACAGTTTTTTTAACTCTCGAGAAGTGCAGTCGCTTTCATCGCTTTGGAAGTTTAAAGAGCAGATAATATAATAAGATAATACCCGATTATTGGATATTTCAAATGAAAATGTTTACTGAGAATATTGGACCATATTTTTAACGTGAATTCGATGAACGTTGTCCCGGCGCCCGGCCGGCTGCCATTTCGGAAAAATTGCGTAACGAGAAACATGTTTGAAAACTTCTAAAGTTTAAATAAAATAAAACGCATAGTTATATTGGAAAGCTCCATCTGTCGTCAATACGAAAATATAATAGTTTGACCCTCCCTCACACGTGTTTTTTTTTACTTTACGTTACCGTACAAAATATTTGTTTACATAGTTTTTGAAAAATCTCAGCAAAGAGTTTTATGTCTAAAATAGTAACTATAGTCATTTTTGTGATACTAACTAAAATATGATAAATAAACATTTAATTTTATCATTTAATTTTTATTTTTGTCAACAAATTAGTACTATAACTTATTAGCACAAATTTTACATTTTTATATCGGTTATCTAAAAATACAGTAAGTTAACCTAAGTCAGTAACGTAGGATAAGTAAGATAGGTAAGTACGTAGGTACGTACTTATGAGGTTTACTCAGATTTAACTTATGTGTGTTGAAATAATGCAAAACAGGTACACAAAAGGTACACATTCAAAATAATGTATTATTTTGGACGAAAATCAAGCTCGAAATCAAAATGCAAAACAAATTCTGCCGGCGGCGGCGGGCGGAGGGCGGGCGGCCCGGTCGCCGCGCCGTCCGAAGTAAATAGGTTTTGCGCCGTGGTTTTGCATCTATTTGTTAGCAATATTGCAAAGAGTATTGCCAGATTGCCACCATAATATGGGCAATTACACAGAATCGTGAATCGAACAGAACCGAGTATTAAGTATATACCTAACGAGTTCCTTCAAAATTGTAATACCGAAAATGTTGATTCCCAATGGCTGACAAACAACTTACATTACAGACAGACAGTTAAACAAAGAGGCAGACTGCTGGACAGGCGGGCAGACAGACAGGCACAATAGTCACGTCATGACTCATGACAAATATTTTATTCGCATCACTGACAATTCACTAGAAATAAACATGAGTTTATGATTTGTATCCATTATAGGCCAGAGGAATAAATGCCAGATAAAACAGAAAATTCTATAAAAACTATCGGTTATTACCGAATAGCTAGGCTCTAACTCAATATTTCGGTTCATACAACTTAAAACCATCACAATAGCATATTGTTTAGCGTATTAAATACAAGTGAGCTAAGTTGGTCATTTCATTTCACTCGAGGCTGGCATGTAAGTACAGCACGAACCGAAGACGAGTGCCTAATGAATGAAGTAGAGACATGTAATGACTATGTCACATTTTATACGACGTTTTCCAAAACACTTTGCGAGTAAAAAAGCTCATTATTATTTTCTGATTCAGTACCTAAGTATTTCTGGCGGCGTCGAATCTATTAAATGGCTCTCCTTCCATCACTTGAAGCCTTTATATTCGACATTTTTTAAAATAATCACAAAACATAATTACTATATTTACACAAATATTTAGTGAAAAAATTTCTCGCTGACTTTTTTTCGCGCGCTGCGCCAGCGCGCTGCCGGTATGAGCGCAGGTGGAAGGAAAGGCGAAGATACGAAGCTGATAACAGCCTAAGATGAAAAATATAACAGTATTATGTTTATTATAACACAAATAATTTAATACCTACTAATTAGTTGACATAAATAAATAACTTGATAAAATAAAATTTAATGTTTATTTATCATATTTTAGTTAGTATCCCAAAAATTAATAGTTACTATTTTTAGACATAAATACCTAATCTTTGCCGAGATTTTTAAAAAGTGATGTAAAAAAAATCTATAGTGCGGTACTATAAATTAAAAACAACATTTTATAGGCTGCATTATGAACCTAAAAGCGGTGAAATAAGATTCACTTTACGATTTTATGAGAATGTGTTGAAAAATATATTATTATAAACGAACAATAAGTTTTAAGTGAAACCAAACCTTTTAAGTGAAAGCTTGATAAACTAATCAAATCGGGTATGTGGCTGAATCAAAGCCATAGAAAATAGATATCAGGTAGGTACCTACATACCTACTGGCAACGAAGTTCGAGAACAGAGCGACCGAGGCGTGCGGCCTCCTACTAGCACATTTGAAGCGAGACTGTCCGCCGTGCTTCCATCCGGCACGCTTAGCTCTGGAGGCTAAACCTTTAGTCCGATTGGGACTAAAATTGGAACCAACATAATAGTATTAATTCATTTTATCGAAGAATAATCAACAGTACCTTCAAACCGAAGAATAGCTGTCATACAAAAAAAAAAATTTTTTTTTCATAAAAACGGCGCTTGCGGTTTTGATGAAACTTTGTACGTCGTAGTTGCTTTAAGTTTATCTATGACATAGTAATCCCCATTGGTCTATAAAAAATCTAGTTTGTATGGTTCCCCCTACAAATGAAATTGAAACTTGAGATTTACTTACAAATGGTTGGAGCTATTGAATTGTCATGTATTACGAATAAGTAGGTATATACGGCCCTACAATATGACTCTATCAGTGTACATGTATGATAATAATAATAATAAATACTAGGTATACAAAATTGTATGAAAAAAAATGTTAGGAAAATGACGAATCTGCATCAGATTACTTTTTTATTTTAAAGGCGAGAAAGTTTAGTGCGGGCCGCCGTACAGTTTATAATCTTTGCACCCGGTGCGACTTCATCGTACTCCTTTCTCTCGTAAAATGTGGTAGCCTGGTGGTAGCTCCCGCCGCGTAGTGTCAGTAGTACCATTGAGTAGTACTAATGATGGTATTTAACAAGTGACACAACTTTGTATCTTTAGTATCATCAATGGTACTACTGAAACTACGCGGCTCCCGCGAGTCCGTTGGCGTCGTCTCGACTCGCGGGTTGGCGCGGGAGTGCGCTGGGCGTCGTATCCGGGTCCCTATAAAGCACGACATTGTTTTGCACATACCAGTAATGTACGACATCAGTAATGCACGGCACGAGAATGCGCGACACGTATTTTGAATTCCAATGACGAGCATTGTTATGTCGTGCATTCTCGGCCCGGACCAAGAGTGCCCGTCATAGTATTGTACAGCATAACAATTGCAATCAAAACAAAGAGTGACGTCACATTAAAAAAGTAAAAAGCCACTAAGGATGGGTGATTTACTGATTTGATTGATTTTTCTTATTTGACGATGGTTGATGGTTCACGTTGCCTAACGTTCTAACTACTGTCGCTCGCTTCGCTCGCTCCAAAAGGGTTTACATTGAACCTAACAGCTCGTCGCTTCGCTCCTCGCACCTAACCTTCGGGGTGGGCTGACTACATTTCTGGATCAATCGACGAAATCACTCAATGTAATCAATCGTCTTTCGGAACAGCACTACCTAGTATGCAAGCCTCAAAATTCCGAGTCACCTGATTGGTCAACCAATCGGCCAATCACGCGATGTCGCCAAATACGGTGCTGTACACTCTCGGCTCGGACGAGCAAGGTACAGCGGCGTATTTGGAGACATCTCGTGTTGTGCAATCCATTGTCGCGCTCTGCTGGTGTGTGCATTCTCGTGTCGTGCGCTCTCGTGCCGTGCATTGTTGATGTTGTGCATTACTGGCTCCCTCGTATCCGACCACATCTGACGCTTGGATACGAATTACGATGCCAACCGCCAGCGAATTTCAAAAAGAAAGTGAGGTAGAGTGATTTTACCAAATGATTATTGTCTTATAACTCTGTAAATAAGTATTGTATCGAAATGAAATAAAAACTATTGTCTTGATAGTAATGAGATCTGTGTTTTTAGGTAGGTACATTGATTTTTTTTTATCTTTTCCCACTCTCATTTTACAGCATTCCACATGGGTAGGGGACTTGGTTTACCTATATTGTATTGTTTATAAATAAATAACCCTATGATTAGGTAAACTAACTTTCTCACTTGCTCAGTAATCGCCATAAGGATTTCTACCGGAATAACGAGTTGTTTAGGTAGGTAGGTACCTTAGCTGTGGCACGCGAATTCGTTCGCCTCGACAAAGTATTTATGATGTGAATTTAAAGGGCCCCGCAGATGGCTGACATGACATTTGACAGCTTTTATAGATGGTTTCCGTTTTATAGATTTTGAAAAAAGGACAGGCCGTATAGGTACTGCTATGCAGGGTTTTACATGAAACGCTAGACTCCCAGTTTCCGAGATCAGTTTGTTTTAAAATTTGAAAGCTGTCATCTGAAATTAAAATATCGCAACTAGTCCTATAATTCGAATTACACACGACCAGTCATGGATCATTAGTTTTTGAAATATGACCATGGAACTAATATGTACTACGTACAACTAGTACATATTAGTTCCATGGCCATGGATATGCCTATTTTAAATTTTGACAGCTGTCATTCGGAATAAAAATCTAATCCAGACCATTTCTTTTTGGCGGGATTTTGTCGGAGACGGTTGTATTTTTATTTAGTTTTCCTTAAAAATGTATATTGTAGTTAAATAAAGCTTGTTAACGACTCTACCAGATCGTTGGCAACGTTTCTACCAAATGTCTCTTGTTAAATCTTCATTAAACCTACTATCAGTTTAATGCGGACGTGAACTGCAGTGTGGATCACCGAATGGCACTAGTTGTGCTTTCGTGGAGGCCGTGCTGCGGTTTTATTGAAAATCGCCGACTAATATAGTTGTGCCCTGTGTTTGTGGAGGCCGTGCTGTAACCGCCGGTTTTTTAAGAAAAACAAAAAACTTATGACTTGGCTGTATGGTCTATGACTTTTGCCTGTCCATCATTGGACGAATTCAACAACAACAAAACCAAAGAAATTGAATTCAATTTCTTTGAACAAAACACACGACTGTCTATGATTAGCAGTTTTCGAGATGCGACTACTATTTCATATTTATCCTAAATTATTAATCTGAGAAATAAACGACCAGTCCAGCTAGTGTCAGTGCAGTGGTTACTACTATTTCAAAAGAGAACCCGAATTGTAAATGAAGAACTCACCAAAAACTTTAATTTGAGTAGGTAGCTAAGTAAAGTATTTGCAAGTATGAAGTATCTTGCAAGAACGGGACAAAACACTTAGATGAGTCAAAAATTAAATTGGACGATCGTACCTACCTACTATACCTACTCCAAAAAAATTCAGCAAAGTGTAGGTCGTACACAAAGTGCGGGTTCGGTCAATTATATACAGGATGTCCCATTCAGGACGGACCAGCCGGCGGCAGGTGATAGGAAGCCCCAACACCCATCCATTGGACCTCCATGTGAGTTCAGCGATTTTGGCTCTAAAAGAGCCTAGCTTTTCTTTTAACATTAGTCCTAAGTCCTGATTTGTCTACAAGTTTTTTTTAAAGTTATAACTGCGAGCCACAAATAAATTATTAGGTAGGTATAATAAAAGACTAGCGTAAAATTGTTAAAATCAAAAATGCTGTACTGGTCAAATACAGGCAAGCTGGCGGCCGGCAATGTTAGTATGAAAATCCATATTTGTCGTGGTTTGCGACCAAATAAATTACTATGAAAACTCGTATCTGTCGTGTAATTTGAAAATTAAATAATAATGTTTGTTGGTTTAATTGACAAAATGAGTTCAAGTGAAGAAAGTGTGATTTGATGACTGATAAAGCGTCAATCAAAGTACCTATGTTCTTACATTGACGCCACCGTGACGCCACCTAAAATTCAAGAGGCGACAACAGCCGTAATTGAAAACTTATGCTGCTAAAATGTATGTATATATTGTATTAAATAAACTAATGTTCTTCATAGGTAATAGTTTGAATTTCCGCTCATTTATTTAAGAAAACTACTATACAAGTCTTGGGCCACAATCAGGCATTGATTGACTTGCGAATGTGTGCCTCGGCTACCAACGCCTCAGTTACGGACCGCTGCAGTAATGTACCATTAGAATATAGCTAGGTACCTACAATGAAGCCCTTTCATAATGATCTCACTTGACCTAGTATAACCTAAACTTTATAATTTCGACCTCTCCTGCCGGAACGGATTCTTTACCTTTTTGACCTACTAGACGATGATTGTTTCTTTGTACTTACGAGTAGGTACAGTAGTATCTATAATGAGGCCTACAAAATCGGACACGTCCCTAATTAAAATAAAGCTGATAACTTATCAGCGAACGTTGGCGTTGCCTATTATCGTCATGCGTCAAGTACTTAAGTACGTTGAAAAATTCACTTGTATAGGTACCTATTCCTCAACCGATAGGGAGGGAGCGAAGAGAGAACGAGGGAGGGCAGAAGGAAGGATAGAAAGGAGGGCAGGAGGGATGCTAGGTGGGGGAGGGAGAATAGGTGGAAAGGAAAGAGGGAGGAAGCGAGAAAGTGAGGGCGGGAGAGCTAAAGGGAGGGAGCGGTGGATGGAGAACAGCAACAAAAAATTGTTAGCTGTACCGAGCCCCAATTTCTATAATGTTAGTATTTCTGCTGTAGACTTCTTACGCTTATTTTCTTCCTTACAAGATGTTCCTATATTTCTCCTTAACGTTTGCATCCTAATAATAATAATACTATAGAATAAATACGACTTTTAAAAATATGAATACAGCACTAATCAGTCACGCTAAAATGGGTGGTTTATTTGTTTGTTGCTAAATCACGCCTAATATTTAAATATAGTCCAGGATATTAAAGCTATAAAAGTACTTACCAAGTTTGTATAAAATCCGTTTAGCACTTGGTACTTTTATAGCTATAATATCCTGGACTTACATTTATAAAATATACCTATGCAGTATGATGCTAACGATATAGTAAATTGTAAACCTGACCACAAAAATATATGCTTTTTATTATTTCTACATCCAACCCAAGTTGTAAGGAAGCCTAACTTGCAAGTTATTATCACAGGTATTTACTTCCATTATGTAAAAAAATAATGTCATACGATTTCATGAAATAACTTAAAACTTATAAAGTCACTCTATTGTTAGTTTGCCTATATCGTATGCCAGCGACGACGCGTCGTACACCGTTTTGTGTCATCAACACAATGTCTTTTCAAAACCATTATTCCCGTCCTTGGTGACTTCCGTCGGTAACATGTGAGAAACAGTTTTGGATCTCATTATGGTAGATCGATGTTCTTAATGTCCAACAACTCGGCTCGAATAATCGCGTCAATAGTTAGGTACGTAAATTGAAATCATAAAATACCAAGCTCGTGACATATTTATGGCAAGCACATTATAGTGCATCCAAGACCACCTTGGTGAACAAGGACTAAAAGTTATGCGTTGTCTTACATAAAAAAATATATACGGGTCGACTTGAGAACCTCCTCCTTTAGTTTTTCGTCGGTTGAATGAAAAGTATATACTTAATGCACCCCGGGTGATTAAACTAAGGTGAATTGACTACGCGTAGATTTTATGATAAAACTTGAACCGCAAAACAAGTATCAGGCGTGCTGCCACAACAGCAATAGCAGAACAGAGAAGTTAATATAGAGCCCAAAAAGCAAAACTATATGTAGATTGTGTAGGAATAAAGTTGAACAGAAGCGAATCCAAGACCAGATTAAACTTTATGCAAGCCGCCTGCCGCGCGCCGTCTGTGTATTGACCCGACCGAGTGACGTGGCGTCTTCGGGAGGGAGAAGAAAGGAGCTAGGAAGGGTGGGAGGCGGAGAGGTAGAAAGGGAGCGATGAAGGCGGAAAGGATGAAGGGGGCGATGTAAGTACAGGGAGTAGATGGAGAATAAAAGCTAAACAGGGGTTTTAGGGTTTCGGCATACCTACCTGATACTGTCTCTCTAACCAATCTTTCCCGTAATTATAAAGTATACACAGGCACAGAGGAATTAATAGTCTCAAACACATGATACCAAACTTTTACAAAAGCAAGATTTTTTTTGAGAAAAGTTTTTTGTGGGTATGAGAGGTACTTACACACGCATAATTTCCTAACTCCTCCTTCATCTTCAGCACTTTTTCGTTCTGAAGTAGTAATTGTTAGCTTTTTAGCCACGTGGGCAAAGTTGAAATGTTAATAAACCAGACTGTATTTTATTGCAAACTAGACTGAGTTCATTCATGACGCGGACAGAAAAGTCCGTTTAATAATAATGATTTATTTGATCTCTTGTAGGTATGTTTCAGCATAGAGGCATTTTACCATCGAGATAGGATCTCTTTGGTGGGTGCTGGCGGCCCCCTTTTTCATTCAAGCATTTTACAGCTAAGCGTGCTTTAAGCATCTCTGTTTTCTGCGCCACCGCCGGCAGGGCAGGCCGTGTTTGGTGAAAGAGGTCCTGTAAACTGGTATTTCTAGTTTATGATTTGCTCTAATGTTAGACACAAAAAAATCAATAAGGCTAGGAAGTGGTTAAAACTCGGTGGAAGGAAAGGGGAGAGAGGGAGGAAGGGAGGGAATGAGGGAGATCGGAAAGGAGGAAGGAGAATGAATGGAGACGGGAGGCGAGTTGCATGCACCAAAGTTCCATATTCTCTGCGCCACCGCCGGCAGGGCAGGTCGTGTTTGGTGAAAGAGGTGCAGTAAACTCGTATTTCTAGTTCAAGATTTGCTCTAATGTTATACACAAAAAAACCAATGAGACAGGGAAGAACAGACAAAGTGGGTAAAACTCGATCTAAGGAAAGGGGAGAGAGGGAGGACGGGAGGGAATAAGGGAGATCGGAAGGGAGGGAGGATGAAGGGACGGAAGGCAAGTTGCAACCTGCCGGCTCTACCGAGTACCTACAACTGATGTATTCCAATAGGTAATAGGTAGGATATCAAATTATCAGCACCACTTTCCGCAAATGGCAACATGTGAAAAGGAGACAGGGAGGGGGGAAGGGAGTAGAAGTGGCGAGAATGCGGAAAGAAGGGAGAGTGAGAAAGAGAAGGAAGAAGGAGTGTACGTCAATAGGTACATTAAAGTACCTACCTACATGGGTCATCCATCTAACCATCATCATTTAACCCGAAACTAAAACTGGTAAAGTTTATTAAAAATCACTAACTGCATTAGAAAAGATTTTTATTATGGAAAAAATGCTTATGTATGCTAAAAAAGGTTATAAATGGCAATTCAAAGTGAAAAAAAATCCGGCCAAGGTGCGATTATCGTACTCGCGCACCGAGGATTTCGGTTCTAGAAAGGAAATGTAGATATTAAAGTTATTTAGTTAAATTCATCGACCTGATACTTAAACCTAGGATTAGCATTATAGTTTTTCTTTATACTGTCTTTTTTCCTATAAAAGGACTTTTTTGAGCGGTGAGACTTAAAATGATACAACGATGTTTATTTTTCAAAAGTTTATACCTATATTGCAATTTCGTAGTAAGTACCTACAAGAAAGACCGGCGCTGGAGGGTGGGAGGGAAATAGGTTTGAAGAGGAATGGGTTGCAGGGAGGGGTGGTACTGCATCGGTCGGACAGGAACGGAGACAAGGACTGCGGGGCAGGGACGAACCGGCGGAACCGGGTAGGGAATAGGTGAGGGAAGGATGTAGGGAGGGAGAGAGAGAGAGAGACGTGTTTACTTGCCTTGGCATGTCCAAGACTAAGAGTATACTTATAAAACGGCATTGGTACGTGTTACAGTGGTCTACGCGTACTGAGGCGCAGGCTCTTGGGACTTAATAAACAAAAGTTTATATTTCGCACGATTCCAGCCGCAAATTAAAATCGATTTAGATGAAACTAGTCAAAGGTACCCTTAGCGTCAATGTCTTGGACGAGTCTGAAGATGAAGGTAATGAAACTATACAGGCTGTTGAACTTTTACTGGTTTGACAACCACTTTAATTTAATTTTATAGATTATGCTGCATTTATCAATTTTACAACACTAAATAATTCTTAGTTCTCCTAATTATATAGGTCTATCCCTTTGCCTTGTGCATAGGTATAACAAAAAATTAATAAGTCGATTTTCAATTAAAATTCGCATGTTGGTATTAATCGCATTGGGTTTTTTACAACTTCGACAGAGGGTTTAATTAAAAGTATCTATACTGTAGGTACCTACGTATATTTAATTTGTTATTTGTATAATTCATTCATTTTGTTACAACTTTTTTTAACTTTTCTCCAATTTCAAATTTCACCAAATTCGTAGAAAGTGTGAAGTCCTATCATACATTTAAAGTTGGTAGCATTATTCCGTTGACTCCATCCTCAGAATACAGAATAAATCTATATTTTAAGATTCCATTATCAAATGTTTTTAAATAGGTACGTAATGTTACTTACTTATTTCGCATTAGTAAAGTCCGTTACGTGGAAAAGTAGTGCGGCACCGAACCGTTTATTTAAATTAATTTGCATGTCATTATTTACAATGGCGGCGGTTGACATTTTTGTTGGTCCCTATGTGATAATTTTAAAGGAGCTAATTATTTGTAGATCGTAAACTATTTCTTATCGGTCAGAAGACTAAAGTGATTTAAATAGAGAGCGAATAAAGTTTTGTTTACAATTGTTGGTGTTCCAGAAATATTTACAAGTAAAAAGACATTAAGCAATGACTCACTCGACTGCAGTCGATCTCTCCAGGCCATGGGATTGGACACTAAGCCTTGAAACCCCGGCCAGTATAAAGGTTTGTGCTGGAAGTAGTGCGCCATGCCGGCCGCCGCCGCCGCCAGGGTCAGTCTGGGAGTCAACAAGCCAGCGCCGACGTTGGATCCGACCGCTGGCCTCGACAGAATGTGGTCTATTCCATGAGGATTGGGCGCCGGAGAGGACGCCTCAGCTAACGAACTCAGCGCCGCTAAGGGCGCCCCGAAACCATTATCAAGAACACCCCTTGTTAGAGGCGGGGAACCACGCATATCCGACATGGTTTTAAAGTTCACTATAGATAGATATATTTTTGTCTGTCCCGCTAAACTGATATTAAAATTATAGTTTATACCTCATTAATATTATTTACAGATTTATTTAAAGTGAGGGTACATTTTGTTTTTTACACAGTAATCGCCGCGTTTAGTACCACCGGGTGTGGGTACCAATACATTCGATTTTCGAGTACGCCGGTAATTAAAAGCGAGTACCCGGTTTCGCGACCCGATACCAAATGAAAAGCTTTCAAAGGAAGCTCGGTGCATCCAAAAAAAAGTGAATAGAGAACGCCCGCCCAGTCAATCTAAACCTTATATTGTTGACGCCGCCCCTAAATGTGGGCGACATATTGAAACTACGTCTGTCCCGCTCTTTAGTTTCCGTGTCAGAAAAGGAGAGGCGACATATGGCGTTAACACAAGAGCGTAGATTTAACGAATCGCTATTTAATGGCGCTTCTTGTCTCTTTATAATTAAGTCGGGTGCAGTTTTTGCGGTCTCTCGCTTTACCTCCCCGCGTCCCGCGCCGGGCGCCCTTACCTCTTAAAACTATTGTGTCCCGGAATAATAAATGCAAACTTGAATGAGACAGTTTATTTCATAATGGATCCAGAACATTATAATGGCACCGGAAATATCCGAAGTCATTTGTCGTTAAATAATTTATGTGACTGATATTTTATTAATTGACAGTGTTATAAGTATAAATGGCACTCGATTTTATAACACAATAAAATAGCCATTAAATGTACTTAGATTATTTAGTGACATCTGCTTGGGCTTAGAACGCGGTGGTTATTTACCCAAAGGTACCATTATAGGTATGGTAAAAACAGTCGATGTTGTAGTTATTTCGTTTGTAAAACAGTGGAAAAACATTTTACATTGAAGTTTCATATAAATCTGATTGTTTTTAGGTACGGCTGAAATCATGCGCGTTATATATAGTTACTACTCATTTCTCAAATTACCAGAGCAGATAGGTATACGCATTTGACCATGATTCCATTTCGCTAATTGCCAAATTCGCAAATGACCATGACTCATTTCTCAAATTACCAGATCAGATAATACGCATTTGACCATGACTCCATTTCGCTAATTCCTAGCAGATTCGCAAAGAAACATGAGTAGGTACCATGACTCACTTCTCAAACTACCAGCTCAGATAGGTATACGCATTTGACCGTGACTCCATTTCACAAATTACCAGATTCGCAAATGACCATCAAACTACCAGGTAGTTACGCATTTGACCATAGCTCCTTTTCGCAAACTACTAGATTCGCGCGAATGTACCACGACTCATTCTCAACTTACCAGATACGCATTTGACCATGACCCCATTTCGCAAATTACTAAATTCGAAAATGACTATCAAATTACCAGATATACGCATTTGACCATAACTGCTTTTCGCAAATGACCATACCTACCTACACAATTCTCAAAAAACCAGATACGCATTCCATTTCGCAAATTACCTACTAGAAATTAAATACTCAAATTACTATTAACATTATTTTGACGAATGTCATGGATGCAATCAAAGTTAAAATTCGAAAAACCAAAATTATCTGACAGGAGGCAAGAGCTTTGGGATAAAAAGAACCGGGACGTTTCAGTGGATAGCTGCCTCCATCGGGCCGCCGCCCGCGCCGCCTCCTTCCGGCATCAACCCGTTTTTTACCTTCATGCCCGGAAGCAATCATCACGTCGAAATTCTATAAGGGATCCCTAAACGATCATGCGGCATGACATGCATTACGTTTACGTGAATTATCATGCTGCATGATGGACGCTCTTGCTTACTATCAATCACATAGTACCTACAGTGAAGCAACGGCCAGCACGTAGTTTGCATGTCATGCACGTCAATCACTACAGCGGCGTCTAGCTTGAGTGACAGCAGGTAATGCATGTCGTGCAGCATGATCGTGTAGGGACCACTTTAGACCAGCGATATCTTTGGATCTGGGCTCACATGCAGTTACTACTAAAGGCTTTGATATCGTCGCCGACAGAATGTGCAGGGTGAAGTAACAGGCGGGGTGTTAGTTTCGAGACGACACTGCGGTCGTGCGCTAGTGTTAGTGTCAGGCAAGTTCCCTTTAAATCTAATTAATTGTTAAGCTGTTTGTTTGTTTGTTTGTTTGTTTGTATCTTTGTTTGTTTGTTTGTTTGTTTATTTGTTTAAACGTGCTTATCTCAGAAACTACCAGTGGAAATTTAAAAAATCTTTTTGTATTTTGATTTTTGATAGATTTGAGTATCGTATTTTATATCTGAAAAATAGTACACATTCTTGAGAATAAATAAACTACTGTGTTAGGGAAGAGTCGTCAATATCACCAACTTTCTTACGTAGCGTCGCCGTCGAATATATTTAATAAGTAGGTATGCTTCTTGTATTTTTTCTTTAGTCTTCATAAAGCCATAGTATACAGGCGACTTCACCACTCCCGTCTTTCTAGAATACCTGGAATAAGAAAAATCATTAAAATAACTAAAATAGTAGCTTTAAACCAGCTTTTAATAGGTATGTAAACTATAAAATTAAATAAACTATATTTTATGTATTTGTTTTCAGAACCAAAGGTGGGTGCGAAATTTGACCATAATCATCGGATATCCGGAACTGATTGATCGCCTCCGCACATGAGTGACAGACAAACAGGAAACCAAGACTAATAAAACGAAATTTAGAAAAATAATAATGTGGAGAATTTTTAGAATTAAAACCGAATCCCGTCGCTGGCTTCTCCGTTCCGGCCCCACAGCGGGCTTCTCGAATGAACCCCTAAAAATAAAAAGTAATGTCATTAAGATGTTTCCATCTATAGATATAATAAAGTAATGCAGCACTAACAAGGTTAACACTTTGTTAAATTGATGTTTGCAAAACTCAAATTAAATCGAGTGAAATAAATTCATACAATTAGATCTGGGGAGACTCGACAGTGCCCCCGCAGTCGAGCCCTCATGCCCCCCATGCCTCCGCGCGTACCTTACTGTTCTCCAAAAACTACGTCGGCTTTAATCGCTTTTAGTCATGTTCGCATTTGTTCATGAATTTTGTGAAATAAAACCGTATAACCACAGAATACTTATTAACCGTAACCTCCACCATATTTGGTTTAATGATATATTTATGTTATTATGTTTCGTTATTTTATTTAATAATCATCAACAGCCTATTAACAATATGTCCCCACTGCTGGGGCTCAGGCCTATCATCTCAACGAGGGCGTTCGGGCTATTAGTCCACCACGCTAGTCCAGTGCGGGTTGGTGGACTTCACACACGCCTGATGCGCCTAAGAATTTCTTCATCGGCGTATGCAGGTTTCCTCACGATGATTTCCTTCACCGTCTGAGAGCAGTCAGTAAAGTGTACTTAAGTTTCGAGAAAAAAACCCGGTATCGGACCATTCGATATGATAGGCCGCCTCTTATCCCCGAGGCCACAGACGCTCGCTATTTTTTATGGCCTTGTGTACCTAATGTGCTGCCTTGTGTATCAAATAGAGTTTTTCTATTTCGATGAAATCGCGAACTATAATTTTATGGAAGCCGGAGAAAGTCTATTAATAAAATTTAAAAAATCGGGTCAGTAAAGCATTAAATTATTAATTAAAAAAAGGGTACTCCATGTAGCCTTCTAAATGTTCACTGCTGGACACACAGATTTATAATAGTTTATAAATCTGTGGCTGGACATAAGCCTTCCCGAATGAACGCCACCAGTAGTAAAGTTTAATAAACAATAATTATTATAAATAATATTATGGCGTTCAGCGATTTTGGAAATAGGTAAGTATTCGTGCATAGGTGTTTTGTTAATTTTGATTACTTAAACTAAATTTTTAACGGCATATTTTACTATAAAGATTTTCATTTAAGGAAAGAAGGGAGGGTGGGAGAGAAGGAGGAAAATTGGTAGCGGGTAGGAGCAGAGTGAAGAAAGGTGGAGGGGAGGGTATGAGATGTGAGGAGGGAGGGAGGGAGGACGAGGGAGATAGGATGAGAGAGGAATTATAGAGCCAAAGAGAAAATAAGTTAAGAAAAAAGGTTGAGAAAAGCAGCATGAGTGGGTGGAATATTTATAAAGGGAGACAGGAAGGAATGCAGAGAGAGATAGACTGGAAGGGCGGAACCACGGAAGGGATCAAAAAGTAGATAAAATCTGGATACATCGCCCTAAACGAATTTAATAATATCTCGAAAACAATGAGATTTTACTGAAATCATATTTAGACATTCAAATTAGTCATGAGCTGCCCTATTGTCTTGAAGGGTGGCGTTGAATATCGCGACACCTGTACGTAATTACCTGTATGAAAATATTTATTATCATTATCATTATTAAACCGCCTGCGTAAAGAACAACATAATAACGCTTGGGTTTTAATCGGATTTAAACATTACGCTCACTCGTCGAGGGATATGAAATGAAACCCTAAATAATTGAATTACGATACCCCACGAACGAACATAATTTAGTTTTGTTTGTTTAGTAATATTAGGTTTAAGTTATTAAATAGATAGGTACGAGTATGGATTATTTTATGTAGGTAAGTTGTTTTATGCATAATTTAAATTTAATCTATTTTACTAGGTAGGTAAGTAGGTTTTGTTTCTATAAAATGTAGAATACTTGCTCTATTAATGACGTTTTCAAGTTGTTTATTAATTATTTGCAATCTGTTGGATAATATCGAGTTAGCACCTTTGCTGATAGTTTTTTTTTGCTTCGTTGTATAATGAGCTGTACCATTAGCTTTATCTTCTATTCAAAAGAATAAGAAAGTAATTTGCAGGCTATATTGTAAGTATACATTTAAATAATCTAATGTCTGTATGAGAGAACACGAACACAATATTTCGTATAATATGTCGAAATATGTTTCTGTCGAAAATCCTCTGAAAGTATAGGTATACCTATTAGACATCTCAGATGTCAGATCTGTATATTGAATGGCTTTTTAAATGTTATAAAAATAAGAGTATACATACCTACATCTACTGTCTACTGGGCAAGCCCCAGACATCCTCTTAACTTTATCAGATTGTGCCCAAAACAGAAGAGAGGAAGTGAGAAGGTTGGGAGAGATCGGATTGAGGTAGTGAGGAACGGAAGGTGAGGGGGAAGGAGTTAGGGAAGGAGGTAGGAAAGGGGCAAGGGCAAGGAGCGGTGGAATAAAGAGGGACAGAGAAAAGGAAGGAATGAAGAAAAAAGGGAGGATGAAGGGGGAAGGGAACGAAGGGAGGAAGGGCGGGATTGAAGGAGAAATGGAGATGGAAGTAGGGAGGAAGTGAGAATTACACGTGGACGTAGTCGTGGACGTTAACTTATTAATTTAATATTTAGAATTAGATAAATTAATTTTATAAATTTCCGAGCTGTTAGTCATGACAAGCCGGCTTTACAGAAGTAGGACTCGTGTAAGTATCTCTTCGTCAAAATTGTTCGCTTATCGTGCTCGACAACAAATGTAACTAATACAATTTAAATGGTGATAAACAAAATATCTAGTAAAATACTTAAATAAAAAATACAAATATTAATCATCATTATTGTATGAACTTGCTTTCAAGCCGATCTCCCGTTCTCCGGATCCATAGTCACTGCCAATAATATTTATTACAACAATGTATTACTTACTTGCAGTTCGTTACGTAACAATACGTAACGAAAAACATCTCAATCCAAACATATTGAAAAAAAAATCGCGTTATTAAGATTTCGTTTCGTCTCACAAAATATGCCTTCTTCCGACGGTCCTCGCGTCGTGGGTAAAAAAACGGCCAAGTGCGAGTTGGTCCACGCTTAATGTAGGATCCTAAATTTTACTGTTTTCCCTCCAAATCGCGAAAAGTGTTCATTAACATGATACCCGAAATAATTTTCGTTCCCACCATGGGCCCCTGTCGTGATTACAAGTTTGTAGGTCAGAAATTAGAAAGGGAGACACATTGTAGGTGAATGCTTCTGTACCTACGAGCGACTGATAAATAATACGTTGTATGTAAATACTGCCTCATTGGAAAAAAAACAACTTCTTTAACGATACCTCTTTACATGTTTGGGAAGATTAGATAAACTTACCCTAAAAAGTAAATTTACGACTTTTTCTTTTTGCGAAATTCCGACCTATATTATAGGTACCTATAATTTAATATAATTATGATATAATTTAATATAATACATTTAATATAATTATGAGAAGTCTAAAACTCATTGAGTTGGTTTACGAAATTGTTACAGTTGATTGGGTTACATTATGTAGGTAATGCAGTTAACAATTTTATTTATAACACTCTTAAGTAGGTGGGTAGTTCAAAATCCTTAAATAAATTCTAGTTGAACTCAAAAAAAAACTCAAAGAAATTATTAAATAACTATTAGGTACGAGTATGTCCATAAAAATGTAAGATATTTGCTTGGACGTCCGAAAGTTGCGCCCTCTGCGAATGGCCGAAATACTTTGTAAACAGTCCATGAGCTCTATTTTTGAATCGCTCGCCTCGCTTCGAGCGGTCCACTCTACTGATTTTTGTATCGGATGTCAAAGGAAAAACAGTAGAATCGATCGCTTGAAGCGAGGAGAGCGATTCAAAAATAGAGCTCCATATCTAGTTATATTTTTAATAAAATTTGTGTTATATAATGGTCGTTTAATAAATTCTTATTAGTAATAAATTATAAAACTATAGGAAGTATATTACCTATAAGCTTCTAAATCCCGCATTTCGCTAAGATGCTAATGACGTTGTAAAAGTCGGATTGATAGACGGACTGGACGATCTTATAAGGATACCTTGTCCGACTTCGGAACCCTAAAAACTCTGGTCTGCATTTAGACTGCAGTCATGACGTTTAAGAATTACAAGGTATTCACAGGCTGTGATTTTATTCCCAGCTCTAATTAAGGGGCCCTCGAGCGCCTTGTGTTCATGGCGTCGCGTAAATCATCCACACTTATTAAAAGAATTCGCTACGAATCGAACCTCTTTAAGAATCGAGCCTTATTTTTGGGCTATCGTCACAAAATAACTACCTGTAACACAAAAACATAAGGTTCAATTTCGTTTGGAGGGCACGAGTGAAAAAATATCGATATCCAGGTATACCCGTATTTGTCTACAGGGAAAGCAATTGGAAAATATCTTTATTGCATTTCATTATTAGATTGAAACAACGACAAAAGGCAATAAATCTTAATTGGGATTTAAGGCTGTGACTTCGAATAATTTTCGGTACCTACCTACATAAAGTACCCTTAACTTTTAACGCGGGGTCGATTTTAGGGTTCATTCGAAACGGATCCCTGCCACAGATATGTATTTTGTCCGTATGTCGGTATGTTCGGCAAATAATTTGAAAACTACTAAACTGATTGAGATGACATTAGAAACATAGTTTGTAAGCTGTGTATGGTCTTTGTGAATAGGTTCTGGAAATATCATGAAAATTTGTCATCTAACGTAAAATTCTGTATATTTTGCTGCCTTATTTCAATATCAGCTTTCATTAGAACGACTCACTATAAGGTAGGTACCATCTATTGGTCTAAATTGTTCGGTAAAGACGAAACTTATGGAGTTTTTATCAAAAATTTATTTTTATAACAGAACAGAAAAGCCTTTAAACAAAATAAATAAATTTCAATCATTTTCTTTAACCCGAGCATTGGTGTGCGACGCACACTTTGCCGCTGCTGAACTGAAAGTGACTTTTTGTTAAAAACTTCGCTAATAGGAAAGTTACAGATTTTAGACTTTTCACATTACTCGTACGTATGCAAAACACAGTTTGTGTGCCAAATTTCGGCTTTCTGCGACTGCGGGAAATAAGTACACTAGAATTGAAAAAGGGTAAATTCCAAACGATGTAATTGCCGTGAGCTAATTTTTCAATGAATTTTTGTAAATAGATTTTATTTCTTGCGTTTTTGCAGGATAGAGGATTTTCAGGATATGCAGGATACACTGAACTTAGATTTTAATTATCAATTTAATTTAGTAGAGACTATGGTTTTCGAAAAATTAATTACTTACAAATATAAATAAATAGGTATACGACCGTATACAGCGAGCGTTTCATGTGTCAGGTAAGTAGGCACACTGACAATTCTAAACGGTGAAGCTAAACTTTCCAGTGGCAGAATGAATCTTCATAACAACTTCATTATTGTCCTCATTAGTCGAAATACAATGTTAAGCTTGCACCCGTAAATGTAATAAATAATGTCGATGGCACCTCAGAGCGTTTGGACGGGATTCGGGACTATCTATGTCGCACAATCGTACATCGCGCACTCGTATTTCGCACGAACGATACTTCGCACAAATGAGATGTCGCACAATCGTACGTCGCACAATCGTGCTTCGCACAATCTTATTTCGAACGAACGATACTTCGCACAAATGACATGTCGCATAATCGTACATTGCACACTCGTATTTCGAACGAACGATACTTCGCACAAATGACATGTCGCACAATCGTACATCGCGCACTCGTATTTCGAACGAACGATACTTCGCACAAATTAAATGTCGCACAATCGTGCATCGCACACTCGGGGTCGCAATTCTGTAATAATAGTATAGGATATAGTCCATAGATATCATACACTAATAAATGTGTTTTTTTTAAGTAAATTAACCAAAATAATAGGTCATATTACTTTGATATAAATACATATCGAAACAAAGTAAAATAAAAACTATTGTAGGTATTCACAGTAATGAGATCTGTAATTGTATTTTAATAAAAATCATTTTTTTCTCATTTTTCCACGATCATTATATAACATCGTTGACGAGAGGTTAAGAATGTGTTGTTCGGTTTGTAGGTACCTACGTGTGTGTACGCAACGACAATGTACAAGTGTGCATTATGTTCGTGGAAAATTACAAGATTTCTCGCATCGGAAGAAAATGCTAAGGGGTCTCCCCTCCGTGGCGAGCCGGCACACAGTGGTGCGCTTCCATACAACAAGTTTGACATAAGAATTCTATAAAATAAATGCCATATCGAATTCCAAAACAATGTACCATCGCATTAGACAACAGATATTGTAATTCTATTTTTACGACATAGCTCGAATAGGGAGCTGTAAAACAATAAGCGGCTCTCTCCTTATGGTATTCCTCCACTCGGGGGTGAAATATGACGGTGTGTATCCAGATTCGCCACAATATTTATAATTTTTATTATACCTTAGAAGGGGCACCTTCAGGGCACCGCGTGCCATTGGATCAAATCAATTTCGAAAACCGCAATTCGAAATAAGAAGAAAACCAAAAGAAAAATAAGTTTATGTGTTGCTCTCCATACAGAGAAAACATATTTCTTCGAATACTTAAGTACCTACTAAATAAAAGTATCAAATGAAAATAGGTATGTATTTGTTGCTTTTTAATAATTGCCTAATTAATGCGATGGTAATTATTTTTCGATTTCGATGTAATAATACTTTTTACTTCTTAAATCCAATGTCACACCTCTTGTAAGAACACGAACCACTGTGCAGCGGGAGTGTTGCTCTAAGGGTCGGTAACATCGTAATTATAATTAGTGTCAACCAGTGCAAATACATGGGAGGATTCAAAAATACGCCGAAACCCTTCGGTGTGGCAGTGCTTGCTTTTCATGCATACGAGCAAAGGTTATACTACCACCTATATCCGTAAGTAACTGCGGTCGGATATTTATTTGTTCCGTTCGATTGTAGTTTTATGTGCGGTCGTAAATGCTCTTTTATTAGTTCACATTTAAATATTACGATCTAGCCTATTGTAATATGTCTACATCTGGAAAGTACAAGCATTGAAATTAATACCTAACGTTCTCATGAATGAAATCTTAGATAGGTAACTGCAAGGTTTTAATTATGGGGAAGTAGTTGCAATGGTGTGAAGTATTATTTTTTGAGATTAGACGAATGAGACTAATTTAGTTTCCTAAATCTGATAATGGGACAATATTATTATTTCATATAATATTATACTTACCTACATCAGTTTTTCGATTTTTAATTAAGAATATTCTGTGCAGTGTTTGGTGCCAATTACTCAGATAATTCCATTACCTATGCTTTTTAATAGTCATTTCGCATTAACGTACCCTGTACCATTCTAAGCTATTACTCAAAAAAGTTGAAGATAATAAAAATAATAAGAATATAATTATAGCAAAATATAAATCGCCTCACAGTAATATGTCGAGCTTATCTAACTACATCTTTGCCAATGTAAAAACTATAGGCGCTTAGGGCCATCGCACTACCTCTATAAATAAACTAAAATTAAGTTTTGAGATAGGTACAAGACTTTCAAAGTAATGCCGTTTACAAATTGTTTAGTTTCCGCAAAGCTCGAGAACAGATTACGTAATTAATGATAACAGTGTAATTTAAATTTATGATGACCAGGACTATTTTCCAGAATGATATCACATCGTCATGCTATAGTCACTAGGGGCTGCGCAGGAGTATACTATGAGGGAATATATGCTTTATTAAATATAAAAAACCTGACAAGTGCAAGTAGGACTCGCGGCTTGAGGGTTCCGTACAACTAGATTTTTTTAAATTCGAAAATCGTTATACCTACTTATAGTAGGTACATAAAGATGTGTGATTTGGTTATACGCAATATTAAGTTTGTAACTACAAATTTACCTACTGTTTTCGGATTTTTTTCCATTACTTGCGCTTTACGACCTTGCTTCTTCCCAAATTTCATGATTCTAGGTCAACGGGAAGTCAATCATAGGTTTTTATTACAAAAATGCGGCAAAATCGGCATATCTTCTAACTGCGTTGACTTAGAAGTTTGATTTTATTGTTTTTATAATTTGCTCCAAGGGATTGCAGACCTGAGTACTTATTTGTTAATAATTTTAACTGATACCTCCACGCGTTCCTGAGAAAGAGGGTCTTCACAGACATATAGACAGAAAGACAGACGGACACTGAAATGATCTTATATGGCTGTTTTTTTCCTCTTTTGAGGTACAGAACCCTAAAAATATATTAAAAATACTCAAAGAAAAATTTAAATCCTCTAAATAAAAGAATGACAAAGATTTTACACCCCAATTTCAAACCACAAGATGACGCATAATATAATTATTCTATGCGTATTTCTGCATAATTGAATTCACATGCATGTTACGTTATTGACCTAATTTATAATTAAAAGTCGAACATTATGAAGACAAGCACAAAATATAATCTTTGCAGCACCGCAGCGAAATACTATACGTACTTACCTAGGTGTCATGTGCTTTGGGCATTAATTAAAAAGAATTAAGACCCGAGACCTATTGTTGACATGCGAAATCTTATAATTCATTCTTTCAGTACGGTGCTTTTAAAATTATTTTTGACAAGTAAACTCGATCATTAATAATTATACAGTTTTCATGTTCCTACACAGTTTTATAATAATACATTATAGGCGTAAAAAACCTATCATACATACAAGTTCTTTCTATTAAGCTCTGCTCAGAGAATTGACACTAAAAGCTTAACTAGACAATTTCCAAACCTTTTACCACTCTAAAGCTTTTAACGATCGCAAGATCTTGGCAAATGCTTCTTTGGAATCTACAGACAATTTAATTCAGTAAGTAGGTATATAGGTACCTACTTAATAAAACTGCATTTTGTTAGTAATACCTTTCACTTAATATACCTACCTGATCTCATTAATTATATTCATTCAGATATCTTAATTGATAGTGTTAAATTAAGCTAATAACTACATTACTGGATGAATTTGGTCTCATGACTCGTTCCGAGATCGAGAGAACGATTAAAATGGAACATGCTACCGCTGAAATTAGCTTCATAAGAGCCGGGCATGCTCGGGGCGCGCGAAACTGAATACCCAAAAGCGTTTTGTGTTCACATCATCGGATGCCAAATATGGCACGAATCTCGAGTTTCGCGCGGCGCGCTGTTGGCACGCCACCAGAATGCAGAAATGCCCTCTATTCCCGTCTAATACTCGTGAAAAACGCGATAAAAACTTATTTCTGTAGCGAACGCCTCTAAATTTAGGCCGTATGAAACCGAAAGTAATACGAGTGATTTTGGTAGGGACAGACTAGAGTTGTCTGTATTTAGATTAGATCGGCGCAAGCGTAGCGGCGCAGTGGCCGCGACACGCGCCTTCCAGCCATCGCCGCGCCCCGTCGTTCTTGCCCGTTGGAGACGCGCGCTACTGAAAGCCCCACACTTTTCACCAGTGCATTGTAATTACCTGTGATATACGCTCTGCGCGCATGGTTCAACCAGCTTTGTGTCACTAAATTGTCAATCAAACGTTGCGTTTTACTTTTAACAGTGCATAATTATATAAAAGGATTTAAATGTCACTAACGCTGACTAGAGGTGGAGGTGATAATTAATTATTTATTCGGTGCTTTTTGTTTTGAAAGTTCATTTATGTGAATAACTTCTTTTTAAGCAAAGATAAGAAAGTTACAACGTTAGCCTTCAATATGAACACTTTTCTATCAAACTAAATTCAAGTAGCTTTCGAGCGACGATGAGAGTGAAGAAAGTAAGTATAGTTTGTATCCGTCTGAAAATTTTAATTTAATTGTTAATTCAATTCACCAAAGAAATTAAAAAGTGAAATAATATAAAAAATATGCGTGTTTGTGTAGGGTAGCCCTAGTACCTAAGGTGTGTTCATCTTGGCTGGCGATTTTACAGGATTTTCTACGTAACTAATATTAACTATTAAAATTAATTTAATTTCGTGCCGCCGGTCTCTTGGGCACGCTCCATTAGGTAGTTATACGTGGTATTTATTTTTTAATGGGTTAGTGTAGCTCGTAAGCTTGCGGAAGGGCAGTCTTTACAATAATAAAATAAAAGATACAGTCGCTCGACAACAAATACCTAGTAAAAAAGCGGCTAAAAATCTTACGCTCGTAACCCTAAATTTAGTACCCAGATGACATTGGCAGACCATTTTAATGACATTACTACAATCAGCTTTCATTAGACAAACTGAGTCGAGTTATGCTGAAATGATCCTACCCACACATAACCATTTGAAAACCGTATCCAAAAAGGATGAGGTTCTTCGAGAATTAAGTGTTAAAGTCTAACCTGCTCGTGCCGTGTTATGCACGTGGGTTGGCCCACTAATAATGCTTATCTGTAACCAATAAGAAAGAGGTAAAAACTGGTGGATAATTTGCACGCCTATCTTATAATATATGTTGCGAAGAACCAAATGATAGCGGGGTGTAAAATACACCTAACGCCATCTATTGACAAACTTTAAAACTAAGGAACTGGCATGATTAGAAGGGGTTAAACATTTTGACATTTTATATAGTATACTATACAACACGGGTGAAGTCGCAGGGCATCGGCTAGTAAGTAATTAATAAAGTATAAGGCGTGAATGTTTTTGCTAGAATTTTTTTTAATTAAAAGAACCAATTTGGTATTATTACAGATGTCAAATTGTTGACGTCTTGAGGGTTAAATCATTGCGTTAGTACCTAGTTTACTAATACTTAGGTAGGGAGATAAATTAACAATTTATTTTATAGTATTTTTTATGTAGGCAAGTTAATTAGATCATCATCATCATTCATTTGTTCTGGAGCCAATTGGCAGCGTCAGGTGGCAGGAGATCCAGGATATGCACATAGTGAGCAAGCGCAATAAATTAAAAATGATATTTTTTGGGATAATTGAGCATACCAATATGCGCAAGTTTTTTTTTTTAACTATTTTTGGTAGTAGTTTACATAGTCTAGCCAATAAACCTAGATATTAAACCTAGTCAATAAACAATAGAGCAGATAGACATAGATAGATAGAGGTTGGGAAACATAACTTTGATACAATTACAGTTTAATCCGTGAGGTTTCTGCGAAATTTCTGTCTCTCGGTTGACATTAATTTATACGATTTTAATGTTTTTGAATGTTTTACTAGTTAGATTACCTATACATTTTAATAATTCGAGCTTTAACAATATTCCTGCTACATATATACCTAGGTACTTACATTACGTATGGTGGAATATTTATTCAAGGTGCTTCTATGCCTTAACGATCTAATTTAAAATAATTCCTAGCGGCGTCATAGCTCTCCTATTCGGCTGTGCAATATTTCCTATTAATTTCATAGCAATTTTGAATTTCATAAGACTTACTTACTATATATTACTTTTAAGTGGTAACTTTAATAATGGACAAAGGTATCTATATCTATACTTATAATAAATCTGTAGAAACCGTGTGTCTGTACTTTGAATAAATTTATAAAAAAATGAGTGTGGACGATAAAAAAAGAGTAACAGAACACAAAAAAGCGTTTTTAAATTTTTTTGTCTTTCTGTCTTTCTGTCTGTCTGTAATCGCTAATCTCCGAAACTACTGAACGGATTTTCTTGCGGTTTTCACAGGTAGATTAAGCACAGCCTGGCGCAACTTATAGGCTTTGTTTCATTGAAATCGGATGACAGCGAAAAAAGTTATCGTCATTTACAGATAAATCATTTAACGTAACAAGACGATGTCATAGACATAGGAGATATCAGTGTTTTTTTAACTGGGACAGTATAGGCAAGTCCGAAACCATAGGAGATGCAGGGAAAGTGTCTTATGACATAGAAATTTTTTGGTCAAGCGTGTGTTGTCCATAAAAATGAAACAATTTGCACATATTTTTTTTAATGCGGTTCGACTCAGTTTCATGTAGGGATCACTTAATTATATCGGAAGAAAAAAATCTGAGCAGCAGAAGTTAGTCAAATTCAATAAAATGTTTTCTCATAAAACGCCAGTGAAAAATAATTTTTATTATTTTTAAAAAATGCGTATCGACTTAGTTTCATGTTAGAATCATTTTATTGTATCGGAAGAAAAAAATCCAAGCAGCAGAAGTTAGTCAAATTTAATAAAATGTTTTCTTATAAAACAGACTGTGCAATGTACTTAGGAACTTACTACTTATTCATGCATGCCACCCGAACTCCAGCTGCTCCGATTACTATGTCAAAATTGTTATCACGAAAAAATACCTAAAGGTTCCTAAGACAGTTTCCCTGTATCTCCTATGGTTTTGGTTTTGCCCGTACTGTATTAGTTAAAAAATACACACGTATAATAAAAATTGATATGAGAAGTCTTATGAGCAATAGAAGTGGAAACAACAATTTTTTAAATTTTTATCTGTCTTCACCAAATTGGATACGGTGTTCATAGTTTGTTCCTGAAGGTACGTATACGGTATACCATAGTATACCTTAAATTATGGTGAAGGTACTTAGAATGATCCATTTTACCATTGGAAAATTATAACTAGACGATGTATGTCTGTACATAGCAGAGATAGGTACCTACTTCCAAAATCCACGCGGACGAAGTCGCGGGCAACAGCTAGTTATAAATAAAAATTAAAGTTAATAAGTTTGTAGCACAAGTATTTTAGTGCAAACTATTTAATTTCAAAATATTACTCATTGAATTCATCAATTTTCAAATTTTAAAGTGGTTATATTAATACAGTTAAAACAACAATAAATAGTTTAGATAGGTAATTAATACCTACCAAGTTTTACTCTTTTATAATTCTTACAATACGATATTTTTATTTTCAGAGCACCAGAAAACTAGGAGATGTTGCGTCAACAGTTGTTGTCAGCGAGCAAGGAAATTGACTCCGAGAAATCTAAACTACTTAAACCAAAGAACGTCCGTAATCGACAAAAGAATAGATGGAAACTTAAATTCCACCACCAGGCACTGCCACAGGAGTACCTTGATCATTACGAACAGAGCATGCAGAAAGCTAACTCCAAGCAGGCAGAACAGAAAGCACTAGAAAATTCCAAAATAAATTCGGATTGTGATATAAATAATTCAAAAAAGAAAACTTTTAAAATTTGGGCACAAAAGTTTGCTAATACAGAGAATAAATCCGGCACCTGTACGACAACACTATCATCAGTACTTAACGTTGCGAATGAATCACACAAGAAAATGGAGATAAAGAAGAAAACTCCGGCGATAACACCTAGCAAAATAGTCACATACGACGATTTACCATACATGGGAGAGATGACGTTGAGTAACTTGAAGCCACGGCGAGGTAGAAAACCGAAAAAAGCAGATATCTGTCACTTGATTTACGAAAATTATGGAACCGTCGTTCCCGGACAGCCGCTTATTACGCAGAAACAACACCAATCAAATATATGTCCTCGATTTCAAACAAATAAACCAGTAAGTACGTCTAAAACGCATCTACAAAATAAAATCATTACTAATTTGCTGGAACGTAAATTATTACAAGAGAACAATAAAAAAATTGAATTTCTGACATCCCCAAGGAGGAGCAATCTAGATGATTCAACACCTGAAGTGCTAATGACATTTGCAGGAGCGATTCACAGTGACGATGAACCTCTAAACCTTTGCTTACGAGATCTCCACGATTTGAATATACAATTCAAAAAAAACCTTGGCAACATTTATACGACATTGCCTGAAGTCAAAACTGAAATAGATGTAAATAATTCTGAACGCGAACATATGAAAAATGAGCAACATAATAATAAAATATCTGTTATACATTTAAGTACAAATGTACCAAAAACTACGGTAAAAAGTTCTATTGATATATCTTCGGTTTCATCAGATCCAGTCCCGACTGCGGCAAATGTTGAAGGCGACGGGGAATTTCCAGGTTATATATACTGTTCTGATGCAGGCATATACTTACCACCATTAGTTTTACAGTCGCAATTGCTTTATTACCAACGATTGGCAGCCACAAGCAAGTTATTTTTTCGTGATAAAAATCAAAATCAAATTCTTTTAACTCCTATCGGCGTTGGTGAAAATGGTTTGACGGAGCCAAATTCGCATTCAATAGACGAGAGCAAGAAAAAACTCATTCTGAAACAGACATCTGATCTACTAGATTCCAAAGTAGAGGAAGTGAGGTACAGTCCAGACCATTCTAAAATGAAAAGAACATCTCCTAACCCTGGCCAAGGTATTGTAAAACGGAAGAGATCAGCAATATTCATGCCCCCAATTCCAACTAAAGGTAGTTCGAATACTCCAACAACAGAAGTCAGTATTTGCAAATTCAAATTCACTGGAGGCTCTAAGCCATCCTTACAAGAAAAGAAGATGTTGTCTGTTGATTCCGGTGGAAACTACACGTATTACAGTGGAACGGGGAACAAAGGAAATAAAGGGTACGAGTACCTGTTGAAGGATTCTGATCAGAAAAGGAACACCAAACCAGTAACAGAAACATTAGTGTCAACACTACCTAAAATTGAAGGTCATGACCCGTCTCTGAGCAAGGAAGGCAAAAAGAAAAGAAAATCTAGGAAAAGTTTGCAACGAGAGAAACTGGAGCAAACATTCAAAGAGAAAGGTTTCCTGATACAAACCCAGCAGCATCAATCTGCAGAAGGAGCGACTTATTGCAAATTCAGACAGCTCAGGAAATTCACACGATATCTTTTTAGAAGTTGGAAAGATTACTTACCCGGAGAATTAAATGAAAAAAAAAATAAGAGCACATCATAGACCCATCACCTAGAAATATGCGAAAAATGTATATAATCATTAAAATTGTAATCCTACCTACTGACTAAGATTTTCGGCTGGCTAATGCATTTATAAAATAACTAGGAGTAAGAATCAGAAGGCGAACCAAAACCCTATGAATTGTTTAAGTATACTATAATATCTACTGAGTTCACAATATGTTGATAAGTTACATTTTAGACTTTCGCGCTTTTATTATCCGGTGTGGTAGATGTTGATGTCTCATTAAAATTTAGGAATGGTATTTTAATTTTACAATTTACGACGCGATGTTTCGAAATGGTTTGAACCCTGGCAGTGATCCGGTGATCCGGTCACCTGGTCGGAACGTCGTGCTAAAATAACATTAAAATACGATTCGGATGTAATGGGGCTCCCTAAACGATCATGCGGCATGACATGCATTACGTGCTGTCACTCATGCATGGTGTAGTGATTGACGTGCATGACATGCAAACTACGTGCTGGCCGTTGCTTCACTGTATTGATTGATAGCAAGCACGATGATCCATCATGCAGCATGCTATTCACGTAAACGTTGCATGTTATGCAAGCATGATCGTTTAGGGACAGTATAAGATCCGTAGTATACAGAGTGGAAACAAGAGTGTGTCCAGCCAGCCGATTATTTCGTACTAAGATATTATTTATAAAGCTTTAAACTAGAATCTATGTAGAAAAATGTTCACTTCTCCACATATAAAAGTTCTAAGTAGTCGATAAATCGTGCTGTCGCGCAAACTGGAGCCGCAGAAGTAGGTACTAAATTTTCAACACATGGCGTTAATTTTTTTATTAAATAATGTATGTCAATGTTATATTACGTGTGGACCGTCCGTTGGACTATCCTTAACCCTATATGTTCAGTACCTACTGTCAATTCTGAACAATAAACAAAGTAATCAAACCTACCTACAGTTTTATTATTTATTGAATTAGAACTAAACGTATAGGAAGTACCTACCTGTGTACCTATTGTGTTGTCTGATTTGTTAGTGTGTATCTACATGTAATGTAATCTAATTCCGTAAGGTATAATAACATTAAGTGAGTAGCTCATGTCACCTGTACGCCTATAATATACCGACCGATCTACCATGAGTTGACAACAACGTCAATACTCTATGGGCCCAACCGAATCATAGATCCGTTCGGGGTTGCATCTGATCACACAAAAAGTTCCCATCGGATCACATGATCCGATGCAACTAAGAAATTGTGATTATTTTGTCCCAACCAACATGATCCGTTGCAACTGTTTTTTAAATTGAATATTTTACCAACGGATCACGGTTACTCGCAATGGTTACCACATATCTCAGTATTTAATCTGACTGAGCTCGCAATTCGTCGAAGAGATTATTATTTACGTACCTAGTCGTTAGCGAGTTAGAGTGCCTATGTTACATTTAAATTATTAAATTTTTATGTTTTGCCCAAAAATTTAAAATATCTATATCATATACGTACCTACATACAACCCGGGTTATTAGGAATGTCTAACGGTCAGAGACGCTTTGCTTATTCATCATTCAGTGAAATATATGTAGGTAGGTTGGTATATTAGCTTAATGATATACTTAATTTTACAATATCAATTATGTCAATTTATGAATTAAACGAAACACAACTCTCTAACCACGCCGTTTCCACCTGTATAATTATTTAAGTATGAATATTATATTGTACGTGTACCTAATATTTTTGTTATTTAATAGATAGTGAGCTCTTCTCATATTTTGCAAAACTCCGTACCTGCTATGTTACATAATATACAATATAAGTAATATACAATTTAAGTACCAACTTACATAATGTGTATTTCTATTTTCTATAAAACCAAAACAATAAAAAAATAAAAGTACTTACCTAACACAAACCGTTTCAATTCAATGTCCTTGAAATATATTTTTGTCTCAATTATTTTTCGGGATCCACCCACTAATTATGTCCATCCATGGGTGATCGCCATACCCCGTTAGCAAACGGGCAGTTTGGTGGCTACCTAACATTAGCGATGTGCAATACAAACTATCCAAGTCTCGACTTTGTAGCTATGTATGGGAACTACAAAATCATATTTGTGAAAATTGTTCAGTTTCATTGGCTGAGTTTAATGTAAGGTAGCCACCAAACTGCCCGTTTGTTAACGAGGTATAGTAATCGCAATAATTACCATAGTGGGAATCGCGTTGATTGAGTATTACCATAGATTTGTACTCAGCGTATAGCTTGAAATTGCAATAGTCTTTTACCCCAATAATTGGAGAAGATGCTTGTTATATGGCGGGGTCAAACTGAACAAACGCTATCTATTTTAGTCGGGCTGTTGTTTGTTCACAGCTTCTAGTATTGTAGGAGGCAGTTGAACTGCATCCCAACAAAAAATTCGCTTAACGGGCGTTATTAAAACATGAGTATTTAATAGTATGCCACGAGTACTTTATAAATTATACTAGTTAGGTGCAGATTCATACACTACTTTATACATGTAAACTCACCCATAAAACACAATTCACAGTGTACGTATAATTGTAATAACTTCATACACAATGGCGCCAAAATTATTTGCGCGGTCACCATAAAATATTGTGTACTATACTGAGTTGAAATCTCTTTGGTCGGCTCACATTGAGCTTTTGGGGGCCGCGAGCACCCACCAAAGAGATCCTATTTGTAAGGTGCTTTTAATAGAAAAAAAGTTATTTTAAAGTATTATTTTGTTTGGAAAAGTGTACGCTATAAAATAATTTTTTATCATTATAAACGTACGATACTCAGGAGTTTATTTATACGATTATTATATACCTTACCTAAAATAGTTATATAGGTATTTATATTCTGGAAGGTATAATATTTTATATTCCAGAATATATTACGTAGATACATATAACTAACCTACCTACCTATTTCAAACAACGGAATATCCTTGTTGAAAGACTTAAAGAAGCATGGGTCTGCAATTTGAATAATTTGGAAACTCTGAGGTTTTGGAACTGAAAAATTTTTTTGTAGATACCTATATTGCAATCAATTAAAAAGTCGCGACATTAGACGTGATCGTTATTCAAAAGTATCTCTGTTTAATTTTACCGGATTATCGTGCCGCAGTCGGAAAAACGATTACAAAATGCTTGTATCTCAAATGGACAAATTACAAAGAGTATAATAGGATTCACCCATTTTATTTATTTATATGTATTATCCCATCCCATATAGCATGAATCCATCCATACACTAGGACGTGTTGTGCGTGTCTGCTGGCTGGTTTCTGCACTGCACGCAAACAAAACCTGGCTGGTGTTGCCAACTTTATTTTATTTTTCGTATTTCCGTATTTTGCTCGGAATTGTAGAAAAAAAATTGAACGTATTGAATGAAACTATAGTAATTGATTTAAAAACCCAATGTTCCCGCGGGAACAGTTCACCGAGGTAAAAAGTAGCCTATATGTTATTCCAGGATAGCTATAACTGTACCAAGTTTCATCATAATCCGTTTAGCCGTTCTTGAGTTCTATTGGTGGGTATATAATTAAAGATTTAATATTTTCAAGTTTTTACTTGTATCTTTTTGGGTTTTGACTTTTTGACATTTTTAGTACCTATTTGTTGTTATGAACGGTACGGGGGCGCGTATTGTGTGAAATTTTAAAAACGTATACGTGTTACCGTTAGGTAGATACAGCCCGAAATGTCATATTTTAGGATGATTGTATGGGGACCCCACTTAGGTTTTGACCTTTTTTGAGTATTTATCATAGGATGCGCCGCAGTTACGCGTTTTTTGTAAAAATTTTAGCTCGTTACGTCTCACCGTTGCGGAGATACAGCCCTCTGAACATCGGACGGACGGATAGACGGATTAACAGACGGCTTAGCGAAAGCAATAGTTTTTCGTTGCCGAGCCAAGTGCGAGAACGGAAACCTAATAGTTTATGGCTCGTTCATGTACCGGATTTTATATCGATAAAAAATTCATTTTGATATTATTGAAGATTTGAAAAGATCGTTTATTTTGCCTTCGATTTGGAATACATGCATCTAGTTACTGGTTTGCTGACATGATCGTACATCGTATGTACCAGTGCCAAAAAAGTCGTATAAATACGATTTAATTTGTACGGTTGGCAACACCTGACGGACCACGGGAAGGAAGGGGGTCGTCCGGATCTGTCCGGGCGCATGCGTAGTGTTGAGGCCGATTTCGTGTCTCATTTCGCAGACGATTCGATGTCTCTGGAGACACGCACCGTGGGAAAGGGTCGGTCGGTCCGTCGTAGCACGGTTTACCGGGACCAGTCACCTGCTCTACCAACAGTACTGGTATTTCCATAACAATCTAGGTGCCGGTATTAATACCGGTATTTTCCCAGTTTTGTAAGGTGTGAGCAAGATCGAGGTAAATGCAATGGAAAATTTGTATGAAACTTCGTCATTTCAGGTTTTTTTTCACATTTCAGGCTTTTTGTCCAAAAACATGTGTTTCACCAATTTCGAAAATGTCACTACTAAGGATGTTGGGATGAAAGTTAGAAAAGTGAACATTTATATTTTAGAGTTATGTTTAAGTACATCCATTTTGTTGACTTTTAAAGATTTATAAAAATATTTTCATTTCCTGACTCTTGTCGCAAATGCACGCCAATCACGAGTAGTTTTTCGAGTATTTCAGCATTATGTTCTCTTTGGTTTCCGGTTGGTTTCTGAGGTCTTAAAACCTATTAAAAAAACTTTACATATTGTCAAATAATTATAAAATATAATTTAAATTTCTATAAAACCTCGAGCGTTTTTGTCTCGGGATAATTTATATATCAGTTTTTTATTATTCTATATCTACGTGGATTGTGGGATTAGGAAGACATTCGTCGGTATCGAATTCGTGATATAATGCGCGCTTACAAAAACTTACAATGTGGTTCGACTTTGATATGTTTTTATTAGAAATTCTAGCAGCATTCTGCGCCATCGCCTTGTGCGGGCCTTGCTTCCTTGCGTGTGGCAGGAGATTGTTGCATGCAGACGAGGCACTGCAGGCTGGCGGCCATACTGTCCGTGAAGCAGACGTGCCAGGTTGCGACGAGCCAGCGTGTCCGTACTACAAGAAAAAAATGCGATATCTATTGATGCCAGACTCTGCAAAAGGACATTTTTCTACTGCCAGTGGCAAACATTAGCTATGTTAATTTTTTAATAAAGTTTCATTTTTAATTGTGTTTTTCATTAAAATGTGGCTCAACTGTCCACTCCCTAACTCGCCCACTCTTGGTCGCTCGTCCCTCGCGTGCGCATCAGTTCTCTAGGACTAGATGAAACCAAAGGAGAAAGATACAGTAAGTAGGTACCTACTCTACTTATACGAAAGACTGGTGTCTTCGAAAACAGTATTATCGAGCGAATATAAATTTTTATTGCAACCAAGCCTTTGGGGTTCGTGCTTGACTGACTGTATGTACTGTGACGACGACGAGTCGTTCGCCAGGCAAACAGACAGACGGACAAAATATCTTCGATAAAGTGTATCTATTTTGGCGGACTCCTAAAAATAATTTATATGGGGTAAGTAGGTAAGTACCTATTTTATTTTAAATATATAATATAATACTCTATGTTCTTTTTTTTATTTACTACTAGCTGTTTCCCGCGACTTCGTACGCATGGACAAACTGGAGCATTTTCAATAACCGCGCTGTTAGCCGCTATTTTAGCGGTGGTATATAAAATATTGACGTATAAATGTACCCAGTGTACTTACTTGCAATATTTTTTTTTTGATTTATTGATTGTAAATAAAATATGATAAAATAAATAAAAGCCTAGGACCAACATAAATAATACGCTGTGGATTTGCTGTTAATATATCGTCAGGCACTTTGCATTAGTTTAATGTTGGCACAGATTCTTTGAGGGAATTAGTCGAGTATTGATTCACACGTAAAGTAGGTACAGTCGACCGCACGTCAGTGGAATCTTAACCAGTATAAACTGGTCTCTCATGCTAAACATGAAACTCGCTATGATGCTAGGCCAGCTCAATGTCAAGGTGTTTCCACTGACGTGCGGTCGACTGTGTCACTGTCAGCTGTCGTTGTCGCTCCATCTAGCCGGGGGGCGTCCCACTACGCTTGCCCAGTCGTGGTCTTCACTCGAGAACTCGTCTACCCCAGCGGTTGTCGGTTCTCCGTCCGATGTGACCAACCCACTGCCAGTTCAACTTATTAACTTTTTGAGCTATGTCGGGGACTTTGGTTCTCTGGCGGACCACCTCGTTTCGGATCAAATTCAAATTCAAAATTCGTTGTTCAAAATTGGAATACAATATTCTCTTTTGGACGTCAATTCTGTCTAAAACTAAAACTACTCTGTTTCCACCTGTAGTATGTCGCCGAAGGGAAGAAACAGCAACAAACCCAACAGCACAGGGCCCTGCTTTCATACATATAGCTTGTTCATTACTATATTTATCTATGTTGAGCCAGATCCTATCTCTTAGAGGAACTTGAGCTACTTTAAGTTTTCGGACAGACCCATCCGTCAGGGTCCACATTTCGGCGCCGTAGGTCATTGCGGACAGGACGGACTGAAGACTTGTCTTCAGGCATTGTGGTGTATTTTTTCCTTACTCAATAAATTTTTGCAGCAATTTTACAAACATTTTGTGCCATAAAAATCATATTACAGAAGTACAAGGCCAACGTCTTGACGTCTCTGCATAATAAAATAAGTTGGCTACAAGAGGCGCGGTGGTTCCGTCGCCGCACGCACAAATGTAACTGAGCTTATAAGCGAAGTTTGCGACAAGAATATTAATTGGCACATAATTGTTTAGCATTAAGGGAACAATAGGACGACATATGATATTATATCGCTTATCGCATAGGGCCAACTGCTGCAAAGACTCGTTGTGGCGCTACTTCCATATGCTTTAAATGGGCACGATTATTATGTTCTAGTCGACTTCTTCAGATGGGCATATCAGGTCGTATACGCCTCCCAGTGCTTGCAGTTTCATGACTGATGATGATGATTCTACAGCAGTGATTACAGGGACTCCTACAAAAAGAATAGTATTTTGAATTTGTAAGTACACGCTTATTTTAAGTTGGTAGAACAATCTAGGAACGACCCCTAAACAGAGAATCTAAAATAATTCTCATTAATATAAACTCTTTTGTAACCCCCATTACTAATTATTTATGAAAATTAAACTAGTAGTTAAACACCTACAGGTACTTACCTCAAATATAATGTTGGTATGCTTTTAAAGAACGACTTTTTCTTTAATTTTCGAGTTTTTGGCCTCAGATGATGTACCTACTCGTATATTTAAAACGTGTAGCTGCATTATGTAGCTTTTGCATTTTGCATAAGTGCATTTTGTAGCTTCGAAGTATGTTATGAGCCACTAACGTCGATGGCCTGGACCGCATCAATATTCATATACTATCTGCAGCACCTATTGTTTTGAAGCTTCTATCGATTATCAATTGTATTGAGAACATTGGACAATACCTACCTACTATTATCACTACCTAGTCGCATAATTTTTACAAACAAATTGACAAACCTGATTTTACGAAATTTATAACTTCCTTTGTAATGCCCTTGAGGGATGTCGTTTGTTGTTTTGATTCTAGGTATTGTATAATGTATGCTAGGAATTTTAAGGGAGATTAATTTTATAAAATTAACTTAACCCTGTCAATTTTATTTATGTATGTATGTACATAACTACCTAATGATCGTACAAATTAATGCACAGACGATGCTCCTGCCTGCCTGTCATCTGGATTCTGGGTTGATCTATTAGTCTACACCATATTGTTACTTCGCTAAGGTTACACATACGTAAAATAATTATATGGCTGTGCTCAGAATTAAACGCTCTACCACTCCTACCAAGTTTCGCCCATTTCGGAGAGTTCGACTCCGAAAGCCTCACTTGTTAGCCATCTGTAAGTATCATAATTAAGTATATTAATTAAATGCACGCTCTACCATTCCTATCAAGTATCGCCTATTTCCCTATTTCGGGAATTCGACTCCGAAAGCCTCGCTTGTTAGCCATCTGTAAGTATCAAAATTAAGTATATTAATTATACGCTCTACCATTCCTATCAAGTTTCGCCCATTTCGGAGAGTTCGACTCCGAAAGCCTCCCTTGTTAGCCATCTGTAAGTATCATAATTAAGTATCATAGTAGTAGATACAGTGGCAGTGGCCGCCGCCCAGTCCGTTAGTACTCACCGTGATAAACACCCGCGCGACACATTGTGTATTCCTATGTCGCATCTGTACTGTCGTTTATCCGAGCTACACAAGTTACCTTAATAAATTCTCAAAAAGTCTGTTTTCTAAGCAAATTGATAGTCTACTCATACATTATTGTGTTGTGAGATAAAAGTAAGTCGTAAATCCTAAGCTGCTGAAATAAATTTGCCAGGTTTCTGTGTCATCAATATTGTATGACTGGATGATATTTTGTAGTATAATAGTTATGCCTGCGTTTAGATATCCACATACAGAGTACCAATCAAAGATTGGGTTAGTTCAAGTGTCCAAGTATTCCTAGTCATACTCTAGATAGACGGGTTTGAGCTTATGCCAAAATCTAATTATAATAAAGTCTGCTAAGCGTAGATTTTTTATTTATTTTATATACACACCATAATTTTTATAATTTTCCTGAAATGCAATTTCCATATTTTTCACAATAATGCTGGGCAGTTGTAAGGCGTTTTACAAAAACATCAAATTGTTAATTCCAATTAGGATGTCTTTTAAACTTGAATGATGTTCTAACATCTACATGTGATGGATTTAAAAACTCTACAATACCTAACATGTTTTATTTAATTTAATTGAATAATTTATATAGGAAATATCTAAGTATTAAAACAGCATTTTTCTTTCTTTTTGTAAAAATATCTAAAAATTCTAAAAATATTAGACATGAATGTTGTTTTAGTAAAACATGCTTCAATTTAAAATGTATGGTCTAGGTTTCAGTTCAATAGGTAGTTTTATTGTTATTATCTTTATCAGACATAATAGTCAGACAAAAATGGTTCGCTATTTAAAGGGTGTCGGTTTTCCGGACCCTTTAAAAAATGCGATTGTGTGTAGCGATTGGTCCGTTTCGTGTATGGAAATAATTTTAGGAGACTTCGCGCGTCGGCAATAAATGCAATATCACCATTTCCATTATTTTTAATAGAATTAATGACCAATTAAAAAAACGTATTCGCTTCTCAGTAGGTACTTAAAATATGATTAAAATAATCAGATTCTGCAAGCGAGATTCTGGGAAATCAGAATTATTTGTTTTTTAATTTATTGTAATACGGACTAAAATATAATGAAGGCCGATGGCCAAAGTTTTTATTTCGTTACAGAAAAATATAAGTAGGTCGTACTTTCAGAACTTTTTGTGTAGGTAGGTAATAAAACATTTCATCAAATGCTACACTGCCTAGGAATTTTGCAATTTACTTTGTGAACGATAACAATCTTGACATGATGCTAATGGTAATTGTATAGTGGTCAAACTGGGACTTTGGGAGATTACATAGAGTCGAGAAAAGTCGATAGGTACCTAATAATAATATAAAGGTTGCCTGAAAGAAATCGCTTTTAGCGAAAAGACCGCCAATAATACTCACGTAATTTATTGTATTATTATTTTTATTTTATTGTGCAATAAAGAGTATTGATAATGATTAATGAAATAATTATAAATAATACACTTACGTGTGTCTGTGTCCGATGCTGTCCGTCCCGCCTCATCTAGATAGTGAAAGGATTTTGAATTTTGTATTTGTGAGGATTTTCTAAATATTAACTAACTTAAAACTTTGCAATACCACAGAATACATAAATACTACAATATAAATAAAATGAAAAAGTAGATTTTCTATAATATAAACTGTGCCTACTTATATGTTTACAATTTGGTCAGTTCACAATTAAATAGATACCTAAATGTATTCAAAACTTGTATCTCATAGTTCTTGTATATTGTTTTATGTCATATATCTAAATCACTTTCACTCTCCACCCTGTGAAATACAGAAAAGGATAAATTGAATGTTAATTTTTGCTCATTCATCATGTTCATCGACTAGAGTGAGGTCACTGCTGCCATTCATCTGTGTGTGAGACTAGTCCGTAGATAGGTGCGTGAAGTGTGAGTTGAGCTATTCGTTCGTAGAATACTTACGTCGCCGTCGACTTTGAAGGTGTCATAATAATCATAAAAAGTGCTCCTATTGGGGCGTCCATCTGCGTCTCTGCGTCTGCTGCCTTCTGTTTCTTTTTTTTAATCTGTCGCTTTGTAGTGAGGAATGAGAGGATTTACCCAAGTGTTGTTTTAAGAAAGAAGCAAATCTGATTGGTTTTTTAATTCTTTTCTTGTTAATTTTATGCTGAAAAATTGCTTTAAAAAAAAAATCTGATTGGTTACTTTGCAGATGAATGGTATAAAAACAGTTACTTCGTTAACCTTTTAATGTATTTTTGCAGTAAAACCTGGACTAGTCACCCGCTGCAATGAGTTTCACATTGTCGAAGGATGATAATTTTACGAATTATAATTCTACGAATGAAATAGCAGCAAGTGTCTCATTCAATTATAGAGGAAACCTGTTGAAAATTATAATTAAAGTGATATACGCCATTGGGATCATAGGTAATGCGGCAGCCATCATAGCCTTAAGAAAAGGAGAGAGCAGAATTAGAAATAAAAAACATTTGCTACTGCTAACATCTTTGGCTGCAAACGATCTCGTCGCATTGGTAAGTACCTATCAATAGAATAAAACGTCTACTTTGAACGAAGCTATATCTAGAAGCTAAAAGGAAGAAGGAATGAAAACTATGCTCGTCTACATACTCACAGAGCTGTAATCAAAGTTAATGACAAGGTAGGTACACGACGAATTATTGGGCACTATAAAAAAAAATTAATTATTTAAAAAAATAATCACCAAGGTAGGTTCTTGGATCTATGGTTAAATGTGGTTTTCAGGCCTGCAGTTTTATCTCATTTCCGACGACATTTAGTTTTCGAGATAATTAAAGTTTAGTAAAATGACTCAAACGACGACACGACACGATTGGGTCACTATAAAAAATAATTATAAGGTCTAGGAGGTTGGTTCTTGGATCTATGGTTAGGTACCTATATTAAAGTTGAGAGTCCACCTGCCCGCACCGCACGCACACCTCCACCATAAACTCTGTTCGCGTAGTGTACCATTGAGTGGTACCATTGATGGTACAAGTGACACAATATTGTTCGCGCGCGGGGGCGGTGCGGCCAAGTCGACGCGCAGCTTATAATAGTTTTCACTTTCAGTCCTGTAGTTACTCATTTCCGCCACAAGGTCCCTTTTGATTGAACGCCACATAAACCTACCTGTACGTAGGCCATAAACAGAAAAGCTGTAGGTAAGGATTGGTTTCTTGCAGGTGGGAATGATGTGCTCCATGGTGGTGTCCGAGCAATTTCCAGAAGTAAGCGAGACGCGACTGTACTGCGCTGTAAGGGTTGTATTGCGAATTTTTGGCATCGGAAGCGTGTGCATAGCCGTCACTATGGCGATGGAGCGATATATAGCCCTCACTCGGCCTTTTCTGTACCAAAAGGTTAGTAGTTCAGGGGGCCAATCGCGCTAAATCTGAACGATATTACCAAATCCAAACCATAACCAAAAACGTGTTGATTCACGTTTGGAAAAACTTTACAAACGCAAACGTGTGGAGCAGGGGTTTGGCTTGCGTTTGTAAATATTTGCCAAACGTATAGATGCAGCATAACGTTTTTGGTTAAAGCTTGAATTTGGTAATATCGTTCAGAATTAACGCGATTGGCCCCCTGGTAGATTCAGGCTTGGAGCTTCCAATTCCTCGAATGGGGTCATGTATAGGGTCAGTTCGGTCCATTTCCCAAACGTCCAACGTCCTTTCCCCGAAAAACAAAAATGTATGTTTATTTTCAGTTTGATTCCTTTAGGATTGGACTCCGGATTTTTCAATAATAAATGGACATTTGAGGAAATGCACGTTCGGGAAAATGACGTAACAGGGAATTGGATACTCGGGGAGTTAGACATTTTGGGAATTGGACAGACGCGGAATAGATTCATTGACTAGACACTGTAGGTATAATACTGAGTTTACTCGGCGGGTGGTGATTAAAAGAAGCAATAATAAAACAATAAATAGAGGGCTCCCTCCCTGCTTGTTACCTCGATGCTCACTCAAATTGGTGACGTGAATTGTTAGTATCCCATTTCATTTAAATTGGTTCAGGAATGAACGAATCCAAAAATTTCATAAGTCACGTCTAACTACCTTTACGTACAGTCGACTGCACATTCAGTGGAAACACCTTGACCTTGAGCTGGCTTAGCCTATTAGGAAGTTTCAATACTACGCGAGACCAAGATTTTACCCGTTCCGTTTCCACTGACAGCGGTCCGGTCGATCGTATAGGTAGGTAAGTACCAGTAGTAAGTACCACAGAAAAAGCTCGCTACGCTCCCATATTTCAGTGGTAGGTACCGTACCGCACGTCAGTGGAAACAAAACCAGTATAAACTGGTCTCTCATAGTATTGAAACTGCCTAATAGGCTAGGCCAGCTGAAGGTCAATGTGTTTCCACTGGATGTGCGGTCGACTGTACGTACTCGTAATGTAAGTAACTAACTGATGGCCTATTGGCGTAGTGGTGTGGTAGTGACCCTGCCTACTGCGCCAAAGGTCGTGGGTTCGATTCCCACCCGGGACCAACATTTGTGTGATGAATGAGCAAAACTGTTGGTTTTAGGATTCTGGGTGTTCGTATGTATTTAAGTATTTTTTAAAAGCATTAAGTATTGTTATCAGTTGTTGAGTACCCATTTACAAGCTTCGGCTTAGTTTGGGACTAAACAGCCGTGTGTAAATTTGTCCAAACAATTATTATTATTATTAACTTTCGCCCAGTGTAGAATAAGCTGGCTGAATCTGTTTTAGCATGTTACATACTACGTGATCCGTACAACGTTGTTGGTATCCTGGTTTTGGGCGGCCATCCTGACCTGCGCGCCGATATTCGGTCTTGGCCTCTACTATGATGACCAGAAGTCCACCTGCACCAGATACCGTAACGCTGTCACTAACACTGATTTTGGATATGGCATTGTCTATGTGCTGTTTGGTAAGTGTTAAACATTAATTAATATTTAGTAAGTAATTTTAAAGCTACTAATAGCTAAGGAGTGTTCAGTGACGCGCCTTGGATTAGGCCTGTATCCAACAGTGGACTAGTGCAGGCTGATGAAGATGCGGAGGTTTGAAGCATTTAGGCGGACAATGTCCCGTTCGCAAAACGTCCCTCCGACAAAAATTGACCCTTTTTCAAAACGTCTCTTTCTCAAAACGTCCCTTTCTCAAGCTGCAATCGTGGGTCGGTAACAAGGTACTTCATGAAAATTTGTAAGTTTGTAGAATGATAAAAACTTCATAATATTTTATATCGGTTCAATGTTTAGTGTAGTCGTAATTTGAAAATCCGCATAGACGACCTAAACATTTTCTTCTAATAGTCAAATTTTAAATAGGTACCTACTAATATTTTGTAATATAAATAAAAATACCTACTTATAGACGTGTCGACCAGGTTACACTGGCCGTGGTCACGAGCTGACTGGAGAGGCGAGTGTAACCTGGCCGAAACGTCGGGCAAAGGAAAATAAAACTTGTTCGTGTGTAAGACCCGTATACAATTATTTAATAACTTGATTTTTTTTTCCTGGACTACTACATGACTGTCATGCTTGGCCGGCAGGTACATTTTTGTGCGTGATCCTGGTCTATTGCAACTTGGCTGTGATTAAAGCTTTGTATGCTATATCGGCGCCACGTCCTGGGGGACTGCCCGTGGTGCGGCGGGTGTCTAAAAGCAGCTGCCGCCAGCGTCAGCGCAGCTGCAACCCCGGCAACCACTTGCCCGTGTACCACAACACGGCTACCGCCGAAGAGGTGTCCTTCAGCAGGCTGATGGCCACACTCTCGGTACTCTTCATGTTATGTTGGTTACCACAGATGGTGAGTACATACTTTCTGTATTACGTGTTCCAACTTATGAGGGCTATTGTAAACTCGCCTCCCATACAAATGTCCAATTTAATTTTTAAAAAAATAATTAATTATTCACTACCTAGCTTTCCTAAGTATTTAGGCGCCATTCTTATTTCAAATCTATTGACTGTACCCAAGGACCTTATACCTATCTAAATAATATAACCGTTCCTTCCCAGTAGTACCTACTATAAAGTTGAAAATTTCAAAGTGTTACCTACCTTCATTCATTATAGTCATTTTGGGTGGTGATCATTTCCAAGATGACGAAGAATCACCGAAGATTACTTACATATTTTTGTTAACACTGTATAGGTACGTACATAAGAGTCCACTTCACAAAACGCGGCGATCGGGAATACTAAACGCCAATTTCCCAAAATGATCACTTCTCAAAATGGTCACTATCTTCGTATGTAAACTGGTATCACAATGGTGTGTAAAGCAAAGTAATTTATTTTTTAGATAACGTCAGCTCTACACTTAGCTCTGGGCCAGTCGCGATGGGCGAATCTGAGGATCCCAGCCGCGCTATCAGATATGCTGATGCTTCTCAACTACGTGCTTGACCCAATCCTGTACGTGCTGATGCGTCAGCGCCGAAGAATGTCGTTCACGGCGCGCTGTCAGTCGCTCATTCATTGCTTCAAGCGGGTTAGCACACCAATTTTTTTTTCATGTTTATTATTTTTTATATGTAAAGACTAAAAAAAGCACACAGTAATAGATAACCTCCTATAGTCGTCCGTTAGGACCGGTGAGTTCTGGAAACACCCTACGCGCAGCGTGGGACGCTCCCACCGCCAGGTGGACCTTCGACCGGGTGTTGTGGCGTTCTTTGGGCGGCCTAAGTATGTCCCATCAGTGTCATCAAATGGCTGATGATGATGATGAATGGTGTGAAATCATAATGTAAAGTTTTAAAATGATTTGTTGGATCGTTTTCTCGAACGCATTAAGTAGGTTCCGAATTGTTATTTTGGGCTATCGATGAATTTCTTAAACGCTTCTTGTCTGTCGTAAATAATAAAAACGTGTCAATAAATTATCAGAGAAAATATGCAAGAATTGATCAAAATGCTAATACCTACTGAAAAAACCTACATGAAAAAAATGCGTTCGCGAAAACGATCTAACAAATCATTTACTCGTTGCCCATACACGTGCAGGTTAAACCGCTAATCTGATTGGTAATAAATTTTGGTGAAGCTGCATTCACAATGATAACACGCGCCGCAATTTCCCGCGCTATTGATGAAAAAGCTTACCTGACGCATCCTGAAGTTAGCTTTTTCTCAACATCGCGTGCTGTGATTCGCCTGGATTGGCCCAAAGCGCCCCAAGAATCAAGATGGCAGCCGCAATTAAATCGTTGCGACAAAACGTGACACCCGGTTGCATTGTGAATGTATCTTTATTTATGTGATATGCTCTATGTATGTATATGTTACTTCAGATTCGGACCAAAACTTAATCACCCGTCAAATTGGAATAACGGTCATAGTCTACGTTTCTGACCCATAGTACATATATTTATGCTTGTCCATCAACAAGCCCTAATAATATAAAGTCTGACAGTTGTGTGGTTGTTCAAACTTAAAGTACTTACCTTTAGGTAGGTGCTTATGAAATGCATTTTTCAAAAACCCCTCTAATACTCCTTGGATAAGTTTTTAATTATGAAAATTATATACTTATGCAAATTGACGTCAGTATCTAAGTAAGTACCTATTAGTTAATTTGTGAATTATGTATTGTCTTAATTTTAAAATTGGTTTCGGAACCGATTATAACTTCGTTTTGGTGTGGATAATACTAATTTATGAGGAATAAGAGAATCTTCAAAGAAATTGATAAATTTATTTTTTGTTAGGTGTACACATAGCACATAAAACAGGACTGTACACAATAGGATAGTAAAATTAGTTGAAAAAAAGTTGGCATTTCAGTCTTGAAATCGTGTTCGGTCACTTTAGCGACCTAAAGGTGCCTATATATAGCGGAGACGACTCTTCTTTTGCGTTTCGTTTAGTCTTTGGTTTCATTGTAATCATGTCGTGATAAGGGGCCCCTGCACTGTTGTACAGATCTGTGTTCTAGCAGAATTATTGGAAAAGAAACATATTATTATTGAAGGTAAAGGTGTTGGTGTCGCCGAGCGGGGCGGCCATATGGAGGAACTATCACAGGATTATAATACTTAGTTGCTACGGCACTTGATTATTTTGATTGGAGATCTGAGCCGATTTTGGATTAAATCATTTGATAGTGGGACCCATATAATTAATAGGGGCTCCCACCAAAAACTTTTTTAGCTTTTCCGTGGGTTATAGCTACTGGTGTGGTGTGCATACAATGAAAGGTTTACTAAGTGTTGTATTGAATTTGATACCTATATATAATTTGTCAGCAGAACCATAAAACATCTATAGAGTCGTGCTGCCCGCAAGACACCATCGTGGTAAGTGACAGCTCAGGAGCGGAGCTGAGGCCCCTCCGCGCTCTCCCAGTGACCACGCCATCACCCTGCGCCATTTTAAACCAAGCGGGATAACCGTGGATGGATACCTACGACAAGACATATTATTATGGTCTTGAATATTATAAAACTATCAAATCCATTCCCCATTTTTAAGTTATATGTACCTCGTTTAAACATGTGAGACAGAACGACCCGTATTCCCGAAAGAGTTGTAATTTTATTAAAAGATGAGCATTTTAATGGATAGTCGGTGGCAGTTAACGTGTCAATAGAGAAAAATGCCCCGACTTTCATCCCGATGTCGTATTAGCGATAGTATCCATCATCCAGACAAACCGCCGCAAAACTGATATCGCTAAGAAATCATGGTAAAAGTCATTGTAGTTACTAAAAAAAAAAGAAATTGAGGCAAATCACTCAATGAAACTCACTCACAAACAAACTAACATGTTGAAAATATTGCACTATCCTACTTTACATTATTCGGTTTATAGTCTTATTTTCGGTTTATTGTTTTATTTTTCACGTTATATCATAATGGAGCAAAACTTTACACATAAATACCACTTTATAAATTTAAAAATATATAAACTCAGTGCTTGGAATCAGTGTATATAAATAGGTATGTATGTATGTTTTAGTAATGGAAAAAAATTTAATCATTAATTTTTCGTTTATTTATGTACCTATCAAAACATTGCTTAACCCCAATAAGTATAAAGTTTAGACTTGCACCTGTTCAGCTTCACGCGGTCGTGGCGTCAGGGAAACGTCACCCACGGTCTTGTTTTAAGCATTCATTCATTCCGTATCTTAGACTGCTTTGCGTGAGTTTTGGAAGATTTTTTAATGTTATTCGTTTTGATTTTGTTTGCTGTGTTTATTGTTTGACGACATTGATAGTTGAGAATCAAGTTCTGACATGGGAAGTCGAGGATTCAAATTCATACTATAAGTTCATTAGTATTTAATGAATTAATTAGGAATAAAATAAAGACTAATATAATTAAAGTAAAAACAAAACAAAAACTATTTACAAAAAGTTTACGATAAAAAAAAATTACTGCGAAATAAAATAGGTAGGTACCTGTTTATTTTTACACTATAAAAGTGGCAATATAGTTTATTCAGTATATTTGTTAATAAGCTTGGGAAAAGTGAAAAAAAAAACACTTTTATCATAATTTTATTATATAATACAGATGTCATTATTAGGAAACAATAGTTTTTATTTCACTTTGATACGATACGTACTATTTACAAAGTTACAACACTTATTAAATTGTACTACATTTGTACAATCACTGTACCTCGCTTTATTTTTGAGAATTCGGTGGCGATCGGCGTCATGTACCGAGTGTCATGTACGGCGCCCATATTTTACAAAAGAAACAACTAGTATGTTAACGTCGTCACACTGTGCGTAATGAAAAAAAATAGCGCGAGATCATTTTTACAATCTTAAAAAATATATTGTGAACCTATTTCAAGTTCCAGGCAAGAAATTTCAATGCCATATTTTAAGTTGAAAGAATACCAACTTAAAAGAAAACGTTCCCAAGCTCATTACAGGTTTACAATCCCTGCAATGGCCGCAGAGTCAACGCGGTCGGTACCATGATACACTAGCGATAATAGTTTTGCTCGTTACGGGGAATATTGGTGAATGTCGTTTTTCGTAGAGACGGTTACTTGGTAGGAAGGTGTAAATGACCGCTATTGACAGACACGCTAACCAGCGAAAATGATTATTTCTGAGCGCTTTTCTCTATAACACTAACACACTGTTCTGCGGTTTTGCGATTAGGTAACTAGGTACCTACCTATCTTTAAACTGATATTTTAAATTGTATTTTTTATTGAATTAAAGTTATAATAAATTTTTAATGGTTTCATTGACCCCGATCAGCTGGTTAGGGTTAAAATTTTACAGTATCTTTAACGAGCTGTAGTAACTTGAAAACAGTTAAAAACTTAATGTCCGACCGTACGTCTGTGGAGATAAAATCAGTACACATATTTGGGTCAGTATGGGTCTCTCATTAGTATTGGAACTACCTAATTTAAGCTAAGTAGGCCAACTAGGCCAGCTCACGGTCAAAGTGTTTCCACTGACGTGCGTTCGACTGTACTTAACTAACTACGTAAACATTTAGTTCCTTTGGGGAAAAAAATTGTCAACACATCAGGAAAGTAGGAAATTATTAATCAAAATACTTTACAAATAGAAGAGCGGGACCCTTCAAAAGAATCCCCGCCAAAAACATAGCAAAACCACAGATTTGTCAAAGATTAAAGAAAGCCCTTTTTTGGAGTTTGTGGCTTGGTTACAAAACCTTTAAGCCATGACAAGGAAAGGAAAGGGCACGGAAAGGACTCGTATTTGATGAGGATGGAGGATATATATATTTTTAATAATTTTACGGCCAATTGGAAACAAGTCCATAGAGGCCAAATCGTAGTTTAAAATCACGAATACATCCCGCAGCACGGCCTCCGCGGCACAATTTAGTGTAAGGCGTACCTAGACTACTCTGAGGTATTGGTAATATTTATTTTCTGTACACTTTAGTTGATTTGAAAAAACAAAATGCCGAGAGTAATTCTCTAGAGTTCATGTTGAAAACAACTTCAAAGGTTAGATTTTTATATTTTGTTTAAATTTAGCTTAAATTGACGGCCTAGCTGATTGATATCCAGATAACTTTGCCTTTTTTTGATGGGTGTACCTTTGCCTTTTTTTTAATGAAAATAAATATTGACTGACTGACTTGCTTGACTGATTGACTGTGACCAAAATTGACCAAATGGAAAATTGAAATGACTGTCGTGTCAGGACTCAGGGGACTCAGGACTGACTGAATTGTCCGAAGATGTCTAAATGGTGCGTTAAAGTATTTTTATGAATAAAAACTTGAGGGCATTTGTAATTTGCTTTTAGTAGTTCCGTTTATATTAGGACCTAGTACAGTGAGTTAAAATTGTAATAGGTGCCTACAGTTAATCTCCAGGACGGGTTTCAGGACAATACCTACATAACTAATTAATTTAGTACCTTTTTCGGGTTGCACTCAGCCTTCTTGTACTTATTTACTCCTTGAATTGAACCACTGTGGTTGGAGTGTACAAAACGAGGCGCTATGACAAGACTTTAAAATAAAAATTTGATGCAATTTGGCTCTGGCAGTCTGGCACTCCGCCGGCCACTCCCCGCGGCACCAGCCAATGCGGTGGTCTACAGCCAGCAAACGATCGCTCCTCTAGGCTAGGGAAAGACTACATTACCCACCACAATAGCCTAATTAATTTTTGAAAATGAAAAAATCTAACAAATGTAGATTTAAAATTGTAAATTTCGTACAATTTGACTCTTGCGAATCATTGCTTCGCTCCTCACAACATTTTACTGTAGGTATCTATTTTAGTTCAACCTAATCTAGCCAAGTACCTATGTTAAGTTAGCATGTTTGTGTAAAGATGTTTTATTAGGTATTTTTTATTTATGTCCTAGACATTTAAAATTAAAAAGTTTAAAATTTTTGTTCTATGAATTGTCAGGCAATCGGAGCGTAGCATTCACGAGATGCTGAAAGATACACCACCACTTCGTGAGTCCAGTGACTCTATCACATCGGGCACAGAGCCTAAGTTAACTACTTCGCGCTCCATGCCTTTCCCTCCTTCATTTGGTAAGTAGCTTTGTGCCATTCTAGCAATCATATAACAAACCATTTTAACAATCTTTTCATATGTTCCCATTGTTGGGCACAGCCCTTGCACAACTCCCGCTTTCGTGGAGGCAGTCCAGGGATTGCCAGCACAGCCCTACCCTGCCAACGAAAACGATCATCATTGTCCTCCACATTATTCCAGAGCAGTTTGACTGTTAGCACATGCAATTTTAAAATTTTTTCTTTGGCGTATGCATGCAAATTTCCTCAAGATGTTTTGAGAAATACTTGTGGTATGATAACATCATTCACATCATTGATTTGAACCTCATTAACAAAACCTTATTTTGTACTGTAACATAATGACACCTGCAGCTGCAGTTAATTTATTTTTGAATATTTTGATGATCAATAAAATTTTAGTTCCACATAAATACAATTCTTTTCCCTCTGCTACTGGTTGGCAGTTGGGACAGTGATTCTTATTTTATTGTCCTTTCATTTAAACTGGATTTATTAATGATACATTATCATTGGTAACTTATTCATAACTATTTCCTAAACAGCTCCAGCCGATGTCTCTCAAAATGGTGCTCCGGGCACAAGCACACTTCTCAGAGCGGGGTCTTCAAAGCTGGAGACCCTAAAGAACTGGAGCGTTTCAACATACAAGTGCACCAAACAAATCCTTTATGAGAAACTGGGCAAGAGTGCCAGAAGTGTAGATACTGGTGAGAGCAAGCTTGATTATTTATTTATTATTATTTCATGAGTTCAGTAGTTTACTTCAAATTTACGCATTTATTAGTAGTAATAAGATATCCATCGTAACATTCCAGAGTTGGAGTCGCAAATCGATATGCTCCGTGAAACGCAGCGGAAGTACAACAACTTGCTGAGGCTGAGCACCACGTTGACGGCGCAGCTGGCGGCGGCGGGCGCCACGCAGCGCGCTCTAGGCGAGTCGTTCGCGGAACTTGCGCAGAAGTCACCGGAACTACAAAACCAGTTAGTTAAACTTTGCGTTCACTGGACACTTCATGATGAGACACATCCTCAAAAGATGGGTCTATTAGAGACCGTCATCTGTAGAGCCTGTGGAGAGGACAGGAAACACCTGATGTGCGAATGTAATGCACTAGCTGTAAGGCGAATGAGTGTCTTGAGGACTACAGGATCCAACCCCTAATCTGCATAATAGCCTTTGTGCTGCGAATCCTTGGTGAGGAGAGCAAGATACACAGGTGCTGACACAATACATCCCATAGGGTCGACGCAGTGTCGCCGGGTGAACCTGCCCTCCTATATTAAATTAAACCAGTTAGGTACTAACATAACACAGAGAAACTAACGCTCAGCATCTTCATACATCGTTATCTCGCCACTCCTAATTTTGGACGTTTTAATTTTTCAATAATGAAGTTAGTTAATTAATGGCAGTTGACGATTACAGAAAAATAAGTACAAATCAAAAGCAAAAAGTCTTTCTTTCCTAATGAATTAGTGTGAGACGCCATGTTTTGTTTTGCAGATTTTTATACAATGCGGACACGCAGCGGTCATTGACGCGAAACGGTGAAACTCTACTGGCAGCCCTACATTTCTTCAACAATTCTCTCAACACGCTTACGAACAAGACAATTGAAGACACTCTGCTTACCATACGACAATATGAAGCTAGCAGGTTTGTGTTCTTTTTAAACACACATACACTTTATTGCACAAAAACATATTATCGCATATGTCTGGAACATCGAGAACAAAGCGCATCCCAGACACACGCGGCCTGCGCAGGCGGTCTACCGCAGGCCGCAGCCTCAATATGTAAACGCAGGCCGCGCGTGTCTGAAATCTCACATACATTGCATAGGGAATACAACAGGCCGCCACCGCCACCGCAGGCCGCGTGTGTCTGTGATACGCTTAAAGGACTTCCACTCCGATGTAATTATTATTGTTTAACGTATTTTTAAAATTCCAATCAAATATTTTAAAATAGTGATAGTTTCCGTGATAAAAAGACTGATCGTATATCGTGTATCAGCATTTACTATTACGTTTCTTGCAAACTATGGGAGAAATTTGATGCAGAATTTATTTTTATTACCCTGGCAACACCATAGCGGCTATTTCGTTCGGCTGTCTTATTTGTGTGAAACTTGCGGAGCGTCAATAAATTTAGAACACACATTTTACGTGATATTAAAGGTAAGTTTTTATATAACTTTTATGCTACACTTGTTTCACTAGACGTAATTGAACGCTTATTAGGGTATAGCGCACTTAGCTTGCATCGTATTTTATTTATATTTGAGTTTCACACTTTTTTGTTTGTTTTATCGATCATTACAAACAATACATAAATTGCACTTAAGTCTTCTAGCGGAAATCTAAATAGGTTTATCTGTAGAAGACGAGTAGATTTACGTTACTTTTTTTTTTGGTTTAATAGTAGGTAGACTTACTTTTTAAGTTACCGGTAATTTAAGATGTATGTGTAGTAACGCACGTGAATTGCAAAGCTTAGTGCATACATTAAGATAATCACTAAATGTTGTTGATGCTTTTTATGTTAAACTAGCGACACACTCCCGGCTTTGCCCGAGTACCTTTGTTTCGGTAGGTAGGAATAACACTAAAAAGGCGGACTTATCCTACATAGGAATCTCGTCCTGCTAACAGAAAGTAATTGTGTATAGTATGAAGTATCCTTATATAACATAAACATATTCAGGTCTTCCAGGTATCTTAAGAAAATAAACACATTTGCGACTAAAAGCAAAATTATAGATGATGTTCCCAAGTGGACCGCAAACTTTAAATGGTAATACAAACTTGTTGTTTGGGCTTCAGTACCTTGCTCGCATATGTGCCCCAGACGCAAATAAAGTTTGTTTTCATAAGACAGCAAAGGAAAAAAAGGGAACATAAATGAATGATTCAATACATTGTTGTAATGTATTTAATTTTAATAATGTTTTTAATCTTTTTTTATTGCATTAATCAGTCACAAACGACCAGGGTATGGATACGTGAAAACAGCGAAGATATATTGTCTGTCTGTCTCCCGGATAAATCCAAAGTTACTTTAACGATTGAGAAAAACTATGGGACACATATATACACTCATGTGTCCCATAGTTTTTACAAATTTTAGCCTACTTAGTCTAAAATGGCCCTGCAACTATTGATTTTAAAATTTCAAGATTTTTTTTCTAAGATATTTTGGAAAAATTTAAGTTTGCGGTTCCCGCACGCTGTGTATGATTTTCGTAGTAAAATATGTAGTGGCTGTGATAAGTAGATCTTCTGCATGTAAATGTATGGTAGTTATTGATATGCACATATTTCTATTGTTTGCATTGTTTTTGTCCACAGATGCCCCCGACATCGGCCGTGAAACTGCACAGATATTGCCAACGGTTTAAAAAAGGAAATCCTAAAGAGTTCTAAGCGCTAAAGGAAAAAAGTACTTGGGAAAGAACTCCCTTGAACACAGCGAAAAATCGAGAAATTTTAGCGAAGAACAGAGAAGAAAAGAAAATCCGCCATCTCCACCTTGTTAGCAAGCAAGATGCGCATCATAAATTTTATTGCTCAATAAAAATACAGTTACAATATTGAATTTTTTATGTATGCACATCCAGGCGGTCTTTTAGCTATGGGATAGTTTGTCCACGCAACTGATGCTGTTGACTTACAAATAAAACATGATAATAATATTTATTTTTGTTCAGGCATAAATTATACCCATAATGTAATGTATACAGTAATACAGCCATAAAAATAAAATTAAATAGAGTCGCGTTGTAACCCGTCAGTCACTACAATATATTCCCGGAGAATGACAGATGAACATAAAGTGTCGATATAAAGCAATACTGACACTAGAACATTGGCGGTGGCGGGCAGCTGTATTTTATGAGATGAGATACTCACATTGACGCGGGCAAGAAGCGATCTTTGTCTTATATAATTTGATATAGGACCTTTCTGCCACGCCACCGCGCGTTTATGGGAGCGGCTAAAAGCTTTAACTTACCTATCCGTTTACACAAAACCGAATAAGATATCGTGTTATACTTCAATGATATTATATATAGTATAAATAAGACATAGGCTTCTATAGTTACAACGTCGTACATGTAAATCTACAGCTGTTACAATCAAAGGTTATAATTGAAAAATGTACCCAGGTATGTTTAATTATCTACTTAGTTACGAAAAAAACGACAAAACTGTCGTCTTTTAATTAAAATCTTACATTACCTACTTAATATATGCAAAATAAATTAAAGAGATGACGTATCACTCCAAGCATGAATAAAATAAACATAATATGTCATAGTAAAAAGTGTTTTGCAATGATAACACAAAATCTACCATAAGTAAAAAAAATTGCAGTTTTTTTTTGTGTAAACCTGATACGAGAACCCATCAAAGTTAGTGTAGTTTATTTCGAAAGATCTAATATTTCATGTAGGTATTTATTAGCTACTTATTTTATTTCCACAGAGTAGAGTATGATGCGTACCGCAGCGAACTAGAAGGCAACGGCAGTAACCCACCCGAACTGCTATTAGCTAACATCGAACGTCACCGCAGGCATTACGAGCGGCTTCGAGACGACTCAGCTGTCAAACTCAAACTTTTGCACGAGAACCGGGTATGTACTTTTTTTGTTATGTAATCTTGTTAATTATTTTTCTTAATTTATTGCAGCAGTCTGTCACTATCACATGCACCGAGATAGGATCACTTTGGTGGGTGCTCGCGGCACCCTAGTAGCAAATTTTTTTCATTCAAGATCACATCTGTCTAATATTATAAACGCGAAAGTTAATGAGTTTCGATGTTTGTTACTCTTGAAAAAGTACGAAACAGATTTTGATGAAACTTTACTATAGTCAATAATATAGATTGATTATACACCAGAATAACACATAGGATATAATTTACCTCGTCAAAAGCTGTTCCCGCGGGAAAAACGTTTCTACGCGGGCGAAGCTACATAATTGTTATACTTCTGGAATAAATTATTATTATTAAATAAAGTATTTGGTCAAAAAACTTAAGATCTAAGTCACCTAGGTAGTAAAATAACATTGCAATACACTTTGTGATTGTAACTATGTCACATTGTCATAATTTCGCTCATGCTTACAGCATTAGAAGAAATTCCTCTAATTATTTTGCGATTACTAGAATTTAACCCTCGATCTTTTGCGTTCACTAGTCGCACCGCTCGAAACACGCTCGCACATCGCTAGTGTGATAAGACCCTTATGTGTGTCGCCCTCCGTGGGCGCGACAGCCTTTGATATCAATATTTGAGTGTTCCTTACTTTAGTTTTTCCCTTACTCATGTGACAAACTCTAACGACATAAAAACCTCACCGAAAGACCTTCTATATTTAAGACCTAAAAATAAGAAGAGTTATGTGACGGTGTCACAGCAACTCGAGGTCAAAAATTGACCCTGTTTACTTGTTGCCTTCAGAAGTTCTACTTCAAATATAAGCGGTTGTCCTCGATATGAACCAGACGTTTTTTTCCGACAGGTGAAAGTTATGAACAAGCAGCTACTTCTGTTTCACAACGCCGTCGCCGCATATTTTAGCGGTAATAACGTTGCCCTGGAGGCGGCTGTTCGCCATTTCAACGTGCACACCCAGACGTCTCCGCCAGCTGCCCACTCGCCGGCAACATCCCCACAGTCCTCGGTCCACGCCATGTTACAAAGATCAACTTAGAAATAGGTCCTATTCGTTAGTATATTATCCTTTTTCATACAGGTGTTTGTCTCACCTCGTGACTGCTTTAGAATCAAAGAAATGCACCGCAGATTTGAGTAGGTGATAATATTATTGTTAAGGTCATTCCCGAAAGAACTGTAGATTTTGATATTTTTTCTGTGACTCTTAAAATGCTGCTGATTACCAAACATATTACATACCAAAATATTTTTTGTACATTTGTGTAGTAGCATAATGACCTAAATAATTTTGTTCCTATACTTATCTTTATAGGTACATATTTGTTGTATTGTATAATCAGAACAAAAATTTGCCTGAGGTGTATTTGTATTTAGGATGTTTCGCTTTTAGGACATTTTGAGTTTAAGACATATCGCGTGTAAATGAAATAGGTCATTATGAGACTAGATCTATCATATTGCTTTAGTAAGCTAATAAATAAAATAAGACGGGATACAAGTCACTTTTTACTAAATATTTTTAGAGAAAATGGATTAATTTAGCTTTAAACTTTAAAGTACTTAAGTACTTACTACTTTTTTTATATAAAATAGTAAAACGCACTAAAATGTAATTTTACCATTACACCGCGCGGCCCCGCGGCAGACGGCGGCGCGGCGATTCCAAACTCTGTGACTACAAATTTTTTTTAATAATGAACATAATATTAATAACATGTTTCTGATTCGGAATAATTCTTTTTTCATTAATACATGAATCATTGTTTCTCAAATCAGATTATTTCTGAAATAGATTAATTAAGTATAAAATATATAATTAAGCTTTAATTTTTAAACAAATAATAATAATATTTAATAATTTATGTTAAGCACTATAAAAATAATAGTTTGCACTAAAATGTAAACAGTTAGTTTTCAGTGTGAATTTTGCCTGTTACAGGAATAATAGTCAATATTATATAGTCCGATAGTTTTTAGGCAAATTTAACTTAACACAGTTGACAGTATAGTAAGGCCTAGACCGGTTTTTTAATGCAGTATTAAATTATTCGAAACAAGTTCAAATAATTATTTTTCTAGTGCTTCCTTCTATCGACATTACAGTGGTCATGTTAGAGTTAAAACAATATTTAGGTTAATTCCTATAACTTTTTTTATTAAATAAACTGGTGTTTAGTTTATACAGGGTGAATTTTTCAAGTGGGCATGGATTACCGAAACCTAATCTACAAGAAATAGCGAAAAACACTCAAAGGGGTCTCGGGGCCGATTTTGAAAAAAACTGAAACTGCATCATTACATTTTTGAAAAAATTATTCACCTAGCCGGGAATCGAACCTATTGATTTCGAAAAAAAAAATACACATGCTGTATTAATGCAATATCCGACAGCTATTTTCAACACAATTTTCAATTGTTTAAGGAATAAAATAAATGAAATGAAATGAAGTGTCGCTAATAAGGGTCAAATTCTGGAAAGTAATGACATCAACATAATATTTGTATTTAATTGTTTTATACTATTTTTTAAAGAATTGATCAGATATGTTTTAAAATGTAAGAATCATGTGAGTATAAAATATAACTTTGTTTTAAAATAGTATTTTGTTAAAAATGAGCCCTTTCCCATACTTTGCCGTTTGACATTACTTTCCAGAATTTGACCCTTATTAGCGACACTATCGACGGATAGTGCAATAATATAGCATGTGTATTTTTTTTCAAAATCAATAGTTTCGATTCCCGGCTAGGAGAATTATTTTTTCAAAAATGTAATATTGCAGTTTTAGTTTTGATTACCCAATACTCCTTTGAGCATGTTTCGCTATTGCTTGTAGTTTACTATTTGGTCATCCACGCCAACTTGAAAAATCCAGCCTGTATAGTGACTGATAAATTGTTCTTATTATGTATTGTAATTTTCCTCTCGTTCCAAAGAACACTGCATGCATGAGATGTAAAGAAAAACCTTCGTGTTTAGATAGTGAAATAGTTTTTGTGCATATGTATGTCATTATAATCCGTTTTTTTATATCAAATTTTTTTTAAAAAAAAAATTTTTTATGAATTTCTGGTAATGTTTTAAAATGGCAGACATTTTTTATTATTGGTATCTACCTACTTTAAAGACTGTCGAATAAGTAAAAAAATCATTTAATGAGAGGTTGAAATTAGGCATTTTCGATTATTCCACAACTTTTGGGACCTCTGTTTATTGTAAGACTTCTATAATTAAAAGGCCAATTTAGTGAACATTACCTACAGCAAATTAACTTTGGATTAAGTATTATACACAAATAATCGATTACTAAGTACATGTACCTACTTAAAACTAATACATTAAAGAATCATTATTTATTACTTGTTGTTGAGTTTCAGTGCTTTTCCTAACGCGATTTAGTAGTGCATGGTAGATAATAAACAAAAGAAAAAAATGGCTAGAAGTAAAAGAACTAGTCTAACTGGAGTCGAAAAACTAAAAGAACTATAGGTACTTACAACAGTATAAATATTTTTTCCTTGTGACTTTGTTATTAATATTATGTGAGCGCAGACTTGGCGGAGGTTTGCTAGAGCAATTTAATTCCGACTTCATTAAAACGCTTATTAAACCTAACTACCTAAGTAGTTCAAAACAGGAAACTGGTACGCGCATGCGTCTCTGTTAGGTCTTCCACGCTGACCCCCAGGCATACATAAACCTAGGCTAAGTAACTAGTTATATTAGAAAGGGGAATGCACTACGCATCTATGGAGAAAGTTTCCATTTATTTTGTCGCAGCCAGATATCCGAGTTGTAGTTAGGCTAAGGATGGTGGGCGTTTTAGTACCAAGACCACCCCACCAATATTTTGTTTCTTAGGTCCATAACGACGTAAATACAGCTAACTGAGATTATCCGCCATAGTAACATGTTCTACTCTATAAGACCTTTTGAAGTGGATTTACCTATTTAGGTACTTACTTCTTTGTTCGCAACTTATTTGGCGCGCCTGTTCAAAACTTGTACGTCACTTCCGGAATAACTTTTTAACAAATGATTAAAGCTCTACTACCTAGCACGCGTCACGGCTTGTGGAGTCGCTATCACAAAATGCAACTAAGCACCCTATCAGTAAAACTGAATCTTAGGTAATAGTCGAAGTCGTTCTCAATGCTAAGTCGCGATCATATTGCAGTTTTTTTTTGCAGAATATAGTTACAGATGTAACTGGGTGACATTGAATTACCGATTAGACTCAGGTTTACCTAATCCAACTCAATCGTGAGCCTGCTAGTGTCCTTTTTTCATATTTAATAAGTATTAGGTAAATTCTTGAATCAAAAAAATTTGCCACGGGAGCGCGCGCGCGACCAAAGAGATTTGAAACTTCTTGGGTAAATTAATAAAGGTAGATAATTTATTATATTATAACCTTTACCTATTGCGGCTATAAATGGCATGCATTTTGTTTTTTCAACTTGATCGTAGGATGGTTTGCAGGATTTTAAAATCAGGCTTGACATAATACCGGTATTTTCTCACTGATCGATAAATTATGTAACTTCAATATACCAATAATAATATTTCAAAGGCGAGATTATTTTGTGTGATGCGTGATCATCAAAATGATGTCAATATTTACAGTAGAGGGGAAAAGATAGGTCTACGTCCAGCACTGGACTGAATATAGAGACATGATGATGATGATGAAATTCTACGCGGAGGATTAAAATACCGCCCAATATCGGTATTATAAAATTATATCCCCCGTATACCGGTATTTTTTGCACTTTGTACATTGCACCACCTTTTGACATGCTGTCATTCTGATCATGCTATTCTGAACACCGTATCTTAGTTTTGTAGAACCTCTATTAGTGATTACTGGTTGAGTACCTACTACCTTCTTTCTTTTGGTTTCAGTGCAACACCTTGGAAGCGGTGGTAGATAAAAATTTACGTTATAAATGTACCCAGTGTACCTACCTACTCATATCCAATAAAATATTTTGACTTTGACATTATCTAAGGGAGTAACAATATAGTAGGTTACCTACTTACTCGTATGGTTGGTGCACGAAAGAGCAGATGGAATGTTAACAAAAATCTGGATCGCATTCTTTCTGAACAATTAGTATTAATTAGAGGCTGTCAGCTCCTGGGAACGCTTTTTATCCGACTGCGCGACAGCAAAAGCATGGTATCCTATTGTAAGCACCTAAGTATGTGGGTAATCTATATCAGCGATTCGTAATTCTCTCGTAGCATCCAATCGAGCAATCCAAACTGACCGCCGTTGGGGCAGAAAGGTTCTCGAGCGGCGACCACGTATCGGAAGACGCAGTGTAGGCAGGCCTCCCACAAGTGGACCGACGATCTGGTGAAGGTCGCGGGACCTGGCTGGATGAGGTCAGCGCAGGACCGGTCGTCGTGGACATCCTTGGCTGAGGCCTTTGTCCAGCTCATTTTTGATATCGACTTTTTGACTTTAAGTAAGTAGGTACTTACCTTAAATTTTTTTCACTAGGTATAGGTACTTAACACAAAGAAACCTGAATAGTCGTATGAAAGTAAAAAGGATTCTTGAGTAGGTACGGTCGACCGCACGTCAGTGGGAAAAAAACAGTATAAACTGGTTTCTCATAGTATTGAAACTCCCTAATAGGCTAGGCCCGCTCAAAGTCAAAGTGTTTCCACTGACGTGCGGTCGACTGTACAACACGGTTGGCGTAGTCTTGTTATGTCATCACATCAGGCATATTACCCGCAGTTGAATCTGTTGAATTACACCATAATAATGTTACCTACTCTCGCAATTATTAATCAGGTTAATGTTACGTATAGATACGTTTTACTTTGTTTGATTTCGTTATCTCATAACTTAGTTACAAAGACTGAATCTCTTCATCTCGCTATTCAGCTAGCGGCAATTTTTTTGAGAGAGGCCAGCCCTAATTTTAAATCGCTCGCCTCGCTTCGAAGGGTCGATTCTACAAATTTTCCTTCGACATCCGATACGGAATCCATACAAAATTAATAGAATCGGACGCTCGAAGCGCGACGAGCGATTCAAAAATAGAGCTCCAATAATAACAACACATTAACAATAACAGAGCCCAAATTTCACAATTCTAGGTCAACGGGAAGTAGGGGTCTTGATTACCAAAATACTCAAAAATGTGGCAAAATCGGCCATATCTTCTGACTGCGTTGACATAGAAGTTTGATTTTTTCACAGCTCCAAGCGATTGCAGACGAGAGTAGGTATGATATTAATTTTAACTTATTATCTTTGCGCGTTCTTGAGATAAAGAATATTGTTGACAGACAGACAGACGGACAACGAAGTGATCCTATAAGGGTTTAAACCCTAAAAATTTACGGTGTATAATTGTGGGTAATTTTATACAACGTAATTTTTTTTAGCTACCACTGGTACCTATTCATCAAATACTTTGATTTTGACGACCATGACCAATAACTTAGCTACCGCGGGCGCCGTACCAAAAAGTTTTTAGCTTCATGTTGACTTTTTTGTTTGTTTGTAACTTAAAAGCTCTTCAAACGTAGTACAAACAAACCTTCTGCCAGTGAATATGGAATATAACGACGATTTTTCAGACGTAATTTACGGATGTGCGATGCGACCCATATAAAAGAAGCCTTGCGTTCGGAAAGGCTTTTTTCCGTGCGAGATTCCGAATCCACAGGCTACCTTGCGGAATTTCGAATCTATCCTGTTTATCAAGAAGTTTCAAATCTCTTTTTTCGCGCGCGCGCTCCCTGTAGCGGGAGGAGGTTGCTAATACAAATTTATATGGAGTTTGAAATTGAGAATGTTTGAGTGAGTCATAATTTTGTGATTAGTTTGACACGATGTTGACACCCATAGAATGCTTTTATTACTCATCCATATGGGAGTGGCAAATTTTTTTGATTTATGCTGTTTATCAACGTACTCGTATTATACAGTTGTATCATTTTATATTATAAAACAATTTATACAATCTTACACTTTTGCGACTACATTAACTACCTAATTATCTTCGTGGTGCAAAGGTTTGCTGGTAGAGAATTAAAATACCAAAATGTTCGCCTTTTGTACAATAAAGTTTTAAATAAAATAAATAACTTTGGCCTTCTGAGGTGAAAAATCTAAGTACCCAGCTGCATAATTATGTCTCAAAAATATGGTCATTGCTTATAAAGATTATAGAAATATTGCAACACTACTGTCATTTTACAGAAAACGAGATATTGCTATTTTTATTCAGTAGGGGTTATGGGCTTTTTTGAGCAAAAGCTCAAAAAAGTTATTGTATTATTATGCAAATTTTAATGTCAAAGAGTAACTTCAGCAAAAATAATTTTGAATTAAAATACCAATTATACAAGTTTATTTGGTTTATTTAATTATTAATTCACAGTCGATCTGATTATACAATATCGAGCGAGAAGGCATCAGGGCTAGAGGGAGATAGTTTGAACATCTCTCCCGAAAGTCTCCCCTGAATTAATAATTAAATAAATCTAATGAAAATTTAATTTCACATTTCGTCGTCACCATATTTACAGATCTTGTATAAATATTATATATAAATACATATATATCTTATAAATAATGTTATATTTAATATTCATTAATATATATCTTGGTATAAAAATTGGTACCTACCTAAACCTTAACGAATCTGCGACCTAATTCAAGGTGAGTGTGCTCGCCGTTGACTTACAATAAACTAGACATCGAGTTCCAAACAAAATCTTCCGTAAGAAAAAGAAATGTCCAAAGTACTTAGTGCGCGTACTTACTACATAAAGTAATCGTACTCTTTCACATCAATAATGTACTACCTAAGTATAGGTAGGTACTTACTATATTTGTTTAATGTATAATTTCTGAGGTTGTTAAGGAACTTAAGGCATTTTGAAGATGTCGCTCGATAACCGTGGTCTTCTGACTGAGCGCTAATGTGCTCTCCTCTTGTACTTATAGCGAGCTCATTTGCGTTGCTGTTTTTTCACTGAAGATTAGAAATCTAGTTTCTTATGGAACATCATTGGTGTTCGCCTAATAAATTCCCACGGTCGTGCTTAAGTAATCTGTTACCTTGCACAACGGTAAAAGTGGCGCATGGGCATTGCGTCTATAGACTCTAGTACATAGGCAATGATTTTGTATATCCTGACCTATGGACTAATCATTATGTCCTATCATAATCCTTTTGTTCTCCATAAATAGCAAATAAAACAAAAAAAAATGGTTTGTTAAAACAGTAATTAATTTATTTTAATATACCTATATACCGCCCAACAATATTCTTTCGAATCCGACCTTGTTACATTCTAATTGTAAGTATATTGTAGCGGAATGGCCAAGGTTATCATTATTCGTTCTCTTCAGAGGAGTTGATTGTCTCGATCGTGGCGCCAGCGCCTGCGCCTCCTCCGGCAGACGAGGATCCTGATAGGGAAGTGACTAGCGAGATAATGGATCCCAGTCCGCCGGAGCCCCCGCCCTGGCCGCCGCCGGCACCGCCTGATGAACCTCCTAACAGCCCTGTTACAGCCTGGATCTTAGGTCCCAATAGTTGTAGTTTAGGTCCTATCACTTGTCCCACGACGCCGCTGAGCGACGCGAGTCCATTTTGAGGTGCCACAATACCATACTGCTTGTTTATTTCGATATTCTGTCGGTCTAATGTATCCACCAGTCGTGTCTTTGCGTCGATCAGTGAGTTGATTTTCTATAAAAACAAATGGATTCTGTTGTTAATTGATGTAAATAAAATAGTTTGTTAATGTCACAGATAGCCCCAATAGATATCGCATGCGCAGAGCAACTGACGCTCACCAAACACATGTACACTTCCGGGTTGCGGGCTTGGATATTTTACTGTCGCCAAAATCCTAGCGTATCGTAGTTTTAATCCGTGGCTATGCACAGATGTGTGGTGAGCGGTGAGTTATAAAAAAATGTAGAAAAAGAGCAAGTATTAATCATCCATCCAGAGCGTAAAGATCGATCCGATGACCAGGGGACCCCCTGTTGTGTCAACACAAAATGATAATTGTTTGACAGTCCCACCATCCCCTACTGCGATGACGTCATACACAGCGGGAGTATAATGCGGTCTGCGATCAGGAATGCGGTAAAAATAAGATGCCGCTACAGCATCAAAACTTCTTGTTAGAACGAAATAAATGTAGGTATTTGAGTGTCATTAATTTGTATTTTATCCCAAAAACATTCCAACGAATTTACGAAAAAAAAGCTATTGCAGCCCGACTTCCACCCATCTCGATTTTTATTTTTTAACCTATAGGTACACTTTTTTTTTAATGGCCTGCATTTAATTTGCTGGCAATCCTATTGTTTTTCTGAAAATACTTACCCCAAAGACGAACCCAAGGATGGCGTTCTTAACGCCGAACTTAGCCTGAGTAACGCCCTCAAATTTGCGCTTTTCTCGTGTCTGCTCATCGCTTTCAGCATCCTGCGCACAAAAACACAATACTTTTTAAAAAGGAAATTGGTATACTTACTAATAACTTATAACAAAATACATTCTAAAATATCATGATTAAATAATACTAAAACAAAACTAGTCCCACAAAACATCGAATGTGTATTGTGTAGGTACTTATTCAATTTGAACAAGTACCTACTGTACCAACCTATATCAATCGAACTTCAACCTTTTTTTGACATTATTAAATAATATTTTATATATGGTGCTCATAAAAAGAGTTTTGGATAAAATGTTTCCAAAAGATATCCAGTAGTTATAAAATATGTAGAAATTGTGTAGAAATGATATCTAAAAAGTTTTTTTAGAAATGAATTCGATGTTTAACGAGGATGTAAGTAAGTACCTATACCTAACAAATTTTGTTGCTCACAAAAAATGTTTTAATTTTTCATAAAAATTGCGCTCAGCAACTCAGTTTGTAGAGTTGACATTTGCTTGATCTTTATTAATTCTGAGATTAATTCGGAGCTTTTACGAGTAAGTAAGTATAATACAGTTTAGTACTAACTAAACTCTATACTTACTTACTCGTAAAAGTATTAGTTTACCAATACTATATCATATACCTATCACTCGATAGTGAATGCACAGATCACTACAGACATTTTAGCGGTAATAGAGGAGACTTAGTTACATTAGAAATACATAGGCATTTTTTTATTATTTTGACATTGTACGGCGACCCGCACATAACTTTCACACCAATTTTTTTATTATTTTAAGAAAGAAAGGAAAATAATGCAGCTTCGTCATTTTCATAAAGAAAAAGAATACGACGCAACTTTTACGCAAAATTTTACTAACTTTACGACATAAAAAATGAGGAGGTTCTATGTTTTAAAACTAGATTATAGCCGCGTCTTCGTTCGCTTTAAAAACCGGGTTGGGTCAATGAAAATTATTTTATGTACGAGTAAGTAAGTATTCGCGGAGGACCGGGTGTGGTGGCCTTCGTTGGGGAAGGCCTATGTCCAGCTGTGGACGCTAAAATGCTGAACTTTACTTAAAAAACTTTTCGAGTTAAGAGGGAATAAAACAGCTAAACCTACGGAACCCGGCAGGCGCTTGGCCGTTTTTTTTTTACCTATTATATTCAATTTTTTATATTCAATGTTTTATTTTTTTAGATGGATTTCTGAGAGAGAAAAATGAGAAAGCTAGCAATAGGTACGACTAATTGCAGACGTTACAGTGTCGTAACTTTTAAAAAATGTTACTTGTTCGCTGATCAGGGTCACTGACCTGACCCAAAAACACGGTTCAAATGTTAAGGATAAAAAAAAATTACAAAGAAACTATGCAATTTTTTGAGGAATTTACCTATACCTACTAAACATAAATCCATGATTATTTTATTACTAGCTGTTGCCCACGGCTTTGCCCGCGTGGATTTTTTTCCGCAGAAACAGTATACCACGGTAAAAAGGAGCCTATATACGTTATTCCAGGATATACAACTATCAAAACCGTTGCAGCGTCAACGAGTAACAAACACCCTCACAAACATCCAAACATCCTTACAAACTTTCGCCTTTATTATAGGTAATAATAATTATTAGTAGCAGAACTAGTAGGATGTTAATTAGGTATACATATTTTATTTCTCCTAATTTTGTATAATTAGTAGGTTATTAGTACCATTGCAAAACACTTTTACTCTTATGTCACGTTAACGTTATCTCGTTCATGCTTACGGTGATCTAACTACGTCCTCTTTTTCATTGTTTTGAGATTACGTTGAATAACCGTTCGGTCGTCCGCCAAAACGGATACAAGATAAATTTTGGCTGTATGGCTGTATGTCAGCCAGCCTGTCCCTCGGATACCTCGAAAACTATCGGACCGGTTGAGTTGAAACTTGGATCATTAAAGTTACTTGGAAATCAGGTGAAAAGTATGGATAAAAATTAATTTTCCCGTAATAATGACGAATCCGCTCTTTGTTGTACGACTTTTTTTATGTTGCTCGAATCGAACAATATTCTTCATGACTGTCCGAACTTCTCGCACGTCGTTATTTTTCTATTCTTCTATTTTTTCTTTTTTTCCCGATTTTACAATACATTGACGAAATTCGAAGTAATTTAAAACGAAATAAAACAATTAATAGGAATTCAAAATACTAAATTGCGGAAATGTGCTTCCGTTATTTGTCATATAGGTATTATAAATATTATATGATTGTGGATGAGTACTAGGTATATTAATAATATCCTACCTTTTTTCCGCGGCATCGCCTGCGTTTTATAGCTAATTTTGCTGGGTTCTTAAGGATCCAAGCGTGATAATAAATAGCCTCTATCCTTCCTCAAGAATTTGGCTATCAAATGCAAAAAGATTTTTTCAAATCCGACTGGTAGTTCCAGAGATTAACGCGTTCAAACAAACAAGCAAGAAAGCAAACAAACAAACAAACAATCAATCAAACAAACAAATACCTACTCTTTAGCTTATTAACATATCCCTAATACGTAGGTTCGTAACGTACGCGTCTGTCGGTTCTGTACAAAATATAAATTTGAAAAAAAATATTCAGTCCCCAGCAGTCTGATCTTATGACCAGTAAAACACAAAAATATAATTATCATTTAATTTTCTTGTCTGTTTGTATGTTTTTTTTATTCGGGCTTATCTTGGAATACTGCGAAAAGAGTTTGACGGGATTTTCATTCATAAATAATACATACATATACATATATACAATATATATATATATACATACAAGGACACACACACATACTCAAACATAATAACCTCCCACACAACCTTAGCTTGCTGCGTCTCTTCTAACAGCTTATTTAATACAGTGTCTGTCCCGTATAACACATATCAGTTTACAATTTAACGAAATGTAATTGAATTTGTTTGTTTGAATAAATTGAAATTGAAAAAATTGAAGGATAGATAACGATGGGGAGTGTTCAGAGAAAACTGTTTTTTATTGAAAATGCTCCAGCTTGCTTCCAGTTCAAAAATGGGCCACCCCAATCTACTTACAGGTTCTTAACATAAATGGATTCTCACTGACGACATGCACCTTGTAACAGATTACCTACCTGTAGTGACCGGTTACAGAAGCAATCTGTATCCAACACTGACTGAACAACTTTTTGTTTATTACCTAGATAGGTACATTTGGAAATCCTTTAAAAAATCCACTTCAAAAGAAATGTGATACTTGTAATAATTAAGTAAGAATTTATAACACGAGTTTTAATTTCCGAATCAATTCCGTTCTAATAACCTAATACCTAATTTGTTCAGAAATTCAAACTCTATACTTTTACCTATTTTTCACAAACAGACGCAAGTAAAGTCAACAAAAATCTGATTGGGAGTTCGCCATTGCTCTTTCATACAATATTTCGTGGTGGCCTGAGTCATTTCGCACCGGGGTCCAGAAAGTTCGAACTATTTACTCAAGGAAGTAGAAAAATGTGCTTACCCGACATTCACACAGTCACAATTTATTCTTTCACACCAGTGTTAACGTTGGAAATTAGTTGGTAATGAATGATAAACCCCTTTTTTGCACGGGGAAAAATGCTTTTAAATGCATGTACCCGACCTTCTGGGTGAGAAGGCCGGCCAATATGGACGGGTACTTACTTTGGTAAAAAACAGATTTTACAGACATTAGACATATTTATTGAACTATCAATGTATTACAAGGTCATTGAATAAATTTATAGAAATACAGAAAAATAAAAAAATATTAAATAATAGGATAAATTGTTAAAACAATATTAAATTTCAATACAGTAAATTCATCAAATGTGTCAAAGTTTCCTTGATAAGCCACTTCTTTAAGTTGACTTTGAAGGAGTTAGTGAGCCGAAGGCGAGTTTATTATGTTGTTGTACACCTATGGGGTTTTTCGTATACCTTAAGTAACTTTGTCTACGCGAACGAAGTCACGGGAAACAGTTGGTCATCAATTATATTTACTCAGCTAACTGGTGGGCCAGGATTCCCCGATCATAATGGGATCATGAACTGCACGGAATTACACCGCACTATGGTTGAGGTCGCTTCTCGAGTCAAGTAGCTTATCGTTGGTCAAAAGTGTTAACCTCTACCTCCTTATACTGATTGACCTGTGATACAAAACACATGCTTTCTTATTAAAGGTTAATCAGCATAAGAAGATAGGTTTAGGTGTATCACAGACACACGCGGTCTGCGGTGGCGGTGGCGGCCTGTTGTCTTCCCTATGCAATGTAGGACACGCGTGACCTGCGTTTTCTGCATAATGAAGCTGCGGCCTGTGGTAAACCGCCACCGCAGAACACGTGTGTCTGTGATACGCCTTACACTTGTATCCGGCGACTGTCAAAAAAAAATATTTTAATTTTTGTAAGCGCATTGGACGGTCCTTTGGGCCCATTTCGTAACTGAGATTGGTAACCTGCTTCGAAACGGCAAATTATATGGATTCGAGGTGTGATTTTTCAAGTTTTTGAATACAGTTCAACATAATTAAAAAATAATAATGGTCTATCTTCAATATAATATTTCCCTCCGTGTTGCATAGCCTAAGGATGCCGTATATGAATTAGCCACACAAAACATGTGATAGGTTGTGAATTAACGTCCAAAGTAGATTATAATAACTTATTTATTGTATAATACATTAAGTTTCCCCGTTCTAATGTTACCAACTCGATGATTGTCCATTTATTAGCGAGAGATGTCCCACATGCATGGCTAAGCTAAGCTTATTTCGTCATTGTCTTGAACAACTTTACCAATAATATGCCCATGATCATTATGCTTACATAATGAATGACCTCACGGTCCGAATTGTGATACACGCAAGATAAAGCAAAAGTTTTCTCACCAAATTTGTGTCAATACCAATTTAAGACATACACGAGCTTTAGCTTAATATACAAAGGAATATTCAATATAGAATAGGCTTAATGAATTTGCTGTTTTTGAAATCACATTCGGCATTAAAAAGAAATACACCAAATCGAACAAGAGTTAATATACACCACCAAAAGTAATATCTAATTCATTCGAATGAACTTACTCATCGGGCAACTCCACTCACACAAACATTTGAATTCAAATATACTTTATTTAGGACGGAAAGACCGATTCTAATTACGCGTTTAAAGCAGAAGACAAGTTAGATTAGAATTAAATAGTCCTTTCCAAGATATTTTTGAGTTCAAAGTTTGCATGGAACATGAATCGACAAAGCCCTCTTCGTCTGTTCCGTCTATCCCAATTGGCTATCCCAATCGATTGGGATAAATGGAACATCTTCCCTTACTTCCAACTTGTTTAAAACTTTTAGTACGTAAAATGGTTATCGAAGTTAACACTCAGTTTCAAGATGAATGGTGCTATCGGCACGAATACACACACAGTAGTGTCGTTGCACCACTAATGGTGCTAGTTAATGGTGCTAATGATACCCGAGGAAAAGACGCGAAGATAATTTTAATTTTAAAATTGTGACAATTTGATAGTAATTGGAAGAATGGAAAATAGGTTCCATATATCAAAATTTATTGGGATAGATGGAACAGACCGCCCTCTTATACGCCCGTAACTGCCGATCGAGACTGTAAGTGTAACCTATTTACCATATCGTCCAAAAATATGATAATTTTTTTAAACAAAATGACGCACAGCTTGTAAACCTACGCTTGTGTGTGACATACTGTTATCTCCTTGCTTGTAAATATATTGTCTAAATTTACAACTAATTAATAATATATGGCAGTGAAAGTTTATACTTAAATAATTGTTATTTAATAAGAGTACCCTATACTTATGTGAAAGTGCTGAAGTTTTTATTGCAATAATTTACATTATGAATTATAGCATTGTTTTGACAGAGAATATTGATTATTGTTTTATATGATGTGCAAATGGATGTCAATTTTTTTGTGTTACTTACACCGCTTTTTGGCCGACTGTACATCATCATAATTATCACCTAATCGATGTCCATTGCTGATGGATATATGCGCTTGTCTAATCTCAAAATAGAATTTTATCCTGTACCTATTTACTATATGGATATTACACCTGGGAAAGACAAATAGGTATACAAACACAGCACCCAGAAAAGTAACAATTGTACAAACTGTACAAAGTTGTAACGAACCCACGAACTCTGCCGCTTTAGTTCAACGACTAAGCCATTGCGCCGACAAAGCGGATAACTTTTGAATACGTTTACATAATAATAGTAGGACTCTCTGTTTGCTTAGTAGAAATGTTAGTACGAAGTAAATAGGAATCTGCTTCCTTCGAGGCGATTTTTAATAAGTAGGTAAGGTAGTTATTTTAACTGTAAGTTAATGAGTTAATATTAATTACAAGATTATCGATAGGTACATAATTGTAAGATTGCAGTGTAAAATAATTACAAGTCTTGTAATGTGCATGTTCAAAGTAGAGATCGCGGGAAATAAACTACCAAGTACCTTTACTTTTATTCATTCAAGTTATTATTAAGCAAGGTTTTAGAACATTTCGTCCTTCAATATTTAGACGCTAAGTTAAGAGATAACTTGAATGGTAGGTACCAGTGAGCGTTCATGTTTGCGTGAGGTCAAGATTGACTGGTATTGAAATGTGCGCCACACCTAAAGTTTTGTACAAACGCGCTAGAAACATTCGTGAGTTGCAGACGTCGTGTCGTAATCGCAGGGTGAGTCGTAACTCGTAAGAGTTCAATGTTAATTCAAAAAAAGGTAATTCGGTAGTGAGTCTTCGCAAGTGCCGGCCAAGGTGTAAGGTTCGTACCTCTAGGGGTTGGAGTCTGTTGTCGTCGGCGAGTTGCCTTCTCGCCCGCGTGTGCAGCGGCGATGCAGCCGCGGCGACGGCCAGCGCCAGGGCGAAAATGATTGCAAGCGAGCGTGCTGCGGTCATGATGCGGGATTGAATACTGCATAGCACACATGTCGGCGCTGCGCCTGCGCCGAGCCCGCGTGAAGGGGACCCGTGGTGGGGGATGCGGCTCGTCCTCCACACGCGAGTTGCACAAATGCTCGCAAGGCACAAGCGCACAGGTACCTACGTAACTCTCAGTAACATAGAAAGGGAACTAAGTTATAGAACGAGCTTCAAGTTGAACACGTGAGAACCACAAAACCGTGTTATAAAATTTGGACGCAAACGAACAAGGCGTGGGCCTCATTAAAATTTTAGATAGATTTCGTCAAAAACCGAGAAATGGGACCTATTGCAATAGCTCTCATGAATATAAGAACCTCTGCAATATATAGACATCATTCATTACTAATGCGTGCCACTACTTTTAAAAACCCTTAAACCTGCTCGTCGAACGCCGACCCTAATATAACCATGGAGGCAGTATCACGCTTATTTTGCTTGGAGATCTTCAATTTCGCTGTGCCATTTATTTCAGAGGTCGCAGCACTGCATTTGTCGAAGATCCGACGGCCGTTGAGGCAGACGAGTTCTGGAGTGGAGACCGCAGATCGGTACGCGCGGCTAAAGACGGCTAGACGCGGAGGGTAGAGGTCCGGGTGTGTGGAAGTGCTGCATTGGGCAAGGGCTATGTCCACCAGTGAACGTTGAAGGGCTGATATGACTAGGTATGATGGTTCTGACTACGATGAATTCTGATCCAAAATTCGTGGAGGAGAAGATCCTCGTCGTAATGGAGATAACACAATACTTATGTCATTCCATAAAGTGTTAAGTGGGTCCCACCCACAGTGTCCGGCCCGGATCTAGCAGTGGTATTTGTGATATTGATGCTTCGTTCTTATGTGCCGCGCTGGGCGGCGCCCACCGACAACGTTTTATCTTCATGGTATAATGCACCCTACTAATGTTCAGAAATAGTACATTACTGCAGCGGCCCGCAACTGAGACTCGGCTGCGCTTTGGCCCACATCCACACGTTCGTCCATCAATGCCTGGTTGTGGCCAAGCCTCGTATAGTAGTTTTCTCAAACAAATGCGCGGAAATTCAAACTATTACCTATGTAGAACATTTTATTTAATACATTATACATACATTTTGGCAGCAACAAGTTTTCTGTTACGGTATTTCCACTTAAATTGGAAGTGAATTGGCGTCAATGCATGAACATACTTTGACGCTTTATCAGTCATCACTCATCACATCACACTCACTTACTTCACTTGAACTCATTTTGTCAAATAAACCAACAATTATTTTAATAAATTCCAAAATCAATGACGAACAACAATAATTTCCACGCGCCAAAATGTTCATTTGTTTTTTTTACACTAACCAGATTTCAATTCGGTTATGATCATTCCGTTTTGCAATGCAGTTCGAAATTTAAATAAAACTTTTTTTATAAGTATGTTACCTCCGTGGTTGCCATGGTCAGATATGGATTTTCATTCAAATAATTTGGCCGCCTGCTCTCATGTATTTGACCAGTACAGATATATCTCGAAGAAGGTTGTCACAATAATCTTCACATTTCCAAGCATGTTTGAGAAAAATAAATTATCTGAATGATTTATAAGCGTACAAATCCTCCTAATGTTTAAACGAATATACATTTAGTTTTACAAAACTTATTAATTTCTTAGTGATCTCGAGTTTTCAAGCCCTAACTTTGAAGACCAGTACCCTAGACTCGGTTTGCAGGTCTTAGAACTAACCAAGTCTAAAGTCTTGAGTTGAAGTTGCTCTGTTCCCTGCCGTCTAGGTTGCCGAATTGCGGCTCGGTAAGCATGCCACGTGTACAGTCGACCGCACGTCAGTGGACACAAAACCACTATGAACGGTCTCTCATAGGATTGAAACTCCCTAAGGCTGGCCAGCTCAAGCCTCAAGGTCAAAGTGTTTCCACTGACGTGCGGTTGACTGTACGACATCATCGATCTAAACCTGAGGTCTGTAGTTCTCGGGCTATGACCAAAATAAATGTTCACAAGATTATAAGTTAGATCCTGTAGAGATCTTTCTTTTGAGTACAAACACGGGTGCTCTAGTATGTCTTGAGCTTCTAGAATATTGGTCAAAAGAAGTTTTGACATAAGCGATAAAAAGATAAAACCGACCTAAACCAATTTGCCAAATTTTTTAAGCACTTTAAATTTTGAAATCGCCTTCTAATGACACATAATTTCATTAGTTTTTAAGGTCATCGATTAGACAGTTTTTTTGTCTTCTTTTTAATGTTGAAAGAGATAAGTAGGTACCATAACCATCAGAAAGACAACTGAACCGATTTGGGGGAAAATGTTCAACGTAGTGACTAACCTGATACGGATATTTACCGAATTTTATTTTGTTTATGGCCAAATTAATGATCAAAAAGTCCAACCGATCGGCCTGTGTTTTTTTAGTCATTTAAATGTTGAGAACTGGCGATGGTGACGCAATAATGTTAAGTAAGGCTTTCTTAGGTCACCTAGATAATTTTGGGTTGTTCCCAATTTGTACCCACCTATTGTACTGTGCTGTGACCTTTTTTATCGTTAATTTTATTTAAATGTAAACAAAATCCCATCCACTTGTATTTTGTTATTCTCTTGACCATCTCAAATATCGATATTTACAGTATCGTTACCTACCCTCAGGCCAGCAGTCAGGTTTCATGGTCTTCCTTTAATTTAAGATATAGTGTAACTTTGAAGGAGTTGACTCTTCTGATTGATCCTTTCGATCTGTGTTTTTTTTCCACATTTTTCCTGTACATTCCCTCCGGCCCGGCTCAGACAGGTTAATTCTTCAAAATCTTTGAATGCAGTTCTACTTAATTAAAAACGTAAATAATTGTTACCTCTCAGTAACGTTTATTCATATATTTTAAGTACTTTACCTCCCTTACCGCGGCTTTTAATTTCCACATAATTTTTCATATTACAGGATACTTAATTATATTTTCGAAAAAAAATATCGTCGCGGGTACAAATGGGAAATCTAGAATAATTAATAGATTGACCTGTGTGTTAGCATAACTTTAAAAAATGTTATAATGATTTTAGGCTCATCAGTAAGTCAGCGAAAATTTACGTTTCCGGGATTCATCGATATTTTGGAGGGGGGAGGGGGAGTAAGGGAAGGAGGAAGTAAGGGAAGGATGGACCACAAGAACATAGGATAAGACTGAGAAATAAGTATTGTAAGGTTGCGGGTACAATTTATGTATCTATTGGTTTGTCCCTACAAAAAGCACAATTTAATAGACCTATACTTTTTTCTGTAGTGCAGAACAAACCTTGAACCACGTACTATCTGAATTTGCGGTAAATCAACGATCCATGATTTAATTTTGACTATTGACTTCTTTATTACCATCAATAATCTTCATGCTATGTCCCTGGCAGGACTTCCTTATTTATTACGCGGAATTTTTTGAAATCGGATTAAAGCTGTAGGTACTTACACGTTTTGTGAACAAAACCAACATTCAATCGCCGTAATACCTATTTTTTGTTTATTGTTTTTGTTTGACATAAGAATCAACCGCATAGAATCATAAAATCCTACTCATATTATAAAGGCGAAAGTTTGTAACGATGTGAAGATGTGAGGATGGATGTTTGTTACTCTTTCACGCAAAAACTACCGAACAGATTTTGATGAAACTTGGTACAGTGATAGCTTATATCCTGAAATAACATATAGGCTACTTTTTAACGCGGACAAAGTCGCGGGGCGTCCGCTAATACCCCTAAGTAACAAAACACCTACATAGAGGGCGCTGTTACACAATGTACACGGGAAAAACTTTTCTGCGCGGGCGAAGCCGCGGGAAAGCTAGTATTAATATAAAGGTACCTTCCTAGTTGAATGTTATAAAAGAGTTTGTATTCTATAAACAAAAATTCTTTTATATATTATGCACCAATTTGTTGCTTTATCTTCTAATACTCGCGACATAGACTCGTTATCTAATGAAAATCCGATCCTGCTCAATAATTAGAAATCGAGCCATGTTTAATGGGCGAGTCTCGTAAATTGACATAGAATCTTTAAAAAATAGGTCTCGAAGAAGTCTTTTGCAACACTAACCCTGACTAAGTGACACTATGCCTTCCGGCCGTCTATATTCAATTGAATTCAATCATTTATTGGTAAAAACAGTTTTACACGTCAAACGTATAAAACCGGACTTTCGTAACTTGTACATGTTCAGATAATATTCAAGCATCACGGGCCTTTGAACCCCTCGTAAAATCAACCAGACAATTTTATTTCCATATTAGTCCACTATGTTACACTTCATTACTATAAAACCAAAGTAGGTACTGTAATTATAATTATACGCTAAAAACCATCATACAGAATTGTTATTTGATGATAGAAGGTTCTGATGGTAGCTACCCATACTGATAAAGGGCCAAATTAGCGCTTTGTGGTTGTAGTATCTTAAAATATTACCTATCTTTATTTTTCTTCTCTCTTCTCTTTATTATTATTACTTCTGTGCGTAAAATAAATCTTTACTTCCTTCTTTTTAAACCCATCCAAAAATTAGACTAACTTTACCGAAAATAGAAGACTAAAATATTGCTTTTGCGGCTATTTTTTGTTGTAAAGGGGTGGGTCCGGCCGGCACGCGGCGGCGGCACCTACAGGGAGGTGAGAGGCTTTGGTGGAGGTGCGTGGGACGCGCGGGGGGAGAGGCATTGGCGGTGGCTCGTAGGCGCACCAGCTCTAGGGTCGGCAATGGCAGCCACTCGAACGTGCGCGCTCGCTTTGAACGCTCGTGTCTGCGGCTGTCGTATCTTCAGTTAAGCCACCGCACAGCCTCTTGTGAGTGTCAACTTCAAGTCAGTCACTGCTACCCACTTAGCTCGGTAACGTACCCACACACTATACATTCACAAAAAACACATCGGCGCGTGCGCTTGCATAAGCGCAGAGTTTCCGCGTCACTGTTACGAAAACATGAAAGTGGAAGCGCTCGCGCCACCAAAATAGACAACAGTTACGGAATACAACACATATTTATTTATATTTACTTGCGAATTTAATATCGATGCATATATTTCGTTATTGAGCTGTTGTAGGTGTAAAGTGTATCAAATAATAATTACCAGTCCCGTTTGAGTAAATCGAATGCATTTCGCGGCACTTGCTACACAAGGCGGTGCAACCTCGCCGCTCGACATTGGAGGGTTTCGTAACCACTGTACAAATATCAACTAATAGAAAACGATTTCGATAGCATTGAAACTCAATAGTCTTTTCCTATTTTAGAGGAATATAAATAATCGAATTACCTCCGCATGTACCTAAAATTTAAATAAATAAATACTGAACACATCAACAACACTTCCTGGATCCGACTCATACAAAAAAAACCAATTACTTATATATTTTCGCCTTGAAACGTAACTTTTGAAGCGGGGTTTTTCGGAACGCGTTTCCTTAAAATATTGGTGCATTAACTAATAATTGACTTAATGAAATAATGTTTTCAACCCAGAATCATAAATTGGCAGCCAATTTTACACTTTGTTTAAATGTGTATCAATTTGCAATAGGTACTTGGAGATTCTGTGTGTCTATATATAAAGGTTTTATTTAATGTATAGATCAGGTAACACACGCGAATAACTAAATAGGTATATGGCTACTTTACAGGCTCTGTCTTTACGTTAAGTTGTTACGAAGCCATGTATTTTCTTACGTAAGTAATTTTATATAGATGCCTGCTCCCATCACTGAGACATCATCATTATGGAGACAGAAACCGAAACAACAATTTATTTAACCATTAATGTGTGTTTAGATTCGCAAAACGTAATGAACGGATTTTGACATGACTTGCACTCCCATAGACGATGTTACAATAGCACCAATAATACAATATTAATTTAGATTATTTGTAACGTTATTACGTACTGAGCAACATTACAAATAATCAATTCAGGTACCACTCAAAATCCTTAGATCCTTTGATTGAGTAAATAGTGAGAATTAATTCAAAAATTGTTCCAGTTGAAATTCTTTAGCAGTCAGATCCCCTTAACATTAACTTTGTGATACAGGGCGTCAAAGGATCAACAATAAAGGATATTTTTATGTCGTAGACAAGTCAGCGATAGCTACGATTCAAACAGATCGTACATAATTAAATTGCCTTGACAATCTTAGTAATCGCGTATTTAAGTTCCCATTGTATGTAGCTTCTCATATTAAACGATTTATCCTTGACCAATGGTATTAATTTTTTTATTATAGGTACCTACTTACCTACATAACTAATTATGTTAAAGGGTGTCAGTCAGTAAACATAAAAATCATCTGAAGACATAATATTATCAATTGTTATACATACAATCAAAACTAAATTAAATACTATGCATCTACTCGAATGGGATCAACTTTGATCAAGCTAACGTCCCTACAAAATTGTTCGCAGCCGCTCTAGGGTATAAACTTCTACTAGGTACCTACCTCTTGCGTGAAAGTATTTATTGAGTCTTCATTTTATCTTTGTGATAGGTATATCCACAAACTTTATTTCTCAATTTCGACACAAAAACCTAATGGTGACGTTAGTTATATAATGCGAAAAAATATAGCTAGTGATTCGTCGAGCATGTCAATTACATCTCAATCATGTCTGAGAATCGCATAATACACGGAATATATTATGTCGCCGTTACATGTGAGCTCAGGCTAGTGAACTACTATCTAATCTACTAATGTATCAACTTTGGATTTTTTTCTCACTAAGTAGGTACAAATAGGTCCAAATGCAAACAGATATTTTACTTTATAAAAAATCTATTTATTTTGAATTTTAATGTGACCTAAAAAAACTATTTTCTCGAAAACTATATTAATTTTCACGGAACATGTACCATAATGGGTCTTTTAGATGGCCCATGACTCTATCCATGATTTCCTATTTATACATAAGAAACCAGACACCTAAAACTCCATTGGTGTCGCTCCTGCAAAAAGTTTGACCCCCAAAATCACCCATTGCCTAAGCAATTTAGTTAGCTTTTCGCTAATGTCGGTACTTAATATAATTATACTCATTTTATTATACGGAAATGTATTTTTCTCAGCAAAAGGAACAGAGGACTCTAATTGGTAAAGGTTAACCTGGAAAGTAAGTTTCTTTATCGCTTGGCTCGGGCCGTATTTGTAACCCAGTTACAAACAAATAATTTTCGGATTTAATTTTTTTTTTCTTTTTCAAATATAGATCCGAAAGTTATTAGTTTGTAACTCGGTTACAAACGAAGACAATAAAATCGTAACTAAATAAAAGGAAAGAAGAATACAGCGTTCAAATTATTCTTTTAGTAACTTGGTTACAAACAAAAAAAATCTTGGTTTGTAGCTGGTTACAAAACTCGGTTTCGAACACGGCCGGAGCCAATCGCTTTCATCTGATCTGTTTTCAAATACTGATACGATTGAGAAAAAAATGGGAACTTTCGTCGATGATTTTTTAAAGGTTTTCGTAAAAGTACCAACCAAAGGTACAAAAATAACTTATCGTGAGACTTCGGTGTGTGCCATGTCCTTATGTCACGCTACATTTTATGAAAATAAAAATATCGCGCTAGCGGCTTGAAGTTTGACTCATATAATATATTTCTTGCTAATATAATTATATGCCGCATCCAACCCGGAATCAAAATCGAAAAAATAATTTTTACTTTGTTAAGGTGTCAAAAATGAGGAATTTGCTATTTGATAATATAAGAAATGTGTGTGACTACACATTTCAAAGTTTTTTCAACATCTTTAATTTTATTTATGACCTAATAATTAAAAACAATGGAACTTTCAGGAAACTTTAATTTTCCAAGATATTCCAGATTTTTTTTAAAGAAACTCACGCCAGTAACATACGACACCGTACAAAATGTAATACTGTGTTACATGTTGGTAATCCTCTATGGTGACAGTAGGTCGGCTTGAATAATATTAATTAGAGAACTGTCTTTCACTTCTCTACCGTTCGACTATACTAAGCCTGAACAACTGCCTTTTATTACATCGTTTTTCGTTTGCTTTCTTGTCATCGACCTTTCACTGTAGTGGACCTGTTTTATATTTTAATTTCCGTTTAAATACAGTCCCTTGGTCCCAAACTCTAAACGAACGCCCACGGGCAGCTGTATGTATTCCGATTCCCGAGCAGTGCATGAGCTTTTTTTAAAATCTATGAATGCAGTTTTTCTTTTTACTAAAATCGATGACATGGTTCCTGAGAACAGATCTTCGTATCTCTTATAGTTTCGGACTTCCCCATACTGACCCATCTAAATGTTACATCCTGTAAGTATATAATCTTTAAAGTCTTGTCATATTTCTTATCTATATTTTCCCCTACCTAGTGCTTTTTGCCAGTTCGTATAACATAACTTGTGGGCCATGTCCACTAGTAACCCAAACAATAGATAATTATATTCGTATGCACGTCGAGATTATAAGTACGAGCTGCGACATGAATGCGACGTCAGAATGCTTGAATGAATACAACAGGCAACAGGGAATAAGCTGAACAAATACAATTAACTAAACTTCGCTCTCTGCGAGTTTATAAAAACGAGAGTTGGTTGGGTGTAAATGCGAAAGTTTATATTTCTGTAAGAATTTGACAGTTGGTTGCTCCAATCACGCTTTATCGGTAGAACGAATTTGGATGAAACTTATACAGTGATAGGTAATAACGAATACTAGGATAGTTATAAAGCAGACGAAGTTGCGGGACGTCCGCTAGTTTATTGTTTTGATTGGCGGTACACACGCTAAAAGACAGAACACGACGGTGTACATTAGAAGACAACAGTCTTCTGTTGTCTTCTAATGTACACAGCCGTCAGTAAAGTTCTTCTCTCCACAACGCTCGCAAAATGTCGCTCGACGCAATTATAACTTGTAGTTTCCGCGCTATAAATTAATAACCCCAACTAGCGATTTGACAATTCAGTGCAATCCAAGATAATTTCGGTGGCTATACCAAGGTAGACACACCTACACTAACTGAACCGGATTACGACCATTTAAATAGGTATTGCGGCCCAAAAATCTGTGCATAATAAAATTTTGTAAACCTCTTTGTATACCATTAATGAAATTTAGAACTAAGTACATACCTATTATTATACATCACCAACAAAGTAATCAACTCTATTACTTATGCATAGAATTCCAAATAGTATTTAATTAATAAACTAATAACTTAGTAAAATTTTATCATCAGTTAGGTGCATATTATGCGCCTCTTGCGGCATGAAGCTGTGACGGCCAAAGAAAGGCCAATAGCACTGTCAATTCTAAAAAAAAGGTAGCTAGCTACCACGCTCATGGAAATAGTATACAAACTACTATTTCCATGTATACTGTTTGTATACTATTTCCATGACCACGCTAGAGAATTGATATGTGTGTGACGTTCTTGCGATAACTTCACATATGAATTTCTCTACTTACGAACTGTCAAATTAGGTCTGAAAACTTAACTTATCGTATCTTTGATAAATACGCCATTAAATTATACAGTGTGATACAAATTGTAAACATATTATTATAGTGAAGTCCTGACGTTTCGAAGTAGATATAGGTATATACATCAGGGATATATGCGAGGGGCGCTAGTGAGTATTGTTGCGTCACCAATAAACCGTTACGTCACTTGTCATTACAAGCGTTAAGCTCTCGCTACATCTTTGAATTTTTTAACTGTTTCTACCTATTAATTCCGCTAGCAGCGCGTCAATACTATTTCTACATATTTAGTCATTAAAATATATTTAAGTAACATTTCTATACATTTCAACAAAATTTCACAACACACTTACCCAACTGTACCTTATGGTAATGAATACACCGGGCGTGGTGCAAATGTGTTTTTACCAATCGTTCGTTTAGTGGCTTGGCCGTTGACTCGAGCAACATAGGTTACAGCTTCGATTACCGCTGGGAACAGACTTATACAATTCTTGCAACAATTTATAATGTTCGAATATCTCACGACAGTTTGATCGAGTGGAACCGCACCTTTCCCCACAACATTCACGACGTATCATGGCGACGCAAAGATACTACTAGTAGTTCCGTGAGAACAGTAGACCTCGCCAGCCCTTATAAACCAAACCTAAAAGAAACCAACAAAAGTCAACTTTGGAAACAGAAAAAGTACCTACTAAAGTGACAAAAATTAGCACTTTAAAGCTTAATATTTCGCAAACGGATCCCTGAATCGAAAAATGTTTATCACACACCCGCGATATTTTTGAAAGACCCATCCAACGATACCCTACACCATGGATATCACGCGGAAAAAAATAATTTTCCATTTTACGTATGCAGTTCTATGAACATAATTTATTTTTTCAACTTTCTTAAGTCGATCCACTATTACTCAAAAACTAATAGAACCTACTTAGCCGTAATAGTTTTCCTTGTAACTACGTTATATATGCTACTGCCATGAATTTTTTCACATTTCCAGAAGCAACCGTTTAGCTGGCAGGGGGGGGGACACGTGACTCTAACAAAAATTACCGCTTTAAAGCTTAATATTTCGCCAACGGATCCCTAAATCGGAAAAATGGTATTCACACACCAGCAATATTTTTGAAAGACCTATCCAACGATATCCCACACTATGGGATTCACAAGAAAAAAAAAGTTCACTCCCACTTTGCGAGTATGGTAGGTACTCTAAAAAAAATGTTTTTCAAAATTTTATTCTACTCATTTTGTAGGTTTAATTAATTTATACATATGCCAAATTTTCGTCAAAATCGGTTGAAAAATGCGACCTGTAGAGAATTACAGACAGACAGACAGACAGACAGACAGACAGACAGCCGGACAAGAGCATTTTTGGCCAGTCTCGAAACGTAGACGCTTCGCTCGCTTCGCTCGCTCGGTCAATTAGCGCCCCTAGTGACCGAAAATCAAAACTTTTTCAGTACCTACTTATTTGCCAGTTAGAATTATTCTAAAGTAAATTTAATTTGCGCCCCCATATAAACTATCACATTATAAGTAAATTAATATATTATCTAATCTGTATAAGTATAATTATTACATGTATACGAGGTGATCGGGTTGCTAATGCCTGCTAAGTAAACGCAAATAACTGTCAATACCACACAATGGGTGAAAACGAGAGGGAAATAACATTTCCTTTACAAATATCTGTCTATACATTACTTTAATAGTAACAGTTAAGTACTTATTCGCGGTGAAATAAAAACAATACTTTGGTTAGGCGAAAATCAAAGGGTGACATGTAGTGCGTTTTTTTAAAGTGGGTACATACCTACTTAATTACTAATTAGAAAACACAAAACAGCCTTTGATAATACATAGAATTTGAAAAAGATACGAATCCACTCACTGGGGACGTGATGCGATGTAGAGTTAGCAAAAAAAACATTATTTATTAAAACATTATTCGACCTGCATATGAAATATAATATTAAGGTAAGGTGTGAACATGACATCTTTTGAATAAACCTTTCTCAGTTGTAAAATTTTGTTCAGCATTTGCGAGTGCTCTTGCAAAAATGAGTGATTTGTTTTTTATCCATAATTATTCAACAATATGTATTGTAGACCATTGTGATGTTTTGTATTGTTCTTTGCATTTGCTAAATAATAATCGGAGAGTGGAAATTCTAAAGGGTTCTATTCTAAGCGCCATTTCTGGACCATTTTGCTAGTAAAATAATATTGCTTCGAAATAGATCGGTTTTGGAGATGAAAAATACTGAGCTAGGTTAGTTACCTTCTAAACTTAGTTGAGGTATTTCTTTTCAATTTTTTTTTTTTTAGTAAGATGTAAGTACCAATTAGGGCACATATAAATTAATGTAGCTGCCTACTAAGTTTGTATTTATTTTTATATTTGAGATAAACATTTCAAAAATTGTAATGCGAAAGTGGGTACTATATCAAGTAATAAACGTGTACAAATACATAATTTTTTTAATTTTACCTCATAAATAATAGTTAAGTTAATCTTCTGAAATATAGTTATAGACACAAAGCACTTAATATTACGTTGGGAATTTCCACTCTTCAACTATTTGTAATACCTACCTATATATAGAGTCCCTCCGGCCTAGGAGTGTTCCTTCCACATGAAGTAGCTACCATCAGAGTCAGCGTCAGATTATTCTGAACGTCTAAAGAAGTCAAAATTATCAAATGAACTCAAATTCAATTCTAGGAATTTCTATGTTCCCACGCGTCAGAATAATCATTATTGTTGCATCAAGACCCCTATCTATATGTTTAGAAAAGGCCTACGTCCTGCAGTGAACGGTACTGACTGGTTATTGTGTACCCACCTGTAAGTAAATACATTTTAAACTTTATTAAAGTACAATATGCAGTACTTAAGACATGCAGTATCTTCTATGTTATCTTCTAAATATTACACAGCTGTACACTAAAAGGTCAATTAAAATTTGCTACATACAAAACTTTTACAAATTTTTAAAAATTTAGAAATAAAATGTCAAAATTTCGTCCTATTTTTCATTCTTTTGCGTTAAGGTTGAATAACGGAAGATTTTTAAATTCTCTTAGACTATTGTTTTATTAACTAAAACTAGATAATTAAACGAAACAATTTATTTAATCAGTTATTAAGGTTGTTACAGTCTATAGATCTAACTCCTAAGTTTTGTGTAGTTAACTTTAAATGACCTTGTATTAACGATAATATCTACTGCTTTTTGCTTGCGTAGCTGCTAAAATAGTGATTTGTTTTTTACTGTGATAATTTTATGGCTGGGCTTCGAATTATAATCACGGTGTGCTTGCGACTAACCCTTACCCTAGGAGTCCTAGGACCATACTTTGATACAGCGCCATGCAGTTCACCTAAACTCGTAGTATGAATTTTACCTCCAATAATTTTTAAGATTCTGAGTAGGTATATTGTAATATTTAAAAAATCTGGCCAAGGCGGACAGGGACTTCCGTATCGTGGAAGAAGACGTAAAAAAAGATTTTTTTATAGCTATAGTTTCTGTTAGAGCTCTTATTTAGGACCGCATAAGAATAACTAAGTTGTTTGTACAAGATTATGGTAGATTTCTAGAGACATTACCTATATCGTTGTATTTTTCGTGTAAAATTAACTCTATAATTTTTAACTCCCAACTTAAGTTGCTATTGTAGTTATGGACGTGTAAATGGGGCTTTACTCCGCTTTACCGACAATTTCCTAAAATGTCAACTTCCTATAAAGTCAACTGCAATTCGGTTATTTATTCCACTGAGGTTGTTAAGAAGGTCAACTTGGAGTGACCTTTTACACCTTCAACGCACTGCGCATTCAGGGTTCAACGTCGTCATCACCGACTGGGCGGGTCGAGGGGTTTTCACAGTCATTCCTCACGTATTTAACCACTTTCCATGTCACCCCACCGTAGTTTCCAAGTCTCTAATTAGAGTATTTAGGTATTCTTATTTATGCTCAGCACGTTCCTAGCGTGGATATCAGAGTTGGGCAAAATGTTATCACGATTTCTTTCAAATCAATTCAATACTCTTTATTGCACAAAAAATAAAACAGAACACAATAATAATTTCGAAGGTACATCTAGGCGGTCTTATCGCTAAGTGCGAGTTCTTTCAGACAACCTTTCTTTCTTTCTTACTTTCCCGATTACTTCCATAATTCCGTTATTTGTTGGTATTCCAAATTTAGTTCGGTGTTATACATGCCTACAGAAATCAGTGAGAAAGTAATCGAAATCACAATTTGCCCAACTCCTGTGGATATGGAGATTTTTCTAGTTCACAATTAGATAGATTCCCAAATTAATTACCAAAGTTAGGTACTCGTTAAATTATGATTGTTGTTTTGAATCAAATTTTCTTACTTCCCTTACTTTAATATTCACTTACATTATTATACCTTGACAATTTTCCATTATATTTTTGGCAAACGAATATGCCTAAAATCATAAGCTACGTGGATTGCAGAGACAACATATTAAGTTATTACATCTTTATAACTTTATGCAATCATTTAATTAACACTGCAATATTTCACCGTTACTGCCTATAAATTTAATATAACAGGTAAATGTGAAATTCTTGTCTTTTGTATCTCAATTAAAGTAGTTGACACAAAACTGTCGTCAAAATCGCCATGAACTTTTAATTACTCTGTCATAATATTTCATCAAAAAAATAAGAACAGCCACATTACGGTTTGCTAATGAAAATATGTAATTATGTAAACTTGTAGGTAGGTACTCAAAAACCAAGTGAAGGGAGAGAAATAGGGAAGGCAGGGGGGGGAGTTATATCGTCTGGCTGGTATACACCCGCTGATACACAGCGGTAATTACTTATTTGGTGTCTGTGAGATGATGAGCATTAGGATAGTCCCGAACGTAAATCCGCTACTACTTACTGTAAACAACACTTTAGCATTCGAACGCTAACCGCGGATCCCGCCGACTTAACGTAAGCGACAAGAAAATGTTATCGAAATTTTACAAGTTACCAATTCTATTACAGTTCAGTTTAAAGTTCAAATTTTATTTTTTGTCGCTTACGGCTTTGGCTTGGTATTCCGTACTCATTAACACTTCGGGGAACTAAAATTCAGTAAAAAAATGTGTTATTGTTTCTGATTCATACGCAAACACAGAATGACTATATTTTTACATAAAGCAGTGACAATCGGGCGAACAGTCCATGCACCTAATGGTCAGTGGCTACCACAGGTGGCTATGCGGACACCATCTGTAGCTAGCCCGCATCCCAACTGTTTCCGGCTACCATCTTTAGTCGGTCCACCTGACAGTGGGGAGTCCCACGTTGCGTGTACCAGAGTTGGGCTAATGTAATTAGTAATTACTGATTACATATTTTCCCAAATACTTTCCCCTATTTTCTGTATGTGCAACCGTATTTGCATAATTAAAAAATTACGGAAATAAGTAAGTAATCGAGAAAGTAATTAGGACAGTAATCGTGCTTATATTTGCCCAGCTCTGGCGCGTACCCACCAGCGGTCTCCACCTAAATACTCGTACCTATGCCCCTACGATCGTCGTTCTGCCTCTAATACATATTTAACTTGTTCTGCGTGATAATCGGTTTCTTTAGTTCGGATGTCCTCATTGGGGATTATATTCTTCAACGAACTCATAGCATGCCCTGTCCATAGCTCGCTGGCCAATGATCTTAATTGTGGATCAGGCCCACCGTCTCAGTGTTCACGTTTCTGCGCCGTAGGTCATGCACGTAGTGTCACTTCCAATTTGAAATTGATTTAATCAAAAAAGTAGTTTTAAATAAAAATGGACAAAATTATTACAGTCCAAAGTGAACTTAGTCCACTGGGTCAAATTGCTTTCTGTTGATTTGAATTTCGTACAAAATAATTTGTTTCAAATAAATCACAATCGTTAAGATTGTATAGATTAGAACTGTTGTACACCTTTTCCGTTATTTAAAACATAAACCCATATTGTACACGAACAATTCAATTTGGACAATTTCCTATTAGGCGTAATTCAAAGTGGACGTATTTCATATTGGACGTTTTCCTATTGGAAATAATTTAAATTCAATGTATTTTCCTATGAACGTTATTTTCATTCTGGACCAATAATTAAAATTTGAACCTACCTAAATACACTAAACAGTCATGCATGATTGACAGGGCGCGCAAAATTATAGACTATAGGCGACGTTGAAGACTTGACGCAGTTTTCCAAATGCTGCCCCGTCCAACTGGATACTTATGTCAGCTTCCTTATCGATATACGATTATATACGCCCATCAAAGAAGGTTTTCAGTTAGGTAATAATTTACCAAAGAGGTGACTTAATCGATGGGTGTGGCGAATATACCTTTAACCGGGCGAAAATATTAATTGTCCGTGATCCAAGTTAAGAAATATTTCTTAGCGTTCAAAACGAGAGCATCGTCGACGGCGTAGTTGTCGATGTCGTGTCGAGAGGTCCGGAGTTCGATACCCAGCCGTGACATGTATAATGGGTTTATTATACTTACATTTACTGATTGCTCTCAAACGGTGAACGAAAACATCGTGAGGAAACCTGCATACGCCGGAGAAGAAATTCTCAGGTGCATGGAAAATCCCGTACTGGACTAGCGTGGTGGACTATACAATAGGCCTGTACTCCAACAGTGAAAACAATATTAATAGACTTTTGATTTGTTCGAAAGTCTACAAAGGTTTTTATTATTTACTTTTACCGTACATTCTATAGTGTATGGTCACCCTACATTATTACATAACTGAAGTTGACGTCAAGAGGTGACTGCGGTTTCAAAGAGGTTTTAAGTAATTGTGAGGTCATAGAAGGTGATTGCATGAGTAGGACTAAGATTTAGTTATTAAATTATTACCTACATGTTTCTTGTATTGTAACTAAGTAGTGAAGTCGCGGAAAGTGAATGTTTAGCAGTTTCAAGGACTTCAAAATTTTCCGTGCAGTAGAAAAGCGTTTAATAACACGGTTAAATTAAAGAGACAGTTAACCTGCTAAACATTTCCTTTCCGCGACAGTCGATTACTAAGCCAGGAAAAGCAATTTCTGATCACGTCATTTATTATGTCTCCGTGTATGAGTTTATTGTAAATGTCCGTGGAATGAATGCTTGACACTGCATTGCGCTTAATGACTAGTTTATAAGTAATATTATAGTGTGCGTTTCCCCTTTCGCTTTCGTCGGAGATCGGGCGCGCGACCTCGTTCCACGGACGGGCGAAAGTGGAACGGCGGCGACGTCATCGTCCCCCCGCGCACGCTACACACTTGAAGTTAGTGCTTAAATCTGACAGATGAAGTTTTCATTTCGGTCTAATATAGGTAGGTCAGACCCGGAGCTCTATTTTTGATTCGCTCGTAGGGAATTGTATCGTGTATGTCATACTCGACTTCTAAGTCGCACGATGCTGATTTTCTGCATTTTTGATTCGCTCGTGTTCGGTGTTGCCAATAATATTAGAAATGTAGAATTTTATTTGTTTCACGCAGAAAAAATAAAAACCGGTAACTACCGAAACGTAAAGCGGAACGTAAAATGCTCAGTAATGGTCGAAACCATAGACACTGTATATGATATTATCTTTGCCTTTTCTAAGAAAAAAGTGAACTGAAGTGAAGTGTCAGTGATAGTTGTCTCTTTTCTTTTGTCATATGGCATTTGACGTTTTTCTACCGCTCGGCTCGTCCCAAGCGACGATTGGTCGATACCACTCGTTGCCGCTCGAGCGATTCAAAAATGCGGAGTCGAGGGAAAATCAGTAGAATCGAACGCTCGAAGCGAGGAGAGCGAATCAAAAATAGAGCGCCCGGTCTTTTTGACACATAATCAGTATAGATTTAATTTGGCTTTGTATTTTTCTGTTAATGTTTCTATTGTAAATTTATAATAGTTTCCATGAATATAGGTGTCCCATTTACTTACAAAAAATGAATTATATAGGTAGATTTAAGTAATGAAGCGGATACTTGAAGGGAGGAAGTTCTAAAAGGTGTATAGTGCCCGTAAATCTTTTTGGCGATTATGCGAAATTGGAATATTCCTGTGCAATGACTAATTTTAGGTGACAAAGGGGAGCTGTGCGGGGGTTCACTAGAGACGCTCATTCAATTTCAAGAAATAGTTCATTGATTCGATCAACCGAATCAAAATTTCAAGTTTTTGGACATCTCTACGCGTCACATAATGTCAATAAAAGCACACATCTGCAAACATTATCAGCGATGTGCAAACAATCTGTGACTTTATTCACTCAAGCGCCAAAAAGATTTACCTATTGGCACTATAAGTGCCAATTGCAACAGAGTCTATTATTAAATTGTCCAAGACTTCAACAACTAGACAAATGAAAAGAAAGACGTGCAAAATAGATTCTATTGCAAATAGGCACTTACACCCTTTGGAAATTCCACCGTTCAGAACTTGTACGTCACCTTCCGGAACAACTTTCTTTAACGAAGGATAATTTGATTTCACGATTCGATCATCACGTTTTTTTATCGTTTATTATTATTTGCTTATGTAATCGGAATACTAAAATGGGCTCCAAATGGTTCGTGTAATATTACACACGGCTGCGGTGCGCCAGTTCCTTCCTTTTTCTTTGCTGGAACTTGGCTTGACACGCTACCGCGTGTCTAGATTTTCCTCCTCCTCGTAACCCCAAGACCAAGACCTAAGTTAGAGATTGTGAGTTATTTTTTTGAAATAATTTTACGGCACCGGGATTAAGCTTTTTTAAACTGTTTATAAAGTTTTTACAAAAATTATATTGCGCTGAAAATAGTTAACAAAAATGATTATTGCTCAAACCTATCTTCATAATAATTTAATCTACCTAGTTACCTACATTTAAAACAAGAAAGTACTTATTGCTAAATAAAAGTTGTCAAATGTGTCTCTCGGAACCATTATACAATATTGATAACCTAATGATATGTTAACATAGTCAAAGTAATTATGTAACCGGCCTTATTAATCCTTATAATTTAATTTAAACAAAAAAAAAAAGTTTATTGCCTAACATGTAGTATGCCTACTTATAAATTTTAATATAATATAATTTATAATTGATGAACTACAAATGGCTGGAGCTAGGGTTCCAGCCCCAATACATATACATGAACCGAATTGGACGAAGCGGGGGGGGTATAGGGGTAATTAATGTATATCTTCCATTAGCTAATACTGCATTTTATAGGTTCCTTCACGGTCTCTTCAGGTTTTTTTAAAATAAACTTTCGTGGTATACCTGTGATTCATCTGATCTTATGGAACAAAAAATCATAATGACCACACAGTGTTTCAACTTTCGTAAACAGACAGACATAGAAAGGAAATCCACGAACCTATTGTTGCCAAAGTGAACAGTTCTTCGACGAGTTTAAAGAAGGTCGAGCTTGTAGAGGTGGAAGACACGTAGGGCAAGTTTCCGCAGAGCCAAAAAGTCAGTGGAAAAAATTGCACAAGCTTGTTTCTGGTGGACTCCCTCCACACAAATGTTTACATAACTAATATTCTATGTGGGTCACATAGATGACATATGAACTTCACCAAAACAGTAATTATTACATGACCATTGATCACATAAAGCTCCGTCACCAGCTATTAAACAATAAAAGGGTTATTCCCAACGAATCATATGATCAAGAACTGCCATATTGTTTGCGCTGCGCTGTGTGAAAGAATATTGCCCTTGCTTTTCGTACATTTCGTTATAGTTCTTTCTATAACGAAGTGTACGATGCAGGGTACCAGGGGCAGTTACAGGAGTTATTAGGTATTCATTAAGTATAATGACTCCTGTAACTGCCCCTGGATAAGGAGGCGGATTGTTTCATAAAAAAATTTTTTTTTATGTATTCTTAAAATCAAAATTTTTGTATTAGTTGATGTTTCCAACAATGTAGAGTATAGTTATCAATAATGTAAATAACCTGATTTTGAAACAGGAATTATTTTTATTTGTACATTACATTAAGTAAACGAACTTAGTCAGTACCTAAGGGGCATGGGATTATTGTACTTAGTTGCGAATGATGGCTAATTGTAAATAACGTTATTTAAATGCGAATAACCTACGGGTGTGACCGAGACAAAAATACGTTTGCAAAGTGTTCTTCTCATTTCCACCCGATGCGTAACATTGGCAGGAATTAAACACACCCAACATACTAATGATGTTTGAATACGTTGAATACTGTTAACTTGTAAAGAGAAAAACTGCTGTTACATACGGACGGACGAACCTCGAAACCTCACCGTAAGGATTTCTTTAGGTTGATACGAAAGTCTAAAATGAGGTGAAGGGCGTTACCTGTATAAAGCGTATTAACGCAAACAAAATTGGAGTCATTTTTGCGCAAGCAATCAATGCCAATAAAAAAAATTAAATGACGAATTGAACTGAAGGCTTTTATCTCAGCCACGACTGTAAAATTGATTGGCGTGCTACGATTTGTACAGTCAGAAGCATAAACACGTATACTATACACAGTAGGTAATCTAGGTAATAATAATAACACACAGTGCTAACAAAAATATGTGTTCTCCATCTGGTCTCCTTTATATAATCAGTAATTGGTTCGTAATGTTTTCAATTAATTCAATTCTAAACTTCAGTTTCCCATTTTTCCAAACTTAATAGCCAATTCAATACAAAGATGTAAATTCACACAATTCTTCGTACTTCGTCGATTATCTCGTTAAGATTTCACAACTATAATGTCGCTTTGCATCTATAACACTGACGTTTTATGAACATTATATTGTGCATTTTATTTAATGTTCGATAAATTACTTATACATACTCTATAGAATTTCAATTAGGCCCATATGCATATATTGAAGACACTAAAGTATCCCCTTGCTTCGTGTTTACCTACGGAGAAGTTGACAAGGAATTTTGCTTCTGACTGTACCCACAAGTACAAGCAATGAGAAACTTATAAAACCGAAAAAAGTGGATGCTAATATTGAAACATTTGATGAGGTCTAGGACATTTGTACTCACCAATCTATGTTGATCAACTTCTGCAATAATAAATAAATAAAATTACCATCACCAAACTTATTCTGCAAACATTTTTTTTCTTTCGGAGACCATTTACTTACTTCTTACCTCGAAGGAATAAAAAATACTCCCATATACGCGAGCACCCACCAAAGAGATCCTAACTCTATGCTTCTTACAATCACAATATGGCCTAATAACCAAATACAAATACCTAGGCATATTTACAGCGGGGTTCATTACACGACTAACTAGGTACGATAAAAATTAGGGATTCTGTAGTTTTCGGGTTATCAAAGAGACAGACTGACAGGTGGAAGAAAATATAATCACAAATAAATACTTCTCTTTTATCGTGTCAAAACTAAATGCTATGAAACCGTGGCTGTTCAATCTCTATCACAGTCAAAACATTTGAAATGAAATGAAATGAAATTTCTTTATTTGCTTTATTTATTGACGAACTGATTCAATTCATTTCATTGCTCTAATAAGGCTCAATAAAAAATGCAAAACTAGATAATAAAGAAATAAGGAATGTTTCTTAAAAATAGGTAATTAAGTACCTAACTTACATAAATTTAATATAAATGATTAAAAGTATTTTAGTGACAAAGTGATTTATTTATTCTAAAAGTACGATGACAGAACAGGTCACCGACCTCCACCTACAATTTAATCAAGTGATATTTATAAAAACAAAGGTGACGGCCCTTCTATACTCCATAATATAGTGCAAGGTGTTTTAAATAAAAAGCCTTTACCTACATGTTAAATTATCTTAATTAAAAATGATAATTACTATTGACCTATTTAGTTGTCTTTCAAAACTAAAACATGTTCGAAATAAACCTGGTTTATCGTATTCCTAGTTATTGTTGAATCAATAAAAATGGTACCTATTACATTATAAAAATATTATATAAATATAAAAAGTCCTTTAAATGACGATATTTAATAAACCCCTCCGGCCGTTTTGGCAACCAAGTTTCGCAACCAGTTGTTGAAAAGTAAGAAATAATCTTGTTACGCAACTAGTTGCCCAAAAAGAAATTCTATTCCTGATCCACAACTACCGTAGATGACAGTGGAGTTTCGCAACTAGTTGTCGGAAAGGAATTAAATGTCTTTGTTTACAACTGGTTACCAAATAAGACTTTCATATCTCATTTCACAGCTAGACATTACGTGACATCTAGAATATCCTAAAATCAAACAGACTTTTTAGTAATAGGTACCTATAGACAAAAGTTTAAAGGTATTATTTAAAAATATTATATAGTTATTTCTGTTGGACATTGCATTGAAATCATAAGCCCTTTTGTCATGCCTTGGTTAACGGATGCTGATTGACCGAATGAGAAAAGCGAGCAAAGCGTCTCTGCTTCAGCTTCGGCAAAAGTGCTTTCGTATGTCCATTTATCCAGGTTTCCAGATATCTGTATGCTTTATGAACCGGCTCACAAAATTTCACGGAAATCGGTCGAGAATTGCGTAAAACTTGTCAAAGTATTGTGTTTTGTTAGATTAGAAGTATGCTTACTGTTTTAAACGAAATAAATGATTGTTGTCAAATAAAAAATAGCTTTTATTGTATGTTGTCATCACCGTGATTTTATTCTTGCAAATTCTTATTCAAATAATGATTTTATTCTTGAATGCCCAACACTGTATGTAAGTACTTTTATATGTACATTTGTTTTTGAAGCCTTGGAAACTAGCCACATTTTCTCTAAGTGTCTGAGCTCTATTCTTCGTTGGCAACTGGATGTCAAACAGGAATAGAATTTCTTTTTAGGCAACTAGTTGCCTAACACGATGATATATTCTTTTTTGACAACTGGTTACGAAACTTGGTTGCCAAAACGGCCGGAGGGTAATAAACTAGTCAAGATAGCTCGTTGAAATAAAAAACACTATTGGAGTGTATTTAATTACGTAGATATAAGAAAAGTAGCACTTGGTAACAATTAACTTGAATAATGTCACTAACAGCGTAGGCACCTACTTTTTATTTCAAGAAGTTATCTCGAGTAGTTTAGGAAATACCGTCATTTACATAAGTGACTACTTATTTTTGCTCGTCAGTGTAATGGACATGATAGAGCAAAATTCTTGATCAACAATAACTTTAAACACGACACTGCTCGGAAATTTTGTCATTCTTATAATATTACTAGCTGTTTCCCGCGACTTTTGAAGTAGGTAGGTAACGATTTTTGAAGTAGGTAACTATCATTTCTAAGTACAGACAATGCCATCTCGGACTTTATTGTCCCGCAAAGTTTAGTCAGCGTTAGCGTTTAAATGTTCGTCATTCATCTCGATCACTTATAAAAATTCATTAAGAAAAAGGCAGAATTTAAACAACACCAAATTGTATAGTAATTACTTAGACTTGAAACGAGTCAAGCAAGCAGTCAAGGACGAGAAGAATAATATTCTACTCTCCCATTTTTACGATAACCAATACTAAGTACCCAGAATTAATTACTCAATACGAATGAACCAATATCTTAAAACCCGCTTTCAGACACATTATTTACCTACCTCAAAACATGCAGGTTTTAAATACAAGAGTAATATAAATTGAAACATTCGCTCCGGGATTTACAGCAAAACCGCCAGCTCTAGTGAAAGGTTGGTGCGGCATGACACTTTACACGAGTCAAGGAAAGGTCGTGTTGGCAACAAGTTGTTACTGTTTCACGCATATCACTTACACACTTAAAATCATTGAGCACAGAACATACTCGTAGTTTCACAGCGGTGAAGGAAAGATCAGGTGGCCAATCGCGCTAATTCTAAACGATATTACCAAATCCAAACCATAACCAAAAGCGTTATGCTGCATCCACATGTTTGGCAAACCTCAGCAAACGCAAACGTGTGGAGCAGGCAGCGTTGTAAAGGTTTGCCAAACGAGTGGATGCAGCATAACGTTTTTGGTTAAGGTTTGGATTTAGTAATATCGTTCAGATTTAACGCGATTGCCCCCCAGGCTTCCTAAACCGTATAATACTCTTAGTAAACAAATAAATACTAATAAACGCGACACACTCATACCTCGCATTATGTAGTACCGTAGTACCACTAATACTCGTACATATTCCCATATTACATGTCTACCCCCTACTCTCTGTGGTTATTCACCACTGGACACGCGGGCCTGGACTTGTCTGAGTCCAGTTAGTGAAGCCCGAGGTAAGTAACATTTATTATTTCGTCAACTCGACACACTAGATTATTGCGCGTGACGAGATAGTGAAACAAAATAAATCACTGTTTTGTTTTCGCCTACTAGACACATTCGTTTTTTTTAACATATAATTTACAATATTTTTTTTAAATGTAAACGTTGATATAAGCACTTTGCAAAGAATTTAGGTTAATTTCCAAATAGTGTCCAGTTGCCGAAAATAAAAAATGTTGTGATTTATTAAGTTTCACTATCTGGCCATGAGCAAAAGTCTTAGTGTGTCGAGTTGACGAAATAACTAATGTTACACATTTCGGGTTTCACTAACTGGACAGGATACGTGTGTCCAAATCCGCATGACCAGTTTGTGACTAACCCACTCTTAGTCAACCGTTCTATCCACAATCCCTCCACTTACATATTTCCTTTTATAATTTTATTGAAGACCTACAGCGAAAAGATCATGGTTTTCAATATTTTTGTATTTCGAGGTTTTAATGCCTTTGAAAATGCTACAAAATTTAAACACCTGTTACATAATTAATCCTCGAATTATGAAAAATGGACAACCAAGGAAAACCCTGTTGTATTATTAATACTTAAATAGCAGTAATATTATTAATATTTAAACTTTTATAATTCGTTATACTTAAATTATTATTTTTTTGTTACCTATTTGTATCAGACTAATGATTATAATTATTTTGACAGCTGGTGACTGCGAAAGTTGAGTCGGGGAGAGCAAGAAAACAGAAGAAAACACATAGAAAATAATGAGGACGACATTGTATTTGGTGGCGATATGCGCAGTCATTGCTGTAGCTCACACAGCACCTGCACTGAGTTCCGAACCAAACCTTGACCAAAGCACCGACGCAAAGCTAAAACCTCAGTCAGCGGCAGCTGACGCGGGTGCTGACAGACCTGAAATCATCGAGATCATCGCTCCTGCCGGCAGCGCTCAGGTGTGTATATATACTTTCATAAGACGTCATTCAGCGTCACACTCTTACATTTTCTTGAAAATTTAAAAATATTTTGTTTCCTTATTTTTATTATGAGTTTTACGGCCTACAAAACATAGCCCTTTTAGCCCATCTAGTTTTTAAATAATCATAAATACAGGGCCACGAAGGGAAAGTACTTGAAATATATTGAAGATAAGAAATTTTACTTTAAAAAGGCTTAATTTTTTTATTGCATTCAAACATTTTTGAAAACCCATTTGCCTGAGCCGGTACTTACCTACCTAATAGAACCGGACAAGTGAAAAAAAAACAAATATGTACTTTTATGATAGGTACCTACCGATCACAAAGGTCTCAATTGCAACAATCAAATTCTTCAAAGTAACATAGTATCTTAAATTAAAGGAAGACCGTGAAATTTAACATTTCATTAACAAAACGATTTCGATTCTTCATATTTTCCAGACGGGAAAATATATTAAATTACATTTAGTAAACATAAGTAGTTTACGTACTTTAATTATTCATTTTCATGAGCAAAATGTTGTACTACCTGTACCTATTATACTAGTATAGGTAGGTGGTATTAGTTTCCACGCGATCTTATTCTTTAGTCCAATTGGCGAAATTAAGCAACACACCATGCACACTCCACCCACACTTTTGTCATTCATTTATCCCTGCCATATTTCATACTAGCTAGTTTTCCCGCGGCTTAGTAGAAAAGTTTTTCCCGTGGGAACAGCTTTTCTCGAGGTATCTATAGCCTATATTTAGGATACAAAGGAGGCATTGTGAAACAGCGCCATATAGGTATTTAGGTTTTAGGCATTTTACTATTTAGGCAAATTGATTTTTAGACGTTTTACAACTTAGGCAATTTCAGTTTGAGGCATTTTAACACTAGACATTCTATAATTTAGACATTGATTTTAGGCATTTTGCTTTATGGGAAAATTCCTTTTTAGACGATGTGATTTGGTCACACTTAACCGCAGCACACCACCATCGATCGGGGCAATTTATGTTCTAACTATTTAGTTCGTGTTCCTATGAAAACCCGTCAGCGGCATTAAACTTGAATTGGATAATTAATTGACCAATTTACAGATTATCCTGAATTATAGCCTATGTATTATTCTGATGTATAATCTATATTACTTACTGTAAAGTTTCAACAAAATCTGATCCGTAGTTTTTGGGTGAAAGAGTAACAAACATCCTCACAAACATCCTTACAAACTTTCGCCTTTATAATATTAGTAGGAACTATTCACTTGTGTAATCGGTAAAGAATACAAGTGATCTAAAATTTAAGATTTCATTTCATTCATTATCCTATGATTCTTATGAATAATGTGTGTGACGAAACCATATCGCGTTGCATTGTACTTGTGACGCCATCTAGTAGAAGTATGTAGACATAATGGACACAATATAATATGTCAGATGCAGCTGGTACAGTCGAGCGCACGTCAGTGGAAACAAAACCAGTATAAACTAGTCTCTCATAGTATTGAAACTCCCTAATAGTAAGTGGCAATTGGCAACGCAATTCGATTTTTTCGTCAGAATTTTTAAAACTTTATCGTAGGTTTAGCGATTACCTCCTACGAGTAGCGTGGTAGCGCCTAGACCGAGAAGTAAATAAGTGGATGTTATATTTCAGGAGACATTATCTACATTATATTTGGGCGCGCCTGGCTCCGACCTCAGCGAAAGAAACAAGCGCACCATAGGAATACTCCGACAACTCTTCCCTACACTCACACAGGTAAATAAAAGACGGGCAAATGCAAGTAGGACTCGCGCCCTGACTATATAAAACGTAAAGTGCAGGACGCAAGAAGCTTAATTATGCGGTTTATTTCATGTGCGCTGTACATAAGTAGCCGCAAAATTAAGTTTGTCAATTAAGAATTCGAAGCGCGTGATGTGAGGGTAATTATAATTTTTGTTTATGTTTTTTTTTCTTTTTTTTTGTTCCTTTACCTGTAGCTACTTTCACAGAACTATTTTTTTATACATACTTTCATAAAGTCAAGAAAAGCGACGCGTGGTAGTAACCGTATAAGGTACCTATACTTATCTATAGATACAAGTAATCATATTATCTAGATACTTAGGTACTATCTACACAATGCGTCAATCAAACCGTCAATAAAAAAATAGTTTTTCTTTAATTATAGGTATCTTGTATTAAACACCATTTTCCTTGTCGTCTAGTTAATAATGTATGATTTGTTTGTTGTTACTTGCAGACACTACGACACGGTGACATTTTATTAATAGAAAAAACCCTCACTAAACGTCTCACCTAAAAGAAATCTCCTCCCGTCCATTCCAATCCCATCCCATTCCACCCTACTGTAGTTCCACCTCACCTCTATGATGTATGTTCTAGATAATTGAACAGAAAGTACAGCAGATTACGAGCATGGTCCTGCAGACATTGGGGCCTGTTGTGCTCCGCGCTTTCCTTGGTAATCGCAATGGTGGCAACGAAAATGCAGGAGGCGGCGTCGTTAGCATCGACGATGATGATGACGATGAAGACTCATCACCCGACACTTCTTCAGTACTCTCATCTACCGTCAGGTCCACGGTAGAAGAGCGGCGTCGCAAACGCGCGCTGTACTTCTTGCCGGTATATATTATATCAGCGTCGCCATCGCGCATCACCACCAACCTGCTCATAGACGGCAGGGCAGCGCAGACCGTTACCCCACCCCATTACCATGGTTACCGTCATCTAATCACATCGACGTCACCGCCATACCACCATCATGCAATGATCATTAATAATTGCGTCGTAGAAGTAACCGTATAATTTTTTTGTAGGCCGGTCCTGCCGATGAGAACCAATTGCTGTCCGGTGCAGAATCTCAACAAGAGGAAGTTCGAGTGGCGTTCGGAGAAGGCCAGAAGGATCAACAACAACCGGCCGGTGACGACCAGCAAGCCGCGGCCCAAACCAACATTGATGAGATTACTCTCGATGATGCCGACAGCAGCGAGGAGAACAGAAATAAGAGGTGTGACACTTAGCTGGATAATATAAATAAAATGATAACTCGGATAATCTCCTAACTGGACAACTGAAGTCAATTATTACCAGTTAAAATACTTGTTCCTCAAAAAGACGACCGCTAAGACAGGATTTCTTCAAATCTCCGAAGCAATATTAGAAAAGGAATAGTCAACATTCAACGCGAACAAAGTCGCGAGTTTGATAGTTTTTCATGAAAGTTTATTCGACGAGCACGATCTTGATTCTGTCACTTCAACTACAAGCTTTTGTATCATCTCAATAACACAATGTCTTTGGTAACTTTGTAGATTCCTGAGTTTTGGAGCTCAAGGCGACGCTTCGGCCGGAGGCGGCTCCGGCAACTTCCTGTTCGACATTGTCAGAGTAAGTGTCTAAAATAATTAGGCAAATGTCTGTTTTTCAATTTCTGCCATGAGAATAGGAATTCATGAAAATGGCTACCGAAGCCGCTACTAAAAGACCAAGAATCATGACATCGGCTGACTTCTAAGAAGCATGTTCTGGATTCGTATGTAAACCGGTAAATATGTTCTTGCTGTATTTATGAAGGAACCGATTTTGATAATTCTTTTTTTAATTGAAAGCACAATACCTTAATTTAGTACCAAAAAATTTTCATTAAGATCTGGGGATGGCTTCCGAAGAGGAACACCAGAATTTCTTAAAGGGTAACAGTAAAAGTACATACCGGGTACTTAGTAATAGTACAGAAAAGTACTGGTAATCGGATGTATTTTCTAACTTAATTTCGGCATAGATTCCGATGATTCTCTTTTATCTAAAGGTATAATTTCTTCCTCTGGATACTATGAAAATTCATCAAGATCTGATGATAGATCCCATAGCAGTAAAAGTGCCGCAACGGTATTTTCTACTGAGATTCACGTTTAGTGATCACTCAGTGGTAAGATAGAGCTGATTATGGAGAGTATGAGTAAACGACAGAACTACATATCCTTAAGGTTTAACAGGGATCATCTATTAATATTTTGCCGTATATGACAAAGACGACACCTTAATCTTGATGTAAGATACATACATAGTTAATAGACCACACGCTGATTTAGAAGGTAAAGATTTGTAGAAAGACGTACCAGATACCATAAATAATATTATGCGATCTTCTAGTGGTGTATTGATTATCTGAATTCCTTGATCTCGATAGTCTAACATAGGTACAACACCTACAAATACATTCTATGAGAAAACATTCTGTCCGCAAGTCAACTCCAACTACAATAAGTATACCTATGAAATTTTAGTAGACAGGTAATGATTAAATACTGATCGCTTGGACTTGAATGGCCCCGCCACACTTACACTAAATAATTATTTGTAGGAAATTAGCGAAGTCTACTTGAATTATGCCCAAGTAGACTTTGCTAATTTCCGAGTATAGACCAAGTCTATGGTCTTTGTTACTCGTAAGTAGTTTAGTTTATGCATGTACCTACGGACATATATTTCTTTTAAAAAAAGAGTAAGAGAGTTTGGTGTTGCAGCGACCGGCGGAGGCGATGGCGCGCGCGGCCGGTACTGTTTTCCGACTCTTTGACGGAACTAATTCGCTCAACGTTGACGTCACAGCGTCACACACAGCCAAACTGGACCCAAATGACCCACAAGTACACACTCATACAACATGCACTTACCAAAATAACCTCACAATGTAATTGTAGAACCTTGTAGGACTTTTACAGATGAATGTGTGTATTCCCGTTGACCCCACTTTTCTCGCCACCAATGGTGGATAATGGGAAATATATTTCTGTCCCCCAGACCTCTCTAATGGTATACTGGCTGGACTGGCTGACAGCTAATTATCGCGCTAATTTTGACGTTCAATGAGGAGGTCAGGATTTTTCTATAGATTCATGGAAGTCAGCGCCGAAATCGGGCAAAATGTTGAGTTCCATGAATACTTCGTTAAAGTCGCCATTTAGCCTTCAGCGCCAAAATGGCGTACACCAAGCAGGCTACCTAGTAGTTTGTCAGCAAAGTCCAGCATAATATGTATTATTGTACCTAGAGGTCAGTGGCCTGTCTCCATAGATAATTTCCAATAAATACCGCTTACGGGCAGCTGACGTTCACCACGCATCAATGCCTTTGCACAAATATTACTTGGGATTCGGGGCATTACGGCGGAGGATCAGTCGGCGCGACCTTCAAATAGCCAATTCGATCGTTTCGTGCCCTTTTCTCCAGTTGAAGTCGAATGAGAACATACGGTATCTATTGGGGGTTATCTGTGAGTGTCTGCAATGGTGGCCAACGAGCGGGAATAATGGTTTGGCCACATTGCAACTTATCCCTTGCCACCAGTGGAGGTGAAAAAGTAGAAGACAGTGGGAATAAATGGATAAGCGTAGCGTAAATATTTTCAAAGCTAAGTACCAAGCGCGCTTAATAGTATTTTTAATAGAGGCGTAGTCATTGCTTGCAGTAGATTCGTATTTATTAGATTAAATACTACACCGTAGGTAGATGTTTGTAGTAGGTACCTAACCAAGGATCCTGTATGTCCGGCGCAAGGGTTTTATCAGGTAATCACGTTGTTAAATGTATATGGGTCATGTAATAAATAATAACGAAAAGTGAATGGTTTCATCGATTGCCAACATACTCCGTTTTTCAATTACTAACTAGATATCTTACTTATGTTCTCAGATTAATAGTTTATATAATCCAATAAACTATTACCACATAAGTTTCTTCTTTTTTTTGTATACACCGAGAACTATTTTTGTTATTGAGCAATACACAATACACATCACATCACGAAGCCAACTTGTTTCTAGCACCTACTCCTAGATACATACGAACCCACTTTACTTTATGTTCAGATGACAGTCGTTGACAAGTATAACATGCATTGCATTTTGTTCGCGTCGTGCACATGCAAGAGAGCGGACTCTATCTGGATATTATTGGATTTATATCGTTGAGAGTAAAAATGAATTATGGATGGAAGTCTAAGTATAATCTTTATATCACTATTAATTATATATTTATCACTAATATTATACAGATGCAATGTTTGTGAGGATGTTTGGTCTTTCACGCCTGTAACGGCTGAACAGTTTTTGATGAAACTTAGTACAGTGATTGATGGCTAATATCCTGGAATAACATTTAGACTACTTTTTTACCGCGGGAAAAACCTTATTTCACGCGGGCAACAGCTACTCCATATAAATCCAATAATAGCTACTTCAAATCCTCTCTCTATTTACAATTAGGCAACAAAGGGAGCGAGAGCGAACGATGTGGTTTAGTTTTGACCTCTCCAGCCGCTTCCGGCACGGTCGTCGGTCCACTTGCTATTAAATTGAGATGTCATTACAAGGAAACAATATGAAGATGAATAATGAAAGCGTTATTTCAGTTAGTCGCTGGTTCGTCATCGGGATCGTCGTCAGGCGACGCCGGCGCCGCCGCGGAGGGCGACGATGCGAGCGCAGCCAAGGGCGACAACCTCACCGAAGGTGTCCCCGGGCCCATCACCAGGCTGTTCATCATCGCTAACCGCGGTATCGCCAATTTAATTCAGGATCTCATTTTGCGTATCGCTCAGACTTCCGAAAGGATAGTGAACTTTAAGGCGCGACTTATCACTTCTATCATTTAATTCCTATGCTCAATTGTAGAACAATTTAAGGTAGCTTTAGTAACACCGGGGGTCAGAAATTTCACTTTTTTAAAATTTCGGAAGGCGAATTATTGTATTTTTGTAAAATAAACATTGTAAATAAATAAAACATTACTATCAAAGTGTGCGATTATACTTATCCTTGATCCAAAACAAAAAGAAAAAGGTGCACCGGGATAACGCAACTACAGAGGCTTATCTATGACTGAATGGAGAAAATTGTCGTATAAGTATTTTATATAATAAAATCTACTACCTACTTGATATAGGTATTATAATAAAAATATGACATTTACCCCCTATTTGCAAATACCCCGGTGCAACTTAATACATTCATTATACCTGTACCTGTGCGTTAGATATAATGAATGCTAAGATAATTTTAGTTTCTTCAAACATTTCTCAAAACTAGAGACATCGTGTGTTGTTGTCATATATTTTTAAGAAGTTACGTTCGCTCTTTGTACGTAAATTATTATATCGAGCCCATACCGCATTTAAAACGAAAGTAATTAAATATTTTATTTTATTTTCATAGAAAGTTACTGTGCCTCAATTATTTCCAGCACACTAGTGTAGACTCCAGAGAACAGAACACCCACGCCGAGTAAGATGATAAATATGTCGCGAAAGAGCCTGTAGCGGCATACGCCATAGCCAGACGGTTGATTGTACGAGCAGCACACATCCATAAGTCCCGGAAAGACAACAGCCAGCAGAGATAAACACAGAGCGCCAATTAGAGCGATGCATGGACCCAGCTGCGGGACCGCCACTGCCGGCAACCCTGCAATACACAATAATCACCATTGACCTGATCTGATAAAACAGCTGATGATGGTTAAAGAAATCTAAATCAACAGTCTATTAATATGTCCCCGCTGTTGGGAGTCAGACTTACCCTCTCGGCAAGGGCGTACGGGCTATAGTCCAACAGGCTATCCCAGTGCGGGTTGGTGGACTTCACATGCGCTTAAGAATTCCTTCTTTGGCGTATGGCCGTATGCAGGTTTCCTCACGGTGTGTCCTTCACCGTTTGAGAGCGTCAGTAAGTACCTACGTAAGTTTAGAGTAATACATTGGTACTTGGCACGACCGGGGATCGAACTCGGACTTCTCAACGTGACAGGCCGCGTCTTCCCCACTATCGCCACCGACGCTCTAATGACTGGTTGAAGGAGGAAATCGTTGGATGTAGTAGAGTAACCGATTTAGATCCTGTCTACTTAAATAAAGTCAAAGTACATACTAAAAATACGCAACTCATCCGCGATTTTATAAAGGCTTAGTCGTTCGTCCGGTCTCCTCTTGCGGATTATATCATTCAAAACCTATTCCGGCCCAAAATGTTAAATTCTTATAATGTTGAATTTGCAAAAATTTGATTCCAAAAACAAAGTCACAGAAATTCAACATTTTAGGTATCAAAATTTGCAAACTCAACATTTTGGGTCGGAAGGTTTCAAAGAAATCCCGAGTATAATCCTCTCCACAGCTTGCAGAGCGACTTTACACAATGCCACGAAGGATTTAAAAATGTTTCGCGCTAGCTCTGATCGCGCGATCGCGATACTTTCACGAATACGAAATCCGAATCGTTTCTCTTTCAATTGTAGTTTCATAACATAAACAATAAAGTCTGGTTGCTGCATTACATACCGCAAAAACGCAAGCACTGAGAGCGGCACACCGACGCGTTTCTCATCAGCAAACTACAATCTATTTAAACCTTACGAAGGTGGAAAAAATTCATACGCGAGCCTGCTCTGCTCGAGTCCTGACTCGAACCTGCGACTGACCAAACTTAAATGTCCAACTGGTTGTACCAATGGCACTTTTACTTTCCGTGTACCACAAAATAGTTGACCATTAGAAAACAGGTATTAACATTACCCCTCTAGAAGAGAATCCCCGCAATATATTTCATCAATCTGAGAACCGCCACTAAAATTGCTAAGGACTTTTAAAAAAAAGTTGGGCGACTCGGTGTGGTCCAACAAAACCAAGTAAAATATATAGGAAGGTACTCAGTTCAATTTTGATCAGTTCAGTACGACTGACGACGGCCCGTCCGATAGCATGTCATTTTTACTTTCGCTCATTAGGTACTACGGAAATGCCAGCTTGTGCATTTCATCTATGTTCGATCACTAAAGTCGCAAAACAACACACATAGATACGTAAGATTGTCCATAGGGTGGATAGAATAAGAGTGTCCCTCGTCCTCCGCTTTGAAAAATCATAGCGTAGTAAGTACAGTAGCGTGAGAGTTGCCTTACATGGAACAATAACGAGCACCACTCTCAATAGGTAGTCATGCACTACGATCATCTTACGTCGCCCTACAAGTCGTTTCTTGAGCCGTCTCCACAATATTTTATAGGCTACAAAGTTTTGAAGAGGAAAAGTCAGGAAGATGGCTAGAGCAAAGATAAGCTTAGCGGCCTGTGCTTTTCTGAAACAAACATTTTAAATGTGTTTCAAATACCGATTTCAATAGGTTACCATCTTAAATTGGTCTGACTCTAAAGGCACTTATTTAAAATTTGACAGCACTAAAATTAGGGTCGTCCTGATTTCTAAACGAGCCTATTGTGTAGAAAATAATATCTATTGGAACCTTGGCCTCAACTTCGCAGAGTTTGGATATAAATAATTTTTAAAATTTGAATTTTTTAAACTCTTTTTTCACCGAGGTGAAAACTACACTTTACTTATCAGCCCCGTTTTAGTTACTGAAGAGGTTTGACTTACAAAAGAACTAACAGATGGAGAGATGGAGAGAAGTTATGGCGAAGGTAAGAATTGAAAGAAACTCACTTTTGATCTTGTGGCAAGTTTAGCGTGATAGACGGTTTAATTTCATTACCGTATTTGAGATATCCAAAAACGCCGACTAATAAATAAAGCACAATTATGATCACCATCCCCTTGTTAAAGAGACCGCAAAAGCCAACAAATTGCTTTGGATTTTCCATATTATATTCCAGTGCCAAAACCTGCAATACATATAGTTCAGTCAGACGATCCATACAAATATAATAGTTTAGTGTAGGGTTTCATATGTAGTAGTAGACTTCCTTTCGAGAAGTGTTCATTACACCTATGGTCCGTTTACGAGGATTACCAGTTTCTATGTCAACCGGTCCGGAGGGAGATTGTTTAGACTGTTGGTAGTGGGATATATCAAAAATGGTACGGCTGATAATAATATAGAAACTGCCTCAATTGAAAACTATCTCTTCAATAATACCCCAAAAAAGAGAGCGCCCAAAAGCAAGCATTCAGATCAGAACTCTAAAAGTAATGACGCAGTACAGATTGGCACGGACAGACTGGACGATCTCTTAAGGGTCTCTTGTCGGACTACGGAAGCCTTAGAACGCAAGTCAACCAAATATTTTACAAAACGTACCACTCCGACGGCTTCCAAAGCGAACAATGCAGTACCGATGAATACCGAAATGCCCATTACACTTTTTAATTGCAACATTTCTCTATCGACAGGAATGTCATCCTCTACAAGGTAGAAGAAAACTAAAATCAGCCCTATGAATGTCACTATGTTTGATAGCGACGACATTGGCGTCATCAGTTTTAGGTCCTTCACCAAATTTAGGATTAAAGTTGGAATCAACACGTAGCACAAATGTAATCGCAGTGACATCACTAAACCATAGTAGTCGCATACCTATAAGCAAACAATAACCACAATAATATCTTTAGACCATAGATATAGGTACTTCGTGGGTATAGGTTCTACTCAAAATAAAATTTAGGGCTAAGGGGTCTTTTCATACATTCGAGGTCACTTTGAGTCCTTAGATCTCCGTCAAGGAATGATACGGGTGATATCTGATGGTGGCTGTCCGGAGTACGGATGCAGGAGGTACGGATGCTAAGCAAGCCGGACGGCAGAATCCTACGTTTGCGGATTTCTATACATTTTGATGCCATTTTAGATTTTTAAAAGTCTGACTAGAAAACGACTTGCCTGATCAATTATGTGTGTATGACACTCTAGACCTCCTGCATCCCTACTCTGGACAACCACTATCAGATCGCCCCCAAATCGCTTCCTGCGGTGTCCACATTCCTTAGCTTTATGAATCACCGAAAGTGAAAGTTAGTAATATGAAGGACCTTCGACGTGTAATGGAAAAGTGGACGAGACAAGACGGTCAGCACGTATGACGTATAATACGGTCAATTTAAGTGGCAGCTAATGTGCTAAACATTATTTCCCTTTCCGCGATCATACATTCAAATAAAGGGAGAGTAGGCAAATGGCAACAAAGGCGGTTTACATAAAAAACCTGCGGCTATACCGAGTACAGTCTACCTCATTTTTATACAGGTTTGGTGTAAGTATATTTACCTGTTTGATGTTCTCGGAAACAAAGACAAAGTAGATACAGCACAGGCCCAACTGCCACAATATAAGTATGGTATCCACAGATACGACTAGCGCAGGTGCTAACTTACTACAACACCTGGGACCTTCGTTCAATGCCACTCGCATCGACTTTGGGTACGCCATGTAGCCGCGCCGCCATCGCTTGCATAGCTTGTATTGCACCGCAATCTACACCAAGCACTAACAGCATTATTACACCTCATCGACTAATATAATAAGCCTAGCTAGGGGCCGTTCATTCATAATAATGCGTCGCTTGAATTAGGGGGGAGATGTGTAGTATGTTACTTCAGCTTGGCAAAGTCTTTACAAAAATTATTATACAAACTTGATTTCAAAAGGTGCGTTTGATAGACTTTATTGCAATTGGCACTTACCTACATCGTTTGGATTTTCCACTTTTCATTTAATAAACAAACATGTTTATGACTCACTAGTAACTGGATAGTGTAAGTAGCGAAGGCGCCAATGAGTATAAAAGCAACACTGCCGTATAAGATGCCTAAGCGTTGCATCGCAGCGGGCATGGCCAGAATTCCGGCTCCAATGCTGCCCTTCAGCAAGTGTATCATTGTTTCTGAGTATCTGAGTCAACAAACATAGATTGAATCGGGGTCACCACATAAGGAGATGATGGCGTGGTTGTAGACAAAGAAAAACTCAAGTTGAGTAGTTGAAGCGTGAATTTAGATAGGTATAAAATACAAGTTCGCAAGTAGCTTAGTATCGGTGCAGCGTAACAGTACCAGCCGACCAAACGCAATTCACAGCACAGTGCGCGGCGCGCAGCGCGATAGTGCCACCCATGTGCATCTAACTTCATTCTGTCCTGTGTGCAGCTACAGTAGCTTTTATTTACCTATCCGAAACCGCAAATGAAATCATTTTATTTGAGAAACTGCTAGATTTCTTAAATCTCTCACCGCGTGTTTTTGGGGCTAATTTTCCCATACGAAATTTTAAATTTAAATACCTCTAAAATGGAAAAGCTGATTCTAATGAAACTGTATTAATATACGTAGTTAGGTAAGTTGCTTGTCAGGCCTACATTTAAATATGTACCAGTAATAAATGAGCATTGAACATTTTTTGGTAGGTATGGCAATTTTTTTGTTGCAAGTGACTAAATGTACACCAGTAATACAGACATGAATTTGTTTTCAATTACCTATGCATTGACATTAATGTTCCCGATAAAATAAGTAGTACCTAGATGTAAAATTATCAATCACCTAAATTATGTACCTAATGTTACTTACGTAGTTGGCTTTCTTATTATACGGTGCTTATGGGGATCATAATCTTCTGAACTTGTATCTAAAGATGCCTGAGCCTCGCCGTCATCTATTTCAGCTTCTACAACATGGATGATTATTATTATGATCTATGGATGACTGTTATTATATCCTACTACCGTAACTGTAATTTTCATGTAGGAAAACCCAAAACAGCGCATAATATAATAGTATTTACCCCAGGGTAGGTATTGCTCAATGGATTCCTCGTGGTAATGATATTCAAGTCCCGAGTGCGCGGGGATTAGTTTACGGTAGCCTTCGTGGGCTGTGATCATGAAGCACAAACAAAGGCTTGGATTGGTTTCCAGCCAACCAATCCGGAACAGGGTTATTCAGGAGACAGACCAGACCACAGAGCCATGGGGCCATTACGAATTCGTTTTTTTTTTAAACTATCGCATAGCCGTAGAAAAAGTAAACAGATATGCAACTGCAAATATGTTAGGTAATAAAAAAAACACTCGTGCTGTCTCGAAAAAAACTCGGCTACGCCTCGAGTGCCATCTCGGCTCGATACCGCGTGAGCAGCTTTCCTTTCTGGGCTATAATAAAAACTGAAAAAGTATATAGTTGTTTTATTTTAGTAGAAAGAAAATGCTCGCGCATTTTTCTCATCTTTCTAAAATTGATCATACAAATTAAATAAAGTTGTATTTTTTAACAACATAAAATTGCAAGTTTTCCGGTAAGTCCCTCGCTGCCTTAAGGCGTATCACAGACACACGCGTTCTGCGGTGCGGCCTGTCTTCCCTAATTCAATGCATGTGAGACTTCAGACACGCGCGACCAGCGTCTGTTCATATTGAAGCTGTGGCCTATACACCACATCTCGGTACTTATGATCCCGCCCTCAGCCCGCGGTCGCCTCCGGTCGACGAGTTTTGTTATAAAGTTTGATAGGTACTAACTCTCGGAGGATTCTAACATCATCACAATACCCACCTCCGGCGATCGTGACGGCGAGTCCAGACATAAACTCATATACGAACATGTTTACGGGCTTCAGCCTTCGATTTATAAATAAAGCTGTAAAACGGAGTTACAACTATTTAAGTAAGTAAGATGAAATATTATAAAGTGGGTTACTGTAATCGAAATTACACATTATTGCTCTGAACTCGATTCCACTACGTTTAGACCTCGTTTAGACATAGAGCTGTAACCACAAATTAGATAGAATACGTTCACCTGTCACCAGGTTTGTTGTGACAGTAAAGTAACATAAATACGAAATAGCAAAGGCTCTTTCGTTGAGATTTGTTGCAGGAGACTTTGACTTTTTCGCGGGATCTTAAAGATGATTCTCTCTTGAAGTTGTTTAAATATTAATAAAAATATATATTTGTGGGATGGTGTATATTTCTGTGTTAATATTAGATGCCACCAGTGACTATTAAATAAAAGCGTGCACCGATTCAATCCCATCGTTCCAGATCATTCCTTGTTAAATCTTCAATATAGCTGTGTACTGCATTATTTTTGTGCAGACCGTGCTGTAACCGCCGGTTTTTATATACCCACTGAATATTAATACTTCTGGCCCTCTGGACTTAGTTGGCAATTTGCCATTTGTATTATTTATGCCTACAAAATAGCTAAAATAATAATAATTCGTTCGTTAGGTTCGTTAAGATTTGAAGATCAAATCATAACGAACCTAAAGAACGAATTATTATTACTTTAGCTATTTTGTATTATTTTAATGGCCAATTGCCAAGAAAACTGCTGTAATGGCCAGTTTCGAGCATAATAGGTCCATGGTCCATGGTCACGAGAAGAGGTTTTTTAGAAACATAAATTCGTTTAGTTTTTGCATTTATCACTCCTACTCGCGATTTGTTAGTAAAAATTCCCAAACGCATTTTTTCTTTGAAGAATATTTTCCGTTCACTATTTTTCCCGAACGCGGTTTTTCACATTCTCAAATTTTTTATCAGATAAAATGATAATTTACGTAATTTAATTATGCCCTTATTTATTAAAATGATAAAAGAAATTAAGAAAGTACAAACATTTCTTTCGCGTTTCGTTTTTAACTTATTTAAATGCAATTAAATGTTATTAAAGTTAAATATTTTAATCATACCTCGCTTTTCGAAATTCGCAATTTTGGATAGTTACAAGAACTTATTTTAGTTGTAAGAAGTTTTATTCCAGTCCATGGGTATTGGTAGTACCTAGGCAGGTACTCCCACGTTGTTTAAGTACCTAATATTGTTGCAAATTAAATTTTTCAGTGCTTGATTAAAAAGGCTGGTAGAATCTTCATAGCATATTATTATCCTGAAGCATATTACAATAAAATAACAGTTTTCTATTATAGCATTTATATGTAGATAAAAACATAATTTCATAATGCAGACAATACAGTCAAAACTTTTGTTGTACTTAGTTACTTACCTTACGTTTTATTACAACATGTTTATATTCATCGTGACAAATGTAAAATAGAAAACTAAAATTAATATTGCTCATCTCATATATTATTTTAATAGGTAATTAATAAAAATGAAATCCCTAAAATGAAATTGATATTTCACACAAGTGTTTTGATCTATGACGTGATTGTTCAGTTATACACACCATCTCAAGATGACCTGAATGATTAGATCAAATTAATGATTGTGTGTATAGATTATTGAAAACTGACTGCTAAGATGACCAGGAAGGCTATTTAAATGCTTTTACTGTCATATAATCAGTTAAACGCTTTGTATGTCATATTTAACAAGTCATTGCAACTATTTGCAACAATGAACGTAGGAACGGTATTTCCACGCTCACAATAAACTTTATATCCACACAAAAATAAAACTTATCTATCTTAAGGCCGACTGCAACAATTTCTATAATTGATTTTCGTAAATTTTGAATGTTAAACTTCAAAGACCTACTTACTAAATTTCATTCCAATAGGACTATGAATTTTATCTTTAGGGAAACAAAGCTGAGACCTTGCTGTAACCGTAAATGGACGGACTGCTTTTAATGACGATTAGAAAGCTGGTTTGTAATTAACCATGAAATGAAACATAAAAGACAGCAAAAGTTTTCAAACACATAATTTCCTGTTCTCTCAATAATTTAGTCAATTGTCTAAACTCGAATGAATTAGAGATTAAATCTATTCGTCTTAAATCTGAAAAGTAAAAAACTCATTTTCATTAATTGTCCACTTATAAGTTTGTTATTGTTCGTAATTGAATGGGACATTCAAAACCGGTCGCTACAGGAATATTGTTACACTCCGTGTATAACACTAAAGCATTACCTACTCTGTGACTAAAGAGACAAAACTCTGTCATAAAAATTTGGTGTCGCATTTTTTGATTTTTGTACAACCTGGAGCGACAATCAATTATTCAATCGCCTATTATTATGTCCCCACTGTTGGAGTCTATATACCCACTTAACGAGGGGCGCCAATCGATTTTACCTTTGAACTATACCCTAAAGTAGGTCGTTTTATTTATACGAGTTAATCAATCAATCAATCATGCTGACAACATTGGAAACTGCAATATGTAAATTATAATTAAATTTAACGTAAACTAAAAGATATCTCTAGTTTATACATAATAGCTATATACAGGTATTATGTTTATTATTTATAATTGTCATTCCAAAGATTAATACGTATTTCAGAAGAAACATGGCTGTGACCGATATAGTCTGGAGCTTTGTAGAACAGACTGCATTAGGGAAAGAACAAAAGAATCCAAAAAATTTCCCTGTAGGTGTCTGAAGTCACTTTCGTTAAAAGTTTCCAATAATTATTGTAAACCTAAGCGATAATATATCGGGTCATTCATCACATTTATAGTTTAAATTAATCCATAATCACTTACAATCGAAGACTGACTATTAAGTACCTACCTATAATAATATTTAAAGTCGGCCATGTAACTAGATTATCAGTTTAGAGAACAAATTCGCTGATACCTACTTGGATACACGAAAATAGACCTCGTGATTCAATGACGTGAGAACGATATTCAATCTTATGGTGGTAAATGAATTTCCTGCTCGACTTTACATTTGAAAGTGAGTTACAAACACGTGGTTACAATCAATAATTGGACATTTTCATAAGAACCGAGGTTATTTATATGTCAGTCAGTCAGAACACAATTATTTTGTTTACAACTACATTTAACTGTACTTAATTGGAAACTTCTAATTGCAGTAACTTTATCTATGATAGATAACTAACAGGAATCGCTCGTATTATGTAAATGCATCTTTGACCATTTCAGATTATGTTCTATCTAATAAGTACCTACAATACAGAACATGAAGGTATTTGTATCCATACAAAAAGTTGGGATCACGTTTATTTTTGTATTAGGATAAAAATGTGGATGGAACATCTGAAAATTTTTAACAAATTCAGATTATTTTAAGTTTCTCAATAATATTTCAAAATAATTATTCTCTTTAGATGCTTATATGATTTTAAGCAGTGAGAAAAGCATGGACGGCATTAATAATTCAATGGAAATATATAAAAATACCTTCATGTCATGCCCGGTATCTTTCTACATAACGAAAGACGCAGACTCTAAATGGATAAAAGAGATGACAAAAAATTAACCTCTGCCTAAAATTCAAATATAATAAATGCAACTGGGGTCATTGGAAAATAAAGATGTCGCATGCCAAATCAGTACCAAATCTATACTAATAATAAAGAGGTAAAAACTGGTGGATAATTTGCACGCTTATCTTTTAAAATTTGCGAAGAACCAAATGATAGCGGGTGTAAAATTCACCTAACGCCATCTATTGACAAACTTTAAAATTAAGAAACTGGCATGATTAGAATGGGTTAAAAATTTTGACTATCATATAAATAGTAGTATACTTTATAACGCGGATGAAGTCGCGACTTCGCGAGGCATCGGCCTGTATTTAATATAATCAACGCCTCGTTCGGCGTCTAGGGTTGCCAAATCCAGACCACTTCGTCTAGGGTGACCAGAAATCCCGGGAGGTGAAAAAAGAACAAAGAAAATTAAATATTTATTTTTAAAAGCATGTTTCTTACAAAATCTCTACTCGAACTTCCGAAAAGTTTATTGATTTTTTTAAATGTAAAAACCCAACTATAATTATTTATTTTTGTTAAAAACAAATTGTTAGGTATTTTAAGTCTTTCATAATTAACTTAGACATAATAATAAAATCAAAAATTCTATGTGCTTAGAAATTTGTGCTTGCAAACTTTTCTTTACTTAATCCTAGAATTCCGGGAGATAGCAATCCTAGCTATTGATTAAACTAACTAATGAGTTTGTTTTGTCAGCTTTTCACGGCTCGACTATTTAACCTGACTAAACCTGACCTGTAAATAGCCTGTGTACCTATTATGAAAAACTGTTTCCGAGGGAATCAAATCTTATTCCAACATCGGGCAACGGCGAGTTGCAGAAGATTTTAAAGGTGCAGGTTCAGATTGAGAGCAGGCGACATACAGTTCTGAGCTACTTCCGACGTCGACACCAAGTGCCACTCAAAATTGTAAATCGCCACTTCATACAAAATCAACTAAAATGTATCTTGAACTTATATAGTAAGCATAATTGGCAGCGGAAAACTAATTGTAAAACAATGCTTAAAGTACTGTTTTGTCGTGCTACTATTTGATCACCGATGCGGCATCTAGATATTTTTTGATCGAAGTCCTTTTCAACTTTTCCGCTTTCGGGGTAGAACAATGATATACATATATAAATGGGTATATAGCAAGAATATTTTGTCCGTCTGCATGTCTTTTATGTATGACCTATCAGAATATTATAATAAAACGACCTTTTAGTGATAAAATAATAATAAAAGCATATCACCGTTTTCGAGATATTGGATTTTCTTTCAATAATTCTAAAAACTATATTTTACCAAGAATGAAAAAAAAACAGAAAATAAGTACTGTTTATTGCTCTCGCTACGAATTGAACCAGTTAATCAACAAGAAAAAGTTTTTCCTTTTTCGAAGAAAAGGCTCTATGTTGCAGATTATGACACAGGGTTTCTAAATTGTACAACTAAGTAGGTACCTACTTACATAGTTTCATCAATATCACGTGATGTACATCATAGGTAATATGTCGTTAGATACGGTGAAGGTTGGATACGTTACGAGGTGAGTTATAAACTATACAGGGTGTAAATCTGCACGCTTGCCATATTTTCAGAGACAATATTAAGGAACGTTACAAATTAATCTAGATAATTTAGAAACTCGCATGTTTAACTACAAAAAAAAATATGGTAAGAGGGTCTTGGAGTGCAGATAAAAAAGAATAAACCAATTTTATCTTTTGCGCAATGGGAATAGACTAAAGGGGGACTTGACCTAGGGAATCTCGAAAAACTTGAGGTAGGTACATACTTACTTACCTTTCTATAGCGTGGTGATTATAACCCTATTTAATAGATAGAAATAAGAGTATTGAAAAAAAAAACTTTTGGTTAAGAGTTAGGTTATGCGAGGAAACCGCTGTTAAATTAATACTTAAATTCATTGTGTAAAAAAAAAGTAAAATCATTTTGTAATCATATTAGAACGCTAAGTACAAATTATTTTCCGCCTTAGTCTTTTTTAAAAGTAGGGTATTGGTTTTTTACCTTTTTCTTACTGCCCAGTGTTTATTCTACCAAAATACTTAGGTACTTGTAATTCAATATAGTCTAAAAGTCTGTTTTTCATGTCAAAATGTGGTGTAAGAGAAACAGACAGCCGATTGGAAAAGAAATTTCTTGAAACCTGAAATGTCATTTTCATAACTTCTTTACTCATTTTGTGACATCGACACTAGTTCGCATATTTAAATAAAAAAATATACCTACTACCGTAGATCCAGTTGACCTTCGAATATAGAAATACAAATTTTTGTTTGTTTCATTCGATGCTAGGAAAAATAAAAAGAACAGTTCAATAATGTATACACCTTTATTGCCCTAGGGAAATAAAGTAACGATGAAAGAAAAATATTATCATCTCTTTTTGTTTTTTATAAAAATAGCTGGCTGGTTGCAAAGCTGGAACTATAATTTACTTAAACAGTTTTTAAAAGTTCCTGGCCAGTTACCTCCCAGTTACTAAAGTTTATAGACGAATAACTGTCAAGGTCACACAATGGGCGCGAGAGAGACAGACATCCAATTGTACAGTAATTTCCTTCTCTTTTCCTCTCATTGTGTGGCATTGACATATGATTGCATTTATAAATTTAAATAACAGACTAATCAAATTGTGCTTGAGGACAGTCTGTCAATGTGACACTTATAACAAAACTCAATATACTTTCCTGCAGTTTGTTTATAATCTCTTTTAAAGGAAGCTTTCTAATCGAAGCTTTCTTTACTAGGCTGCTGTTTTGGAAAACCGAAAACCATAACGAAAATTGTGGCTCAATCGCCGACGACGTCGCTTTATATGTACGCACGTACCTCCGATAATTTTTTGCACTCAAATCGTGGTAAAATGAACGTATTTTGTTCGAGCACGGTTCAACTATCCGCAAGATTCTGTGTTGGGTTTCTCCCATACTCCTCAAAAGTAACACATAACACAGCTTACAGTTTTTAAAAATACGTCACATTAACGCTGGAGCTGGACATCTCCTTCTGGGCACTACAGTTAGAGTTTTCGAGCACCCTGTATATAAAAGGACGCCAAACCGGGGGCATGGGGTGCGTAGAAACTTGAAAATTTGCAGACTTCTCAAAGGTCGCGTCGCGACGGTCGCGCGTCGGTCGCACGGTCGCGCAACTACGTACTACGGGATTTTTCGAAATAACGAACGGTTTATCAAGCAGATCAACAATCTGTCACAGTTAGTTCTTCGACCTGGCACTAGGTTATCTAGATTTATGAATTTGCCTATAATATTCATCAGAGATAGCTGAACACTTGACCCCGTCGACTCCTCATGGAAGAACAATGGAGTCAATGAGTCGTGAGTGAGTGATGATGGTATAAGTAGGTAGATAGTCGAAGTAGATATTATTAGAATTGAGAACTATAGTGCGCCTTCACATTAGGTCGCGGATGGTGCGGCTGTCGCGCGACAGCAGCAGCGCGACAGACGCGCGACAGACGCGCGGCTGTCGCGATGTTACTTCCATACAAAAATAGCGTGATTTTTCATAGCGGACGGCAGCGCGGCAGCCGCGTGCGATCAGTCGGCTTCGAACCAGTGCTCCAATGGCACATTCGAACATAAATTTCACAATGAGCAAATTTGACACAGAAACACACTGAAATTTGGGCACTAATTCGGTGGTTGGTTATGATCATTCTGTCTAAAACGCAATTGGTCTAAAACGCAAAACGCCTAAAATTAATACTTAGGCATTCTGCAATTTAGACATTGATTTTAGGCATTTTGCATTTTAGTCCCAATTGCTTTTTAGACGTTTTACAACTTAGGCAATTTGAGTTTTAGACTAATTAAGACTTAGGCATTCTACAATTTAGACATTGATTTTAGGCATTTTGCGTTTTAGACCAATTGCTTTTTAGACGGAATGATCATAACCGGCCGAAGGAGAACCAACAAAAGCAGGAGCAACAATGATGTTTCCTCGTTGGAGTCCATTATTGTAATAAACTGGCCACCCTAATCTAAGCAAGTCGCGCGGCTGTATTTGTAATGAGAAGGCATCCGCCGCTGCCGCGCTGCTGTCGCGCGACAGCCGCACCACCCGCGACCTAATGTGAAGGCGCACTTAAAAAAGTTACCTTAAAATCGTCCTCGGAAACCAACATACACCTACAGAATTTGAGCGGGATTGTTTTCCGACCCAAAAATAGCTCCAAACGCGTTTCGATTCCGATTATGATTTCGGGGTCATTTTCTTACGGATTTGATGATTGATTATATCGTGCATTAGGTCGTATGTCAATAAATATGCCATTCAAATCAAAAGGGTATTTAGTATTTAGACTATATTATTCTTTATTCAGTCTTGTGGGTTCAATAATTTTCAGCCAATTTCCAAAGTAAAACTATATAAGTAAGGTTATCAGTTCATCTGTATTTTTGCGGAATAATAAGGTACACAGATTTCGATGATTCGTTTTTTTAATTTGTAAAATCTCCCTTTTATACTCGTGTCGTGATCATAAATCTAAATAAATGAATTATGGTCGTAGCACACATATCAACTCGTAAACGGAACGTAAACGTATCAACTGTAGCAGTTCAGTATTTTTTGTATGAAACTCCCTAATCGCACACTAATCGGAATCGTAACGTAATCGCCTCGCCTTGGGTACAAGCTCACGAACTGCGGTACTGTGCGTGGTCGACTTGCCGTTCCCGCGCTTACGTCTCACCGTACGCTATCTTACGACTCCGTACCTTAGCCGGGACATAACCGTGCGCTACACTTCACGTTCGGTTACTGACCCGCGCGGCACCCCGCCTAGCCGTCAAACACAGCGGCCGGCGGCGAGCCGTAAGCGCGGCGTCGGTCGTCGCCTAGCCGTAGCCGAGTGGACTCGGAGCTGCTGATCGCTTGCTAACGCGCTTACGTTAGGTTGACGCCTGGTTGACGGCGAGGCGTTACGGTGACGATCCCTTTCTGAGTTGATATGGTGTGCTATGACCGTAGAGCGTCGTAAGATTGTAACATGTATTTCTTACTCAGGTGAGGCGGAATGTTGCGGTGAGATACCTTGCTTCGTAGCTGATGAAGAATATCGACGGAACTCCATATGGTTTAACAGTGCAAAAATTGTGGGTTGGATAATTTATTAAGTTAAATTAAATAGTATGTATAGTCCGTAATCAGGTATGAAAACGCTAGGTAATGATGGTGGTTAAAACTTGAATTTTTATTATTAATATACCTACATACCCCAAAGTATTTAAAAATATTAATTACTCAAGTAATATTTACAGACTTTGAAATATTGAATCTATGAAGTCACGGTGTTAACTTTATATTGTACAATAAATTTATCTAATAAAAAACAGGGTATAATTAATTACTGATTGACGGAATAATTGAAGCCAGTATTTTTAATAGATAAATTAATTGTAAATAAAAGATGGTTGTTCGTTAACTTCATTTTACTCAATATGAATGGCCCGACCTCAAGATTTTTGATTATTTAATTATTTTTCACATTTAGGGCTGGTTTTTTTTTAAACAGGTTTGTTGAATGGTCTGAGTTCCCCGGTCGTGTTGGATAATCCTAAAAATAATATTAGGTCTAGGTAAGCCCTGAGCAGTGAATCATTAATCCACAATGATATTAGTTTTTGTATAGACGCACCATATAATTCGGACATTGCCGTTTTTAAGTTCTGCTTACGTATTTTTTTAGTTTTGTCTTCTACTTATTAGGTACCTACCTAACACATTATATCGGAATAAAATATGCATTCAAAACTTGTACTAGGTAAGGTCCATTTGTACATCGGTTTTGTATCTAATTCAAATCGTGTACAAAAGTTACAAACCATGTACAATTGGATCTTTTTTAATAAACAAGTTTAAATCGTATTTAAATCTATTCAGATATAATTATATGCTAAGTAGAAAGATAAAACTAAAAGAAACACAAAAAATAGCTCAGAAGTCAAAATAAAAAGGCAATAGCCGAGAATTATATCTACGATTTTACACACATACTTACATAACAGATAAAAGTTACACGAGTTTTTCTTATTACGCTCAATATATAAATATTATTTGTAGGTATTAGTAAAAGAATGATTTTACGTAAATAATAATAAACGCTACACACTCATACCCCCGCATTAAATAATATTATTTTCTCATTTATTCATATTCTTAAGTAGAAATTTTTTACAATATTTTTATAAAAATTAAATAACAAAAATACTATAAAAAACCTAAACCTAGAGCGCGTCGGCAGCGGGGCAGGGCCCAAGCTACCGGTGGTTAGGGCCGCAGGGTGAGGAACCTCCTGACAAGTGCCGTGTCCAGGAGTACTGCCTTCTGGATCTAACCCTTGATCCAGTCATCTAGCGAGAGCCTCTCAAGGTGTTGGTCAAAGCTCTTCGGGATAATGCTCGTTGAATCTACGTTCCACATGGCGGTGACCTCGTGAGCTAAGTCAAGGTACTTGCTGAATTTGTTCTTCTCAGCCTTCACGAGATTCTCGTCATGTGCGATTATTATTATTATCATTATTATCTTATCTTAAACTCTTAATTTTCTATCTTAAACATACCCGTGCCAAGCCGGGACGGATCGCTGGCAACATACAGGTTGTAACAAAATACATTTAGTAACCATTACAGGGGCTAGGATTTTTGTAAAACGTATTTTCGTACAAATTGAACCAACAACTTATAATGGCTCTATACCGAGTCACTTATGTACCTATTTTGTTACACCATAGCTCGATTACAACTGACTAACTTAGTAACACAATCAAGTTATTCCAGAAAGAGTCGTCCAGGCTAAAAGTGGTGTAGGAGAAACGTATTCAGTTATCTCTGATGAATATGCGATAAATCTAAAATTTTAGGAATATTTAAAAGTTGCAGGCTTTCTCAAACGATACGACATAGATGAGCAGTGCTCAAACAAAAAATATTTCAAAACCTTCAGTATTAGGCCACATTTATTTCCAAAATGACGGATCACAAAACATTTGCTCTGATCGCACTCAAAATCGGCAGTATAAGTTTTCAGGGTTTTTGGGCACGATTTTTGGGTAAGTTCATCAAGTTGCTAATCACCATTTATAAAGGAGAAAATCCTAGTTCGGGATTAGACAAGTGTACATAAATATTAGGTGCGTATCGTATATTAACGAAACATTATTATCATTTTTCCAAAATTTATCGTTCGTTTGGTGCGTGTCAAAAACCTAAAGAAAACCAACACTCGCGCGACCACAAGTACCTAATCCAACAGTTGCACATTAAATAGGAGCAGCTCCCTTCCTGTATATAATATAACATTCTTTGCAATCTGAACATGACACTTAAGAACATTTAGTGGGGACAAGTCTGCAGGAATGAATATTGAATGTAATATAAAGTAACGCCCTGTTACAGGACTCCTGTCTAATTGACATCAAGAACACAAAGAATTCAGCCTTGCTTCTCCCCGATTAAATGCGGTTATGCATCAGCTCAGGTTAATAATCACAATTAATTGAAGCTTCGTATTGGCATGCGAAATCTTTTATTTACATCTTTTGAAACGACCACTCGGTTCGTAATAGAAAAAATATGCCTCCTCCGCTAGGGAGGATCTCTAGACGCGCTAGAGTTCAACATCTGAAATCGTCATAAGCACCCACACACGAGCATAAAACACATCGAAATATCAAAATTCCCGGACCTTTTGCACGGCAAGACCTTTCTTAACATTTCTATGTATACCCTTATACTATGCTGCAGAGCGAGCTGTCGCAGAGGGGGTGAGAGGCGAGGGTGCTTATAGTAAAGGAGCCGGCTGAACAAGCTACTTATTAAGGGCTACCGCTGCTCTACAATTGATACTGTGATTATTTACGTTATCATTGATACAAAAAACCTGAGTCATGAAACTTCAACCCGCCGTAACCATTATTAGATATTTAAAAAATATATGTATTAATTTAAGTGTATTAAATTACCGAAAGGTAACATTAAAAAATTTTTTTAACAATAAGTACATCTAAATTTGGTTACAGTGTAGTTTTAACTTTCAAACACTGAGGTGTGTACATTTATTTAGCTATATGTACCTACACCCATCTGTAGTAATGTACTCGTACCTAAATAATAAATATTTCTTGAAGAGCAGCGATTACTTACCCTTTTTGTAACTAGCTTCTTCCGCTGGCTACAGCACTATTATCTGTCTCAACATCCTCAGCACGCGGGAAATTCCTATATCGACACAATACCGCGAGTTTCTGTTTCTACAACTAAAAAACACCTTATATAAACTTTTGAAAACGTTAACAGCTACAGCCATAACAAAAATATACTAATAACGATTAAGTATTCTACAATAATCTACGTATACTACTTAAACTGTCTACTAATTTTTTAAATGAAACTAGTATTGGCTCACTACGGTAACTATATACGGAGAACTAAACCGTACAGTGTACGATTTAAGGAAACGCGCTATTTTAGGCGATCCTATGGCCCCCCATGGGGGTCTAATCTCATATGGAGCTGGTCTACCCTACAAGGCGAGCAATGAGAAAACAGCGAGCGAAGAGTCGGGCCCCGGATACTGGCGGAGATATAAAATGAAAATTTTATCTCGGAATCGGTATTTATCTCAGAAATTAATGATGTTTTGATATCGCAAGTCGGACGGCGCTGTCTGGGGGTTTCACAACTTTGTTGGAGAGGCGGGAAAGTGAACGTGAACGATTCTTGGGCGAGGGATTTTGAAGGACGAGCCGAAGACCACGCCTTATAAAATACGAGTCCGAGAATTTGTCCTTTCCGCCTAGGTATACACAGTGCTTTTCACGACTACTGCTAGGGAAATACATATAAGTAGAGCTTTAGTTATGGATGGTTAAAGTCATTATTTCCACAGTGACAAGCCGAGACGAGAAAAGGAAGCTGTTCATCACTACTCTTCCGTCTAATGGATTTCAAGCAAGTTTTCGTTGGATATTCTCAGCTTATATATATTAATGTCAATTTTATTTTTAATCAGTTTTATTATCTTAATGTTCATTATTTTATTACACTCGTTCCCAGTTATAATTTCACTGAAACCAGTCCGCAATACATACATGACGTGATATATGTATAATCAAATCAAAGATCGTAATTTCTCAACGCAATATCCAATGGGCTTTACATAACGATTATGTTAACTTTAATCTAAAAGAATGTAAATGATAAAAAGTATAATTGTACGGAAGAATTATTTGTTAATTCTTTAATTATTTTATCGTGCTCGATGCTCGTGACATGCATTTTTAGAGAAAGTACTTATATAATTAATTTAATCGTTTTTGTCAATTGTGTTAAACATCATAACAATATATTCTTATATAGATTTTTAATTTTTTTATTTAATTTAAATATTTTATAAATAATATTCAGTAGGTACCTAACCTACACATACTTACCTATGCATTAGTGACGAATTATGCTTTAATATTAATTATGTCTACATAATATTATTATCTGAACCGCATGTGTACCTACACAATTCAATATTCGCAATGTGAATTAATGTTGTCTTATTAAATTTATGAAAACCTCCATTTTAACATTAAATTTGAATGGTTTTGTTTGCCTGTCCTGCAGGGGATATCATTTTATTTACACTTAAGATGTTCTTAAGTACTCACCTATGAAAATAATTAAATACCCAACAAACAACAATTTATTATTACAAATATTATTCGTACAAAAAAACGTCAATATACAACAGAAACACAACATCAATTCATTTCATTATCTTAACATGAGAATGCACGTTGAACAATCTTATCTAAAATTCACAGTTATTTAACTTACTAAATGTGCAACTTGCTTAAAATTCACTTTCGTGACTTTCCCGAAAACGCACTTGCTGACTATTTTGTGACACTTTAAGTGGTTTTAAGATGAGATGACCAATTTACGAGATCAAAAACAAATGAGTAGCTTAAACCAGTTCCGAGATATCCCAGTACGTATTTTAAATATATATGTATACCAGTGATACATAATATGGGTCGTTCTTGAAGGACCATTACTTCAATTAACAAAAGCATGTACCTATAAGAAGCAGCTTCGAGTATTCGGGGCACGCCCTAGGTCCGGCTCCCTATCAAAGTGATCTAAATAATGAGCACAGCAAGAACACTTGCGCATGCATTCGCGAGCCACTTGAGCAAACTTGCGTGTAGCCGATGCGGCGGCGGCGCCGCGTGCAACTCCACGCGACCAGTGCCGTATCAATCAATCAATCAATATAAATATTCAACAACATTAACTTACATAGAAATCCAGTTAGACAGTCGCAGCGGGGGGAACTGGACTCGTCCGCATACGTAACTGCGACTCGTAACGAGCAACGATCGAGGAATCTATTTTCTTGCTTGTAACTCAGTTACAAATAACATTAATAATATAATAATAAAACAAACAAATGGAGAATGATCTTCCGCCGCGTACGTAATCAGTAACGATCGAGAATTTTTCCTGTTTGGTGACGTAAAGGTACTAATAAATAAGTTATAGTTACGATCGCGAATTTTTCCTGTTTGGTGACGTAAAGGTACTAATAAATAAGTTGAGTTCTGCACATATTAATAACAATAAATTTGTATTGTAGTACATTATTATAATATTATTTGTAATTATGGAAAAATAGAAAACATGTTGAAAACTGATTGCGCCCGCGGCCGAAGATCATTTTACTTTTTTAACTGAATTACCAAACAAGAAAATAAATCCATCGACCGTAGCTAGTACCGGACCGTAGTCATGCACGCGGACGACGACGCAACTACGCCCACCGTTCAAAAATAACAATGTCCCATTGAATAACAACTTAATTTTTCATAAATTTTGGTCCATACGTCGTCGTTGAATAACCCTGTGAGTGTCGAACTGAGTTAAAGGGAAGGAATTGAAGACGACGATAGATCAGATAGAGGTCGAGTGGAACTTTGGTTAAGATTCATCTATTAAAACTAAGTAGATAACTTACGGTAACCGCAATATTAATTAATCCTACAATAGCTACAAGAATTATATAAATTAAATAGTTAAACATATCGCTTTGCATAACTAAGAACATTTAGTCACCCCCAGTTCTTTCAACACTTCTTCATAATTACCCACTACGATTGAGTTAACATCAGATAGAGAAAAATAGGGCGAGAGGGGAAAGGTTTCCAAAGTACCTAAATACAAATAAAATGCACCTGACGTCAAAAGAATAGCTTGGTAGGGGTAACCAGAACTAGACATGGGAAGGTTTAAATGGGATCAAATTACGTATTAAGATACTACACAGAATAACAGACTATGATAACTGATAGATTAGTCAATGGACTATCTGCGACTGAATAGTCGCCGGCGCTATCAGTCGGCGACGGGAGAGCGAGTGCCGGTCATGCGTTCGCGACCTGAAACAATAACAAAATGATACTACATGTAAGTTTGTAAAACTGCAATGACTGCAATCCAACCCTCTTGTTTTTATCGGCCACCGGCGACAGGAGTTTTCCAGTGGGAGGGGTGAAGAGGCGTCCAGAGAAGGCATCGAGTTCTTTCTCCAATTATACTGTGTATATTTAATCAGTAATATTTACTCCGTGTGTCTTCAGTCTTTTATGTTTATCATCTCCGAGTTTTCTTAACCATTTCGTCTGCAGTTCAGCTATCTTTATTTTATTGTGCGCGCAGCTAATCACCCATTATCCCATAGAATCCCGGTGAGCATTCCACAAGTAGAGTGAAAGCAACGCCATCTACTGCCTCGACAACCAAAATTATGCACGCATTGAAAAAAAATGCATTGAGATAGGTACAGAAGAAATGGGAGGCGACAGATTCGATTAATCCCGTCTGCTGTGATAATTATTATGATGAGTAGGTACATTTGGAAAGCAAAGCTCAGGATGCTGCTGGGGCTGCCACGGCACTGCAGTGCATCAGGGATGTTCGATGAAGCTCGCGTGGATGATTTCTACGCCATCATCCGCATAGGAATCGCTACCCTGGTGCGTCGGGTACGTGACAGCCCTAACAGCCTCCTGAGCGTACTGCGCGACGAGGTGGACCGCCCAATGCACAGGCACTGGCACACTGTCCATCTTGTCGACCATAAACGTAAAACCACCTTCGTAATTAGTATAATTTACTAACATAGTTTGATTTAATGCTACCTATACATTATATTGATTCATGTCTGAATTATAGAATTAAATTAAATTAAAGGGCAAGCATCACGTTGAATGGAGAGCAGCCCTAAGCTGTCGTGCTATCAGTTGTTTTATTTTTATATCTAAAACTTACAAAAATAGCGAACCCCACATGTTGTTATGCACCGCACCATATACTCTGATGAATTTTTGATGGTTTGTACGTTTTATTTTTATATTCCTATAAATTTTTTGTAACATTTGACTTTGAAAGCTGACGGTCTTTTACAATCGTAGTTTACAATGATGGCAACATCATGTCATCCTATACCCCGATGAATGCAATGAATTTGATGGATGACATGATGTTGCCATCATTGTAAACTACGATTGTAAAAGACCGTCAGCTTTTAAAGTCAAATGTTACAAAAAATTGGTAGGATTATAAAAAATGTGCTTTCATTAAAAAAATTTTTTCACACTCAGCTTTCATTAGAACGACTCTACAACTTTATGATTTGTCGTTCCTCAAATAGCGTGATAATAATACGTACTGTGGTGTGATGTTTTTGTGCTATGTGAGAGGTGGGAGCTCTTCCCTATATGTCCGCGTACTTTGATAACTTCTCGCGTAGGATGTGGTTCTCCTTTTTCAACAGCTCTACTTCTTGTCGCAGACCCATATTCTGGAAATTGCATCACAGTGGTTAAGAAAGGTTATAAATTTGAGAAGATTAGAAACAGAGGTTACTTGTGTCTTGATGTCAGTAATTTACATGTAACGTATCGTGGGTGTCGTATCAGACGTGAACTCGTGATTGTGCGCCGCCACCCATATGGAGAAAGCACGAATACGAGTGCTAGGTGGGGCCGGGCCTGACCTTCTGGGACACTCAGCATTTTCGCTACGCTAAAAATCTGTGCTCATCCATCACACTAATTACATAAGTTTCGTGTTATTTCCATACCAACGAAAATAACACATACTCTAACGAACGCCCTCGTTTGAGAGGGTAAGTGTGAGCCCCTGCAGTGGGGACATGTTTATAGGCAGTAAACAGTAGCTCCTCCAAAATTAGTACCTTCAAATTGACTGATATTCATACAAAATAATCGTGATATTGACTCCATAGGGGCCGCTGGCGACTCGAACTCATTTTTACCTTCATGTTTCTGGTACATAGTGGGAAGTGCGCTTGGCTTACGTCTGTGGGATCCTGATTGAGAACTAAGATCTAAGCCGGCGCTAATGAATGCTAAGTACCGAACCTACCTACGTACGACAGATATTTCAGTATATAGGTATAGGACAGCATTGCGAGGCCACATTTATGAGCTGCAGAAGATTAATTGTAACCGTAACCTTCAAGTGTAATTTGTCGCGAATGCTTTTTAGGTACGTACACATTGTCAGAGGTCTAGTTTCAAATGAGTACATAAATTCACCATCACAGACAAACTCAAGTAAGAGGGTGAACTACCATATTTACAAAGTTACCGTTTTTTTTTAAATGCCTTGTCACCAGTTCCCTTGTTAGTTTAACCCTTTATAAGGTAGAGGCGATTTGGATACCACTTAGTTAATAAACATTTACGGAGAAGAACATCCTCTTTTTTATTTAACTATATGGTATTATATAGCGAATATATCAGGCTTTCTTTCCTCATTCATTCAACGTAAATGAATAGGTGCATTGGAAACAGATCATCTGAAACCTCAAGTGCACTAACAGGCTGAGTGCATATATTGACCACATTTTTTTTCTTAATGATTTTTTTTGCCGTAGATGTGTCCCCCAGTGCATTACAAACATGGTAGTGTATGTAACTTTCACGTAGCATATCTGTATAACTGGGGCCTTATATAAGGTTAAATAATATTAAAACTGAAACGTCATATGCCAAAAGCCAAAAAACGATACAAAAAGTTAGATCTCAAACCTGGATCATGGCAGTAACTCGTGATTTGAACTCGGTGCACTCTCAACGACGGCACCACTTAACCGAAAGGCGTTCGTCAAAGTGCTATCCAATCGTTTGATCAAACCAACGTTTAACCTAGTAACGTTCGACCTAATTTTTGACCTAATATTCTCTTGAGTACGCTGCGGCTCCTTAGCTATCTAGATACTGATTTCGCTTTGCTGTTTAGAAAACAAAATAGGTATATAATGTCTATTAGATTGGTCGAGAACTCAAACGTTTTTAGGTCAAATGATACCTAACACTACAGTAAACTTTTTTATTTTATTATTATTAAAATTAAAATATTAAAATTCTCCATATCACTTAACTTTAAGTATTGCGGTTCTGGAGGAAATGTGGGGACCTGTTTGTGGATCCAGAACCTGACTACTGGGCAGTCGACCCGTTCCACTATGGTGTTAAGGACCTTTTTGACCACTTTGTGAAAGTTTGTGAAGTTAATTTGGAAAGGCATGTATTTAACTAATTAGATTTATACAAAATATTGCATCAAATTGACGATCCCTTCTAGACATATGACTCTATAATAATGTTGTATATATATTGTATACTGTTTTGTGATATATTAGCGAAATAATATAAATCTAAATATAACCGGGCAGCTAATTATCCGTATTTTGGCAGCAAAAAAATATAATTGGGTACCAAAATTAATAGGTTGGCACCTAATTTGAGCATCATAATATCTCAATTTTGGTTTCATTTTAATGCCGCTGTGGGACTCTTTTAAATAAAGGCGGAAATCAAGTTATATTTTTCAACTGAATTTATTTATGGCGAGTTATTTTAACGAGACCAATTTATTTAAAAAGAGGCATCTAAATAATTCACAATTAAAGTTCTTTTATAATATTTGGGCAGCAAATAATGTAAAATAAAGCAAGAAATTTCCATGTCGAGCAACTTCACATGAGCTCTCATTTAAAGGTAAAAAAGAATCCATAAAAAATTACTTGTATATTAAATACAAGTACCGTAAAATTCTCACAAGGAGTTGGTAAAGTTCGGTCCAATTTAGCCCATTTTATATAATTGGGTTGGTCCAGTTTAGTCCCGTATTTAACGTTTTGTCAAGTTTGGTCCTTTCTCACATTGATTATTTGGTCCACTATAGCCAGTTTGGTCCACTTTATCGCCGTTTATACAGTTTTGGTCTAGTTTATACAGTTTGGACCAAAATTGGCTAAAGCGGACCAAACTATCAACGCATCTAAATTATTCTCGTAGTACCACTGACACTATTCACACAAGGCGTAGGTCCAGTTTATAATTTGGTCCAAATGTATCCCAGTTATAGTTTGGTCCACTTTACCCAGTTTGGTCCCGTTTAGCCCCGTTTATACAGTTTTGATCTAGTTTATACAACTTGGACCAAACTGGGCTAAAGTGGACCAAACTATCAACGCGGCTAAGTTACCGCCGGCCGGCGTGATGTTGCACGGCGCGAGCGAAGCTCGGTTGTCATTGGCTGGGTGAGCGCTGGACCAAAGCCATCAACGTTCGCGTTGTCAGCCGTTTTCAATAACTACAATGTCAAATAATAAAAATTAAGTACCCAATCTATATTAAAGTTACCCATTTTATAATTAATGCTACTTGCAATTACTTTCCCAAAATGGTTATTTTTAGGTGGAAACGAGTTGTTGCTTAATGCTTATATACTTTTAAAGACATCCCTTTTACAATATTAGGTGCCAAGTCATTAATTTTGCCGCCAACCTATAATTTCTATTTGCTTGTTTAATTTTTTTGTTACCATGATTTTGCTGCCGCTTTTTGAATAATATGGTAGCTGATTTTTGAGGCTCATCCAAATTTATTGGCGCCAAAATATTCATACGCTGCCACTTCATTTTATTATTATTATGTATACAAAAAATGCCTGTTTAATATTTTAGCTGCCCCGAAAATAATAACCCATTTGGGCAGACCCCTGTTTAATTGAGTCTGACCTCTTTTTCGAGGTATCCGGCACGAAGTGCGATCTGGTTCTCCTTCATTCGCCGAGCGTCGCGGGACCGCTTGGCTGCCATGTTGTTCTTCCGTCGACGCGCCCAGTACTTGTCATCCTTCAGGTCATCGGGCACGAACTGGCGATGACATTTACAAGGTGTTACAAGCTGTCGTTAATACAATGTGACTATATACTCAACATGAAGTTAAAACCGTTGGTGGTGGGCGCCCCGCCGCCCCGTGGAGGAAGCAAAAATATGGCTGCTAGGTGCAGGACCGAGTGAAATTCCCCCCAAAATTGGCACCGCCAAGGTCCATTGACAGATTGTAAATTGACAGATTCCATACATTCATTTACATATATAAGCGTGATTCTGCCTCCATAGGGCCGCCGGCGACACTCTCACTTATTTTTAAGTTTTTCACCTTAATATTCTCAATAAGACTTTGTTACAATATAGTTTATAAATATACACAATTACACGGATCTAAATGCGAATTTATAATTTTATCTTGACCCAACGATGTAACGTCGGGCGAAAGTAAAATTAATAAAATATTTGGAAGACCGCACTTAATTTTTCACTTCTTCCATTATAAATTTGCCATCAAGTAATTTTTAACGTTAATTCTGCTTTCGGTACAAAGAAAACGATATAAATAATCAGTTGGAAATATAATGGCGACAGCATTCAATAATTTAATTAACATAGGTAGTGTTAGTGTGTTAATAAATAATCAGTAAAAAGTCGCTTAACACCACATACTACCACGAAATAAAATCTGACGTGACGGGGTTGTGTCGGGCCACGGTCGTTATCGTAGAATAGGTACTATTGGGCGTGACTGTATAATCATAATCATATTATATTTATTGGGTAAAAATATTATACATTTTTATGTCGGATGAGAGGAGTACATGAATGGAGTTGGTACAGTCGGCCAACAAGGTGTGTCAGTATCGACTCAACATCATCCTAGAAAATGAAAATGTCGCCATCCGAATTCGATTAATAATTATAATACTGAAAGAGATACTCAGTATCTTTTTAGTAAGTAATTGTCTCATATTAGATCTAGGTCATGTTACTTTATTTCGCCCTTTGTTATCAATGCATTAGACTATTATTTTCTACATTATAACATTACGATTCACTAGAAACTCTTAAAGTGATTTTCAGATTGATTTTGACAGTGAAATAGATCTTATTATTCTTTGACCACTTTTTGGCCGGCTGTACTGTACACTCAAGCTCACTTCAATCTATACATTTTTGTGGCAATGTCAACTTTATTTTGATTGTGGTAAAGCTACCACTGTATAGCTTGACGTGTTTTTGACTGTACACACTCAATGCTAAATGTATGCTAGCAAATATTGTATGACATTTTCAGAGTGACGCTTGGCTGAAGATTTGAACTCTCGGTCGACGCCTCAGTAGCTCGTAGCGTAGACTTAAGAATGTGTGTGAAGTACCATCTACCAATAATCCCAATAGACTCCTATTGACATTTTTGTTTTTTGACATATTTTATATTGACATTTTTATTTATTTTTTGACATGTAATTGAATAACTACAAATAAAGAATGATTATGATTATGATTAATGCACCTAATTTTAAAAACAATTATGTAAAAGTGCAAAAGTGTTTTTATGTAAATATCTATGTAAAAAAAGATTGTGTGTACATGCCGTGCCGGGCGGAGGGAAATGTGCCCTGATTGGTCCAATCAATCTCGCGCCGTGTCATCAAATCAAAATGCATCAACAAGCAGATTGCGCTGTTTCGAATTAATAGGGAAAAAATAGCATAGGGATCAAACTTTGTATTTTATAGACTTTCGACGGTATCAAGATTGTCTCATTACTCATTGTAAGTATATTACAAAACGGCTAGGAAATTCTTAGGTACATTTTAATGTAAATTAACGTTACCATGACTACCACCATTATTATATGGAAAATAAAGCTTTTCTTCATAGTTAGATAATTAAGAAATTAAGCTTACCTAAGCAAAATACCAAAACCGGATTTCAAAAACTGGATCCAACCAAAATAGAGAAGTATATTACAGTCCAATATTATAAACGTAATATTTATATTATTTATATTCAAGTGCGACAACATGACACCGTCGAATGTCGATAGAATACGACGTTCAACATTTTCGCAATGAAAATTCAGAACCTTGCATACCTACATCTATCTATACTTTTATAAAACTGTAACATAAGCATTTCTGTACATTTAAGGGATTAAAAAAAACATTTGGTCTGATTTAAAATCTGGTATACTTGGATTATTTAAATTCTGACCCTAAGGGGGTGAAAAGGAATGTTAAAATTTGTATGGGGAACAAAAAATTACAGATCAAATTTACATGCCGCGGGCAAACAGTTGGTAACATATACGATACTTTTAATGCAGACGAAGTTGCGGGACATAAGCTAGTAATAAATAAGTAAATGTGTTGCCAGAAGTGTTGGCATGAGGCTTCTATGGGAATTATTAGTCTATGGTCTTGCTCAGTCTTGCTTCTTTATTTATGACATCGGACTGTCGGTCGGTACGTTACCGACACCTTGATTGAAGTTATCAGTCAAAAATGGAGATATATTTTTTTAAATAAAGTAAATCTTTATGCCTATATGGTAGAATGTAACTGATGGTAGAGTTATAGTTACCTGTGTAGAAACGTCGTGTAGTCAAAAAAAAACTCTTAAAATGAGATCCACAAAAATATATATACTTACGTTTTAGGATGAAAAGCTTTATAAGACAACACCGCACCGCACTGCTTTACAACTTTGATAGGAACTAAAATAACAAACCTCAGAAGCTCCTGGCTCAAACCGCCGTAATGCTTTAAAAAAAGGTACGGCCAGACCAGACGGCAACGCCACCAACTTCCTCGCGTAACGTAGTTTACCGGGAAAAATGAGTTGTATAACATAAACAAAGATTATATTCACAAAGTACTTGCAGAAAATATAATTTAAGTTTGGATTTTACACAATAAGTATCGGTATTTGAAGTCGCAACTCAAAACAAATGACTGGGTACTACACGCACAGGCAGTGGTCTCAAATTCGAGTTTCTGAACATAGAATTTCCGAAAAATTAAAAAAGAAGTTGCAAATAAAGAAAAATTACATCACCAACTTTAATGACTTCTCCAAAATCCCTTTGAAAATTTTCCCCCTATCAGTTTTAGAATATTGCCTCATCTGCCATAAAAATAAGCCTTAAGTATAAAACTTATGAACGGCGATGGGGCGGGGAATTACCTATTATTCGAGGCGTATGTTCACATGGAAACTTGAGCGCTTTTCCTAACAGTCTGGAGAATATAGACATAACGTGTTCCATTTCATATACATTTAATTAAAGTACTTATCGATTTTTTTGGTCTGAAAGAGGTGAAATGAAACGTTGCTTTATCATTTTGTTCCAATTGTAACAAAACAAATCCGTAGAATGATAAATCCACCGATAAAGAAATCACACATTTGATTCATGATTTTTCGGAAATCCTATGCCGTAAGTAGGGAAGGGTGAGAGGAAGGGAGGAAGCTAGGGATGTAAGTGGGTGGGCCTTTACAATTAGGTACCAACATTTTACGGCCAGTGTCCCCAGCGGCCGTGGCCGCACACAGCCCCGCCGGAAGATTTTAAGTTTCACTTTTCTGAGCAAGGTGCTTGAAACAGGTCATTAATGTTAAACAGGATTATGATGTATTCGTAAGTGAATTTATAATGCATGTGCTCCCATGCTCAGGGAAAATGTCGCGATAGCTCGGTTGGTAAGAGCAGGCACCGGAATGGCCATGTCGCAGGTTCGAATACTGCCCGCAAACGAACTTTTCAATTTATTTTATTTGATTGTATTCGTGATTTCTATGTCGTGATTTATTATCGTCACAGAACCTTGTAATTATCTTATCAGAGTTGTTCTTTTTTTCATAACATAACATAGAACAACTAATACAAGACATAGGTAACGTAAACATACAATTGCTATCAAAAAATCGCAAAGTAAAAAAAAAACAGAGGCGGAAAATAATTTGTATTGTTTTTAACACGTTTTGTAAATTTATGCACTGCAAAAAGAATTTATTCTATGCAAAATAAATTTATTTCGCATTAAAAAAAAAATGAAATTGAAATATGCATGTAAATTTAAATTCTTGGACTCGTATCCTGAAAAAATATGAAAAAAAAAAATCTCAACGTTGCCCCGGAATTTTACACGTAAGTAGGTAATAAATATAATTTTGTTCCTAATCATCTCAATTGGTCCAGTAGTTTTTGAATTATCCAAAGAACAGACAGACAGACCGACAGACAAACTCAACGGTTTATTGCTGAAACCTGCGATATTACAGATTAGTTAGTTTTAAGAGAAATTAAGGCGCGGATCCACCGTTGTGTGCACGATGGACATGCCCACAACCCTAATAGACCGGGGCGTCGGCCTAGTATATTTTGTAAACATCTCCATTGTAGGAATGCATTTATATTATAGTATTTCTCAAACATGCTTGGAAATGTGAACATTATTTTGACAACCTTCTTCGTGTTAAATCGACAATGCTGTACTGGTCAAATACATAAGAGCAGGCGGCCAAATAATTTGAATGAAAATCCATATCTGTCGTGCCTAGTGGTCATTAATTCATATTAGCTGTCGTGTGACCATGGCAACCACGGAGGTAAAATAACAAAGTTTTATTTAAATTTCGAACTGCCTTGCAAATTGAAAGCTCTCTAATGTAAAAACAAATGAACATTTTGGCGCGTGGAAAATTATTGTTGTTCGTCACTGATTTTGAATTGTTGGTATATTTGACAAAATGAGTTCAAGTGAAGAAAGTGAGTGTGATGTGATGACCCGGTGATGACTGATAAAGCGTCAAAGTATGTTCATGCATTGACGCCACTTCACTTCCAATCTGAGTGGAAATACGGTAATAGAAAACTTGTTGCTGCAAAATGTATGATTAAGTATGAAATAAAAATGTTCTACATAGGCAATAGTTTGAATTTCCGCGCATTTGTTTGAGAAAACTACTATACGAGCCTTGGCCATAACCAGACGTTGTTCACACGTTCGTCCATCAACGCCTCAGCTGCGAGCCGCTGCAGTAATGTACTATATCGATCATGAGCGAGTTCATACTTCGACTCGTTTCAATAAAAATTAGATAACCGCACCAAAAATTATTTTGTCATAGTTTTTTTTCTGGAATATCATAATTTTGGCAGGCCGCTTTCATAATTTCTGAATTGTTATCTAACATCCCTGGCTGTCACCACAACCTTTTTTGAAGGCCGGATCCGCGCCTGGAGGAATTCTAATCGCACGACTCAGCGCAGCGGAACCCCGAACCCACGCTAGCAAAGCTGCGGGCAAAAGCTGGTTGGTAAATAAATGAATTTGTCTTGTGCGATTAATAAGTCTAATTCTAGGATCACACTTGCATTCCAGTGTCCAGGTGAAGGTATTTTTAAAACTGTGCCCTTGTAGCATCGACTAACAAGCTCAATAGACTCCCAATGCTATACTCCTACAAATAATTATGTCAAAGTGATGAGGAGTGCGGGCGGAGGGACTGCACTCTGATTGGCCCGGTCAAGGTCGGGCCATGCCATGATTGGTTGGAACTAAGATGACGTTGCGCGCGACATAATGTCATGCTCAGAGCAAGGAACTAAATGGATATCGAAGCAAACCTCTATTTCAAACTCTTTACCAGTGACTTCATTTATACCAGGGTTTTCATATTAAAACCGTTAAATATGACAACTGCATTATCGGTTATCAATTTAATAACGTTGACCGGCTTGGCACCGACTTCAAACAGATGAGTACATAGCACATATTATAATAATATATTATTTAAAATTTTAGGTACCCAAGAGGTTTCTGTCTTTTGCATAAAAAAATCTGTTATTTTACGCTTTTTAGTGTTGTCGAAGTCGGTTTAATTTTTTTGTTAAAAAGTTTTTTATTTTTTGTCTTATATCGTAATATGTAAAATACCGCATTTATAATCGAAGTCAGCGATGGAATCCACGTTAGCGGTTTTCCACATTATGCATTCACCAAATTCTATGTTTTACCTCAAATTTCAACACAAAATAGCCGTAAAAAGGAAAAAAAATACGTTACTAATTGTATGTGACACAGCTTATAAATTTAAATACCGATTTCAATGTATCTATGACTCAACGGATTATTTACATTACATTAAAGGTATACCTAAAGGGGAACTTCAATACCGGTTATCAGTCTAAAAAGGTTGCCTGTATAGTTAACTACCAAATCGTTCAGAAAGTTTCTAAGTATAGGGTTTTACTGTATTTATAATTTTTGACTTTAATGAGATTATTATAATTTAGATTTTAATGATGTCATACACTTTGAAAGGTTTATGCGCACAGTTATTTACTTAATACTTACTTACCTACTTATTTTTGGTAAATTAACGTTGACAAGACCAGTCGGCCGGCCGGGAAAGTCATGTTCAATATTGTAAAGTCAACGTTGCCATATTGTGACGTTACGGACCTGAAGGAGCCGAGAAAGGGAAAAAGTGGAAAAAGTCCCTCTATATCACTTGATGTAGTTCCTTGTTCTGAGGCCTGACATATTTGCAGAGTGTTTGCTTTACACGAGGTGTCTATATGTGTTGTTAGTCGATGCTTTGTATAGGTAAAAAGAAAATCCGCGCCCATTAAGCAACAGCAGCATGCTGCTAGAAATTATCAGCGCACTAACTTCATTTACCTGTTTCCGGGACTTCTTAATCATCGGTTGCGGCTTGAGCTCTTCGTCTGAGAAGGCACGGGTTCGGGGGTCGAAGTCACGTCCCGAAGACGCCATCGAGAATGCTGAAAATCGATCACCATTCCCATGAATACATACATATCTTTACTAGTCTTTACTAGATTCTTTACTAGTACCTACTTATACCTATTTTTATTTGAAATGAATATTTGAAGGTAGCCGATGTTATTAAATGCCTATGATGAAAAAAGGCGATTTATCGAAAACAGAACTTTACTAATAAAGTGTAGAGTTCTGATGAGTAAAACCACAGGGTCAACTAGATTCTAAGCTTTATTCTTCAAAACAAAATTACTGACGTAAGTATAGGTAAGAAAATAGACTTTGAAGAATAAAGCTGTAATATACATAATAATTTACAATACTTAAAATATTCATACAAGTAGGTAGGTACGTATGTTAAAATAGGTACTTATGCATAAATGAGTAAAAAGTCGTTTCCGTACATGGATTCAAATATATAAAAACTCTCCAGACAGATATTACTAAGACTAGTAGAGACCAAAAATGTATTTCTTTTTTGTCTGTCTGCATGTGGTATGTATGTTTCTATGGGCTAATCTTGTAATTTCTTAACCGAATTTGACAGGGTTTCCAATAATTAATATCTCAAGTAGAGCTTAAGACACAATCTGGTAAACTTTTTATCTCGATACGATGTCAGAAAGAGCTTATCTTCTCGGCCGCTCCTATTTAAAAACGCTCATAAAGGAGTTCCTCATAAAATAAGAGAAGAAATAGAAATTCATTTCAATTCAGATACCTTTGTTATTCGTAAAACACACAAAGATATTTCTCTGAATAGAATACGCTTTGTACAAACTAGGCTAACTAGAATTTTCTCTGAAAAACAGCTTCCCTGAAGGAATAATAAATGGGTAAAGAAAATTTTGCTCGAGAAAATACAAATATACCATTAGTAATCTAATAACTAACTCAGTAAGATTCTGTAGTTATTGAAGATGAAGATTATCTTGTAGATGTTAAACAAAGACTGAAGATTAAGTTTATTGATTAGCTGTTGCCCGCGTGGATTAAGTTTTTTTCCCGCGGAAAGTAGCCTTTAAGTTATGCCAGTAGGTAGTATATTTATAGGCCCACCCCGTTCTCAAGCGGGCAGTTTGGTGGCTATCTAACATTAGTAATGTGTTTTTTTTATCTTTATTTTATTTAGGGACTTTTGTGTTCTCCACATGTCAGTCCCATCGTACCCTGAACAAGATTTACTGACGAGGCGACTCAATGTCATACAAAGATCGTGCCGCGGCACAGATGCAGGCTTGGACAAAATTGACTGAGCCAAACCTACATCTAGTGGATTCAGCTTGAGTCGCCTCATCATTAACTCCCGCTTATTCCTGAACCTGTCACACTCCATCAGCAGGTGTTGGACATCTTCAACAACTCCACAGACTACACAGGAGTTGTTGAAGATGTCCAACACCTGCTGATGGAGTGTGACAGGTTCAGGAATATAAGCTAAGCTATCACTGTACAGTCAACAAAAGAGAGAGGTAAGCATAGGTACAGTACAGCGCTATACTAGCTCTGTATGGTGCCTTCTTATCTGTCCCTTTTGTTGACTGTACCAATGTTCATCCAAATCCGTTCAGCCGTTACAGCGTGGAAGAGTATCAAACATGCAAAGATCCTTACAAACTTTCGCCTTTATAATATTAGTAGGACTATGAGCAGGGGTGGCAAAGTGCAGGTGACGTCAAACCACTTATATGATGATTTCATATAGTATTTTTGATTATCCCTTACCATTTATCAACCTCTTTATTAAACGATATCGCCTTTTGAAATGAGTAAGTACGTTTTTGACTGACACATTGTCAATCAGATGAACAATAAATTGACTTCGTTATTGTTTAGCTATTGTATCTTCACGATTATATTTAGCTAAAATTTATATTTACTAATGTATAAAAAAACGCTGTTCGTTACTACATGTCACACGGAAGTTTAAATACAAACATCATCCTGTGTGCAAGATTACGTAATTTTTACGTCACCCGCACTTTTTGTCCGACCCCTGAATATATAGATGAAGAGAAAATGTAAATCACTGAAGCTAAAGCCCGACTTACGGCCTTATCCTAGATTAAGTCTTTGGCTAGAATTAGCTGAAAAATAAAATAATATAACCAGTCTAGACGACCACATCCAAAATAGAAGTGACATTCATAATAGTAATAATGAAAGGTACGGACAGACCGCACAACATCCTCACTCGACTTTTCGCTTCCACCATTTCTGAGTGAATCGCATTTTGTTTGTATGAGTTGATTGGTTTACCGATTTTCCCTGTAATATAGAATTTTTACTGTAATATAGAAGGATAATTTTGGATTTCGTAGGCATAGTTTTTCAGAAAATGACTGACATTTCCTTCCATCTTTCCTTGTCTTTAGCTGACTTCATCTACTGCGCTGCAACTTGCAACCTCGGATTCGTTTGCGTGATCTTTTTGGTCCATCCCTCGTCTTCCAATGCTAAATAGTTATATCCTAACTGACCCCGCGGGAAAAAACTTACTCCACGCAGGCAAAGCCGCGGGCAACAACTAGTATCTCATAATTTGGGATCACGACTGAAATTTCGCCCGGCGGGGTATTATAAGCGTGGTAAGGCCGGGATACGTACTGGAATCGGCGGGAGATAGTGGCGGGTTAATAGTGTCAGGGCTCATGCAGTCTGATGGCGAGGGCGACCGCTCTCGCTTGGTGACGGGGGCCTGAAGGCCGAGCGCGAGGCCCGCGCCGCCGCCGAAGCCCGGCCCGCCGAGGTGCGCTCCGCCCAGTGCCTCTCCCGGCATTCCATTCTCAGACAGGAACTCATCCAGGTCCACGTACTGCAACGACCAATAACATAAAAATACCCGCCGCGCGCGCCGCCCGGTGACCACCGCGCGCAAGGTGCGCGCGCGCCAGTGTATCACATTAATACACGAACCGCGAATAAACTACCACTGCTCGCTACTAGATGGCGCCACTAGCGCATAGTCAACAAACCACAACGGGAAAACTGATCAGGGCAAGGGATGCACCGTTTATCAGGTTTCCAATTAACAACACCGTCTAGTTGGTTCGAGGTAAAGCTTGCATAGAATAATGAAAATAATGTTCAGAATCCCGTAAAATAAGATATAAATTTCGGTTTCGGAGCAAAATGTAATTATAATGGTCCTGATCAAAAAGGATTGATAGAAAAATTAGAAAACTATCATTTACAAATGTTTCAAATAATATTATTTTATGTCAACACTAAATTTTGTTTATAAATTGACATAAATTATTTATTAGTTTTATACTTGCATGGTTTCACAACACAAAAAACCGTTTTAATTAAAATTTACCAAAAGTCACTCTGATTGTGGACTTCATTCAATGATTTATGTTTAATAATGTTCATGCTATCTTAAAGAGGAATAAAACGTATTGTACAGTCGACCGCACGTCAGTGTAAACACTTTGACCTTGAGCGAGCCATAGGGTATATCGAGATTCAGTCCAAACAAGCCGCAAGCATACTTACTGCACACGCTAGTGGCGCTAACTGAGTCGAGCTTTTAGTGTAGGTACCTACCTCGCATTGATACCGTATGACGTGCACCACACATCTATGCCTTTGCACATATACATAGCTTAACTACGGGAGAATTCCGGTCGGTGCGATATTGTAATAGCCAATCACAGCGCGGTTATCCGCCCGTCACCCGCATTGATGTGTGGTGCGCATCAATTTCCCGTCAATTGCCCTATATGCGGTATCTATTGGAGGTTATCTGTGCAACAATCTTACAAATTATTATTTGTAATCTTGTAATATACACAATTTGCCGTGGCAGTATCAAGCGCCGTATGCCAATTCGCTTGCTGCATAGAAACAATCTTAAAATAACAAATTTTACATTAGAGAAAACCTGCAGTGGGTTTTTAAGTGTGAACTCTATTCTTTTATTCACTGTACATCGCCAAATTCATAGTTTTCGTAACAAAATAGCGTATCGTTGGTGCTCGCACATAGCAGTTACTTTCTTTAAATTCCATAAATTTACAATTAGGTGTTAGTAAATACATTTGACATAATTTTTTGTTAAAATTTCAAATTCAGCTGCAGGTGGATTAGGCTTTAAACAAGCATAAACATATACTAAAATTCGCATAGCATAACTTAAAAAAAAACAACAACAAAAAAGGGTATCGCTACAAAATAAACGTCAGCACCAGAAAAGCAGGACCAATGTAGTCAAAATAACAGTGTGAGCTCTACATAGCCAAACCCCCAAAAGATACCGTCAACTGACCAATAAGCACCACACATTTATGCATTTGCACAAATATGAAGGTACGCTAGGTTAGAAATTTACTTTCGGTGCGACCTTGAAATAGCCAATCATAGCGTCGCATTACGTCAATCCAATCATAACACGCGTATTCCGACAAAGGTTCCAATTAATTAAAAATATTCAACATTTGGTATCTTTTGGGGAGATCTGTGCAAGACCACACAATCGCGCTGCAGGTAAAAGTTCCAAATTGCTCTATACCTGTACCTTAAGATCCGGATCGTAGGGTAGGCTCTTGTCCCAAAGATTGGGTCCAAGGAAGGCGGCTTGTGCCTCCCACAGCTCACTGTCATCCTTCTTATCATCTAGTACGTCCTTGCTGTTCACTGATTTGCCTGTAACAACAAATATGAGTGTTATTTAAACATGAAGGTAAAAATGAGTTGGAAGGCCGACGAAGTTAGAGCCCTACGGAGGCAGTTTTACGTAGGCATAGTCGCCGTAGATTTATTCGGCGGTTGAGTGAATATAGTCACAGATTGTTTGCACATTGCATCGCTGACATTGTTTACAGTCTATGTGTGTAAGTAACATAGTGTGATACATAGAGATGTCCAAAAACTTGAAAATTTATTCGGTTGTTAGAATCACTGAACTATTTCTTGAAATTGAATCGTCTCTAGTGAACCCCACAGCTCTCCCCTTTGACACCTAAAATTTGTCATTGCAACTTCACACTACCGCCAAAAAGTTATACGGAAATATTTGTTTATTTGGCGGTGCCTTTGAAGGGTAATTAATTTCATTAAGTATTCAGTCTATGTTTTATCGTTGCTATGGAAATAGCAAGATACTTATGTCGTTGCATAATGTATAGGGCTCCCATAGGCCCGGCCGGCCGAGCGCCTAGCAACCGTATTAATATTTTTGGAATGGTACCCTAGAAACGACTAAGCCAACATAGATGAAAAGAAGACGTCGTCGTAGGGATGTACCTAAACAAATCTCCATTAGTGCTGGGTACTAAAATTTGATTTGATTTGAGTGGTGTGCCATGCCATAGTAAATGTGTAATAGTATATAGGAAGAATCAACATTTCAGACATTTTCTATTTCAGGAAGTTTTTGAGACAATTTATTAAGTTAATGGCTCAATTTGAAAAGGTATCAGTAAAAAAAGAATATATTTTAAAGTAAGTACCTACCTACGCGAATAATCCAGTGAGGAACCTTATCGTTTATATTATATCCATACTAAGATTATAAATAGGAAACTAACTCCGTCTGTTTGTTCACGCCTAAACCGATGAACAGATTTTGATGAAATTTGGTGTGGAGATGCATCGAGCCCTTGCGCAGGGTATAGGCTACTTTTACCGTACCGTGATGTACCGTTTTTGCGGGACAAAACCTTATCCCACGCGGGGTAAGCCGCGTGCAGCAGCTAGTATGGGTATAAAATGCGTTCTAATAACCCTCGTTTACATCATACCTACAGTTTTTTCGGGTTATCCAGTCACTGCCATAGAGTGCAACATCCGGAATTACATTTATGGCCGTTGCCAAAGTGATTGGACAATATTCTCATCCGAAGTGCGGGGCTAGCTTGGCGTAGCGCTCCCACCACTCGCTTTCACTTTCATCGAGCGGAGAAAGTTCGCGCCAGGGCCATGCCTATCTCTATATATATATATAACAATACTATGCGCAGTTTACACACAGACAGGTTTTTACGTACATACACGTAATATTACCACATGGAAAAATTTAAGGAAATGTTTTTGACCGTTTAGAAAATATTGAATAATACCGGCTGGGTAACAAAATATCTATTAAGCCTACAGCGGTTACGAGTATCATTTTTGGTCCAGTTTTTTAAAATCTTTTGGTCTGAGCAAGTAGGTATACCTATTCAAAAGTTTTCCATTGTAATAGATACATAATATCGCAAACATTGCGCCTGCATTTAGTCTGTGCATTATTGACACTGGGAATGAGCAGTTGGGTTTTTCCTTCACCTCACTGTCCAGCAAAATCAACTGAACAAACTCAACATTTTTGATCCTTTGAGCCGGATACAAAATTCAGTAATATACCACCACCATGCTATAATACAGGATGTTTACAAGAAAATACCTGCCTATAGTGACCTTTGTCATATGATTAAGTGGTTCTCTTTAACCGATAGAGAATATCAATATTGCCCTGCCTTGTTATTGTTACGTAATTTGCAATAGCGTTAGGTTTTTAGGGTCTCGTAGTTCTACAAGGAACCCTTATAATATGATAAATATTTAATTATATAAAAAAGAAATCAACAGCCTATTAACATGTCCCCACTGCTGAAGCTGGGGTTTCGAGAAAAACCCATTGGTACATGGCCCAGCCGGGGATCGAACTTCGGACCTTTAGATATGATAGGCCGCGTCTTATCCCCGTCGCCACCGCGGCGGCAAAACAGGCGGTTAGTTTAATTAAATTAGCTTGCGTAGTTTCAGATTCAGTGTCATCAAAGTCGGTCAAACCAAAATGCCGGTTCCGACTCCGGGTCCAGTTTAGCCCAGGTTTAGGTCTGGTCCAGGTTTTGGCGAAAATTCAGATACTATCCCACCTACTATCACACCTTATTGTATATCATGCCTCCTGTATCTGAATTCAACTTTTAGGAGAGCACTGGACCAGCACTGGACATACTGCGTTGTGTTGTGACTACTTGTGACCACAAAGCCTAGTGTTGTGTAGTTCATTATGTCACGTGTTATCGAGTCGATAACACGTTGCGTTTGCAGAATTATGTCAATCCGAATGTTACGTTTTTCTACACACACATAATGATTTTTCACCTTGGGAAAACTGCTCCCGGGAAAGCCGAAGCCGCGGGCAACATTTAGGTAGTAATGCAAACCCATAAAGGTTTTTGGGATAGGACATTCCAGGTGAAAAGAGCACTTGTTTGTGTCATCATGAATACGGTTGTTAGATGCCGGGCCGGTCAACGCACTAGAGAATGACATAAGTATCGTGTTAATCCGTAACAACGAGAATAACAAACTGAATACTTAATGTAGGTGACCTTGGTTCTCCTGCGGATCTCCTCGTTTGCGATTCGATCTCACAGGGAAACTCCGAGCATGGCTCTCTCCATTGCCCTCTGGGTGACCTTGAGCCTTCTTATGAGGCCGACATAGCATATGAGGACACATAGCTCAAAGAATTGCGAAGCTGAATTGGCAGTAAGCTGGGCACATCGCTAGTAGAACTGATAGCCGTTGGGGCAGAAAGGTTTTCGAATGGCGACCATGTATCGGAAGACGCAGCGTAGGTAGGCCTCCCACAAGGTGGACCGACGGTCTGGTGAAGGTCGCGAGACCCGGCTGGATGAGGTTAGCGCGGGACCGGTCGTCGTGGAGATCCTTGGGGGAGGCCTTTGTCCAGCAGTGGACGTCTACAGGCTGATATGATGAATACTTAATGAAATTCTTCCAAAAGTGGCATCGCCAAATTGACAGATATCTCATACACAATAGGCGTGGTGCCTCCAAAAAGCTCGGCGACGACGTCAACTGATTTTTAAGTTATGTAATACTTTTAACATTAGAATATGACTTATTGCGCTATAAAACGTTGCAAAAACAAAAAGAAAAATACTTCAGTCAAATTTGCGACGTTACGTACCACAATACATTGTGTTATACCTCCCCCTGGTTCGCGAACATACAAACACCTCTTTAATATTATAGTACTTTTGACCCATTTTACCCAGAGGCATATTTTATGTCAAAAAACGTGTGGTGTGGAGATGTGACTTTATTCGAATTGACAATGAAGGTCATTTAACTTAACTTTAAAAAATAGCCCAAATTAAATTACCTTACATTCAAATAATATTTTATGTAATTTTTACATTATAAAAATTCATGAACTTGCACCAATAAACTTCGTAAAAAACCATTAGCCTCTCCACGGATAGGTATTCGAAAACACCAGAGAAAGTAACCGAATCAAGCAGCCAGTTTCGAGATATTTCTGTCATGAATGACCGTTGACCACTCTCACTTTCTTCGCGCGGCTAGAAAGTGACACGCCTCCGAATATTTTTAACGTACGTAGTTATACCGCACGTAACACAACAATAACTATGACGTGATATCAACCAACCAGCTTAGGCGTCTTACATTTTGCAATGAAGAAGTTTATAGTTTTGTATTGCTTAACTAAACTACTATTTATTGTAGATAATATTAGGTATTGTTTTGTAGGTAATTATGTAGTAGGTATTTAATACGCGGCTGGAAACGGAGGGGAAGGTCTATGTCCAGCAGTGAACGTTGAAGGGATCAATATATGATGACGATGATTATGATGATGTACATATGTAACATTTTATTTGTAAGTACTACCTATCACGCAACTCAAATAAACAGACACAAATGTAATAATTACGGCAATTTTTTTGTGGGTCGGATGGATCGGCCGGGTGGGTGGGATGGACCGGCCGGTGGGTGGGATGGACCCGCCGGTGGGTGGGATGGACCGGCCGGTGGGTGGGATGGACCGGCCAGTGGGTGGGATGGACCGGCCGACGAGTATGCCGACACGTTCACAGTACAATTTTCTTCATACTGTCCACTCAAATTATTTGACAACATAAAACTTGTTAAAACTGATACACCACTAAACAAGCTTTATGTCCATAAGCCTGTCTGTCCCCCAAATAGCTCGAAACTACTGGTTCGATTGAGATGTAATTTTGTATACATTAGAGTACCTTGACAAAAAAGGGAAAATCATGGAAAAAAACAGACAGACGGACAATGAAGTGATCCTAGGGTTCCTTTATTCCTCTTTTGAGATACGGAACCATAAAAACCGAGACAGACATTTTAAGAAAAAGTTTTAAAACGGGGCGATTATTGTATAAAATTAAATGAACTTTAACTTTAAAATATATGGTTTGTACGATTTTAAAGCTTTAAAACTTGTCTTCCTGAAAAATTAATATTGCTGGTGACCCTGAAAATTACTGTAACATTTTAGTTATGTATTTAGGTTCGTTTGCGGTGACCCTGAAAATGACTTAGTTCTTTTGGTGGTTTGACTAAGGCGATTTATTGAAAAGTTCGTTTATTAGGTAGGTACCTACTTACTAGTTTTATAAGTGGGATATATAATTTTAAAACGCGTTTTAATATAACCCAAAAATATATGGACGGAGCCAGCATAAGCATAACCGCTTAGATGTTTTTTTTCTAAAGTTAAACTAAGATAATTACTGAAGCAATAGATAGAATAGCTAATAGGATGAGCTCCGTGCCGTAATCGTAGACAGGAAAGCCGATATTGCGTAACGGAATCGTATCACTTCCTACTAAGAAAGTATAGGTAAAGCAAGAGAGTGCTATTTGCAGGAACAGGTGAGGAAGCAGGAAGTTACTATGCTGCTTTGCGCAACGAAGAAAGTCGGTGTTTCTATCGAGGCGTGACCATGTTTGTAACGCGTGTTTAAAGCGGAAGTGAACAAGAAAGTGTTAAAACTTTATAATATAACAATGTGTGATAGATAATTAACTTACTAGGAGCAATACAATACTCAACTAAACTTGTTTGTATTGTGCGGATGTATGGACTGTAAAGTGAACATTCCGAAAACCAATATTTTATCAGCAAGTTATATAAAACTTTTTATACCTACTACCTTTTCAAAAAATGACCTTTTTTTGAAACGTCTAGACTGCCAAAATCATAACTAGTGGTCGGAGTAGGTAGGTGAATGACATCAAGCACTATGAATAATATTATGAACATTTACCTCCGGCGCGGCGGGATCCCGGGATTTTAAAATTATTTACTTTAAGGGTAAGTAAGTAGGCATAAATTAAGTAACTGTCACTGGTCCAGCCACGGAACTTCAATAATTATCAGATCTTTTGGGAACAAGCCGATATTTCGCCTCATTGTTAGTATGGATAGATTATAACTTCGGGAGACATTTAATATGGAGAACATGACTTCTTTTTCCTTAGTAAAGAATTGATAGTTTTATCCATGTGAGTAGTTAATAAAACAACAAAACTATTTAATAAATTTATTCTATTTTATTACCTGATGATCATGATCAAGTTCAGAGTCAATTTATTTCTTCTCAAATTGTCAATAAATGCGAATCCCGGAAATCCCTCTCCACGATAATGTTACATTAATAAATCCCACGAAATACGGTAGATAGGTACACTAGCAAGAGTAGCGTTCGTCTCAAAAATCTGCGCTTGTTTTGTCAATGTCGTTTATTTAACAAAATTGATAAGGTAAGTATCATACTAGGTAGGTACCTACTGTATAAATACGAATGTTTGGGTGTTTGATGCTCAATCACGCTATAACTGCTGAACGGACTTGGTATTACCTATCTAATCTCAGCAATTGAAACATAACCAATATAAACGTTCTCTCAGGTCAGGGATAAAGGCCAGCTCAAGGTCAAACTGTTTCCACTGACGTGTGGTTGACTGTACCTATCCATTCTACATTATTTATCATTATTACACAACCGCTGGGTTTCAGGGTAGTTTTAGGTACCCGGCATCAAAAATTTGGAATACTATACCACCGCCCATTAGGGATTGCAGAACAAAAAATACCTTCAAAATCAAACTCGTAGCATATTTTCTCAACCTGCAAACCCAACCATGATGCTTTGTACCTATATCTTGGTATATTAAGTAAGATTTTCATCTATATATTTATTTATTTATTTATATACTATATCAATTACTATATACTATACTAATTATGTACCTTTAATTATTACAACTATAAATTATTATTATTATAATATAATTATGTATGTCTACTTTCTTTTGAACGCACACACACACAAACACACACACACACACACGGGGACACCTAGCTAAGGCCCAGCAGAAAACCAGCGCTGCGCCTCCTGGGTGCAGCACTATGCTGAGTTGGGAACCTTTTCACGATCACAGCATCGTCTACCACCTGATTTTATGTCAGGTTAATCAATTAATTAATTTTACTAATCTATTTGTTGTGATTGTCGAATAAATAATTTTTCTTTCTTTCTTTCTTTCATTATAATGATATCATGTTTGACCTAACAACATTATTAAGGCCTATTTTCATCTAACATAATTTAACACAACAATATTTATTTGCCTAGGACATGCTAAGACAACAAGGATTCATTATTTGTTCTGAAGATCGTATGATTTAATGTTCACTAGTTCTTTATAGTAAAACTTAATTTAATTTGGTTACACAGGGTGGGAAAGAATGGCCCACTTTCTAGAAAGTTATAGGTATTACATTACTACTGGATTTGACTATTGCCATTTAGGCAACTGACCATTAGGTCAAATTAATATATGGTCAAAATATTAATAATTGGTTTAAAACGTGGTTAGGTCAAACGAAGTACCACTGACCATCTCAGCACCTAGGCTCAGCACCACAACACATACTCTAAAAGTATCGCTCGCTAGTAAAACAAAGTAAATGCTTGAGGAGTGGACCACTGAGTGTCGTATTAGTTAGGTAACGAGTAAGCTCGCCATGTTATTAGGTGAAACGAAGTACCACTCACCATCTCAGCACCTAGGCTCAGAGTCAACACCACAATATATACTCTAAAAGTGTCGCTCGCTAGTAAAACAAAGTAAATGCTTGAGGAGTGGACCACTGAGTGTCGTATTAGTTAGGTAACGAGTAAGCTCGCCATGTTATTAGATCAAACGAAGTACCACTCACCATCTCAGCACCTAGGCTCAGAGTCAGCACCACAATACATACTCTAGAAGTGTCGCTCGCTAGTAAAACAAAGTAAATGCTTGAGGAGTGGACCTCTGAGTGTCGCATTAGTTAGGTAACGAGTAAGCTCGCCATGTTATTAGGTCAAACGAAGTACCACTCACCATCTCAGCACCTAGGCTCAGAGTCAACACCACAATATATACTCTAAAAGTGTCGCTCGCTAGTAAAACAAAGTAAATACTTGAGGAGTGGACCAATGAGTGTTGTATTAGTTAGGTAACGAGTAAGCTCGCGCGATGTTATTAGGCCAAACGAAGTACCATTCACCATCTCAGCACCTAGGCTCAGAGTCAGCACCACAATACATACTCTAAAAGTGTCGCTCGCTAGTAAAACAAAGTAAATGCTTGAGGAGTGGACCACTGAGTGGTGTATTAGTTAGGTAACGAATAAGCTCGCCATGTTATTAGGTCAAACGAAGTACCACTCACCATCTCAGCACCACAATACAATACTCTAAAAGTGTCGCTAGTAAAACAAAGTAAATGCTTGTGGAATGGACCACTGAGTGGTGTATTAGTTAGGTAACGAGTACGCTCGCCATGTTATCTAAGTACGGTCACAGAATAGATAATAGTAGTAGTAGTACGGTCGCAAAAAGGGAATGTTTAGCAGGTTGACCGTCACCTTAAATTGACCGTGTTATACGTCATACGTACTGACCGTATTGTCTCTCATACGCTTTTCCATTACACGACAACATTGAAAGTCCTACAAATTGCTAACGGGTGTACCTACCAGTGGGGGGACTTCTTTTAGCGAGAACAGAAGTTAGTGTCATATTTGTACGAGTGTCATATTTGTACGTACCTCTTCTATTTTATTTATGAGCGTCAGTGGCGTCGGGGTTAAGACGCGGCCTATCATATCGAAAGGTTCGGAGTTTGACCCCCGGCTGGGCCATGTGCCAATGGGTTTTTTCTCGAAACTTAAGTAATTTACTGTTTGCTCTCAAGCGGTGAAGGAACCTGCATACGCCGAAGAGGAAATTGTTAGGCGCATGTGAAGTCCACAAACCCGCACTGGGCTAGCGTGGTAGACTATAGCCCGAACGCTCTCGTTGAGAGGGTAGGCCTGAGCCCCAGCAGAGGGGACATATTAATAGGCTGTTGATGATTTTATTTAATAAAAATACAAATTTATTTATTCTTTGATAGTATTTTATACGTCTATAAGTGTACTTAATATATTGTGGGGGAAAAAACGAGTAAATACTCTTCCAGTTCGTACCAAAATTGTACGTGGTAAATCTCCATTACGAGGATAATGAACCTTACTGCGAAATGCCGACTAGGTAGTGCCCTATTTTTGAGGGGGAGTGCGGTCACCGCCGCGCCGGGTTAATAGATATAAGGCTTTAAAATATGATTTTATTTTCGCAATCAGATACGGCTTAAAGGTCTAGTAATCAGGCCTCACGTCATTCGATACAAATTCGCACCACTATAGTAAAGTCCGTTCGCTTAGATACGGTCGCCTTTGTATAAAGCCGCCCTGCACGCACCGCCTCTACTTAAAGGATGCCGCCGCGAAAACAAAGGTCGTCGACAGCGCGTACACCCGCTGTTAAACTTGGCATTTTATATCGAGGCGTTCGTCGCATTGAAAGGGTGTATTGACTGCTGCGTACGTTTATAGAAAATGTTTTTTTGGCCGTTGGAATATAGTGAGGTGTCTCAAAATGAAATTTCGGCTGAACTAAAACCAAAAAGACGAACTTTTTGTAAAACATGTGCTTAAGCTTATAAATTATTATATTTTCGATTGACCAATGTACATAAATATGTTTGTGAAATCAAATGGATTTATTTGCTGAAACATAATATATGGTGTTTATGTTTAGAGTGGATCTCAAATGGTTTTTATGGCATGCAAACATAATTAAAGAAATTATACATGACATATCAAACATAATTTTAATTTCTTAAATTATGTTTGATTTATCAAATATTACATGTCGTTATTATCAATAGAATTACTAACAATTGCAATTCGTTCCATTCACAATGTCAATAAAATAACCACCTTTATTTATTGTTAACCCTTGATGTCCTACTCACAACTAGATGTGATTTAAATGTATGTTTAGTTGATATAGCCTAGAAGAAGAGTTATTCTGATATATTTTGCATATTTAGTGTAAAGTTTCATCAATATCTGTTCCGTAGTGTTTGCGTGAATGACATAGGTAGTTAGTTAGTAGGTGTGTCAGAGGGTATTAGAGTAACAAACATCCAAACATACATCCAAAGTTCCAAACACATAATCCAAACCCCCTTACAAACTCTCGGGTTTATAATTATGAGTTCGATTTACGTTGAATAAAAATGTTGGATATTAAATTTAATTTAGAGTAAGTAATACGTAACTAGGTACCTATTGTTTCATCGTTTTTTTCGAGAGCTAGGGTGGCTAATTGGTTTTATATAATTTGATTGTTTTACCCTGCTGCATATGTAACTGCCAAAGTTTTAATTAATTTTGAAATACCTTTTATTACTTAACTTTATTTATAGGCTTTGTAAAGAAAATACTTAGTGCCTGTAATTCATTTTTTTACACTTTATGTTATGTTATACAAAAGTGTTTTGAAATGGTTATATAAAACACTCATAATACCACAGAATATGTAATACTAATAATACATAGTTATATTCGTTTTTCTCCCTTCGTAGCCTTTCGTAATCACTGATGGATGACGTCATGTCAATCTATAATTTTGAGGGCATATTTCAATAACACCTTGACGGGCAGTCCCATACTGCCTCAAAAAATACAGTTAAATATTTTAGCCCTCTTTTTTAAAGCTGATAGTCTATTATATTTTAGCGTTAGAATCACGTTTTATTTAGGTAGGTATATGGTTTTAATGAAACGACGATGTGGTCAAATAATAATACAAATTGAGTGGATTCTCGTTACTAGTCTTAGACGGGGGTGACCATAACAACTCTCATGCAGGATCTGTCACCCCCAGGTGACAGATCCTGCATTGACTTCACGAAAATGGTGGTTTTCTGCTAAAAAGAGGATAATTTTACTATGTACGAAAAACAACTGTATTTTTGAGGTAGTATGGATCCGAGGTCCTTCATCTAATTAATTTAATAATATCGCGTCAGAAGGTGGTCCATAAGTTTAAGGTCGCTCAGCGAGCTATGGAGAGGGCTATCGGAGTTGCTTTGAAGGACATGATCCGTAATGAGGAGATCCGACATAGCCGAAAGGATTACCAAACTGAAGTGGCAATGGGCAGGTCACATCTGTCGCAGAACCGACAGCCATTGGGGCAGACGGGTTCTGGAGTGGAGACCGCGGACTGGTACGCGCAGCGTGGGACGCCCCTCCGCCAGGTGGACTGACGACCTAAAGAAGGTGGCCGGAAGCGGCTGGATGCGGAGAGCGGAGGACCGGGTGTGGTGGCGTTCTCTGAGGAAGGCCTATGTCCAGCAGTGGACGCTAAAAGGCTGAGATGATGATGATGAGAAGGTGGTCAGATAATCGGAGGACGCCGATCGGCGTTGTTTTGGGATTGGCAAATTCTCGCCGTACAGAGTTAATGTTCATCAAGGTGTTACATGTGGTGTTACTGTTAGGCAATGGTTACCAAAACATCAATATTTTGCCTCCTGTTATAGTCGACGTTAAGGTAGTAAAATTGTATAGCTTATTAGGCGAAGAGCACCCTGAGTTCAAAGCCTATGTGTTTTAGGTCTACTTAATTTATCGTATTTTTATTGTTGTAATATGTTGTGTAAGTTTGAATGAGTTTGTGTAATTATGTATTGTTTATGGGCGTCGAAAATATTGAGCCATTGAGCGACATTGAGACAATCACAGAACATCGGAAAAAGCTCGCTACGCTTATAAATCTGTGGAGACAATAGAGAAAAAAATTAAGGCACTGAGACCGGGACTTTTTATTTGTTACACGTACAACTTTTATTATTGGTGTCATTTTCTATGTTTTCGGCTGGTTTTCGGTCGCGGTTGTGCTGAATCCGGATTTTATTATACTTGCAATGGTTTGGTAATCCAATAGGGCTGATTACATTTGACACTTTTAACAACATAGGTATCGTTTTCTAGGTTCTCGGGAGCGCTGAGTTCGTATTTTATATTATACTAGCTGTTAACCGCGGCTACACCCGCGTGGGATAAGTATTTTTTGCCGCTGGAACAGTGAAAAGTAGCCTATGTCCTGCTCCAGGGCTCGATGTATCTCTACACAAAATTTCATCAAAATTTAGACATTTTGAGATTTGGACTATGGGCGACGTGGTCAAATTGCGATCCAGTCATTCTGATACTAACCCACTTAGTCTAGTAAGTCGCGCAACATGTAAGGGCTTCTTTTTACAATTCGGAAATTGTAGGTTATCAAATTAATAGTCATTGGTTTACGAAAGCCTTGGAGCGTGCTCTGCACTTTCTTGCATCGAAAACAAAATAGAAGCTAGGTGCTATTTTCTCAAAATTACTTAATGATACGATTTACGATTTAATAATTGATTACGATTACAAGAAAATATTTTGTATTTATTTTAGACAAACGCAAATAGCATTTTGAGAATAAAAAGTAGCATTATGAATGATATTGAAATAGGTAAGTAAGTACGTAAAATAGCCTGAATGGGCAAAAGTATCGTGGAAAAAACAATTCGGTAAAAAGATAGCCACACTCGATAAAAGTGATACCAGATTTTTGAAATCAGGACATTGTAGGGTACCTTTATACAGAGAGGATGTTTTTATTGTTTAAAAAATTAAATTGTCAAAGGTCACCGGTCAACATGGATTCGACCAAAAATCCCTAAGCCCGATCGATGATTGATTTTGCTAAAAAAAAACTATCGGACACTCTGATTCGTTGATATTTATTGAATAAATATTGAAGTTTTCAGAATAGGTAGAGGTATACCTGCAAAAACAATGTGCCAATACTGCCAATAAATGAATGAACGGGCCGGGCCGTCAATCGATGAGCGGCGACACGGCGAGAACGAAACGGTTCGCATTTAGGTTAATGTTACTACGAGCAAGCAGCAAACAAATTAAAACAGCTGAATAAATCACGCACAATGTTCTCATCTATACTAATAAGAGGTAAAATCTGGTGGATAATTTGCACGCTTAACATATAAATATGTTGCGAAGAACCAAATGATAGCGGGGTGTAAAATACACCTACCACCATCTATTGACAAACTTTTAAACTAAGAAACTGGCACGATTAGATAGAACGGGAGCCATTCAACCTTATCAATCGTCCTGGGAACTCAGGTTCTCAGTCTTGTCATTACTTGACTTTGGTTGTCTGTTTCGGTTAATCGATTTTTACGCGTAGTGTCAGGTTGTACCATTGAGTAGTACCATTGATGGTACAAGCTTTCTCTCACCCAAGTCCTACCATTACCATAGGTATTAAGGGTAAGAGGAAGTATTTTAATCGCGAAAAAAGTAATACTTTCTCGCACCACAGTACCATAAAGGGTAGAGGAAGTCTTGTATCGTAAAAAAAGATTTTCCAATTTTTGCGTAAATGTGTTCTATATCGATAACACAATATATATCGAAATACATACTACCGAAAAACCAAGTACATAGCTCAATTCCGTCCGTCTGTCGGTCGGTTCATCGGTCGGTCGTGTCACGCTTGGCTCTGGAGGCTAAACCTGTGGGCCGATTGGGACCAAATTTGGAATTTAAGAGTTTAAATTCTTTTTATCGAAGGATTATCAACAGTTTCTTCGTACCTTCAAACCGAAGAGTAGCTGTCACGCAACAAAAAGTGTTTTTTTTTCTTAAAAACTGTTGTTACGATTTTGATGAAACTTTGCACGTCGTAGTTGCATAAGTTTATCTATGACATAGTAATGCCCATTGGTCAGGGAAAACGAATAAGTAGGTATTATATAGTCCTACAACATGACTTTATCAGTAGGTACCTTTTATTATGATTTTTAAAAATCCATACAAAATTAAATTGTATGAATATAATTTTTGTTAGAAAAATGACGAAGCTGCATCAGTTTTTCTTTCTTTTTCAATCGCGAGAAAGTAAGCCTGAAAAACGGGTCATTCATTATGTACATATACCTAGTATAATATTATTCCGTCTATATTTCGAAAAAGTTTAGTATGACTGCAACAAAAACCGATTAGGTATCGTAAAGAAATTGATTTAGTAAAATAAAACAAATTAAATCACTTTCTAAATGAGAAAACAAAAAAACGGTCAAGTGCGAGTGGGGTTTGCGCGGAGGGATTCGTACATTGTCGAAAACTATAAATATCAGACGAAGCAATTCCCAGGTCCGAAACCATTTTCCATGGTAAAATCATCCTTATGTTCATCTCCTGGTAGGCTATGTGTATACAAAATGACATGAAAATCGACTGAATATTAAAGCCGAGCGAGCAGTGAAAGAATAAAAAAACAAATAAGGTCAGCATCCGTGAGGCAAGTGCGACAAAATGAAATTACTCAGCGGACACACGGTGAACTACTTACTAATACTGGGGGCAAAAAACGTGTGGAGCAGGGGTTTGGCTTGCGTTTGTAAAGGTTTGCCAAACTTGTACATGCAGCATAACGTTTTTGGTTATGGTTTGGTTTTGGTAGGTAATATCGTTCAGAATTACCGCGATTGGCCCCCTGGTGAATATCCCAACAGTTCTAATCGAAGTAAACGATGCGGAACTACTGGGATGCACCCGATAATCTCCTGGTAAGTATGTAAAATCTTGAAAATATGGATCAGTGTTATCGTTCGTGAATTTTTAAGAATTTACTGAGTGATTTCATTTTGTCGCGTTTGCCCCTCGGACGGATTTACCCAAGTTGACCTCACTCCCTTTGGGATTTATAATATTAGTTAGGATTTATTTTACTACGCCAAAGGCCTGGGCTTGATTTTATTACCGGTATTACTGAGACACAGAGGTTCCACTCCCACGCCGCTATGCCTCGAGAGTAAAAGTAATCTTTCCGCATCCCGCCTCCCGCCGCCCGCCCCCCGCGTCTCTCTACCGCAGTCTCCAACACCTTCCGACTTTTACTTTTCCGCGTTCACTGTATTCCGCACAGCTATTTCACTATGATTTATATTTGGGCATTGCTATTGCATAATCTCTAAGCCGTGGTAAGCGTAGTTGGCCGTGCGCTCGCCTCGGCATCTCTAATGATTAGTTTTTGGGAACTTAAGTACCTACGCTACGGTTTCTTTTCGGTGAAGGAAAATTGTGAGGAAATTTATATACTCAAAGAAACATTCTGAGGCGTATTATGAAGTCCACTAACCGCAAATGTGGACCGCCGTGGTGGACTATGCTATAGCCCATTTACCCTAGTTAAGAACCTACCGTTTCACCACCACCAGACCTGAATATCTTCAGTCAGAATAAGCCAAGAAATTACCGGCGGTGTTGTCCGTCCTTTTTTACAAAGTTGGTTTTTATTTTTCTGTAACTTACAAAAATTAAAAACCAACCGACTTCTGTATGATCGATAATTTCGATTGGTATTATAAAAACTTATTTTTTCGCGATTACAATACATACATCCTCATAACCTTAGTACCCTACGGTCCCAACGGTACTGGGGGTGCGAGAATAGTAACATTTGGATTTTTTTCCGAATTTGTCCGGTTCAAATCCCGGTTCTGACAGGCGATTTTTCGAAAATCTATGAATGCCGTTTAAAATTGTTTCTATGCCTGTCATACATTATTACGACGAAGTATAAAAGACAAAACTAATTTTAGTGTTTAATAAATGTATATTAATTAATGTGTAATAATTAAATTGAAACAGTGTTAGGTAATTATTGTACTTGCAAAGAAAGAAAGAAAAAAAGAAAGAAAATTATTTATTTATAATCTTTAAATCCACTCGATAGCATTCAAGCGATTTTTTTTTATTGAGACTTTGTGTTGGTACGATTTGGTTATCTTGGTATCCAAAACCCAAAAGGCGCGTGCACGATTCGTACTTTAACCTTTTTAGTTTTAATTTAAAAACCTGTTGCACAAAAGAATAAATAAATTGAAGACAGAATTTAGTAGGTAGTTGTAATAGAGGTTGAGTAGGTAGGTATAATTATTATAAGTGCGGGTTGTATAGTTCATTTGTTAGACTTGAAAACATTACTTATCAACTCAGACTATTTCAATAAGTGACTTAAAAATACTGTCAGATATTGATATCTCGGGTTAAATCGATCCGGCCAAAACATTTCAACAAATAATGATAGCAGACTAAACTTTATCTTCATATTAGGTAGGTTAAAAAGATTTTACATAATTTAGTTTTTTTAAATTCAAAGTGGACCAGGCTTACGAAACACTAATTTGCCATTGTCCCGGTCAATTCAATGTAGAGTTATGTAAACATTTACTATGGCAAATTAATGTTACGTGATCCCTCAGTCACGCATTGAGCGCTTTTCTTTCAATTATACAAAGGAAATGGGAAAATGCGACGCTATAACTAAATACCTAACTAAATTAAATACTGTTTTTAAAGTCCCGTAGCGCAACAAGGATCTTACATAACATCGTCCGGTTAGGTCCGTAAAACTTAATCTGTCAGTTTTGTCACAGAGTTTTACACGTCACAGTCAAAAATCAAAATGCACGATTTTTTTTCTTAATTTTGAAAATATAATATCTTAATTTTGAAGTTACATTGCTTTATAAAAACATGTTATGGATAACCATTTTAGCGCTCCCTTCGTCTTGGGTATCGTTTTGTAGAAGAATTTTTAATTAAATCAGTGCAAGCCTAGTGTCACAGAGTAAGTAATTGCTAGTGTTTCCATGTTTGTTGGGTTTGTTGCTGTTTCTTCTAGTTTTAGTTTTAGACAGAATTGACGTCAAAAAAAAAGAGAATATTGTATTCCAATTTTGAATAAACGAATTTTCATTTCATACAACATACTTTTATCATGCAGCCGTCGCGAGAGTATTTTTATCATACCCCGCCAAAGTCGATCACATTGTGTCCTCGGCTTGTAATTTCTAGACTGTTTGACCAAAATCTTGTATATTCCACGCAAACAAGTGAACCATGGTTATTTGACAAACAGCTCCAAATTCCTCTCAATAAAAGTCATATCGCGTAACCATTAACCAGTGATAAACGCATTTTGAGGTATGGAAATAAAACTTGAAAAAACTCTACACTTTGCTTGGTCCGACACGCACTTGACCGGTTTTAATTATTAAACCTGATGTCGGAAACTTCTGTTTAGGAGTAAGGGAGATTCGTTAGATAGAATATAATAATTAAGTATTGAATTTTATACATTTATGTAACACTTACGAGATAGGTTAGGTAAACCTTATCGACTGATGTTTTTATATATAAAGTAGGCATATTATACTTTAAAATATTTAAGCGTTTGTTAACTTTATGTGTGTTATGCGTAGCTAACCTGATTATTATACGAACATAAGTACCTATTTATACAGTTAATTATAGTAATCAAAACTTTATAAATCTCATAGGTACTTATTTATAAGACAAAGTCCTGACTGACTCATCATCGCCCAGCCGAAACCCTTAGACCTAGAAAGCTGAAATTTTTCACAGAGGTACCCTTTATGGTGTACATAAGGAATAGGAAAGAATATTTTGAAATTCAACCCCTAAAGGGGTGAAATGAGGGTTCAAAGTTAAGTGTATGGTAAAACTTGCGAGAAAAACTCTTTGTACGCGGGCGAAGCCATGGTCAAAAGCTAGTAACAAATTAAGTGCTTACCCAAGGTGTCCTTTCAATTCATTTTATTTAGGATATGTTTGTGGACCACAAATAAACCTTTCTAAAGTCCCTTATCACGTATTTTCAGTGCTCGTACAATGATATTCTACACGTATCATATTTTAAATCAACGTCGTCATATATTATGCTACTTATTTATACATCTACGGTCGACAAATTCAATTTCTGTGCCGTTTAAAATTTATTAATAATTGGCTTAAACCTACTATAACTATATTGGCGTATTTACTAGCTGTTAAAACTCAAAAAGGTGTAGAGCTAATCAAAATTTTTTAAATTACGCTTGTCTTGAGTTTAAACAATTTGATTAGGTATTACAGTGTATTTTATTTGTCATTTTGTCTCAAATAGTAAATTAAGTAAATAAGATTTAGCTAACATCGCGCATCTGATATGGTAAACATGGATCAATAAACTCTGAAAGCTTTTCTATACTTTAAAAAAAAATCTTTAGCGAATTGCAAAAAGTAATTTGTTTCATGTTTCGCTGTTGGTACATAACCAGTGTTTTTCATTTTGTCCATTTAGTAGTAAATACAAATAGAGTAGGTAGTAATTAGAATTTTACTGACAATGAGCTATAAAACCGGCATTCGCTAATATCATCTAACCTTACCACTATAAGAAGTGGTAATGCCTTTTTTTCTTCTTTCTTTTTTTCTTCATTCTTGCACATGGTAACATGTATTGTATGCATACCTACTTGTTAGTTTTAGTCTTATTGATTCGTCTTTGTTGATTGTGTCACAGAACAAATAGTTATGAGAATGCAATAGTGATTTTATGGGTCAGTTAATTAAATTGAACGAGTGTACGTACCTACAGTCGGCAACGAAAGTCGCTGTCAAATCCAAATTGACAAAAACGCGACAACTTTCCAAATACCGCTGAACACCATTAATTAGGTATGTCAAAAAACATTACTGTGCTGTACTGTAAACATTTTGTATGGCATAAATATACGTACCTACTTAATATAAAAAAAACAAGAAGATCGTCAACACAAAAACATCTTAAATCGCTGAACAGACGACAATAAGAACGTTTTAGTATTGAAGAAAAAAAATTACCTACCGCGCGCACCCACCAAAAAGATCCTAGCTCTATGGTTTTAATTATTAAATAAGTGGTGTAGGGAAGTAATCTAGAGAAAGAGATTTTGAGACCTACCTATTTAAATTTTTTGTATGGGATGGGATCCCTCCCATCCCATACAATAGTAGCTCAATTTCATAATCACTGGGGGGGGTGGGGTTTCACAATCAATGTTTACGAAATACCTACTCACAAATACAAAATTTCATTTAAATCCCACTAGGTTAGGCGCTAGATAAGGTGACAAACGGGCATAAACCGTTCGTTCTCAGTAGATCCTTTTACCAGCATACAAAAAAATTCTCGATTTTGATGAAAATCAAATGCATCACACTTTTTTAACGGATGAGGTTAGCGCAGGACCGGTCGTCGTGGCGATCCCTGGGGGAGGCCTTTGTCCAGCAGTGGACGTCTACAGGCTGATATGATGAAGCCGATAAATACCTACTAAAAATAATTTTGTGTGCGTGCATGTTGTGTGATATACCCGTTTCAGCGTAGAAAGGCGGGTGAGGGCAGTTTTAGTTCAAAAACTTCACTTTCTTAATTTTGATATTATAATTAAGTAGCTGTTTAATTTAAATAGCTACCCACTAAAACCTTATTGGGAATATGATTTTACTAAGATTACCGATTACCGAGTTTAGGTAGGTATAAGGTAGAGTGAACAGACAGACAAAAGGACGGAAACTTAGTTTAGTTTAAAAATATATATCGCAAAACAAAACCTGAGTATTTAGTTAGATATATGTACATACGCACACACACACACGTCACACACACAACATCGTAGGTGGTATGTAAAAACATAATGGGCACTAGGTAGGTAGGTATCTACTTATTATTTAATAAGTATACATGGATATAGGTAGTTCCTTCTGTAGTAAATAAATAGAGACAGAGTGCCCATGTTACGCGTCAGTGCTAGCTATAGGTACAGCGAGCAAATCGATTGTGGGTGAAAGTTCCAAATCACCGAAATCAAGAGCTTTCCAAAAACGAAAAGTGAAACTTTGCATCTGATGCCGACTTGCGCTCACGGACTTTCTCTTTTTTCACGGCTCAACACCGTGTTGGGGGCATGTCGCAGGCGCGGAGCTCGGGCGGCGGAGAAAGTACGCGCGTCCTGGCTGCGGCAACTGACCATTCACGAAAACGTGCTGCCGCCAGATGTGATACTGGCTCCAGCGGTCGTCGTCATGCGCGTGCTGGTGCTGAGGCTGCGGCGGCGCCGGGGGCAGCAGCTGCGGCGGCAGCGCCGGGGGCCCCAGGGGCGCTATCGTTTGCGGGTGCTGGTACTCCATGTGTCGAGGCGCTCCGCGACGCGCTCGGTCACTGTTCCCGCATCGCGGCGGCACAGGCGCGGAAACCACGCGTGATGAACGTGCGCGGCGACGTGCTGCGCGCGCGCGACTGTCGCCTGCCGGCCGAGGCCGCGCGTCCGACCCTCGGCCGCGCGCCCGCCCGCCTCCCTCCCGCGTCGTCCGACCCCACCACCCACCATCCTCTATCCCACGACTGACAATGCGAATACGCACTCTCGCTCTCGCTGCTCACCTCACCCAATGATCTACAGTCGCACGCGCACACTTGCCGTCACGTAATTGTTAGGTAGGTAAGCATTGCGCTTCCTTCCTATCCGATCTTAGTAATTGGAAGAATCAGCGGGTCCGATACATCGGAGAAGTCCAAGTAATCCTGTAAACCGACTTTCACTACACTATATCCATATTTCCTTCCATTTTGTACAACGTAAGTGTGATTGTGCATGTATATTTATCATCAGCATCATAATATCAACTTTTCTACTTCCACTTATGGTTATAGGTAGATAGGCTAATGGCCCTCCCACCCAGCCGCTTCCTGACAGCTTTTCCAGGTGGTTGGTCAACCTGGCAGGGTGTCACATACTGCGCATACCGATGCGCTTTCTCAACTCCATAATTCGTCTGCCCCAACGGCCATCGATCCAGCGATAGACCGTAATTCATCGTCTGACTGATGTCTTCATTTCGGATCCTAAGATCCTTCAAAGAAACACCAAGCGTTTGACTCTTACCGAACCGAATATTCGGCAGAACTATTCATTCGGTTCCGCGATCTGCAAATTTGGCCCCTTTGATTGATGGGCAAAGCACAAATCCAAATATGCACTTAAGCTGATCTTGCCAGAATTTTACTGAGTGCACCTACTAGCAGTGTGTACAGCGAAATTTTTCAGAAGCCGGAAATATTTATGAAGAAAAACGCAGAGTAGAGTTAGAGTTGTAGAGTTACGCATTTTGGCAAATACCTGCTTCAACCTAATGAAGTAAAATAAATCAGTGCCAAAAACGTGCTGAAGTTCCTGATGCAAAGCTTAGCACTGAGCTGTAAGCGGCGATCACAATAGATCAACAATGGTCGCAGTGTTACTAGGCTGGATAAGCCTTGAAAGGGCCCCACCACAAACAACAATAGACTGCTGCCAGACAGAGCTAAAAGTATTGTTTTCTTACACCCTCAGAGTTGTTGATCTGAGCTTACACCACATTTACCTTTGCTTTTTAAAATTAATTCCTTTTTTCCAAGCAGGTTAAAATCTCTTTGGTCGCGCGCACCTATGGGAGTGGCCAAATTTTTTGATTCATGCCTATTTCCGTTTGACACAGCAACTTAGACCTAATGAATCAGAATCTATTCACTCTATGAAATAAATTAAAATGGCCACCGGATGGCCACAGACATTAGGAACTTACGACCAGGGTAGTCCAAAACTAAAATTTAATTTATTTTGTCTGTGGCCATGAGCTTACAACTTTTGTCTGTGTGTAAGTACATAAGTTTGTACATGTCGCAATTCAGATTATAAATAAGTTGTTATTGTTGTTTTTTAACTTTTTACCACCACGAAATAGGGTGGACACAATTTTACTCCTGAAATAAAACAGACTAATTTGGGAGTCAGAGTTTCAACATCACGTAACTTTCCGACCAAATAAAGTTTTCGATTGTACGGACTTAATTTTGGAAAGTTCTGAACAGAATTTTATGCGGTTTCGACTGATTAATTGGTTATAAATAGGATTTGAGACACAATCTGGTAAACTCGGAAATATTTACATCAATTCTCAAATTCTCAAGCAAGAACATTTCAAGAGTAACATTTTAGGAATTTGAAACATTCGTCTTAGATTACAAAAAGTGTCAAACTGTGCAAGAAAATATCATCATCACAATGCCTGGGCCTGTTTTCTTTCAGACACAACAAAGTAATTTCGTAAACCGTAATTTGTTATCGATTATACATAAAAACCGTAATTTATTGCACCTATCCTAAAATTCTTATCACTAAAGAGTTTAACACTAAAAGTATTTAGGAATTACGTAACATTAGTTTTCTATTACAAAAAACTGCCAAGCAGCTCAAATTGTCGTCACCACAAAGTCTGGGCAGGCCGCTGTTATAAAGTAAAGGGGCTGAAATTCAACAATTTCTCGTCTAGAGCAATTAATGCACACCTGGACGCTGTACCACGACGTGAAGGAAAACATTATTGTTTCTGCTATCGCACGCGTTACCTTCCATTACTACAAGTCGACAACACTCCTCGCGAATATTAAACAAAGCGCAGCTGACTAATCTAACAACGACAGCAGCTGCTAGATCCTGTTTCGCATAAAGCAACCGCACCAGCCGGATCGACATGCGTTGCTCTAAGCTGGTCCCAGTCTATAACTTGACCACATGCAATTAGCTGTTTATGTTCGCAGTAAGGTAAATCCAGAATTTGGATGTCTTTATATAGTGGCTATACCAGCATGACAGCATTTTAGCTAAACACCTAGTTCAGTTTAGTTATAGTTAATGTGGATTGGAGATTTTTTCCTATTGATTTAGCATTGCGGCCGATTTAGCGCATCACTGAAGTAATCCAGTGATTAAAAAAAACATTTTACTGTTATCTCGCTAAAGTAAACTCTAGCAAGTAGCAACTCCCAGATTTTTATAATAAGACCATTAAATGGAGGGATAGGAGAGGAAGGAGTGAGGGAGAGATGGATCGAGGGAGGCAAGGATGGGGGATGGATGGAGAGAAGCTGGGATCCTTTCTTGAGCAAGGGAGGCAGAGGGGCAGGTAAACTCGAATATCTGAGGCAACGACGGCGACGTGAGCGTGAGACAAATACTAAATTTTAATAATAGATGATAAATGATAAAGTTTTTAGATAAAAAATGATGTGAAGTAAGTACTTATATTAAAATCTGGAAAATATAGAACTTGGAGAGACTTCAAATTATATTAAAAATCATTCAGACAACCACCTCTCGCGACCTATAAACAAAAACTGCGAAACTAATGAACTGAAATTTAAATTGGGGCATATCATCAACAGTCTAATAACATGTCCCTACCCTATCAACGAGGGTGTTCGGGCTATAGTCCACCACGCTAGCGCAGTACTGGTTGGTGGACATAATAAATTAAAATGTACAATAGAGATTTAATTGTTTTTTTTAAAGATGTCATTAAAGACTTTTTTAAATTTTTTTTTGTTATTTTATTCACATACGAGTATCCATCCTCATGTAATATATTTTTATGTTTCATGGTTGTCACTATCACTATCGTCACTAGTACTACTACTCAACTCAGTAGTACTATTAATCAGGAAGGCACTATCAATATCATTTTTAAAAAAATTCCTACATTTTTAAATGTTTTCCACTTTTTGCCCTCCAATGCATTTAATTTTGTTCATATTCCAAACCACCTACGATATCTTGGTCTCAGTATTCCTTTCAAGTGCTAAAGGAACTACCTACATAGACTACCAAGAGATCAAGTAGGTAAACTCTTTTGTAAATTGATAAACTACTTATACTTATATATATGTAAATATTAGTTAAGAGGATTGTGCAGCTCCCACACAAACCCTCCAGGGTTTAAGGGTGTTATGAACATGAATATTATTGTTATATAAATATTGATAAATAAATAAAATAAAATAAAAAATAATGACTTGCCTGTAGGTAAGGAGTAAGGGGTAAAGCAATGGGGAAATGCAAATATAATACTTTGGATTTCAGGTATCGATCGCCTGACAATCCCAATGTTATAATAGAGGTTTATGGGGACGTTAAATAGGAATTTTACATTATTACACCACTTTTGAAAGGGTGTTGTTTACGCTGTTTTTGTGGTTGATGAATTCGATTATTATTTTGAGTCTGGGATGACCGGCATAAAACTTTTATAATAGAAAAATTATCTAGACTATAATATTATACAGATAGGGTTACTTGTAATTCGACTTATTCCTTCCAGGTCGTTATGGGGCAGCCCAAATCATAATCATCATCAACAGCGTATTAACATGTCCCTACTGCTGGGGCTCAGGCCTACCCTCTCTACGAGGGTGTTCGGGCTATAGTCCACCACGCTAGCCCAGTGCGGGTTGGTGGACTTCACATGCGCCTAAGAATTTCTTCTTCGGCATATGCAGGTTTCCTCACGATGTTTTCCTTCACCGTTTGAGAGCAGTCAGTGAATGTACTTAAGTTTCGAGAAAAACCCATACATGGCCCAGCCGGGGATCGAACTCCGGACCTTTCGATATGATAGGTCGCGTCTTATCCCCGACGCCACTGACGCTCTCTAGCGCAGCCCAAATGCAACAATTCAAAACCCCCATGTATGGCAGAAATTCGATATTTTTCGAGATATAATAGAAATTTAAAGTTTCTTACCAAAAAAAACATTTTTTTTTAATTCAGGAAAAATAATTACTTATCCAAATTTCATCGAATTGTAAAAACCAATACATGAGTGTTAATACAAATCTCTGCTATACGGAAGTATAAACAAAACTCTACAACTCGAAAAAACAAATGAAGATCGGATTGCCGCTTTCCCGTCTACTTTGTTTTTTTTTCCTGTGGCCGGCCAGCTATTCTGCCATTATTTTTCATTTCCATCATTGAATAAACAGTAAATATTTTGTCCAAATCTATGTTATTTTAAAGAAATAGTTGACAGTAATAATTATAATACAGTCATTTAAAAAAATATTTTCTTTAATTATTACATAACTTAAGTTATTTCAATTTTACATCGCGCTGTAATTGAGTGGCTGTATATAGACAGTTGGAACATGGTCCAATAGAAATGTCAAAATAGTACTAGTTATATAATTTGACAGCTGTCAGTTGAAAGCGATTCTCCCTAGGGCTGAGATGTATTACTTTCAACCCGCTACTCAGACAACTTCAGACCTACTTTCAGAGTATGAGTAATGAAAAACCCATTTATTCCTTACATCTAAAAAGAAAATTATTACAAGACTAACTTAAATTTTCTTTTAAAAATAACTGTCATTGTTGTTGATTTAAACATTTAGTTATGTTTTTAGTATATACGTATAATCTCTGGAAAAAGTCATGATAACTATGAATTTAAATTCAATTCATGCTGGATAAGCAGCTTTAAAAGTTTTAAAAAAACGGGTTTTCGGAAAAAAAACGGTGATACCTACATTATGAGTGGTTTAAATTGTTGCATTTGGGCTGCCCCTTAACGGTCTGTAAGGAATGCGTCGAATTTCAAGTAACTCTGTATATTATTTTTTAATCTAGAATATCTAAATGATGGCCGGCGGTGGGGCGGCCCAGGCGGCCCTAGCTCTATCACCATAATATTAGCCCGTCACACAACCGCCTGGCAAACCTACTGGTGGTGCCATGGTTATAAGATTTCCCACGCGGACGATGTCACGGGCAAAAGCTTGTAGCAATTTTTTCATTGTGTCGAGTTGTTGCAGAATAGTTTGTAGTGCGCTCGTCTCACGTTCAATATCAATCCCAGACCCGGTACCAATAGAAGTTGAAATTCTGAGGCTTTAATACAGTCAGCAATAATTTGCATTCGTAGGGTATAATAATCGTAAATAAGAATTACGATGCATTCGTCATTCGCAGTGTTATCCTAATTGTCGTATCGTTTCATCCTCATATTTCAACAGTTACCTATGTAATCAAGAATCAATTGTATTGATATACCTGGTGACGTAGAATGTATAGGCTGCAGCGAGCGATGATAAAGATTCCGTTGGTGCGGCCCGGTCGCCGGCGGCGGCATCGAGCATTTGTCGTAGTGCGTGTCCGGTTGGTGGAGGTTCCACATGGGAGCCTGGACTTCGGCATCGGTGCCCATGTCGATGTACCCGTGGCGGTCCAGACCGCGCGACCAGCATGGCAAGCGCGTCACGCCACGCTCCCTAATGCACTCAATCATGCTTGCTGCACTTGGTCCGACTCTAGAACTAGAAGTGGACACGACCTGCACGGGAGCGTCGCGGGACAGGATTGATGTATTTCGCCGAGCTATACGGCGAGCACACGCCCCGACACGTGCGCGGGCACGCCGGCCCGCAACGTGCACGCCGCCGGCCGTCACGTGTGCTCCCCGACGTTACAGTACTCCAGTTTGCGCGCCCCATCGGTATACCTTTCCAGGTAGGTGTTCGCTACCAGTTTTTATAAACAAAGCCTGAAAAATTATATTTTATAACTTTTGACGTAAGTAGTTGGTGTAATACACGTAAGTTAATTTTACGTAACGCCAAATAGGTCACGGTGTTTAAAAGTTATTTGAAATCTTTTGAAATATTTTATACGCGGTTCTTTCGTAATGTTGTGTGGAGGTGGTGGATGAAGAATACCAAACTATAGTACGGTCAGCATTATGTGTTTGTAAACAGTTGAGGAAGACAATAGAAAATGGAAACCAAAGTAGTAAATGAATCTCACGTATACTTATAAAGTAAGTAGGTATATGATATTTATTGGCGTTTAGATATTATTGATGGCCTAAGATGTTCAGAATTTTCCTGCTGGCCTCCTCAATTGCTTACATATAGTTGATAATGACTGTACCTAAGGCAACGGCATCGGCTACCCTTTAGCCATGAAGCTAGATCTCTTTTTAAGTAAATTATTATTTTTCAATTGAAATGGGACCACCCTCGAAATATTTATTTTAAAAATTCAAATCTGTTCACAGAAGATACCGCATCCCTAACATACACAAAAAAACTGTCGAATTGATCCTCCTCCCTAAATTGAAAAGTCGGTTGAAAAACAAACAGTGTTTTCATCAAGTTAAAACCTTTTTGGTCGGCGCCCGCGCTAGCAAATTTTTTCCTTCATGGTTTCCATACACTTATTTATATCAGCCGTACCATTTGCATTTATTGCGAGATATATACTGCTAAAGTCGTTCACAATGATCCCCCTTGTAATTTATAAACTGTTTGACCTAGAAACCTGTAATCGCTCACGTAAAGGAACCAGTGAGAACTCTCCATAAACATTTTTCCAAGTATCCTGCGATGAAACTTTTCGATTTATGGAGGGAACACTGTTAATACCGGAAGCATTCACTATCCGTGGTCGGACACGCACTTGGCGCGTTTTTAATATAATTTCGTATAAGTTAAAGTACCTTCATAATAGTACTTAAATAATTAAATTACGTACAAAAATAATTTATATAATAATTACGTAAAATAGGTATTTTTTCACCTCTAAAAGTCCCTTAAATTCATTCTACAACACAAAGCTACCTACCTAAAGGTACCTTACATAATTAGTCATTACTTACGTAAAAAAGGAAAATAAACTGAATCTACCAGTAATTTGTGTTGGCCAGTGGCCTAGATAAAGGATAAATGGAAAGTATTGTATAGTTTAAAAAGAAATTACAGGAAAAGAATGAATTATGTGAACTGGTGGAAAAGGAACAAGCAAAAGAGAGTTAATAATTATTTAAAAATTTAATAACAGTTTACAACGTTCGGTTTTAGAGAAGAAAAGAGGAAATCTGACATTTTATTACTTACACAATTTATCAACAATTATGTGATTGTATCTGTTTTATTTTGATATGCCTACCTAACATAAATTTTAGTTTCAAGAAAACATTTCGTTTCCAGGACAACACAAAATCGACTCGAGTCTGCACATTTGGTATGAAATGCATTTTAAGTCACTATAGCCCTCACTTTTCTATTAATAATGTTATGATTATGATTTTTTTATGCAAACAATAACTTGCTCGCATTAACGAAAAGTAATTAGGTAATGCTTGGACGGAAAGAAAAAATCTTACTTTAACGTATTTATCCCGGCATTTAGCTTACAGAAAGACAATTAAAGGGAATATGCGGCTCTAATAAATAGCGGGCTCTGCCTTCAACTAATACTGGCACCCTGCTAGATAACTCCACTTTGGCGTTGGCGACTAGTCTCCGCCTGGGAGCGAGGACGAATCTTCCGCACCGCTGTCAGTGCGGGGAAACGGTGAGTGAACTGGGGCATCACGGATTATCGTGCCAGAGGAGCGCGGGTCGTGTGCCTCGTCACTCATCGTTGAACGACATTCTCCGCAGGGCACTGGCGTCGGTGAGAGTTCCCTCCGTCCTGGAACCGAGCGGACTAGCGCGAGCAGACGGCAGGAGACCAGACGGAATGTCACTGGTCCCATGGAGTAAGGGCAGGTGCCTGGTATGGGATGCCACCTGCGTGGATACTCTGGCTCCTTCCCATATCCAGGCCACCTCAGCTAGGGCGGGGGCAGCGGCGGCTTCGGCGGAGTCGCAAAAGAAGCGCAAATACGCATGCATCGGTGATACCTATCAGTTTGTGCCGTTTGGGGTAGAAACAATGGGACCGTGGGGCCCTGAAGCCCTGAAGTTATTTAGGGACCTTTCAAAGCGTCTCAACGAGGCATCAGGTGACCGGCGGGCGGGCAGTTACCTCGGCCAGCGAATAAGTCTGGCGATCCAACGAGGTAACGCCGCCAGCATTTTAGGCACACTGCCTCGTTGTGACGCTTTGGAGAAAATATTTTATTTATAAGGTGACATGTTTTTTGTATTGTAATTAATTAAATAAATATGACTATATTCCAAGGGAATATAAACAAACTGTGTTAAATTATACTATGTTATGTTATTATATTTCTACCTAGTAAGAACTAGAAAAATAAATGTATTACTTAACAAGACGACGACGACGTCATAATATCACAATGGTTAGTAAGTATACCATTTATAAGGCTTTACAGCGAACCTTTTAACTTGAAAACTTTATTCCTCTATTCATGGGTTTCATTTGCACGCAAGTCGGTCTGAACAGTTGCTACAGTTCCATGCTTATAGCTTAAGCAAATGATGATTTTATATAAAAAAGACTGAAAGTAAATGTCCTTAATACGCTGATTTTATAATACAGTTTAAAACGTAAACTATTCTGTGACAACAAAGATTGGAAAAGGGAACTGAACAAAGTGGGATAGCTTCTCTCTCGGCCGAAAGAATTTGCCAAATTAGCCGAAGAAGAAGACGAAGGAACATAATATGCAGAAGATGAAGCATGCTCAGAATTGCGTATGTTTATTGCGTCCACGTCTAAACATGCTATCTATTTAATAATACATCACACGTGGTAGTTGCCTTAGCTTATTACCTAGCTACAATTTTGTAATAGCTAGTCATCCTCTTAATGAATTTGTTCAAAACTGTTGTTGACGATCTTACGGCTGTATTGAAAGTAGTGATAGCTCCTTTAATGTAGTTAAGTCCCAGCTTCTTGTAATTCCCTGTTCTCGTCTAAATTTGATGTTGCAGACTCGATTGTTTCCTCGTTTTGTCTTTTCCTCCTCAGTGGCGATATCCTAAAAAAAAATACAATTTATTTTTTCTTTGTAGATTCCAGCACGTTCGTTCATGAGATGAGAATGGCTAGGAAATCGATGTTTTAGATGAAATAACCTAATTATTGTTATTGAATGTCCGGCTCAGGATAAGAATAATATCCAAAATAATCTATTTATTCTAAGAGCCATTAGCTTGCAGTCAATCCGACTAAGGTGCAAAAAAGCTAATACCAACTTATCAATTGTAATTCAATCAATTTGTAGATTGATGATTAATACTTAGGCAGTTACAAAGAAACGTCTGACAGACCTACCTCGGTTGCCAAATCAACCCCATACATTTTAATGTTTCATATTGCGTATAGTTTTAAAAGTAAAAGCAAAATCTTGCAATTTTATTATGTGTCAGTGACGTCAGTGAGTATAAAATGATTCTGTGTTATGTGTTACGAATCTCGTAGCAGAAAGGTAAACTAAGAAACGTCACTGTCAAAGTGACATTTCAGGTATGTGAAACCTATTTTCTGGATATTTATTTTAATTACAGGTACCTGAAATTAAACATTACCCTTACCTGAAATTTCAATTTATTTTAGAATTAGACCCACCCACCTAAGATACGAATAATCAAAAACACAACACCAACCAAAATTAACAACATAAACAACAAAAACTCAACAATACGCACGCGCAGGGAGTAAAAACTATTACCTAATCTGTGGTAAAGAACACATTCGAGCACATAATATCCCTCATGTAGTCTATGTAGGACAAACGTCAAATCATCGAATGAAAAATAGCGTCCGTTTCGCCCTTGTAAAGAATGAACCATAGAACCGTAATCAGCGTACAGCATGAAATAGCAATAGTCTTTTACCCCAATAATTTGAGAAGACACTTCTTATATGGCGAGGTCAAACTGAACAAACACTATCTATTTTAGTCGGGCTGTTGTTTGTAGGGGGGTAGTTGATACATACCAACTGCCCCCCAACAAAAAATTCACATACGTAGATATAGATAGAAGATTTTATACCTGTCTTGCTTACCCTTACCACTTTTGTAATAAGTGTGTCCCTCTCTGATTATTATTGTTATTTTAGCAGCTGTTCTATGGGATCCTTGTTCAATGGTTTCGCCCAAGTTTCGCCCGTCATTCAACGTCTCTCATTCGTCTATTGTTTTGCCGTATTTTTTTACGTTCTTACGGCTCTTGTATTTTTGTTTAAATACCATATATAAGTATATTAAATCATATGTTGTGTATACTATAGTATACATAATACTATATATAGGTTGTGTATACATATACTATAGTATTAAAAAATATACCAAATGTTATTCTCTGCTGGCTGATGTGTACCTAGAACCGTTAATATTTTTTCTACCATAACATGGTTATTTTGTTATGATTAGTGTATTAGTTTTCTTGTCGCTTAATTTATGTTAAGAATCTAATCTATGTTTATAAAATGGATGGGTAAAAAATATTTTAGTGTTTGTAATTCATGCATGAGAAATAACATTATACCTACTACGTAATAAACGTTTTTCTATTATGGCAACACCTTTCTTTATATTTTTGATACGAGATTCCTAATCCTATAAATAGTTTAGATCATGCTTTTGGTTACGAAATCACAACTTTTGATTCTTATTCTGTTCCCCGAACTTGTTTAAAATATAAAATGAACTACTTAAACGAGTATTCATATCAGAAGATTGTGCATTAATTTCACGCATAAGTCTTGTGTATTGTTTATATTTGTTTTTATTTTTAAAACAATTACGAAATTTGTACACGCATACCATGATAACTACGATAGAAATTAAAAGCATAATGATTTTTTATTGAATGTGAACAAACGTAGATACTCACTTATAAATGTTGAATTCGTCAATCGAATTGTGACTTATTGTAAAGAATCACAAATATTAACATTAAAATGTATAGTTAAGTAGGTTTTTAGGGTCATATCGTCATTTTACGGAAAAATGGCAAACGGATAGTTTCCGGTCACCTAATAGGTAGTAATAGGTATATTTGGCAGTGCCATACGCACTTGCAATTTGACTTGACCGACTCGCATATGATTATAATTATCGGAGCTCAAGTTACGTGTCACCAATTATATTGATAAATATATTAAATATAAATATAGAATTATATAGGTACTGAACCACTTTTTTTGTAGATAAGACTCCAGAGAGAGAGGAGGGAACAATCATTTATTTATGACGAGCTGGACGAGGGTTGTCGCCTGGGAGCGTAGCGAGCTTTTTCCGATGTTCTGTGGCCTTGCCCGTAAGACAAAGTCTACCTATAAGTCAAGATTGACATTATGAATGGACTAATACTCCAAAATAAATAAATATATACTTACTTTACTCTAAAAAATAAATTGAACTTCACAAACAAGAAGCCTAGTATCCGAATGACCTACTTATAATGATCTAAAAGCAGAACGTTCCCACAAGGCGTCCCAAAATTAGTTGTTTCGAGCGATTGAATTCGTACGTATATAATATAAAGTAATAATAAAACAATTTCCGGAAGTAGCAATACAAAGAGTTGTTCATACTTAGTATCTGTATCGGCTACTGACTCAGTAGCACTGAGTGGCCACTGTTACATTCTGCAAATTGTAATTTTTTATCATGTTTCATAGGAAAACTACAACGTTGTGCACTCTCCTTAGTTTTCAGTGATCGCTACTACTACGTATTACTGTATATGTCATCATATTCATCATCATATCAGCCTGTAGACGTCCACTGCTGGATTTGTCCAGCAGTGGCCTCCCCCACGACGACCGATCCTGCTCTAACCTCATCCAGCCGGGTCCCGCGACCGTCACCAGATCGTCGGTGCACCTTGTGGGAGGCCTGCCTACACTGCGTCTTCCGATACGTGGTCGCTGCCCCAACAGCCGTCAGTTCTACGAGCGATGTGCCCAGCCCACTGCCACTTCTGCTTCGCAATTCTATGAGCTATGTCCGTGACCTTGGTTCTCCTGGGGATCTCCTCATTTCTGATTCGATCTCGCAGGGAAACTCCGAGCATAGCTCTGTCCATTGCCCTCTGGGTGACCTTGAGCCTTCTTATGAGGCCCATAGTGAGCGACCACGTCTCGGTACCGAATGTCATCACTGGCAACACACACTGGTCGAAGACTGTATGTCACCAGCATCCAAACAAAACTAAATAACTTCATTGTTGAAATAATTCTGCATATTCAACATTCTATCTTTAGGATTTGCGTAATATTTTACTTTCATCATCAACAGCCTATTAACATGTCCCCACTGCTGGATCTCAGGCCTACCCTCTCAACGAGGGCGTTCGAGCTATTATAGTCCACCACGCTAGCCCAGTGCGGGTTGGTGGACTTCACATGCGCCTAAGATTTTTTCTTCGGCGTATGCAGGTTTCTTCACGATGTTTTCCTTCACCGTTTGAGAGCAGTCAGAAAATGTATTTACTTATAAAGTTTCGAGAAAAAACCCATTGATATGTATCCAGTCCAGTCGGGAATCAAACTCCGGACCTTTCGATATGATAGGCTGCGTCTTATCCCCGACGCCACTGACGCTCTCTATATTTTACTTTATTTGTGTTTAATTTATTTGTGTAGTCATGTAGTTTTGTAACAGTAAATAAACTTTCTACATAAGTAGGTACTACAATAGACATTTAATTTTCTTCAATTTGAACATAAATAAGCTTAGGGAACCGACTTCTAAAACAATACCCTTAGACCAGCATGTTTTATTCCTTATACCTACGGACCTTGTGGTCAAACGACGGGGTCAAACTCAGTAAAGTTCAAACCAGGGTCTGGTGTACCGAAATTTTTGCATACCGGTATTTATTTCGGTGCTGTTATAGACTGATATCAGAATTTGGCCTTGGGCTTTGCGAAAGACGAACTAAACATAGAAAATGGGATGAATAAATAATCGTGTCGCGTGTGTTTACCCGGTTTACCCTCTCCCCCGTCGCATCGCTCCAGAAGAAATTTTGGCAACAAATAAATAAATGTAGAATATTGTTTTTAACACTTAAATTTTATTAACAGTGTAAAGATTCTGAATATTCGCGATATAGAAGCGGATATTATTCTGTCATAGAATTATAATACTTAAATAGTAGGTATAAAGGTATTTAATTAAAAGTTATACAGGTACTAAGTCACTGGTTAGAGCACTCACAAAAACAAATAATATTTAAATACATCTGTAATGTCCGTAGCATGTACAGAAATATAGTATTAACTAGGTACGTACATTTTGTAGCAGATCAATCAAATCCTGCAGGTAGATGGTTACTTTGATGTTATATAATTCAAAATTTAATACATATATTATATTATGATAATAGTATCATCTTCCGTCTTATGTTTCTGAAACAGAGGCTTAGGCTTTCTTTGATTGAAGTCGTACCTTCTCATTCCAACATTTCTTCAATGCAATGTGGTCTGCGTAGTGGATTGTCTTTCCATTCAGCTAGATTTTGTGCGTATAATTAATTATATAGGTACTATGAGACATGCTTACGGACATTGTGGCCAGCCTAATAGCACCTTCAGTTTTGACCTCGCTAAAAAACTACAACTTTTCTCATTAATCACATGTTTGTTTTCTGGTTCCGCGGGACTTTAAAGTTTCAACTATTTCTCCATTTAATTAAAATACATACATACATATCTTCACGCTATGTCCCAGGCGGGGTAGGCAGAAAGATTAAAATAAAATAAAATAATTTACCGTCAATTAAAATAAACTTACAAATACCTACAGTAATTACAACAGGTCATCTAATAGTGTTCTATAGATGTTCACACTGTATTTGATTATAATATGATAGTAGAGACACAGCAAGCTTAGAGCGAGTCGGTCTTCATAGGCTGGCTGGTTTCTAGATACCGACAGTAAATCGCGACTAGTGCGACAAAATAAAAGACGCCGACACGATAGTCTTGGGTTAGTCCAAGTTTAGTTATTTACATACTTATTTATATTGTATAATTATTAGTTTCCAGTCTCTTGCAATTTTGTCCACTTGCAATTTGCTCACAGTCAGTCTGGCCGGTTGGGAACCACCCTTCTCATCACAGTCAGCGAGGTTGATCGCGAACTATCACTTCTCTCTCACGACAGTCAGGATGGTCGAGAACCATCACTTCTCGCAACCATCAGTCATGTTGGCTAAGAATTATCACTTCTCATGACAGTCAGTCTGGCCGGTTGTGAACCACCCTTCTTATCACCATCACAGCCAGGTATATCGTGAACCATTACCTTCCACAATCTACAGTGAGGTTGATCGCGAACTATCACTTCTCACGACAGTCAGTCAGGCTGGTCGAGAACCGTCACTTATCACGACCATCAGTCAGGTTGGTTGTGAATTATCACTTCTCACGACAATCAGTCTGGCCGGTTGTAAATCATCCTTCTCACACCATCACAGCTAGGTTGATCTACAGTGAGGTTGATCGCGAACTATGATCTCACGACAGTCAGTCAGGCTGATCGAGAATCATCACATCCCACGACAATTTCAGTCAGGTTGATGGTGAAGCGTGAAACATTACTTGTCACGATAAAATGGGTGAGGCTTACCTGCAACAAAAAAAACATACTGGGGATCATGATTGTAAAGAGTTCTTATAAGAAAATAAATAAAAATATCAAAAAGCTTCGCTCGTGGATATAAAAAAAATTAACTAATGTTAGAAGAGTATGCAGATACATCGTGAATCAGCTGGGAAGTTATTTCTATATGAGCTACGTCAGGACTGAGCGCTAGGATGTGGAAGCACGGGACAGAAGCTCATACATGGAATCTCGCTGATTATTGAACTAATAAAAAGGTTAAGGACAGATAGGGTGTTGAAACCCTATTTACCTCAGAAAAACGCATAGGTTTACGGTCCGTTCTTTTTCTGTTATCTGTCCCGAAATACAGCAAAATATCTTTTAATACAAGGAAATAATAATTTTACTGATTTTTCTACGCTCTACGGATCGGCATCATATAAGAACCGACTTTATCATACCTTATATTGAAGTCCGTAGCTTCAGCGGATCCAGGGACGCTTACGATCAGCGGCTATCGAGAGTTATACACCATTGCCAGGGTACATTAAAATTGTTTGAGCCCTGTTTGATCTCATGTTTATAAATATAGCAACAACACTTTTATGAAGAGTAAAAGGCTAGAACCGTGATTTTGATTACAACTAATAGTTGGTCCATCGGGAGAAAAAATCCCCCTGGATCTCTCTCACTCTCCGTTTGATACTACTTAAGGAAAGAAGGTGGTAAGTCGGAGAAAACGGCAAAGTGCGTATCGGCCAAACATAGCGTAGGGTTCCATATTTACAATTTTTCCTCAAAATGTTCATCACAGGATAACCAAAATATTTTTCAACATGGCCCACTGTATACGTGTGTGATTACAAGTTTCTAAAAGTAAGTGAAATAGTTTAGGAAAGGGGGTTAGGCTGGATTCACAGAGACAAGTAACGGTAGCGCCCGCAGTACTATATAACGAGTGTCGCATAGAGTATTCATTATTTGTGATGGCCTTGTTAGGTACGGGCTCTTACCCGAGCGAGTTCCGTGTGGAACAATCTGCGTCGCTGTGAAACGATGTTCCAGCGCCTCACCTGTGTCTCCGCAGGTCTCCCGTACAACTGTGAAACCAGCCTAATCGACTTCACCCTTCCGGAAGAATGCGTCCATTTTCCTAGCTCTTCTACAGCGAATTCATTGTAAGTAAAATATTTCGGTGGGATCATCATCATTTGGGCTATCAGCGTTCGGGCTATAGTCCACCGCGCTAGCCCAGTGCGGGTTGGTGGACTTCGGCGGGATATTTTGTCGCAAATAATACAGTTGATGAAGTTTGTGCCTTCAGAATCGGACCCATTATGTTCCCATTATTCAACCTGAGGTAGGATGAGGTAGCCACGTAACATAAAATTCCCAATCTCTAACTTGGGGTAGATGGCTATGTCGGAAGATGGGAATAACTCACTGCGGGGCGGCGGCAGCGCGCGGTGAGAGCAATGTGCGTCCGCATACCGTATGAAATTAGCATCAGTTTGAATGTAGCTCTATTTTCTTCACTCCTTTCAACATAATAGTACTTTGGAACAGTAGCCCGGTCCAGCGGAACAAACTAATTACAAAAAGAGGACCGCGCCGACTGCGCAAAAAAATTAAATAATAAAAATATACGTAATGGTAAAATCCGCCAAAGCCTTATTTTAAGTCATTCTCCGCATACGATTTTTCGATGTAAGTTAAATTCCTACCTATAGCTGAATTAACTTATTTTGCAGACATTATACCTGAAAAAGAAGCCGTGTTCGTAGGGAAAGTACCCTAATATTGATTAACAAATTTTACTGAAAGAAAACATTTCTTTATTTTCATAAATAAGTAGAACTACATTCAAAGATTTTTAAGAAACCACCTGTCTGAGGCGGGAATCGAACCAGGCAAATGTGGAAAAACATCCTGTTTTTATATGATCCCAATCAAAGGGGTCCATCCTAATCATAAAAATTAATAAAATTCCTTCTACGTAATAATTATTATTACGTAATGTCTATAATTAAAAAAAAGGATATGAAAATAAACATTTTGATAACAAGAAGTTCAATTAAGTCATAAGGAAAAATCTATTAATAATTTTCCTCAACAAAATTTTAAATAGAATGTTATGGTGGCGAAAGAGGTGTGTCAGGATCGCAAATACTTGGCGCTCCGTTCTTTCTGCCTACCTCGCCAGGGACATAGCGTGAAGATAATATGTATGTATGTATGTTATTGTTGTATTGGCTGTTTTTAACCAGCCAATACACCAGTTAATAACCAGGTTAATAGGTATTTCAATTCCGCGATACCATGTTTGCGCCAAGGTTACTTCACCTACAGCCTATGACACTGATCTCAGTAGGTACCTATGATATCATTTTGTAAATGGGTTTAAGGCCTGGAAAAGAAATCTATTTCCGTCGGCCATGCCTGGATCTCAGCAAAGGAAACAACTAGTAAAGAAACTTAGAGATTGGACATATTCATAGTGACCCTTCTTTAACTAAGATGTTGTACTTGCACAAGTTTGCCCGAGGTAGTACAATTTGATGAGATGGAGTGGAGTGGAGATTTGATGACATCAGGTAACTCACTCCAGTAATTTACCTGATCTCATTTAATTTTGCGAAGTGGTTTTATCCTGTAGTCTATGTTTTATGACATTTTTATTTTTAGTTTGTTTGATTTCTATTGACTGGTTATGTAATTGAATTGATTCAAGTATTTGACATTGACCATTGAGTTTACCTATATACATTTTATTTTTTGACATGTACCGAATAATTACCAATAAAGAATGATTAGGATTATAGTGTAGAGCATGTATCGTATCTAAAAGTAAACTAATAAATGTGTAAATAGAATATGACTGGGGTACTAATAGTACTACAAGGACGTAACTAGTGCTACTTCAAATCCCTGGGGGTATTTTACAGGGGTATAATTGACCCTGGTTTATTTTGAAACCGGTTCCGAACCTTTGTTGCAACAAAGTACAGTAAGGTTCATAAGTGCAGTAGCACCCTAAGAGTCATATTTCTGTATACAACGGTGTGCACGAAAACACGAAAACCAATTAGAAATGATTGACCACCCAGGTCAATAGTGTGTTTTAAAACTTATTATCATAGCGATAAGACATCAACTCATCGTAATATCCAGGAAAATATTAGTGGTTAAGTGCGTGTGTGGGTTGAAGTTAAAGAAAGTCGTAAGTGGAAGTGGTCTTTCAATCTATTGAGTTGCGAAACTGCTACTGCACTTATGAACCTTGACTGTACAATGTCTGCAAACTGTAAAGACGTGGTAAAGACGCTTTAGAAAATCGAGGAGCAATCGTGAGTCCAAACTAACGATACTATGTCCTTCCGTCAGTCAGACAAAGCTTCGACATAAGAATTAGAATTTTTACGGAACCCTAAAAAGTAATTGACCATGAAACCGACTGTTTGAAAGTTTATCGACCCTCAATCTTATTGCAGACAGAAAGCTCGCTAAATATATCGCGGCATATAGACAGCTCTACACTAAATATATATAAAGCAATTAATCTATATATACCTACAGGGAGACATTCATTCATTGAGACGTGATTAAAGAAGACGCAAAGAAAGAAATAAAATTACTCTTTCTCACTTACTAATTAGTAATCGATGGGCATATCCTAACAAAAACAAAAAATATTTACAAAACACATGTTAACTAGTAACTTATTTAAGTCTAAAATAACAATTCTACATCCGAAATCAGAAAGGGTAAAATGTAGAGATTACTGGTTACTTTCTCACTTCTAAGAAGATTAAGAAGAAATAATAAAGAAATTAATTTAATTTTAGAAGGATTACCTTTTGCCCAACTCTGTACAAAATCTCTTTAACCCTTTAAAAGGCAGAGGCGATTTGGATACCACTTAGTTAATAAACATTTACGGAGAAGAACATCCTCTTATTATTTTACTATAATGGTATTATATAGCGAATATATCAGGCTTTCTTTCCTCATTCATTCAATGTCAATGAATAGGTGTATTGGAAACAGATCATCTGAAAATTTAAGTGCACTAACAGGCTGAAGTGCATATATTGACCACATGTTTTTTAATGAATTTTTTCTTGCCGTAGATGTGTTCCCCGTGCATTACTAACATGGTAGTGTGTTTAACTTTCACGTAGCATATCTGTATAACTGGGGCCTTATAAAGGGTTAAAACCAAAGACGTCTTGACTTGACGTAAACTTCAGATAATGTTGCAGAACTTGCAGAGCGACCGTAGTACATACAATTTAGTATAATGTACGAAAAATAAACATAAAAAAAATTAAATAGTTCTGTGGCACTTTTATAATAGTTCCGTTAGGAACTATTAGGTAATCTGTGATAATAGGTAACTAGTCATTTTTGATCACGATTTAAATTTGACCCTGTGTGAATAAATATACGGCTAACAAGGAAAGGAAGCTTTCGGACCCGAACTCTTCGAAATGGACGAAACTTTGTAGGAATGTAGAGCTGGTGATTCTGAGCACAACCACTTTGATATCTGCCGAATGTATGTCTGTCTTAGATTAATCACCTCAGAAACTTCAAAACTTGAACTACGGACGAAAATGGACGCAACTTTGTAGCGATGTAGAGCGAGTAATTCTGACATAATTTATTTCTGCTGCAAATTATTATCTAGTTATACATTACTGTACATTATATCATTTAATATTAATAATATTTTTATGTCTATGGAGACAAAAACCGGCAGATATAAAATATGGTTGTGCTCAGAATCACAAGCTCTACATTCCTACCAAGTTTCGTCCATTTCGGAGATTTAGGTCCGCAAGCTTCCCTTGCAAGTATAATTTATCCACGCATATTTCGAACCATGCCATGCATTCTGAATCGGGCCCTGACTAAAATTGAACCGCTTAATTCGAAATTTAAGGTTTGTGTGGAAACAAAAATTTACACATCAAATTTACATGCCGCGGGCAACAGTAATACATTTTAATGCGGGACATAAGCTAGTAATACCAATATTATAAAGAGGAAAGATTTGTATTTTTGTATGTTTGTAATGAATAAACTCAAAATCTACTGTGCCGATTTCAAAAATTCTTTCACCATTAGAAAGCTACATTCACCCTGAGTGACATAGGCTATATTTATTGCAAAAAAAGTCCACCAGTGCGAAGCCGGGACGGGCCGCTAGTAATCTATATTAATGTTAAGTTTCATCTAAATTTCATCCGTAGTTTTTGCGTGAAAGAGGTCGAACCTCTAAACATCCATCTTCACAAACCTCCAAACATCCTTGCAAACTTTCGCATTTATAATAAGTATTAGAATGACCGGAGAAAGAAGCAAATAAAATTACGCTATGAGAAAGGCGAATGGAATATAAAATACATAGAAATAATAATACTTCTGGCGGGTGTAGAACCGTATATCGTCGAAGTAAAGAATACATTATTATAGTTATGGCATTTATGTCACCGACCATGCGTATTCTGTGCTCTGTGGCTCTTCTTCATCACTTGAAGGCGCTATTTCACTCCGAAGTGGATATTTTGAAAATAACCACAAACAAAACTGTGTTAAAATATTTGTAAAAACTTGCGCGCGGATTTTGTATTTTTCTTGGGTATGCGCGCGCAGAATTAGGTGAGAGGCGAAGATAGAAAAAGCCAAACAGCCTAATATTAAAAAGTATAAAAAAATTATAAACTGAATAAGTAATTGTATATTTTATAACACAAATTAGGTACTTAATATTTATTTGATGACAAAAAAAATAAAATTATCAAATGTTTTTTTGTCATGTTTTAATGAACACAATTTATTTTCACCTCATGAACACCGTGATAAACACTATAAGATTTGAATAAATCGCTAAAATCGATAAAGCCGTCGTAAGTGTAAGAATTTATGTCGAATAATTATTTGATTTTGAATACTATCGATCTATTAAGTACTGTTGCGATCTAGGCTATCGATATTATTCTGACGTCAATGATTTTATCAATGGTTCAATGGTTTTTGCAACTATCGTCAGTCGATAATATGTTTTGCTGTAAACACTCGTTTATAAATCGACCTTTGGCTTCCTTCGATTATTATTCACAAATAAAAATCATACAGCTAGAATCACTTGACTACAGCTTATGTAAAGAGACTGTAAAATATACAGAACTTAGCAATGTTTTGGTAGTGTTGAAATCTCTGGAGAAGGTTAAGTTTTCTCACACAAATATACATATAACAAGTTGTAAACATATCACAGCAAGATTAGTTAAATTGTAATATTCCTGCCACATAATACAACGATACACACAAGATGGGCCGTACAACACTAAAAATATCGTCAGCGTACTATAATTCATTCTCTTAAAAACACGGGGCCTAAAACCTTAGAAATTGCGCCAACTATGTTATTTTCAGTACAACAGACATTCTTAAAATTTTGCCACACGATCACGTTATGAGGCTTCATTACAGAAACCATTTAACTACATTGTGGTCTATTAGGTAGATATAGGTATATAGAAGAGTTGATCGTCGTGAGTGGCAAGTAGCGAGCGATATCTGCGAGGCGAGCGACCCGCGGCACTGGCTGGCGACTAACTAACCCAGTGCCCTGCCTGGTGCGGAGTGCGGCTGGCTGGCTGGTTGCGGGCGCGCGCGGCGGTCGGCGGGCGCGCGGGGCGGCCGCGAGCGCGTGATGCTCCCCACCTTCGCACGTGGTACAGTGCAAGCAAGCAGAGACACAGCACAACCCCACCTGGAGAATGTGCCGCGTTCTTAATGTCTAACACTCACCGTTGCCGTTTATGAGGGGGTAGTCGTCGTTGTGCCGGCCGATGTAAGTCTTCAGAGGGGTGTCCGTGACGGAGGGCGACGATCTGTCCCTGTCGCTCATAATAGTCACTTTTATAACACCAAATACAGAACGGTTAGAATATCACTGCGCAAAGACGACCCGTTTCCGCACACACAAGCACACCCGACCTCGAGTTCAAGGCTCACCTGAAGAATAAATAAAAATACTATGGAGGCCGGACTGGCTAGGCAGCGCAATCAGCGCTCCACCTACACTCTCCGCCTCCCTCCGCGCAATCAATCCGTCCACCCGCCGGCGCCGCTGTCGCCCGCGGTGTTGCCACGATACATTGATCCAATGTTACAAATGGCTACTTGCTATTGCAATTTATAATATTTTCTCCAGTTAAAACGTGCTATCGTGTCAACAACATCATTACTTGACATCAGCGACATCAACTACAAATTATAATGGACGATGGCTTTGTCACAGTGTAACAGAGCTCAGTAAAATAACCCAAAACGGCAATATTGCTGTCAAGCGTTACAAAGCAAGGTAAATGTAACCCCAATAATAATTACGACCACATTTCACGTGTTTCTGTCATTGTTTGAAAATACAACATAAAATAAATATTGGGTCAATAATAAATAGATTCAGGTTTATTTTTGTAGCTTCTAAACGTGGCGACCTAGCAACACCGCTCGTATTTTACTAGCCGGCACCAGACTTAGCGCAAATATTCGTGCAAACATTTGACATCTGTTTTGAGCGCATCGCCTTAGTACAGTCAGCATCAGATATTTGGAAACATCTGAAATGACTAAATATTTAAGAACACCTTAATGTGTTCAGTATAAAACTAGTGTAAGTCTGCACATAAAGTGAACATAGGTATGTGGACTAGCGATAACTCCCTCCTACCCATCCATAGGAAAATACTTACACGAAAAAGAACATTATCATTATACAGCTTGGAAACGTTATGTGATCTCACTCGATCACTTCCTAACTAATTTTATGTAATTTTTTTACTGATATTGAAACTACGTCACTTGCTTAATTATTATATGAGATTATGAACAACTACTGGTTTAGCTTTGTCTACCCGCTATTTTCAACATAGTACCTAGTCATTCAATAAGTGAACTTAGGTAACAATAAGGTCACAATGAAATATCAATTTGTTCTCTTTTAATATTATGTGCCGTTCAAAAATATAATGTTTATAGCCTTAAACTTTCAAAGGTGCCATCAGCCTGATAAAGTATTATTTATTTTATGTTTATAATGTGTAACTGTAAGTATATTGTTATACTATTGTATTTACTATCTTTGACGAATAAAGAATTTTGAAAAACAAAACAAAAACTATATTGATATTTGAATAAGTATCTGGAAAATAAAATGGATTGTACCTACATAATGCGTAAGTTCAAAAAGCACGTTTTATAAGCTGCATTGAATCTAAAATCGATGCAAAAAACATCCGTAAGTCATAAATTCTTACTAATGTAGAGTTTATAAGAAACTTTTGAAAAACATTACCATAAGTTGATATTTCGTGAATTCTTAAATTTAGCGTAACGTATCACGATCCAACGATCTTCAAGCTGTGCGTCCTACCAAATAGGTCACTTTGAGGGGATAAAAATGGTAAATGTCCAGACGAATTGCGAATTCCTATTATCAATTCGTCTGCCAGACAAAAAATTGGAAAAAATACAAAGATCATAAGCCAGAGGAAATGAGAATAAAAAGTTTGTCTGCCAGACGAATGGTGAACCGGACAAACTGAGAAGCACCCATTTTGAGCACTTGGATCTCCGTCCGGGAACGGTTTACGTAAGATCTGATTGTGGCTGTCTGGAGTACGGATGGAGGAGGTCCAGAATAACAAAAATCAAAAATGGCATCAAACTTTATGTAAGTATAATTATTATTATGGAAAATCGCATATCTACGCATTCTGACTGGTACCCCTGCCCCTGGTGACTCACCACTCACTTGGAAGAAAGACGATTTCTTCCCTCGGTGAACAATATAACTATTGCTTTAAAATTATGTATAACTAGCTTTTTCCCGCGGCTTCGCCCGCGTAGAAAAGTTTTTCCCGTGTACATTGTGAAACAGCGCCCTCTGTATAGGCGTTTTGTTACTTAGGTGGTATTAGCGGACGTCCCGCGACTTTGTCCGCATTAAAAAGTAGTCTATTTGTTATTCCAGGATAAATGCTGTACCAAGTTTCATCAAAATCTGTTCAGTAGTTTTTGCGCGAATAACAAACATCGTCACATATTTACAAACTATCGCCTTTATAATATTAGTTGGATAAGTTGGATAGTAGGATTAAGTATAATAATTGAGTATCTTCGTAAATAGTTTAATATTAATATTATGACAACAACATACTGCGAGAAATGCAACCGTATGGCGCAATTATTGAGGATAAACTGGTCCCACTCCTTGACGACGTTCAATTCTATGCCATCGGTGAGGAAACTGAGTGGTATGCGCGAACTGGTAGACATGACTTCTGACTTGGTGATGGTAACATTCTCCTTGCTGTGGTGGTAGGCACTCAGCACTGCCGTCAGCTCTCGCTCGGCGAAGCTCGCCACGGTCGTTGCAGGATCTACGATATTATTGCCGTTTAAGGGCTCGTCGAACCGATTGCAGCACAGCACAGCGCAGCCTAAGACGTAATGTATGGAATAGTATGAGAAATGACACACGAAACGCACGATGCTTACAGCTCTGCAGAGAAACGCATTAGGCCCTTAAGATTAGGGAATGCGCCGACCAAGCGGAAAAATGCCCGCGCACTTTTTGACGTCATTATCAAATGAACCTTAACACCATAGCATAAAGAACAAATTCGTGTGGATGACCTCTGTACGTCGGCGTCGCCTCGCACTCGACGACGTCATTCATCATATGGTTCATTTGACAATGACGTCAAAAAGTTTGCATTCCCCTAAGCGTTTGGTGTGTCATCCCATAGTATTTCATACATTATAACGTAATCTACTGCACTGCATTGTGCTGCATTCCATTCGGCTTCATCAGCCCTATAAAGTATAATTAAACCTTAAGAAAGATTTAAAAATTCACACGGAAGCGCATTAAACCATCCCATACATATACGTACTCGTATCTTGCACGATATCGTCGATTCTACTAAGTAATTTTCCATCGTCATCCGATACAAAATGCATATAAAATTAATAGAATCGATCGCCTCGAGGCGAACAATTCGAAAATATGCTCCTGATTGCGCGATTTTCTATCTTACATATGGTTTAATTAAATAATAAATCGATTGTTGTTAAAACGGCCGGAGGGGTTATTGTTCTTTGTTCTTCATTTTCATACTAGAAGGCGCATTGAACTTAAAGTAATTTGTAATTGACTCGCTGTAACTTAATCCTCTTCTTCATCTTCGGCCTATTGACGTCCACTGCTGGACATAGGTCTTCGCAATATTGACTAGATACGTAATTTAGGGGGTGTCCGTGCCTACCTCTTTATATTTAGAAGAAGTACTTAATGCTGTAGTTCTTCAAACGTGATTACTGATTAATTATGTACATAAGTACTAGGTGTTCAGGACGGATTTTTAAAACGGGACACTAAGGGCAGGTACCTTAACCGTTATAGTTACCTACGAGAAAACGTTCCTCGGAGACTATATATAACTTTTTGAGATAAGCTGAACTGCATTCACAGATTTTGAAAAAAATGTACGGTCAGCAAGGAAATGGACAATTTACACAAAAACTTTTTTTATACAAATCGATCCCGTTTCTTATATCAAAAAACTCTATGGGATCAACTGAGGTTAGAGTACTCGAAAAGTCAGAAATCGCAAAAAACTTATCTCATACATTTGGCAGGAAAGTGCTGGCCTTATACTGTCCCGTCTCTAAAATCCACCCTGTATACCTAGGGTCGTTCCCATTTGTTCTACTTAAATCCGCGACTTCCACGCATTGGAAATAGAAACGGCTCATAACTTCTTTTATAGGCGGAAAGGGGCGCTCAACATAATTATCTCTGCCTTCTTATTCTCGGCATTCCGTAGGAAAATTTTTAAATTTTGTTTTATCTACTTACTTACACTCTAAGTAATAAAATTGAAGGTACTGTTCGCCAGACAATTCAATCCTCACCGCTCCAGTATGTCGGTGACTTTAACGAACGCAAAGTAGTGAGAAGTTTAATTAGCTTAGATTGGGCCATCTCTTTACCATTTTATCTCATTAATGCTTTTCCACGAATTCACATTTCTGGGATAATAAGCTGTTATGTTATCCCAGGATTACAGTATTTTATTAACTGTACTGTACTACGATTTGTTCTATTAGTAGTACAAAAATGACTAAAAATGTCTTGCGGTAGTTCTAATAATACTCTAACCGTTCAAACGTTATAAACAGAGCAACTAACAAACAACCAAACAAACAAACATCCACTCTTTCGCATTTGTAACATTATTTTGATTTTAAAAATACAATCTGTCGAATAGAAACAATAACATCAAGAAAACGCAAATCTGATAATTTCGTATGTGTGTAATGTCATTCATAAAATAGTCACATTAAAATTATTGGATCAACACGAAAAAAACCGTGAAACAAACAGAAGTTAACACCCTCAAACTCTTGGCGGTTGCAGAGTTGTCAAGAAGGGAAACGTCGATGTAGTCGCAAACCAAGTCGTCCCAGTTGTCGGTCAGGTCGCGGATACTCTGAGCGTTGGCGACCAACTTGTGGCGCATCATGCGTTTCACTTGGTCCAACCGGCCGGACGTGTCGCCCGACACCTCCCTCGCGCGCAGATACGCGCCCTGACTCGACGGTGGCTCCACCATTATCACTGTCTGCATCTTAGTGGCCACCTGCAGCAGCACTGGAGGCTTCTTTGTCGACGTTTCGTTAAACATATTTTCTTTTCTTTGGGCTTTCTTCAGAATAGAAAGTCGAGACTTTTCCTGGAGAGACAAATCTTTCCTTGCAATTGTTGACGTTTGCGTAGTTTCTGGCGTGGTGGTGACCAGAGTGGTGGTGACGGCGGTCATAGAAGTACTCGTGGTTGTTGGTCGCTTCGGAATTGGAAGTACCGGTAGCACAATATCAGCGCGACGATGCGGCCACTCATGAGGCACACCCGCAGTCTCCGGCTCCGGAACCAGTTTCATCGCTGAGCACACATAAGCCTATTATTAGCCATTTTTGTGTTCATGATGCCAATATGTTTGTATGGCAATATTCCCAGACACTTGCATTTTAAAAGCACTGGAGCGCAACATTAAAAAGGGTACATCGGCACACTGCTTATCGGGCACTGCCCTTATTATTTCATAAATGCATGACAGTTGTGACCCGCCTTAAGGGCGAAGCACACCGAATGCGTGCGAGCGAGTGCCGTGTGATGCTCGGCGTGCGCGTGCCAACAATGTCTCACAGTCTGCGCACGTCACGCACCGCGCCAGCAGTTGATGCTTGAGCACCATATTGCGGGTATTCAACTATAGTGCGTTCTGAGGGTCTTAGCGCCTTCTTTGGAAAGTTCTTCGCTCTGAATCGAAGGTTCGAAACGGTTAAATTTAGAAATACAAACACAATAAATATGAAATATTTCAATGTTTCCAACACTCATTAAACACTTGTTTAGTAAACAAATTCAGACTGAATATTTGGACGTTTAATTTGTCAGAGCAAACTATAACCATACCCCGAGACTGTTGTTTGGTTATTTAATAAACTTCTATTTTATGCACGGCTCAATCAACTCGTGACTGCGGCCAGTGTAACCTGGTCGAAACGTCATTCACGTAAATAAAAGTATTCGCTGTGCTTATTAATAATATTACAAAGCGCGAAAATCAAAAATATACGGTGGTTGTTTCGTTTTGCGCCTCGGGACGATAAAGTCGCGACGATCGGAACGTTTTGTACGCCCGGAACTATTAGTTGCTGTCTTCGACAAAATTACCTACATGTAATCTATTTATATACATTAGCCGACTGTTGTGAATAATCACATTGTTTTGTATACGAATATTAAAAGTTTCCAAGGCCGTACAAAGAGTGAAAAATTGGTAACATAATAATTAGTTGCGCATGACCTAATGAAACTGTTCTATATGTTTCATAAATTACAAAAAAGAGCTGCCAAGCGCGCAGTATTGCACATGGTAAGCTCACGCTTTCGGTGTACTTCGGCATTTAGTCCCGTTATGTCACTTTAAGGCCCTTGTATGCTAAAAGGTTGCTGCTCTTTTGGTTACGGCGCCGCCGCGGCGGCCTGCGACAGACAAACGCACATACACACAAATATTTTGTTGATGTCATTCATTGTGTTTAAATGATGCTATACGGTGTTTTGTCGACTATTTAAGTGAAATTCTAAAAGTCTCCCAAGTCCTTTAACAAGAAGTAAGAACCCACAGGTACCGGTTCTTGACTTAACAAATTTCTCACATGAACCTTTTCCTGTCATTTTAAAGAAGGGTAGCCCTTGGAAAAACTTGAGCAACCCTATAAAACTCCCTGATAAAACGGGAATAAAACGTCGTTTAAGACAGGTATAAAATGCAATGGGAAAATTACAAAAAGATGGTAGCAGAAGAAGAAGACTAAGGTAATAAGGCCCGTTTTTACAATCGCGCGAGTAACGAGGCGAGTTCGCAACGATCGCGGTCGGTCGGTGTGCTAGACATGTTTTTTGTCGGTTTTTTGGCACGAGTCAAAGGAACGAATGGCAAGGCGACGCACTCATACGTACCTACATAATATATTTTCGATGTGTGCATTGTGGCTTGCAAGACTCTCTCGACTAACGTTTGGACGGCGGGCCGTTTCAGTATCCGTGCGAGAATCGCTTCTGAATCATTACACTAAGCAACTTGTGTTTCTGTACCCATTCCTTAACTTTAAATAGAACATACCTACCTACTCCGTGAGTACACAATGTAAAAACATTTCAAGTATAATCAAGTTTATTGCAACTTGTTCTGTGTCAGAATACATAATAGTACTGCCGTACTGAAGCGTCACTCTCTAGACGAGAACGCCCCCTTTTTCTGTGCTTTTGGGCACTTATTACATTTCGGTTCTGTACTATGTCGGTGTTGTTGTGTCATCACGAACTTATTGATAGGTATAGGTTGAGATTAGAACGGCGTTTCACCCTAATCTGTGGAGTGACACAGGCCTGATTCTGTGATGTGTGTGATTGGGTTGTGTGTGTGATTATGTGATGGAGGACCATAATAAGAGCTTACCTATGGTTTGTTGTCGAAGCAGATTTGGCAGTTTCTTCTTGACGTTAAAAATCCTTTTCATGTCGTAGTAATAATCGTCGTATTTATCAGATTTTTTATGTTCTAATTTGCTTAATTTAAACGTTGTGTCTTCGAGATAATCCAAGCCAGGGACATATTGTTGTGATGAACTTCTATCTACGACAGGTCGTAAACGTCTGCCTTTATTTCCTGCTTGGAACTGTATGCCACTTTTACTTCCTTTATCCTCGGTCATCATCCGTCTCCTTTCGTTACCTATCGGGTACTCTATATCACTTTTGTCTTCCTTATCTAAGTCTCCAGCTATTTTCCTACTACCTTCATAACTTTCTGAATAGTCTTTATCAATTCTACCTTCTTTTTCCAATCTTCCAACTAACATATCGTCATCATTTTCCATAACGTCTTCTTCTTGTGGACTTTTTACATACCTATCCCTTGGCTTCCGTCGAGCTTTCCTCGCTCTTTCAGAAGTACTTTTAGAGTTAAAACTGTTTTTACTGCCCTCGAAATCGATACTTTTGCGCTCAAGACGATCGTCTTGGTTCATAATATGAAAATTGTTTTCATTATCAAGATCGCTCCTATCCTTATTACGAAGGTATTGCGCATGTTTCTTGAACGTCATTTCTCGATCGAAATTTTTATTATTGTTTCGGGGACGATGTATTCTATACGGATCGTTACTTTTGAATTTCGGGATATTTTTTTGAGCACGAACATCAGCGTCATCGGATGACAGTGGCGGTCGTTTCTGTTTTCTTTGCGATTTCTGTAAATTTGGTGAGCCTGCGGTCTCTACTTCAATACTATCGTCTGATCTCGGTGTGACACTTTGATCTGAAACACATTTAAGTCAATCAGAGATATTCAGAGTGGGATATTTTATTTTTTTCGTTTCATAACTATCAACTACGTGTACTATCATAACTACCCCTTATTTCACCGTGGTAGCCGTAGCCTAAGTTGCGCGCATCACGTTCATGAGATCGAGGGTTTAATAAAAGAGTCCAGACCGGTACCGATGATTTTTCGGGACAATTGTACGGTAAATATGAAGTCCACAAACCCGCAATAAATCTCTACGTCTATTTGGATCTCACCAAAGGATTCCTCTTCATATTTGTAGTCCAAAGGAGCAGGTGCGTCTGGTGAGAGGTCGCGGTACAAATCTGGCGGGTTGGCGGACGCATCGCGGGTGTGTTGGTAGTCTGCGATGTCCGCACTGTACTCCGGCATCCTTGCGCCTGAGTAATCAACGTAGCGCGCACCAGACGATAGCGCCGCGAAAACTATGACCAGCAGCACGGTGTGCGCCATCTCCTTTCGCTCGGTCACACAACTCCTATCTACGGCTACTTTAAGAGCTTAACTTTTTTAACCACTATGATAATAATAAGTCAAGGGAAATAGGAAGTGGTGTCTGTTGAATAATCCCGGAGGTGTGACAAAAATTTGACATAAAGTAATATTTTATTGTAAAAATTCTAAAGACTGTCATTCAGTGTGTCATTTTTATCTTCTGGCAGACAGACTTCAACTTAGCGTATTAGTACTTACTTCAGAACCAAAGAGGTTGGAATTGCCGCCGCCGGCCGCGGCGATGCCCACGCATGAGCATTCTGTGCTCTGTGCTCAGAACAATAGAGGTGGGGTGTCATGGAGGTGCATTTCTCTGTGGATATTTTCTTCAAAGGAACTAGTTACTCAGAACAAAAGCAAATATCAGGATAATGCAGTTTCTGAAGTAATTCTATGTAATTAGGTACCTACACTTTATTCTACTTATTTGCGTTTCGAAAACAACAGCAGGTCGATACTTTATGCGCAGAACCTATAGACTTTATCGTTGATACACCCGCGAGTCGTCCATTTTTCTCAGTAAATTGTCGATGTTAATTGATGTCCGTCCATTTTCCTTGACAAAAATCATTGAATTGTCAATGAGAATTCATGTATCAACGATGAAGTGTATAGGTTGTGCGCTTACAGAATCGCACTGCAGATCTGATGTAAATTTGTAATACATTACCTACCTAAATACATACATTAACTATTATTATCTTCACGCTATGTCCCTGCCTGACGGAGTAGGCAGAAATCTAAAGGTCAACGTTTTTAGAAGTGTCCATGATTTCGAAACCTACCTATTTCGATCGACATTCACAGATGAAATAAAAAAATACAGTCACTTAAAAAATGGATTTTTTGTTTATCCTACCATTTTTCATTTTTAACCTCCGACAAAAAAAGAGGGATATACTATATGGTATATGGTGATCAAAGGGTGTTATAAATAATACCCACATAATAGTATTCTACGTATATTGTATATTCATTTATTGAAATGCAATGGTGAAATGAATGATAAAATTAATCACAATTATCTTTGTAGGTAGGGTACGTACTTTTTTTTATTGGCTGTCTTAATAATAACTAGATGATGATGATGACGATGATGAATCACCTGTAGGTACTTCAGTCACAACAAGAAGTTTCAAATCTCTTTGGTTCAAATTTTTTGATTTATGAGTCACAATGACTGAAATACCTAAGTCATCCTATTTGATATAAAGATACAGGCTGAAAAAATACAATGTAAACATTGAGCTATATTTCAAATTATATGTCAGCTAATTGTCAGCATATTTCACACACTATACACATGGCAATGAAAATTTTTAGTGAAATACAGTGTTTATTTTTTAACTGAACCTTTAAGAAAATAATAAAAATAGCAAATACACAAATAATGAACTAAGCTCTACATCTTTCCAATACAATGTTAAAGTAACTTGGACAATGAGTGGGAAATCCAATCAAAATGATGAGGACTGTTCTTGTTACGCGAAGAGTCGCACTGCAGACGCCTGCCCACCTGTGCGCAACGTGACGCATCCACTGGTAAGAAGTAATGGCCAAAAAACAATTTATTATAAACAATACAAACAATCTTTATTTTCTCCACAACTGACTTATTAGTTTGTAGAGTCTTGAGCCTGGGACTAGGCTACTTAGAGTAGACTGTAGATACAGGACTGATAGTCATGAATCAAAAAAATTTGCGCGCGCGCCTCAAAAGAGATTCGAACCTTCCTGCTGATAGTAAACTCCCTAATAAGTTTCCCTAACAGTTCAAGGTCAAAGTATTTCCACTGACGTGCACCACTTGCTTGACGTTTCGACTAGTTTACACCAGCCGTGGTCACGAGCTGACTGGAGAGGCGAGCTATCAGTGTTGACCCCTGCGAGTTTCTCCAACTACCCACTGTAGGTCTTGTGTTTTGGGAAGTCTTGGCACATACACAGCCCTCATAGTGTCCGCGGGTCTACTCGACGACGCTGAATGCCACGATGAGAATAATTTGAAACCATCATCCATATGAAAATGTTTGAATTCCTTGAATTGAATAGCTTCCCGCACTCTCCGAGAATAGTATGGGCGATCCGTGGACTCGTGCTTTGTGTCAAAAATCAAATCAACAGCCTATTAATAGGTCCCCACTGCTAGGGCTACCCTCTCTACGAGGTTATAGAGGGGCATAGTTCACCACTCTAGCCCACTGCGGGTTGGGGTCTTCACATGCGCCTAAGAATTTCTTCGTCAGATACAGGTTTCCTCACGATGTTTTCCTTCACCGTTTGAGAGCAGTCAGTAAATTTACTTAAGATTCGAGTAAAAACCCATGGGTACATGGCCGCGCCGGGGATCGAACTTCGGACCTTTCGATACGATAGGCCGCGTCTTATCCCCGACGCCACTGACGCTCGTGTCTAATCTAATAATGAAAAAAGTGCAGAAGCACAGAGCATTATAATGCGAAAGTCTAAAATGTACTTATACAATACTTATTCACATCAATTTGTGTAAAATATGAACGTAAGTCCAAAAAAGTTTGAGATCAAAAATAACCGAATCAAACGTGGTTTTTACTTTCAGCGGTATTACGAATTCACGCAGGATGAGATCAAAGCGTTGGAAGAATGCGACAAAGAGAGTTTTTACCAGCGATGTTTGCCATTCAGCACTCTATTTGCCACTATTACATACGCAGCAATAAAGTATGGTGAGTGTTTTACACTTGGTAATTTTATTATTTTAAAGAAGGTTGTCAGGGACGCCACGAAAATCTTCATAGAAGTAAGAATCGATAAAGTAGAAGCATTAAAATTTGATTTTTTAAGCACGTTTTCTAGTGGCTATAAATGGTTTTGGTGACGTTCCTTCCAATGCCTTCTTACTTCTGTGAATTTTTTCTTATTTTAGACATCCTGAAGAGAAACCCACACTTCGGTGCGGTGCCCAAAGTATTGATTGCGATGTTGCTTGGTCACGTCTATGGACGGCTGTCGTATCGATCGGACTGCGACGCGAAACTCAGGCGCTTGCCAGCCAACAGCCACCTCGGCAATACTATGCGACAGTACCACATGCAAAACAACCCACCACCGCCAAAAAAATGATTACAAGTGCCTTTGATAAATAATTCGTTCTGGTAGGGTAAGACTGGTAAGAGGGACGCCGGGGAAAGAGTAATTAGAGACTAGAACTAACAATCTATAGAGTTTAATTCTATAGTCATTTTGTAGATGAAGACTAACCGACTTAGTCCTAACGTTTAAAAAGGGGTATGGGAGATTAGGTATCTAAATGGGGCACCCTCTTTACTCGGTGTCGCTCTTACCCCGCCTTGCATGGGTTTGAGAAATTTATATTATTATATTTTAATGACATGTAGGTACCTACATATTAAAGATTTCTTAATAAAGTTACAAGAGTTGACTTTCATTCAAAACTAGGTTTTTGCCTAGCTTACGGTACGGACCGTTGTGTCCTGAACAATAGTTACACTAGGCTTTGCCGGGTTGAAAAATTTCCGCGTTAAAAAGTAGCCTATATGTTATTCCAGGATATAAGCTACAGGATAAAAGATTTCACAGTACCAAGTTTCATTAAAATCCGTTCAGCCGTTAGGTATAGCGTGAAAGAGTATCAAACATCCTTACAAACTTTCGCCTTTACAACACTATTAACGTATCGTTTACTAGCTTTTTCCCGCGACTTCGCCCGCGTAGAAAAGTTTTTACCCGTGTACATTGTGAAACAGCGCCCTCTATGTAGGCGTTTTGATACTTAGGGGGTATTAACGGACGCTCTGCGAGTATTTCCGCGTTAAAAAGTAGCCTATATGTTATTCCAGGATATAAGCTACAGGATAAAAGATTTCACAGTACCAAGTTTCATCAAAATCCGTTCAGCCGTTAGGTATAGCGTGAAAGAGTATCAAACATCCTTACAAACTTTCGCCTTTACAACACTATTAACGTATCGTTTACTAGCTTATTCCCGCGACTTCTCCCGCGTAGAAAAGTTTTTACCCGTGTACATTGTGAAACAGCGCCCTCTATGTAGGCGTTTTGATACTTAGGGGGTATTAACGGACGCTCTGCGAGTATTTCCGCGTTAAAAAGTAGCCTATATGTTATTCCAGGATATAAGCTACAGGATAAAAGATTTCACAGTACCAAGTTTCGTCAAAATCCGTTCAGCCGTTAGGTATAGCGTGAAAGAGTATCAAACATCCTTACAAACTTTCGCCTTTACAACACTATTAACGTATCGTTTACTAGCTTTTTCCCGCGACTTCGCCCGCGTAGAAAAGTTTTTACCCGTGTACATTGTGAAACAGCGCCCTCTATGTAGGCGTTTTGATACTTAGGGGGTATTAACGGACGCTCTGCGAGTATTTCCGCGTTAAAAAGTAGCCTATATGTTATTCCAGGATATAAGCTACAGGATAAAAGATTTCACAGTACCAAGTTTCATCAAAATCCGTTCAGCCGTTAGGTATAGCGTGAAAGAGTATCAAACATCCTTACAAACTTTCGCCTTTACAACACTATTAACGTATCGTTTACTAGCTTTTTCCCGCGACTTCGCCCGCGTAGAAAAGTTTTTACCCGTGTACATTGTGAAACAGCGCCCTCTATGTAGGCGTTTTGATACTTAGGGGGTATTAACGGACGCTCTGCGAGTATTTCCGCGTTAAAAAGTAGCCTATATGTTATTCCAGGATATAAGCTACAGGATAAAAGATTTCACAGTACCAAGTTTCATCAAAATCCGTTCAGCCGTTAGGTATAGCGTGAAAGAGTATCAAACATCCTTACAAACTTTCGCCTTTACAACACTATTAACGTATCGTTTACTAGCTTATTCCCGCGACTTCTCCCGCGTAGAAAAGTTTTTACCCGTGTACATTGTGAAACAGCGCCCTCTATGTAGGCGTTTTGATACTTAGGGGGTATTAACGGACGCTCTGCGAGTATTTCCGCGTTAAAAAGTAGCCTATATGTTATTCCAGGATATAAGCTACAGGATAAAAGATTTCACAGTACCAAGTTTCATCAAAATCCGTTCAGCCGTTAGGTATAGCGTGAAAGAGTATCAAACATCCTTACAAACTTTCGCCTTTACAACACTATTAACGTATCGTTTACTAGCTTATTCCCGCGACTTCTCCCGCGTAGAAAAGTTTTTACCCGTGTACATTGTGAAACAGCGCCCTCTATGTAGGCGTTTTGATACTTAGGGGGTATTAACGGACGCTCTGCGAGTATATCCGCGTTTAAAAGTAGCCTATATGTTATTTCAGGATGTAAGCTATCACTGTACCAAGTTTCATCAAAATCTGTTCGGTAGTTTTTGCGTGAAAGAGTAACAAACATCCTCATATCTTCACATCCTTACAAACTTTCGCCTTTATAATATTAGTAGCAAGGATCTTCCAAATAACCCACTGTAGAGGAACGGCCAGGGGTGAAATGGGTTCATAATGTTAGTACCTGTACCTACGGAAGGTATAAATACTTACTTTATGGGTTGGTCTGTGCTAATACAAAACCCAGCTCCAGTTACGTGCTGCCAACTAAACAATCATTCTCATTTAACACTAATGATGTAACAAAATGCCTGTAGTGACCGGTTACCCACAACAATGAAGGTAATAAAGATTTTTAGCTTCATGGCACTCGTTGAATTCTGATATCTTTTAGAGAACGACTAAGGGCTCTGCTATACGAACCGTTCTTTCGCAAATAGCGACAAACTAACCGCTCGTTCAACTACAAAACGACGGCGACGTTTTCCCGCAATCGCGCGCGTCTCACTCTGCCGCCGGCTTTCACGCCAGGTGGTGGAAAACAAGCGGGGCAAGAGCAGTGATGATTGCAAGACCCTGTTTGAGAATGAATAAAAGATCCACCTTGTAGTTTGAATGGGTACGACAGCTATACGAGCGTCTTAACGCGGCAGGAGAACCGTCCGTATAGCATGGCCCTAAGCGATTCGTTTTTTTTAAACTTTCCATACAAAATGAGGTGCTGAGCGAGCTGAGTTGATGTGGTTTGTATGACATAGGTTAAAAAATATGAATAATTATAGGAAATATGAATGAGCGATTCAGAAAAGAAAGGAAAGGAGGCGCTACATGAATTGTAAAATTGACATGTAAAATTTTCACCATTATAGTTATACAGCGGGGGAAATTTAAAGGCGGCAGTTGGAAAAAAAGTACCCAAAAAATTGATGATGGCAATTTTAATGAAAGGAATAAAAAAAAATTAACTTTATTTTGCAAAATAAGTAGAACTGCATTTAAAGATTTTTTAAAACCACCTGTCTGCGCCGGGAACCGAACCGGACAAATGTGGAAAAAACACATCCTGTATTTTTATGATTCCAATCGAAGAGGCAATCATCAGAATTAATTCCTTAAAATTAACAAAGTATCTTAAATTAAAGGAAATCTATGTAAATTAACATTTAATTAACAAAACGATTGAAAGTCTTCGAAAGTCAAGTTTACGTATGTCATAGGGAAAAATCTCGATTATTCATTTTCCTTTACATATTAAATTTCAAGGTCTAGAAACTACTTACATATTAATATGCACCTAAGACTTACTTCTTCGGTGTACGAAGGTTTTCTGACGATGTTTTACAGAGCAGCTGCAGTAAGTACTAAGTTTTGCAAAAAAAACGTCCCCACTATTAAATAATATGCCACTGACGCTCTCTGTATATCTCTATGTTTCTCTTTACAGGGCACTTAAGACCAAATCCTCGGTTTGGTGCGATCCCAAAGGTTACCCTGGCTGTAACGGTGGGCTACTTCATAGGCAAACTGTCGTATCAACAGGCCTGCGCCGACAAGTTGATGGCCCTGCCAGGAAGCTACATTGGACAACTCCTCAGGGAAAGAAGGGACGGAAAAATTAACGGGTACATACCTACCTTATATGATCCCTATTTAGTTGCCTTATTGGTTCTCCAGAAATTAATACCTGTCTCTCTGTTTGTTCTACTCATGAGCTAAAATCGTTTGCCCTACTGACCTTTAAGAGAAACCTAAGAGAATAACATACATAGGTACCTAATGAATTATACTTTTAATTAATATTACTTACTCTCCAAAGGTAGCGCCAAATTGACAGTTAACCATACAAGGCTACTTCCACAAATCAATTTTTACACCTGCATTAATCATGAGTTCCCTTGGGACCTTTGGTTTTAAAGTTACGTAACCTCGTTGTGGGTTGCAGGTCGTCAATGCGAAAACAACCTCCGTCCATGTACGGCGCGGGCCCAAGCGACATCTACTCGGACGCAGGCCCTGGCAGTTCCTTGGACCTCGATATTGACCGCAAGCTGTTTAATAAAGACACTTACGTTTCGGACCCAGACGGTAAAGTATCAATTGCTTGTCATTTCTATAAACGTACTGAAAGTTCGTGGTGGTGTCACCAGGGGGCCAATCGCGATAATTCTGAACGATATTACCAAATCCAAACCATGATCGAATATTTATGCGGCATCCACATGTTTGCACGCCAACGTGTAGAGCAGGGGTTTGGCTTGCGTCTAAAAGGCTAAATGGCTTGCGTAAAGGTTTGCCAAACGTTATGGATGCAGCATAACGTTTTCAGTTATGGTTTGGATTTGGTTATATCGTTCAGAATTGCAATGACCCCTAGGTCATTTGGAAATAAGTATGGCTAGGCCTTTGTCCAGCAGTGGACGTCTACAGGATGATATGATGATGGCTAGTCAAACTAAATAGTTTACCTTAATTGATACTCGTTTTCTATATTTGCGATTATACGGACTGATGGCTGATGAAATGTCTACCTACATACTACTGACTGCTGACTGCTATGATGAGTGCAACTCGCACTTGTCCGGTTTGTTGAATAGACATACTGCAACTGAAAATTCATATTGTAACCGTAATGGCCGAATTGAAAGGCATAATTCTCTATATTGTCCACCCACAGCGCGCGTCGATTTTTGATTTCTTTATGATAACCATCCAAACACACCAGGCGAATAAATTGTTGACGATTCAATTATTGATATTTTGCAAGAAGTTTCAAATCTCTTTGGTCGCGCGCGCGCTCCCTGTGGATAAATAGGAGTGGCAAAATTTTTTGATTCATGGTATTTTGCAACAGATACAAGCCTGAAACCACGGGGTCCAGAGCCTTCTCGAACTCCGCTGTCATACGAAGAGCTCCGGCGACAAAATCGTGGAGAGCAGTCAAAGGCTAAACATGACCCGCCGTACAGGTAGGTAATTTATCAGGTACTCATTGTTATACCTACCTAATTATGTGAAGTCCGTAACGTGACAAAGTTAGTGCGGCATATCTGCAACTTTTGCTTTTAGTCGAAGAAAGAACGAACTATTAAAACCAGTAGGTACTTAATTATACTTTAGCGGCGTCTCGAATCATAAATATAACGTACATAGATAACAATTATTATTATTATCACAGATAGCACAGATAGATAATAGGACAAGTCATTCTGCTTTAGCGCCTGAACAAAATAAATAGCAAGTCTTTTAAAACCATTTTTAGCTCGAGATGGGCATCAATTACAGGTATTAGCGCTTGTTACTAACACACGAACGTGTCAGGTTTCTAGCCGCGTCAAGGTTGTAAAGCCATATGAATTTTCAAAGGTTACGTTCTATATCTGAACCCCTTTCGTTAGTGGCGTAGGACGGGTGCAAACTACTACACAAGTACAGACCTTACTAGTAGCATAGAAGACGTAATAGTATAGCTTACAGTCATACATACATATATATCTATAATAATGTATGTATGTACTATTCCTAACTGATTAAAAATATCAGAAGTACCTACCTGATTAATTTAACTCCATTCATCATCATAATCAGGCGGTCAATTTATTACACAGACTGGCCTGTTGGCGTGGTTGCTAGTGACCCTGCCTACTGCGCCAGAGGTCGTGGGTTCGATTCCCACCCGGCACCAACATTAGTGTGATGAGCATATTTGTTGGTTTTCGGATTCTGGGTGTTTGTATATATTTAAGTATGTTTATCAGTTGTTGAGTACTGACCCATTTACAAGCTTCGGCTTAGTTTGGGACTAAACAGCCGTGTGTGAAATGGTCTACCACAAAAGAATTTAACTTGAGGTTTTTGTAATATTGCAATGTCATATTGATGCTAAAAAGCGTTGTGGGTGGACGCCTCCGCCTCTATGAATACGGGTGCTATAAATAAATAGGTTTCGGTCGGGCCCTGTGGAACCCACTCTAACACACTATGGAATGACATAAGTATCATATTACTTCCATACCGATGAAAATAACATAAACTAAATACTTATTGACATTCTCCTCCCACCTTGACACCGCCAACATATCTCAATTCTTGAAAGTAAAAGTTTGTAAGGATGTTTGTGACTCTTTCACGCAAAAACTACCGAACAGATTTTGATGAAAACTTTACAGACTATGCATCAGAACAACATATACTCGTAACTAGACTATAGATACCTCGGAAAATTTCTACGCTGGCGAAGGCGCGAGAACCGGTGAAACCAACTCATTTTTATCTTCAGGATAATGACTCCAGAATTGTTCCAGGATGGATGACATGCCACTTATATCTCGCCAGCTGGTTTCCCTGACGCCTGCGCCCTCAACGAATAAATGCGGTGATGTAATGGACTAACACCATTTGTGCAATAAGTACCGTCGACCGCACGTCAGTGGAAACACTCACTTCGAGCTGGCCTAGCCTATTAGGCAGTTTCAATACTACGAGAGACCAGTTTATACTGGTTTTGTTTCCACTGACGTGCGGTCGATAATATAGTCTGTGGTACAAGTGAAGTACGTAATAATTATTATGTCACGGTAATCCTGTTTTATCCAAAATCCAATACGTGATATTTACAATAGGGACTCAGTTTCTTATAACATTGAGGTATACCTACTTACTATAATTTAGAATTTATTAAACCGAGCAGCTAAAAATACTGAAAGTGCCAGATAAAATATTAAACATGTCTAGGTTAGGTTAGTTAGTGAAATATACGAACTCGTCAGCTTGAAAAGTTTTCTTTTTCAAACCACCAACCTTTTCAACCTCGCTCGGGCAACAGAGATTGATATTTATACAAAAAACCTCTAAAATAAAGAACCGTCGTAAATTTTCGCAATACTTACATAGATACTTAAGTTACCAGTATTTAAGCAATCATTTAATTATTACAAAGGAGAGGTTATCTAAAGAACTACTCATTCTAAGGTCGTAGAAGATAAAATAAAATGATATAAGATTGTTTATAGGTAACATCAGCATGATAATTTAGACCAACGTAAGTAAGAAAGATTGCGATTTATTGGTTTTATTTTGAAAGTCCATCGGGGATTCGCGAATACTAAAATGGAAATTTGCAAAATACCCCTGTTTGCCTTCTGCGAGGGCGAAAATGCGACTAAATTGTTCCAAAAATCGTAAAATACCCGCTGCTAGGAACTCTGGGGACAAAGCGGTGGGGATTTTGAGAAGAACTCACTAATAGTAGGTACACCTCGACTATCAGCACTGGGTGTAGGTATATAGGTAAGTACTTAGGTATTATATATAATTTTACGCCTCCGTAGCCCAGTTGGTAGTGACCCTGCCTGCTGTGCTCGGAGTCCCGGGTTCGAATCCCGGCTGGGGCAAGCTTTTATCTGACTGATAAATACTTGTAAGAACAAGTATTTATCATTCAGACAAAAGCGGGGTCATGGATGTTTGTGTTTGTATGTGTCCATGCCTCCCGCGAAACAGGGAGGAGGGAATCCTACCTAATGCGGGGGTATGAGTGTGTAGCATTTATTTTTTAATTATTTATTATGAAGCTAAGACTGACGTCGTTGTTGGTGGTGGACTCTAGTTGTCGGGCCGGTCCCTATAGGACTCACTCAACACACTATGGAATGACTTATGTATCGTGTTATTTCCGAAGCACCAAGAAAAACATCAACTGAACTAAGTGTTCATTCTACTCGCAACATTCATCGTCATCATCATATCAGCCCTTTAGCGTCCGCTGCTGGACTAGGCCTTCCCCAAAGAACGCCACCACACCCGGTCCTCCGCTCTCCGCATCCAGCCGCTTCCGGCCACCTTCTTTAGGTCGTCAGCCCACATTGGCACTGCCATATGAACTGATATCCATATACAATATGCGTGATTTTTACATTCATGGATATGCATGAATCAAAAAATTTTGCCACTCCCATATGGATCAATAATAAAAGCATTCTATGGGTGTCAAAATCGTGTCAAATGTATGACAATACTTATACTCACACATTCTCATTTTCAAACTCTATATAAATTTGTATTAGCAACCTCCTCCCGCTACTCCGCTTCCTTTGTCCGCACCCCTCTTGTAAGTGGCACCATCCGTTTCCATACTAAATATGCAAGATGCGATCTCCACAGAGAGAGCGCGCGCCACCAAAAAGATTCGAAACTTCTTGGAAATAAGTGATTACGATTCCATTTATCTAGTTTAATATATTATACACAATCACTAACTAATAAATATATTTCATAACCAAAAATGAAACCTATCACAAGATGTTTCATAACATCGTAGGGCCTGTTGGAGTAGGTACTAGCTAGCAGGTATAGTAAGGTTAATAAGTGCAATAGCACGCTAAGAACCATTTTTCTGTACAACAGAGCGCACGACAACACGAAAATCAATTAGACCACCACCTAAACCACCAACTGACCACCTAAATCAATAGCGTGATTAAAACCTGTCATAGCATTAAGTCATAAATTCATCGTAATATCCGGAAATATATTAGCGGATGCGATGCGTACAGATATAAAAAAGAAAGTCGTAACTGAAACTGGTCTTTAAATCTATAGAGTTGCAAAACGGCTACTGCATTTATGAACCTTGACTGTACCGACTCATGCACATCTGCTTTGCTAATCAAGCATCCTTAACTATTAGTCGGCAGCGGAAGAGTTGTGTTTTATAAAACTTGAACTTTTTCCCGAAGGCGACATAAGCGTGTTTACGATTTCAAGCATCGTGGCATATGTGCCGGCACAAAGCCCCACCACACCGATAACGAGCAGCACTATATCCTTGATGAGCCGAATCTTTCCCGGGCCAAACTTGTTGGGGAAGGATATGCATGCCTCCATGATGGCTGGGAAAATGATGCCGAGCGCAGACAGGCACAACGCGCCGCACAGAGAGATAAACAGTCCCAGCTGTGGCACTGATACCGCCAACACAACTGTAAAAAACAATATATTTTATAGGCCGTATTAAATTGAATATTTTGATGCATTTTAAAATTAATGGTTTGCCCTTTAAAAATAATAGATCCCTATTTAAATAAAGAATATGTTGTTTGGTTGTTACCCTACATAGTAAATGTCCTTAAAAAATTTAACCCTGTTTCGGTCCTGCATGGGTCGTGTCCACGGAATACGTGGTTTGTCGCTCGCTTCTCTCACGAGCAATCTAATAAGCCTATCTTATCTTAATACATATTTGTTAGCTACTATTGTTACATATAACTATTGCCAGCATGGCGTAAAAATTTACCATTTCTATATGCCAAAATAATAGTAGGTACCCCTCTACATTTATCGCGAAGCATAAAATTATATTTAATAAAATAACCCCCACAATTCATGGAAAATGAGCAAACCACTCTTTTACTTTATCTAATTAGGTACTTTACTATAATTATTTTGGAAGCAGTTGTAAACAGTGGAGACATATTAGGCTGTTGATTTGATTTGAAACAGAACAGTTCATCACCATCATATCAGCCGAAAGAAGTCCACTACAGGACAAAGGCCTCCCCCAACGTTCTCCACGAAACAGTTACTTACAGGTAATAAGGCAAAGGAACATCCGTAGCGCATACTCCCATAGCAGGAGGTGTTTGGAGCCGGCGCGCTCCAGGCGCGGGAGCAGGTAGCCCCGCCACACCACCTCCACGGGCACGTAGCATTGCAGACCGTAGCTGATGAAGATGGCAACCGCAAACATCGCGATCACACTCGTGGCCAGCCTGAGACAAAGTCATACACGTCCATAAAACTATAAACTTAGGTGATGGACTACCTCTATCTCAAAAAGCATTATTACGGTTACTATGTGCTGGGCCGGGCGCTATGGTACCCACCCAACACACTAGGTAGCCATTTTTGGACGATATAAAGTTACTACTTATTACCTACTTTTTCTTTTTAAATTCGCAATATACCTACATTTTTATGCAAAGAAAGGAAAAAAACATTACAAACAGCTTTACTCACGAGATCCGCTTTCGCAAACGAGAGAATGTAATAAGTACGATGATGATGTCACACCGGGCGTAACGAAAACAATGGATAATTTCAAGGAGATTCGAATCTCTTTTGTCGCGCGCGCGCTCCCTGTGTAGATCGCATCTTGCAAATTTAGTATGGGAAACGATGAAAAATTCTGTGTCAATATCAGGGGGGTGCGGACAAATGAAGCGGATTAGCGGGAGGAAGTTGCTCATACAAATTTATATGGAGTTTGAGAATGAGAATGTGTGAGTGAGTATCAATTTCGATATACATTTGGCACGATTTTGGCACCCCCTAAAATGATTTTGTTACTCATCCATATGGGAGTAGCTTTTTTTTAAATTCATGGATAATTTAAATAAAAATATTGTGAAGCTATTTGAAGTGCGAATGTAATTTTTAAAGTTAAAACATAATAAATAAATATTAAGCTAAAATATTTAAGAAATATAGGTACCTACTTAGACTTCGCTGTTTTCTCGTGGACCCTACAATTCTAATTTCTCCCACTGGGGAGACCTTTCATCCATACTCCAGTTTGGTCATATTATCCAATTACTAAGTAAGTAGCTAGTAGCTACCCTACACCTACAACGCCTGTGGGCAGCTTTACTGCGCAACCTGCGACCGGACTTTCAAGACCAAGTTTGGTTTCGCGAGTCATATTCAGGCACACTCCAGACGATGGCTGACAGGGTGTCGCCGTCGACGGATGCGTCGAGGAGGACATCACTTCAACTCCGCTCTCTAAGATGATGTATGGTCAACCCTAGCTCAGTCACTTGACATATTTTCATCATTGCTTTGCATTTATTATGGCCTTTTATACGCGTGTTACTGACCCGCTGTTTTGTGGTAAGTCCAGCGTTACAGAGTCCTTGCACTCGGAAACGCAGAAGACATATCCGAGCGATCCCACTGCCACATACAGGAGCACGATGAAAGTCATGCCCACGTTTAGAACGCCGCATGGTTTCCCAAAGGATACAGGTGTTTTCATGTTGTTTTCTAGCGCGATCACCTGTAATACAATTTTCATAGTTGAAAACAACCTAATTAGGTAGGTGTATCTTACTTCTATGCATTCTGGCATACGATTGGAATAATTAGAATAGAAATTGTAGACAAAAAATTGACGTGTATAAATGTACCCAGTATACTCGCATTATTTACAGTTTACCGCAGTAAAAAGTAACCTATATATTATTCTACGATTTAATCCGTTCATGTGTTGAGCAACAAATATCAAAACTCACAAAAAATTTGCATTTAATTTTTAATTAATAGTAAAGGTGTGAAGTGTGATTACAATATAATTTGTAGACTTACCACACCAACGGCTGTGAGCGCAAAAAGCGTGGTACCGAAAAAGAGCGGGAAAGTGTAGATTGATCCCCATAAATCTAGGGGTTCTGTAGATTTCTTGCCCGACAGGAGGTAATACACCACGATGCCGAGGCCCACAAAGGTTAAGATGTTGGCGAACGTCGACCAAGGAGCCAGCAACTTCAGATTGCGGATGCAGTTGAAGGCAAGCAGTGGCCCCAAGATAATTAACATGTGTATTTCTATTGACATTTCGTAGTACGGATCGCATATCTGTAAAAAAAAATTAAAAGTTTGTTTAAATCTTGAAACATGAGCGTAGATAAAACAATTTAAAGTAAATAGCTGTGTCCCGCTGGCTCCGCACGCGTATAAAAGATTTTTCCGAAGTTTCATAAAAATCTGTTCCGTAGTTTTTGCGTGACAGAGTAACAAACATACATTCGCCATACCTACATCCAAACATCCAATTTCGTGTTTTTAATTAGGATAGGTATTGATTGCAAGTAAAAGTATTTATTTGCTTGGTTTCGAGGAATTAGCTACAAACCAATTAAATATATATTTAGCGAAGTAAGTGGGTACCTATCACCTATCATATTGCAAAAAATCCTACAAATACACTTACCTACCCAAAAATCTTGATGAAAGCTTAACACAGACCTGTAGGTAGTGTGAGAGTAACTTCTAATTTGGCATTAGACAAGTGTATCTAGGTATAAGCCCACTGACCTGGTTTTCCTTGGAGTTTCCCAAGGTTTTCCCTTATGACAGCTTATTAAATAATATGTCGATTTGAAGATTAATTCCAGGGATATTCGTTACTGAGTACCCTTAGCCTTGAGCGCCAAAATGGCGTTAATAAAATAGACACGAAATTCCACAGCATGGCAAGGATGTCCAGGGGTAAATATAACCAGATCAGTGTACTGTCGACCGCACGTCAGTGGAATCAAAGCCAGTGGAAACTGGTCTCTCTTGGTACTGAAACTCCCTAATAGGCTAGGCCAGCTGAAGGTCATAAACTCAAAGTGTTTCCGCTGACGTGCGGTCGGCTGTACGATCCATATTCTACACAAAGCTAACCTTTTTTATATTTTCGGCGATGAATACTATGTACACGCAACAGATGCCTAGCTGGTAGAAAACAAGGAATATGTCGACGATAATCGCAGCGGAGTTCTTGAAGCGGCGTAGCACCTTAGGGCCTGCCTCCAGTGCCGCTGTCATTGACGCCGGGTAAGTCAGCAATGGAACGCGCAGCCGCTTGCATGAGGCGTATTGGACGCGTACCTAATATAAATTAAATGAAAACATTTTGCTGGGATGTAAATAGATATATTTAAAATCCTCGTAGAATTTTTTGGTGTGCGGAGGTTTACCAGAGAAGTTCAAGAAATAGTTCGTTGATTCGATCAACCGAATCAATCTTCTTAAGTTTTTGGATATCTCTATGTGTCACACTACGTCGCTTACGCACACATAGACCGTAAACAATGTCAGCGATGCAATGTGCAAGCAATCTGTGACTATATTATTATTCACTCAACCGGCATAAATTTCTACGGGGAATATACATTACTTTTAAGTACGTACATATACTACCGTCTGTGCTCTCCTGAAGTTCAAAAAATAAAAAAATAAGCACAGCGCTCACCTGGCGGAGAACAGAGCAGTTCCAATTAATAAGTCTTCAAAAATTTTAGATTAAATTGTAGTTAATTAGGTATTCAAAAGTTTTTAAAGAGGCGCACTTGCTCATCCACCCAACATAAATGCGCAAAAACGACTTCTTTGCGTCCACATTTTAATTTAGCATCATCCACTACTTACCAGTTTTTTTGGTTATCTATTAAGGGGCTATGATATCTCACAGCGGGTCGGATGATCCGTCGCTATTTCAACAATACTGTATCATTCATTTTGTAATAAATATGCAGTAAAGTAGAAGACTTTTACTAGTTATTCACGATTTCGAAAACACAGTTCGTTAAAATTTTCTCAATTAAAAAAAATTCCAAAGTTAACCATTTTAAGAATTTATTTTCGCTACTTTTATGTAATAAAGCTACGTACAATCACCATATTTTGAGTACTAACTGTACTTACTAATATGCAGATCACATAACATTTGAATTTACAAAATACACATAACTTTCGGCAAAAAAAGGAAAAACCTAAATCTAAGCGTTTTTGAGCCAGCCCAACTTGAGCCGCATGGCATCTCCCTACCCCGCGTCAGTCCCGCTCTGCCAGTGGCACGGGGAACACGTGTCGCTCGCCGCCATCCAGCTGTCACTCCCGTCACACGTCATTTATTCAAATTATATTTTGAAATAGGGTAGCATCTTTGTTGCTATCCTAGTGTTTTTTGGAATACAGTCTCCTTGACTGAAAAATGACTGGATGTTTGTTTGTAATTTGTTTCGATACTTGGTTGTTTGACTTGACAGAACAAAAATAGACGACGACGTGTAGACAGAAGACTACAAAAGAAATTTTCTGAAGATAATATTTATTTTCCAATATCTTTCTTACAAAAGAAATTTTCTGAAGATAATATTTATTTTCCAATATCTTTCTTAATAATTTCCCGACCGTTTAGTATAATAACGAATTTTTTAAAATGGGAAACCAAGGTAACAAAAAAAGAAAAGACTTGGTTGGCGTAAAAAAAAAGGCAAAAACTTGAGTAAAGCACTAAAGTGAGTATAATTTATTTGGTAAAGAAAATTCACATCGGGTTAAATTATTATACGTAATCATAAATGTACTTATCTTTCTCAAATTAGATTACGACGATCAGGGGCATCCAAAAATAACCATGGCTCTGACAAGGAGAATGCTCCGAATAAAACAGATGTTAACATATATAACAACATAGAAAAGTAAGTTCTGAAGCAACATTTCGATTTCGGGATTATCCAATTTATGAGTACTAATAACATAACACGGCTGATAGGTAGACTTCTAGGCGGTGGTAGATAAAAAAAATTGACGTTGTATAAATGTACCCAGTGTACTTACATGCAATAAAATATTTTTGACTTTGACTTTGACTGTGTCGTAAGGCAAGGCAACAACACTCGTCCATATATGATTGTTCTCTCTCAATAAAATTAAATTTATAATTTAATTCAATATGTACAGTTTATTGCACATTTAAAATTACAGACACAAAAAGAGAAAAACAGATACAGTAATGTACATCTAGACGGTCTTATCGCTAAGAGCGATTTCTTCCAGACAACCTTACTTTTTAATAATTAATTTATAGGTACCTAATATAATAAAATTTATAATTATTTTTTATAATCTGTACTACTAATAAAAAAGAGGTAAAGTTTGTATGGATGTTTGGAATGGTAGATGGATGTGTGTTTGAAGTAATCATTGTAACTACAGGAAAGATCTCAATAATTGTTTCGCTGTTGGATAGTTAATACTCTCTGTGTGAACATAGGCTAATTGGTATTGGGTTTTTTTAAAAGGATCGGCCACAAAATGTGTTAAAATGAAGTACCTAAGTCGGTAAATATTTTAGGAATTCATCAATGTTTCTCAGGGACGTAGGCACAGATTAGATAATAGTTGTCGTAGGCGTTAGTAAGTAAATGACATTTGAAATCGTACAAATATTGAATCGAGAAAATAAAGGCGCAAAATTAGAAATAACACGTATTTATTGATAAACAAATAAATTAATTATGCACTAAACAAAATATATCTCCATGGCTACCAAAATGTACGCAAATCGGTGGCTTTCCATAATAAGAAAAAAAGAGTTCATTGAATGTAAAAAATAGAAGACTTTATTTATTATTTAGCAAAGAGTACTAACACTAGAAGATTCAATACATTCAGTTCCATCTGATCTGGTGGTACCTATCACGGGCGCCTGATTTATTTTAATAATCATCCGTGTGTATTTCAGAGTGCCAATGCCATTTCCTTTGGAAAAAAATACAAAGTGTTTGAACATTGATTCCTTGATGAATCACGACGTAAATGATAAAACTGAACACAACATTGAAAGTAAAACGTGAGCTTGCAATTATTTTTCCTTTTTTCATTGATGAGTGTTTCACTTGTGGTACTTGTAGTGTAGCAAATTTTTTTTCATCACAAAGGGACAAATTCAAAGGATCAGACTGAAAATAATGTAACAAGTGGCTCATAAGTCGTTTTTCTGCTAAGCTGGATTACACATCAAAACATAAATTACGCCTTACTTTTCAGGAATATTTGACAAAAACTCGATTTAAAAAATTCTTACATTTGCAGTTGTGGCATTAAAATTAAATATTTTTCCCGCGGGAAAAGTTTACCGCGGTAAATAGTTGCCTATATGTTATCCCAGGATATAAGCTATGACTGTACCAAGTTTCATCAAAATTAAATATTTTTCCAGCGGGAAAAGTTGCGGACCAGGACGCGGGCGCAAACACGCGTGACAGGAAAACCGGCCTAAATGTATTAAATTTTGCTTACCAAATGTAAGACATGTAGAAAATAATATGACTTTAGGTACATATAGACTAGAATTTATTAAAAGTATTGTGTTCCTTGGTATAACTATAGATTCATCTTTTCAATGGGGGCCCCACATAGCTTCACTAGCTGGCATACTAAGTTCGGCCGCCTATGCCGTTAGAAAAATTTGACAATTACTGATATTGCTATCGCAAAATTAGTATATTTCAGCTACTGCCACAGTAACATGGCATAAGGCATCTTACTGTGGGGTCGAGCAGCAGATATAGTGACCATTTTTATTTTGCGAAAGAGAGCTAGGTATTAGCTGGATCTATAATCTGCGTTGTAGTCATTAAGAGAAAAGTTTAAAGAAATAAATATACTAACCGTATCCAGTCAATATAGATTTGAGAATATTTTGTTTAAGTAAACCCGCTGTAAAACCACAGCCGCCTGCTGGTGATGTCCGGATGGATGATGAGGGTTTCACTATCGTACAAACTACCAGGAGATATATATATCTATCTTGAATATGAAGCACACAAAGTTTAAAAATCACATTATGTAACAATTTGTTATTACTAGTAGTTCCGTGAGAACAGTAGACCTCGCCAGCCCTTATAAACCAAACCTAAAAGAAACCAACAAAAGTCAACTTTGGAAACAGAAAAAGTACCTACTAAAGTGACAAAAATTTGCACTTTAAAGCTTAATATTTCGCAAACGGATCCCTGAATCGAAAAATGTTTATCACACACCCGCGATATTTTTGAAAGACCCATCCAACGATACCCCACACCATGGATATCACGCGGAAAAAAATAATTTTCCATTTTACGTATGCAGTTCTATGAACATAATTTATTTTTTCAACTTTCTTAAGTCGATCCACTATTACTCAAAAACTAATAGAACCTACTTAGCCGTAATAGTTTTCCTTGTAACTACGTTATATATGCTACTGCCATGAATTTTTTCACATTTCCAGAAGCAACCGTTTAGCTGGCAGGGGGGGGGGGGACACGTGACTCTAACAAAAATTACCGCTTTAAAGCTTAATATTTCGCCAACGGATTCCTAAATCGAAAAAATGGTATTCACACACCAGAAATATTTTTGAAAGACCTATCCAACGATATCCCACACTATGGGATTCACAAGAAAAAAAAAGTTCACTCCCACTTTGCGAGTATGGTAGGTACTCTAAAAAAAATGTTTTTCAAAATTTTATTCTACTCATTATGTAGGTTTAATTAATTTATACATATGCCAAATTTTCGTCAAAATCGGTTGAAAAATGCGACCTGTAGAGAATTACAGACAGACAGACAGACAGACAGCCGGACAAGAGCATTTTTGGCCAGTCTCGAAACGTAGACGCTTCGCTCGCTCGGTCAATAAAATAGACGATTCTTTGAATGACAAAGACGCCTGATATTAATGTTACTTGGTGATGTGGTACTCCTATGCTATAAAGTATGTTGATATTGACTGTAAATAAATTATTAATACATAGTGTTTTTTTTATTAAGAACCATCTTGGACGGTCAATATTGTGTAGCTTACCCTACATAAATAGTGCGAGTGAGATAGGTGCGCTGACGGCGGCGGTGGGAGAGGCATGCGGGGGGGAAATTTGAATTTGAGCTGACATACCATCGACTCTTAATAGTCTTGTCACCGAGTAATTTCATTTTGTCGCATTTGCCCCAGTTGACGTTACCAAAAGAAAGAATAGGTAGGTACTTTCCGGTGGTAGCGTCCGAACTTTCCTACCGTTGGGTTATTTGGGTTATTACCTATGAAGTTGCCGATTCTCGTATGGAGAAAATTAAGAAGATTGCATTTTTCATACAAATTATTTTGCATTATAGTTTATATCAACGAATCTTCGAATTTAGGTACGGGCTAGAGATCCTAGCTCCATGAAATAATGCGATATTTTGTGTGTATGACTTAATAACATTAAGCTAAGCACAGAACATCGGAAAAAGATCGCTACGCTCCCGATCTGTGAAGCTAAGTATCGCATTTCTTATTCCGCGTGAGACTCTAAATGCACTGTTTTCAACCATTAATAAAAACATATTAAAAACAAATAAATTTAAAAAAATTAGTACAGTAAATGATTAGAATAGTCTATTTTTGAACAAACACAAAAAAATATTGTTTTGAATAAATAAATATATAATTACATAAAAAAATTACATGTAAGAAAAAACAGCAACTTCATAGGTAGGGACCTAATCTAATATTATGCTCTCAACATACTCACCAACACGTGCAGACAGTGGGTAATGATGATGCCGATGACTACAGTAGAGATGACGCCGGTGACGAGCCCGGCACGCGAGAAGGCCTGCGGCATTGCCAGTATTCCCGTTCCCAGGCTACATTTCAGTAAATGCACCAGTGTTTCGAAGTTACTGCAACGCAAACCAGATAGTATAAGAATTCTACGATTGTTTAGACATTGCTTGATTTTTGCATTTAGTCGCTTTTATTCATCATCATAATAATAAAAGCCTGTAGACGTCCACTGCTGGACAAAGGCCTCCCCCAGGATCTCCACGACGACCGGTCCTGCGCTAACCTCATCCAGCCGGGTCCCGCGACCTACACCAGATTGTCGGTCCACGTCGTGGGAGGCCTGCCTACACTGCGTCTTCCGATACGTGGTCGCCACTCGAGAACCTTTCTGCCCCAACGGCCGTCAGTTCTACGAGCGATGTGCCCAGCCCACTGCCACTTCAGCTTCGCAATTCTTTGACCTATGTCGGTAACCTTGGTTCTCCTGCGGATCTCCTGATTTCTGATTCGATCTCGCTTTTATTCACTGTATCAAAATGTAGAAAATGTCCATATTCGATATCGCATCACTGTTGCAATCAACTTAACAGTATTGGTTGGATATCTAGGAAACGACTGGCCTTACTAACAATTTAGGATTAAGAGCTACTTTTACAGGCAGCAGTTCCTATGCTATGCGCAAAAAAATATGTTCTATGCACATTACATACATACTTACTTTGTTGCTCCAGGAACATGTCTATGGAGATGTGGATCGTATTCGCCATCATCGGGTTCATTTCTGAGGAAGATATTAATGATTAAGAGATGTTTTTATTTTATATTTTACTCTACATTGTGCTAGGTAGAGCAGGTTCAAAAGTAGGTAGGTTTAAGTACTTAAACCTTTCTGAACACGATGCGAAATATGTCAATAATTTTATAGGTAAATAGTTCGTATAAGCATACCTAATTGTTTTATTTCTTAATACTCTACCTAATACATTATAATATAGGTACGAACATTATAATTATACTGACTAATCAGAACTGCTATTCTTTTTCATAAAATACCTACAAATACTTACGTAAAATCGCAAAACTGCAGGAACGCAAAATCGCAACGCAGCAAAATTGAAAAATAATCAGGTAGATAATTGAACATAACATAGGTAAGGACAAAAAAGGGTCAAACAATATAATTAGAGAGGCACTAATGTTTTCTATAAAAAATACTTTAAAATAAAATAATTAATTTAGCTTTTTTAAAATAAAATAAAAATAAATAAACGAGCTTTAAATAATTTACACTCACGTACCTATCCGTGTTTTAACTAGAAGAATTATTATTGTAAGAAAAGGACCATAGAATTCTGAGCTTTGAACTTTGACAGATATTATGATGAGGTGACTATTGTACGTACTTATTGATGGTGAACTTTTGGCCTTGTGTTTGTTCAACGTTCAACACATTAAACATCACATTATTTACTAAAATAATAATATAAATGACGAAAAATATTAAGTTTTTATTAATCAAAATGCCAGTACGCCTCAGTAGGTACCTACTACATTATATTTATTATGCTAGTCGTATAACAAAAGCGGCAATCTGCTTTTTAATGATTTCCGGTTGGACTTACAACTTTCTTGTTATTGTACCAAGACCAAAACTCGACTGGAAAAACGACATTGCCGCCTTAGTATTGTAGACTCATTAATAAGTAGCTATACCTACATTTTTCAATGGCACATTTTGTTTAGGCGGATACTCGTGGGCAGGTATTATTAACCTTCAGTGTCTATCTACGTACATACGTACTTACTTAGCAACGTCTGTATGTGGATCATCTTCTGACTGTAGATCAAGTACCTCCATTTTTTTCGCCATGGCAAGATACCTGCAAATAAATTTCCAATCAGGCCGAAGAAATTAGTCACCTACTTAATATTTTTTAAAGTTTCCTAGCAAGGAAATCAGAGCGAAAATAGAGCTGAGCATAGTACGGTCGAACGAACGTCAGTGGAAACAAAACCAATATAAAATATATTTTATCTCATGATATCTCATAGTAGTGAAACTCCCTAATAAGCTAGGCCAGCTCAATGTCAAAGCGTTACACTGACGTGCGGTCGACTGTACATTATAACAGAATGAGGAAGCGGAAACAGCCAATGAGTATTTTAATCTATTCTACATCAGAGTAGAGCTGAACCAAGAAGGTTTTATCCTCCATGAGCTGAACCTATGGCCGACCACAACGTCATTCATTACATCATAAAGCAAAAGATCCCTTTTCGAAACGTTATTCACTACTAGCTGACGCCCCGCGACTACGTCCATGTTAAAAAGTATTTTCTGCCTATTTTTCTTAATTTTTCTTTCCGTAAGAACCTTCTACACAGTATTAGAAACGTTTTAAAAAAAGATGAATTACATAATTATTACATAAATTATGTCAATAAATTATTCTAATAGTTATAGGTCATAGAGTTAAGATCTCATTGGTGGGTTCTCGCGGACCCCTAATTTTTTTGATTTAAGGGTACCACCTACATAAAATAACATAAGGCATTTGATTCAAAACTTTACAATATGCGCATCTATGTAATTGCTTCTGAACGAAATTAATAGTTTAGTCGAATATGTATTTAGTTTTACACATTTTCAAAAGTTGATTAAATCTGATTTATAGGTACTTATTACTCAAAAAGTAAATTTTTAATGCAACCCATACCTTATCATTAATCATTATTTCTGTTTATTTAATGCACCCTAAGAAGTCTAAATGAAAGATCGTTGACATCCGCTGGGAATGACATGCATAGGAGTCGTATCATTAACAATTTGCAAGCTAAACTTTTGTTGAACGTTACTTTTAATAAATTATTATATACTTACAGCTGAAGGAAATCCTGTACAGTAGGAAGACAATCTCAAACAGGATATTCTAATACCAGGCGAGTGTTCGAGAGGACTCTGCATGTGATGGAACGGAGCTAGTTTTCACGCCAGAATGACCCTCTCCTCTCGTTACTCAATCAAAAGATGTTAAATGAATGCGGGCCTATTCTGAACGCATAAATCTTTATTGTGTCCACTTCAAATCGACCTCTAATTTCTGCAGAACAATATTAGTTATGATCCAGAGTTCATGACAATAATTGCAACACTACTGCAGTACCTAGGTAGGTACACTTTTGTAGTTACTTAAATTACCTACCATTGTAATAAAAGTAGTGGGTCGTTTATGCCAGGTGTCGCAAAATTCAACGACAACCCTTCAACTGATATTGAGACAGCTCATGGCTATATCTAAATATGACATCAGGAAAAAGTCCATAAGATATTCGCAATTGGTTTTTAATTCATGAGTCAGGCAAAAATATTTTCCGTGAAAGAATATAGGTAGGTATTTGTTTCAAGTTTTATTTTGAACTGTAATCAGTAGGTAGCTTATCATTATGGAGTCCTTGTGGCATTCGAAAAATTGCTCTTTAGGCTGTGGATTTTCCGGAAATTCATATAGGTACTTTTAAGTTGGAATATTTCGAAAGACTTTTTACGGGTTTTATTTTTGATTATCTGATTAGTCATGATGTCGACACTACCTTTTGAAGGGTTGGCTTTGAATTTTATGGGAAACCGTATATAAATACAGATGTAACGACTTCCAGATTCCACCAGCCAGTAGGGCCACTGGAGATCTATGAACTAGTAGCTGTACCTATATCGCATACAAATGATTGCCTTGCAATTGAAAAAAGGTCATAATGCTTCGAATCTTTACATTTCTAGAAATGTTTTTAATAATACTAAGTTGGTGTAATGTAGGTACATATGTTATAAGTTTAAAAAATCCAAAATTCAAAATGGGTCAAATTCGGTTCAGTGATTTTGACGTGTCAGTCCTATGCGTGCATAGAGTTAAGATCTCTTTGGTGGGTTCTTTTTTTTGATTCAAGTATGCGTGTCACCCAGAGAGTTGTTAGTATACATAGAGCGCGCGTTAGCAAGTCTGAACTGTAAGCACGGGTCTGAACAGTCTCGAAATGTTCGGGGCGACGCTACTAGTCACAACACGTCAGTAGCGCTGATTGTTGCTCTCGCCGGTATTTATTTAGATTTGGAGTAATCATGGTGAAATGTGCAGTGCCAAGCTGTAAACACGATTCACGGAAAAGAACGATTTAGAAAAAATCTCAATAGAAGCCCATAGAACACCTGCTTACACTTGGCACAATGGGCAATGAGCGATGCGCGCGCTCTATAGCTAGTATACTAACTTCACCACACCACCGGTCCTCCGCTCTCCCAAACCATGCGCTACCGCTCTTAGAGTATAAGCTAGCTAAGCTTATGTATTCGCGAAAGGTTCTCGAGTGGCGACCACGTATCGGAAGACGCAGCGTAGGCCTCCCACAAGGTGGACCGACGATCTGGTGAAGATCGCGGGACCCGGCTGGATAAGGTTAGCGCAGGACCGGTCGTCGTGGAGATCCCTGGGGGAGGCCTTTGTCCAGCAGTGGACGTCTACAGGCGATATGATGATGATGAAGCATAAGCATACTCTAAACTACCGCTCCATCTGGCGTTCCATGCTGCGTCTGCTCCAGAACTTGTCCTCAATCGCAGACGACTTTTGTTTAAAACTGAAACTAAGTAGGTGTAACTACTTAATAATTTTTTTGAAAAGTTACAAGTAAGTATCCGTTTTTATGTACTACCTACCTACGTAGGTGTGTATACTGTGCCAGTGGGTACCACCTGAAGTGCATAACACAACACTTTAATAGAGTTTTTTCTATTATGTAGGTAGGTCAAAATGACGCCTTAGCAAATATTTTAGCAATACACTAATAATAAATTTATTTTGGTAATTCTGTCATTTGGCGTGATTGACGTGTGTCGAATTTCATATAGTAGGTTCCTATTCTAAACAAAATTAAGATTGAGTCATAAATTATTAATGTTAGTTTAAATGATAAGTACCTACATCAGGTGAACAGCATACATAGCAACTAAGGCTTTTGTGTAACGTAGGCGCTTTTGTTATAGGGCTTTTATAGTAATATTATCAGGGCTTGAATCGATTGATCATTCAGTGCTGTGAAATTATAAACGTGTGCCATTATGATTCATCAAATATTTTCTCCCCCACCGACGTCAAATTCATTTTCAGCACAAACAAAAACCTTTTACAATTGAATACCAAGCGACATTGAAATAGGTACCTAATGTACCAAGCGAGAAAATCAAATGAGTTCAAAGATCTCAAAGTAACTGGAGCAAATCTATTGTCGATCTCAGTACCACAACGTAACAACGCCATCGACTGTATCGCCATACAATATCTAATAATACGGGTATCGCTATAGAAATTCCAGAATCGATTATATGTACACTGGTGCATTTTATCATGCGCTTCTCAACTCGCGCTAGACGCATGCGCTAGCCTACGGAGACGCACACACAAATTGGCACAAAAATCACATCGATCTGAAGAGACGTTCGCACGTTGCAGCGGTTCGAAACATACTGAGACTGAACTGAAATAAACCCCGTGGACCCAAATGAGAGGTTCACTGAGTAGCTCCCCTCAGCGCGATGCGATGGGGTCAGGGGAGAGCTCAGCGCGGCGGATTTTTAGACGTCAATTAATAAACGTTTTTAAGAGAATTGCGATTAAGTTCAAATTTGCACGAAGTTGTAAATTATATCCTGCGGACAGGGGGTGGCGTAATGCTCGCGCTCTCGCTTTTCAACTTTATTCCAACACTTTTTAGACGATTTACAAATGAATAATAGTAAATTCGCCACGCTGCTCACCGAATAGTCTGAGCTGAACCATAAATTGGTATTATTTGGTTGTTATACTAAAAAAGTTAAAAATGAGTTGATGTCCCCCTTCCTTTTCCGTCTACTGTGTGTGCCCAGGCGGGCGGCGCGGCGGCCTTAAGGACGCACTAATGCTTACCTACCTATACTTGTATTTTGTACAGTTATAGGTATTGAGTTGAATAAATAAATTCATTAAAACAACATAGGTTCAAGCGGAAATGCGCATGAATCACATAGATCAGCCACAGACAGATTTTTGCAGAATAGGTATATACAGGGTGTAACATTTAGATGGGTCAGTACGGGGAAGTCCGAAACTATAAGAGATACGGTGATCTGTTCTCAGGGACCATGTCATCGATTTTAGTAAAAAGAAAAACTGCATTCATAGATTTTTTTAAAACTCATACACTACTCGGGAATCGAACCCGGTGACCTGGACACTTTGTAAAAAATTTATGTACGTTATTTTATTATGGCTTTGATTGTGTAGGTTATAAGGAGTAAATGTTGCTAACAAGTTTTTTTTCAAAATATCCAGGTTCGATTCCAGAGTAGTGTATGAGCTTTTTTTAAAATCTATAAATGCAGTTTTTCATATCTTTAAAATCGACGACATGGTTCCTCAGAGCATATTTTTCAATCTCTTATAGTTTTGGTCTTCCCCATACTGACCCATCTAAATGTTACACACTGTATATTGGTCTAACATAAATCATTCCTTACACAGCTTTTTATAATGGAGGCAGTATATTTCTCCAGCACTTGCATGCGCCGCAATGCGAAAACTACCCATACCTAAATCTTGGAAACGAAAGTAGGTAATGTCGATATTCTCGTTGCTATGGAAATAACACGATACTTTTATTGAGCGTGTAGACCCACCGTACCCCTGGCCGCACCTCCTATGGTACGGTGGGTCACGGGTGGGTGTCTGCGTACTCTTCGTTACCCCCCGTTGCTAGGTGCCGTGCCCGGCCCTCGCCGAATAATTCTCGTTTTTATTAGGGCCTATTCACACGGTGTATTTTATACGCGCCACTGAATTATTGAACGGTGCAGATGTTTACTGGCAAATATCGTTTAAAGCGCGTATACGCGCGTCGTCCGTCAGCGTGTATAAAATACGCCGTGTGCATGGGCTATCTGCTAGCTGTTGTCCGCGACTTTGCCCGCGCGATATCCTCTGTAGTGCGGGATAAGATTTTTACCGAAAATTATTTTATGTGTATATTATGTTTTATTTTATTTTTAGAATTCAAGTAGGTGAAATGTAACGATGTAAATAGTATATTTTTAGGACCAGCTCATGAAGCCCTTTCATATAGTTTGCGGTCACAAAGTTCGGCGCAGTGGAAGTGTTGGTTGTTGTGCTGGGCCCATAACCTGTTGAAAATTTGTGACATTGAACAGCTCGATAGGAAAAATAAAAGAGAAAAGTTTCGGAACGGCATGTATTCAATTGAGACAATCGAATCGAATAGACATTTCCACAATAAAATATACATACAATAAATAACTACATTAACTTGAAACTTTTTTTAAAGATTGGCCTCTCAATAATACAGCAGCTTACTTGACATCACGAGTTCACAAATAGACAGTGACGTTGACACTTGGAGCGTCAGTGTTGCTGCCTCTTCTATTTCCAACATTTAAAAAATACATTCAAAAATTGTCATAAAATTTATTGGGACCACAAAACTTGCCCTTGGTCACAGGGGGCGAGACACTCGATGTTGTCAATGGCGTTGACTACCAGCATTTAAACAGCTGTGTGTGAATTGGTCCAACATTTATTACATTACTTACATATAAATTATACATCCTTGTGACATCAAGAATACACTAAAAACATATTACTTATGCAAATGAAATTCCTCTTGCTGCCCTTTAATAAAAACTTCGGGTCTACAATTTTATATTTAAAGGATTATTTCTTTCTCACCACCTGATTACGGGTGTTTTCTCGAAGACCATTTTATACCTCTAATTGACTGATTCTTAATCAAACATATATAATTATAGCAATTCTGCCATCATCTTACAATCAACAACAAAACAATTACATCTTACAACTACCTAACCATCTGGTATATTCAGTTTGACGACCACTTTTTAATTAGGCCTAGGTTTAACCCTTACTCAATGTGAACACTTCTCGTTCTCACTATACTTCTATCTTCTATATAAATAAACCTTTTTTATATATTTTTGCAAAACAATGGACATAATATCAGTAAGTCTAAGTCGTCAAATTAAGAAAGGGTTTATTTAAATACTTTTGTCCAAAATTGAGGTAACTCAGTACAGCCGCAGTCTTTTTTGCGTGAAACGTCTTTGTGAAACCGTAGTTAGTTTTGTTTCTCAATACAAATAAAAACGAGTGCTGCTTTGTAAATCATTTCGTGTCGGGGTTTCCGAAAATAATGGTGATGATTTTATAAAAGTGCAGACGTTTCCAAATAAACAAAACTATGGGCATAAATCATAAATTTCGACAAGAAACTACGGAATATAATTAAGGTAGGGGCCAGGGCAGCCCAGAAAAGTTGACTGGTCCACCGAGGCCGGCGTCGGCTTCCAATAGAGTCATGATGACCGCCATGGCTGCTTCGCCATTGCCGTCCAACCCGAGATGCGGTAATGGGGGGGACACTGGGGGAGGGGTGCCGGGGGGGAGTGTTTCTTGAGTCTCGGCAGGAGAAGACGGATTCTCTCCGACGGCGGCGATCAGGGGCACGTTGTTCAGAACTTGAGTGTATTCAGCCATGTCGCCGCAAAGGATGTCCGCAAGAGATGCCTGCACATAGAGATTTGATGGCTATTTGCCGTGCAATTTTGAATAATGTTTATTCAAAATTATATTAATATTTATGCAATTTTATAATATATAGCAAAATATTTATTCAAAATTTGTTGCACGGCAATTAAAGGTGATCGTACACTTCTCAACGCCGAAAGAATCGAAATTTAGAATTGCATGAAATCCTATGAAACGTCGCTCTTATCCGTGCCGAATTCCGCGTCCGATTCGGCGCCGATAAGTGCGAGGTTTCAAAGGATTTCATGCAATTCTAAATTTCGATTCTTTCGGCGCAGACCAGTTGCAGTAACAATAGTAAAATATTATTAAGTATAACAGTAGTTATCATCAACAGCCTATTAACATGTCCCCACTGATGGGGCTCAGGCCTACCCTCTCAACGAGGGTGTTCGGACTATAGTCCACCACGCTAGCCCAGTGCGGGTTGGTGGACTTCACATGCGCCTAAGAATTTCTTCTTCGGCGTATGCAGGTTTCCTCGCGATATTTTTCCTTCACCGTTTGAGAGCAGTCAGTAAAATGTACTTAAGTTTCGAGAAAAAACCCATTGGTCCGTGGTCCCATGGCCCCGCCGGGGATCGAACTTCGGACCTTTCGATATGATAGGCCGCGCCTTATCCCCGACGCCACTGACGCTCTAACACATATAACAGTAGTAATATATTATTTTATTATATTTTGTTGTCTTGAACATACTACTTTAAGATGCTCTTAAAACATAGGTAGCTACTTACTTGTTGGTTTAAAACTACATCTTGCAATTGGAGCAGGTCGGCCGGGAGTTCCGGTGAGAATTCGGCAGAACTTCTCAAAACTTCCGCCGCTATAGCACTTCCGATCTTGTGCGACTCGACATGCGAGTCGATGAGTCTTTGCATTTCCACGTCCGTCTCTGTAATGTCACCAGGATATTTCAATAGGCCCTAAGCGATTTAGTCTCCCCACACTGGGGCGGGGGCAGTTCGGCGACATACAGATGGAATCAGAGTAGTTTTAGACAAATGACGTCAAAAAGAGAATATTGTATTCCAATTCTGAATAACGAATTTTTATTTATTCATTCAGTACTTGTCGCAGCCAGTGATGGAAGCGCCCATCTGGGCAACTTCACTTCAACCTCACGAAATAAAACTAATCAGTGTCAAAAGCGTTCCTAACGGATGCAAGGCTTAGCACTGAACTGTAGTAAGGCGGCGATCACAATAGATCAGCAATGGTCGCAGTGATACAAGGCTCGATAAGTCTTGAAAGAGTCACCACAAATAATAATGTCGCGGCCAGACTTTGTGTGCTCGGAAACAATCATTTACTGAATAAGCTATGTTTGAACAATTATAATAGTTTGCACTAAAAAATTAATAGTAACAACTAAATATTATAATAGTCCCCACTTGAATATGAACAAATTGGCATAGTGTAAGAAATTATTATTATTTACACTATGAAATTGGTGAACTTTCATCCAGCAGTTCGTGGCAAACTTGCATGTAAATAAAGTATGTTAATATATCAAGAGTACATGATAACAAGTAAGAATGACACAGAAGTATACTGTTTTAAACATCATGGTTCGAATTCCCCTCGGGCGCCCACCAAAGAGATCGTAGCTCCATGGTTTTAAACAAAATTAGTGACACTTATCATATATTTAAAACATTTTGTAACATTATAGTTTCCTAAGATCATATATTTTTCCTTTCTTGGCGTGGACTTCGATCAATTAGTAACAGTGACATATCTGTCATTTTAGAGAATGATGCTACATGCGCCAAAGATAAGAATTTATATTCTAAGGCCTGTGTGAAGTCCACCAAAAAACGGAATCTTTTTATTAAGGGTCGAAGTGTCGCCAGGTATTCCTAGCCCTCTAAGAAGATAAGATTACATCGAATTAACTAGAGCGCTTTAGATAGATTAGCTCGAATAGATAGAGTAACGCAGCGTAGGCAGGCCTCCCACAAGTTGGACCGACGATCTGGTGAAGGTCGCGGGACCCAGCTGGACGAGGTTGGCGGGAGACCGGTCGTCGTGGAGATCCTTGGGGGACGCCTTTGTCTAGCAGTGGACGGGCTGATAATGATGATGATTAACTAGAGAGTGGTTTTATGTCAAAAACTGATAAAAGGTGGCTGTGATCTTCTTCCCGTGGAGTCTTCATGCATATACGTTTTGGAGATTGGACTGACGACGAGTCCGCCCTCCATTATTATCGTAAATCGTCATAATGTACTCACTCTGTTGGTACACGTCGACGGAAGCCTGCGCGGAATCGTGCATTTGCAACGCGTGTGTATCCGTCACTACTGTATTGTTAGCTACCAAGCATTCTACGTCTTTCGTCCATGGATTCCTGCAAAACGACATTGTTTTATCAAAATCACAATGTTTTTTTTATTAGCCAAAAAAACGCATTATGATAAAATTAATTAAAATGAAGAAACAAATAGATAGAGATGTTTATAGAGAGAGCTTGTCTTACAGCTATGCACCCATCTCCCGATCACCCTGTATAAAAAAATAACGTACTTAAACGGTTTGAAATGCGACTGTATTCGCGCCAACGAGTTATCTTTCCGGCGGAACGAGTAGGGTGGCGTGTGGAGCGACTCGCGCCGCAGCAGCGCCTGCCTGTGCGTGCGCGCGACTCCGCCCAGCTCCGAGTCGCTCACGTACTCGTACAGACTGGTCCCGAGCAGCTCCTGCGGCAGGAACCCGAGCGCCACCGTCACCCTGCAGTATGAAACATCAACTTAAAACATCATATTGACTGGCCTCTATAATACTGACAAGTTTCATCAAAATCGGGGAGGAGTTAGAGACAACTTATAAAACGCGGGCGGGACCGCGGAACACAGCTAGTCGTACAATAAGGGCCGACTTACCTTTGGTCGACGAATAAGAACTTTCCATCGGTGGCATGTCTAGATACGTATTGTAGGGGCCTCGTGGGGGCGGTGAGGGGGCCGTCGTAGGGCGCGGGGAGCAGGTCGGCGAGCACGCGGCCGACCGCCACCAGGCACGACACGTTGCACGCGTCGCCCTCCTCGCCGCTCTCCGGCGCGCTGCCGGCGGCGCCGCCTTCGCACATGTCAGAAGTAGCCAACGATTTGAGATAACCTGCACACACAATAATACCCAGTTGAATCCATAATGTGTAGGTATACAGGGCGTCCCGAGGCCATACCACACGGAGGGAAAGTACATTAAATATTGATTATAGGATATTTTGCTGAAAGAAGACACCGTTTTATTTTTAATAATAAGTAGAACTGCATTCACAGATTTTTTATAAATCACCTGCCTCAACGAGGAATCGAACCCGCTAAATGTGAGAAAAAAACAATATGTATTTTATAAATAAAGGTCGAAAGGGTTAATCATAAGTATTATTTAACATAGAATCTTAAATGAAAGAAAGGTCATGGAATTTAACATTTTATTACTTAAATAAAAAAGAGATATAAAAGAGCTCTAATATAAGAGTGAGAATTTGTTACAGAATAGATCACATCTTGCTTGAGCATTTGATAAATTATTTTTTAATTATTTTAAATACATATATTTGATTTTAAAAGAGTATATTTAAGCACCGTTTTGTCGTAACCTACTACGATTTGAGCACTGCTGCGGTATCGGGATTCAATATATAAGTTTTAAAAGAATAAACGCCCGAAAGCAGACAGAAAAAAATTGACACCAAAGGGTTTCGACGAGGTAAAAACGCCTCGTCACCTTGCATCGCTATATTCAAACCACTAGTTATTGTAGGGAACCCTCGGCGCGCGCGTATCACTCGCACTTGACCGGCTTTGTTATTCGTAATGAAAACTAAACAAACCCACCTGTGCATTGAACGACACAATACTTTTTCTCGGACGCTTGTTTTTTTCTCAACTTGCTGAGGGGTTCTGATTCCTCTTTCACTGGCACCGGAGTGGTCTCGAGCGGTGACTTGCATTTGATGCGGCAAAAAAAGGACCGCCGCGCCCCGGGGCATAGGCGCGTTACTCCAGCTGTCACGTCCGCTTTCACCGGCAACATTGCTGTTTTGGAATTAAAAAAAAGAATTTAAAGCTTGACCATGTCGAGAAAATGTTAAATGTTAAGGGTCGTGACGCATCTAATGATTACACGGCGTAAAAGACGCGGCCCACGCGTCATTGTAGCTTATTTGAAAATGGAGATATAGTTAACTGAGTTATCTAACCATTTTTAGGGTTCGGTAGCGTTAGTTTTTAGGGTTCCGTACCAAAAATGTCAATAGATAACGCTTTTTTTAGCGGTCGAATCCAACTGTAAAATTATTTGGACGTTTTGCAAAATGGATATGCAAAATGGGATATTTCAAGATAATTGTCATGCTGTGTGGGCGGTTTGCGTCAAAAACACGACACGCTGGTGCCGCGTCAGGGTTTTTGAGCTCCGGTGAGAGGGAGGCTTTACCGTGATAACATTTCTGAGCGACCGGTTACAGCAGAATTGACTTACTATCATCATTGGTTTATACTCGCTTAAGTAAGGAGGTATTAGTTTTACGTATTACTTTTACTTCCGAGGCGCGTCTAACCGAGTGTTTTTAGGTTTAACGTCTGTCCGTCCGTATATATGATACAGTAGTTTTTCTCAGCATGAACTTGTAACATATTCCAAGAGTCAAAAAGGGGGTCGTCAATTTTTTTTCGTTAAAACGTCATATTGCCTAAAGAACCCAAATTTTTAGATTCAATTTTTAAAGGTTATATAAGGAAATCCATTCACTGTATGTAATCATACCGAGGTCATTGCAATTTAATGTCAAATTACACTACTATTCGCTTAGGTATTGAAAAAGCTGATAGTAAAAAATAATTTAAGACGATTTCTTTTTTTTTTTACGGTTCTGAGAAACAGAGTCAAACTTTGTAAGTACCATCGTTCGAAGAAAATAAGTGTGGTATTAAAGAAAGCGGCGGCCGCGCTATGTGGCCCTGCCGCTCTTACGAGATTAAATGAGTTTGTATGGGACGAATTATATAAGCAGCGGCGGCGCCGCTTGTGAAATCTCACAGAGCAGCGGCGGCGCCGCTGTCTATTATACCACCCCAACAAAACATAGGTAAATAAAACCTAGATACAAACTTTTAATATCGATGAGACGCTCCCGAGGGCTGAGATCAGACGAAGATAGTTGCTCTTTCACTTTAGCGACATCCTTGGGATGCAGAATGTCAAACATACTTTGTCCCAGCAGTTCTGACTGTAGACAAAAACATATTATTAAGTATGATTTTAATAACTGCCACACAATTACAAATTAAAAAATGCGACCAAATAAACTGTAAGCAAGTCTGTACTTATTTTCTTGCTTTATTTCTATCGCAAGCTCACAGCATGTTTATAGGTTATTTCTGACCTTTTATCTTGTGCTCGGCTCCTAAAGGTCGTAGCGTAATGTTAAATAGACTTCCTCAAGAATTGAGCTATCAAATGCAAAAAGAATTTTTCAAATCAGACTGGTAGTTCCAGAGATTAGCGCGTTCTAACAAAAAACAAACAGCTTAGCTTTATTAAATTAGTATAGACTAACCTGGTCATAATGAAGTTTTCTTTTCACCGAAGTGGACACATACAACAGTCTACCTCTATCGCAGCCAACAACTATGAGAAAGCAATCCTGGCCCGCTTGAAGGATGAGTTCGTTCAACTCTCTCTCGGAGAGAATTGCTGGTCGCGGCCGAGCGTTGAGTGGGCATGCAGACAAGGTGCCCCTCACCGACCTCAGATGCTGAACTGTCATTCGCAGAACGGTTAGTTTGTCCAGTTTTCTAGACATGGCCCCGCACATGGGTATCATAGAACTGAGCTCTGTTATGTATGTGTTCATCTTGTCACGTCGACGCTTCTCTATCACACTATGGTTTTGTCTGAAATAGATTAAACAACAAGTGAAAAAAAAGGGAATTTAATCAAGAAATTTTTATTTTATTATATTTATAACAAAGTTGATACAATAGTTTTTTACAGAAGAGGGAGTGAAGTTAATTACTGCAGTATGCACATAGTTTTCTTGTAGGTAAATACCTACAGCAAATTAAGCTTCGTATTTTTTTAATTAATTTTTTTTCTGTCAGTACCTATTTTATTTTTCATGTTTACAACTAATGTGATTCTATGTAGGTACATACCTAACAAAAGTGTCAGATAGTAGTACTTTTATAAATTATAATCTTCTACAAGATGAATGTAAGTCTAAATAGTATTTCGTCAGACAACTACAAGATTGATACAAGAACAAACGGTCTTGTTATACCTTGTGCTGAAATCCAGGCTTATAAACTATTTAAAGATTATGAGTGGAAAAACTTGAGAATGTTATAAGTCTTGTTTTTTCTGGCTGGGAAGCAAATTAAATATCACTGTACCTGTCAGTCGAGTTCAAAGTTGCCACTTACTTTTTATGCGGCAAAGAGGATGATGATCTGGAGTCATCTCCAGCCTCATCATCATCATCAAATGTACTGCCGGAACTCCTGTAACAATCGTCAGTATAGGTGGTGGCATGTAACTTGAGCTCTGATTGTATGAGGTAGCAAGATAACATGCCAATGTTATGCTCTAGTTCTCTAGTACAATTGGAACCTGAATAGCCAAACCTAGCTTGATTAGTCTGGGCCAAATCACGAAGGTCGGCCTGATCAATTGTGAGGACAAAAGCTCTAATTCATTTAAAATGATTACTTACTGGGATGGTTTATCACTGTGCTGGCAAGGATGTGTTGATTGTGGCTGTAGATCTTGTAATTGTATGTAGATTTCGTGAACACGAGCGTATTCTTGAGACATTTCGGCGAGTCCACGGATGGCTGTGGCGCGTACACGACGACCTTTCTTTACGAAGTATTGTACGTCGTAGTAGTTGACCTCTCTCACAGATTAGTACCTATTATGTATAGATGAGACGATACTCTCCATCTTTTTGTGGCGATGTCCATTCCTTCGACCGACTGCTGGCTATCGAAATGAAGAGAAGAATCCTGTAGTCTGTGAGAAGATCGAATGAGTCAATGAAACAGCGCTGGGCGGTGGTTGTATTCACAAATAGATCATAACAATCAAAGAGTAGGTACTGTAGGAATACATGTTTTTATAGAGTGTAGAACGTAGAAAATAAGTTTTGCTTTGCTTGTGTTATTGTATAGTACATATACTAATCTATGGTATTGTATTTGCACTTGCTTGCTGGCTGTCAGCAATTAATTTGGTTGGTATGGTTGGCCTGCCTGCCTGACGCAGCGGTTGGCGCAACTAGAAACAAAAATCATTTTCTAGTGAATTTGGTAGAAAAATAATGGCAGATAATGCCATCTCGCTCACTCCCTCGGTGCGCTTGCTCTTTCTAGCGATTGCATCGCAAGTGCCAGGCGCAATATGATAAAGGAATAAAACTCATTTATTTTGTCTAGAAAACTTACCCAATAAATAACTATTAAAGGACTAAAAATAACTTATAATAAAACTTAAACAAAATTATAAATAAAAAAAACCCTCGAGGCTCCAAAACTATCTATAAAGGAGGACTTATCCCACTAAGGGATTTTTTCCCCGTCAATTATTGTTCATGTGTTGGCAGAGAACTTTCTACCAAATTGATAAAATTTGCTAGATGTAGTTCTGCCTCAAATAATGATTGTATCTTCTTTGGTTGTATTGTATTCTTGACTTGACTTTGCTTGTATGTGATTGTTATTCAAAAATTATAGATGGCGCTTGGTGACGTCAACACTCGGTCATCCGGTGGTATGTACCTTAATCAGAAAAAAAACTTAAATACAAATTATGCAGAAATATATTAACTAATTGTAAATCTGTACGTGAAATATGTTACAGTTAAATTAAAACATTTATTAATAAAACACTTTGATACTTACACTTAAAAGTTCCGTTTATCGACCGAAACACTGTTTGGATGGACGTATTCTACGTCTTGTCGTCATTCATGATGAGATGACGTCAAGGAAAGAGACGGTCGTCACGTCCGTCACGTTTAGTTTAAAAATAACTGGGTTAAGGGTGCTATAAATTCTTCCTGTATTTAATGAGAAAATTATTTCTAATAATATATTTACTAGTAGTTCCGTGAGAACAGTAGACCTCGCCAGCCCTTATAAACCAAACCTAAAAGAAACCAATGTGGCCAACTTAGTGCTTTCGGCACTAGATCTGGTGCATTTTTAGAGATGTTAGCGCTCAAATTTTAATTTTAGTGCCTAGTGCCCTTTTTAGTGCATTTTCAGTCACCACGTTAAATCATAATATATCGTAGTAGTATCGTAAATATCGTAAAAAGTACCAAGCGACGAGCGAGCGCGTGTCCGAAATCCGAATTCATGTATGAAATATGAAATCTGGAATAATCACTGCTTCTGTAGAAAATTTCATTCATCATTCACATTTTCTATGAAATCGTCGCGCCAATTTCAAATCGATCGAGGCAGGCAATACTGTTTTCTTTTCTGTCGCGCGATGAAAATTATATTTATTATCTGTGCTCGGCGACTTTGATTTTATTTTGTAAGGTAACTAAATTGATGTTTAGTTTCTAAATTCCTTTACTCATATAAATTGTTGCGTTTTTTTTTGTTTTAGAAATCTAGTGCTCATTTCTTGAAAATCCTGTAAATCTGGTGCTTTTTTAGATTCGTTTAGTGCTCAAACATCCAAGGGAGTTGGCCACACTGAAAGAAACCAACAAAAGTCAACTTTGGAAACAGAAAAAGTACCTACTAAAGTGACAAAAATTAGCACTTTAAAGCTTAATATTTCGCAAACGGATCCCTGAATCGAAAAATGTTTATCACACACCCGCGATATTTTTGAAAGACCCATCCAACGATACCCCACACCATGGATATCACGCGGAAAAAAATAATTTTCCATTTTACGTATGCAGTTCTATGAACATAATTTATTTTTTCAACTTTCTTAAGTCGATCCACTATTACTCAAAAACTAATAGAACCTACTTAGCCGTAATAGTTTTCCTTGTAACTACGTTATATATGCTACTGCCATGAATTTTTTCACATTTCCAGAAGCAACCGTTTAGCTGGCAGGATGACTCTAACAAAAATTACCGCTTTAAAGCTTAATATTTCGCCAACGGATCCCTAAATCGAAAAAATGGTATTCACACACCAGCAATATTTTTAAAAGACCTATCCAACGATATCCCACACTATGGGATTCACAAGAAAAAAAAAGTTCACTCCCACTTTGCGAGTATGGTAGGTACTCTAAAAAAAATGTTTTTCAAAATTTTATTCTACTCATTTTGTAGGTTTAATTAATTTATACATATGCTAAATTTTCGTCAAAATCGGTTGAAAAATGCGACCTGTACAGAATTACAGACAGACAGACAGCCGGACAAGAGCATTTTTGGCCAGTCTCGAAACGTAGACGCTTCGCTCGCTTCGCTCGCTCGGTCAATAAATCACATAAAAATTCTAGTATGCACTACTACTTAAGTGGAAAGAAATACATAGTTTAAAAGTACCTTAAATATTAGAAATTGTTTGATTCCTTGTTCCATCCAGTTTTGAATTTGGAACATATTTGTATCAAATTCAAAAGTTTCAAAACTCATTTCCAATTCTTGTTCCTACTCTTCCTCGACCAAAGAGATCAAACAAAAATATTGTAAGTACTAATAAAAAGTGACTGGCCGGTTTAGTGGGCGGCGGGCGAGTATTGTTCATCAGCCCTATATTTTTGAATCGCTCGTTAAATACCTACTTAATCGTACATGACAATTCAATGGCTCCAAGGCTCCAACCAATGTGAGTAAATCGCAAGTTTCAATTTCATTTGTAGGAGAACCATACAAAGTAGATTTTTCCCAGACCATTAATGGGTATTAAACTATGTCATAGACAAACTTAAGAACTACGACGTGCAAAGTTTCATCAAAATCCTAGGCGCCATTTTTGAGGGAAAAAAAATCCATATTATTTATTGTTGTGTAACAGTAGGTACTCTTCGGTTTGAACTACGAAGAAACTGTTGATAATCCTTCGATAAAATAAATTTAAACTGTAAGTTCCAAATTTGACCCGAGTCCCGACGGTGACGGACCAAACGGTGGTTTGGTCCGGACCGGACGGAATTGTGCTACTTGGTTTTTCGTCAATGTGTTATCGCTAAAGAACACATTTTCGCGAAAATTAGAAAATCCTTTTTTTGCGATTACAAGATTATACTTCCTCTAGTTCATAATTGGTAAGTAAGTACTGCGGTAGAGAAAGTAAAAACAAACAAAGTAGGTACCTACTTTAAGTTTCCAGATTGGCAAAAAATGTTTTTGTCCGTCTGTCTTTCTGTTTGTATGTCTGTAATCGCATTTTCAACCGATTATGACAAAAATTTGGCATGGATATATATTAATCACGCCGACAAAGTGGGTAAAATAAAATCTTGAAAAACATTTTTTTAGAGTTGGCTACCATTCGGTACCATACAAAACCACGTAAAGTGGGAATGAATTTTTTCCTCGTGCATCCCTTGGTGTGGGGTATCGTTGGACAGGTCTTTCAAAAATATTGCGCGAGCGTGGAAAACATTTTTCGATTCAAGGATCCGTTTGCGAAATATTGAGATTTTAAAGAGTTATTTGATGGGATCGCGAGGTCTACTGTTCTCACGGAACCACAGTGTTATTATACCATATCTCGTGTATTCTTGATAAAACCTACTATAAAAGGTTATCTATCGTTAGCTAGGAGCAAATTTACCGTTTTTCTTCATATTGCATTTGCATCATATTTTATAGAGCTGTACGTAATTATTTACCGTGTAACTACCTATTTACTATTTTATTACAAAACTAAAACGTCGTGTAGATCAAGGTTGGTACCTACTATTTAAATTATATGACTACTGGTAAGGATTGTACCTACTTATTTATATTATCAACGACTATGAACTAAAAAAAAATGATGTAGGTAAAAACTACTTTACCTCCTCAAAATTTGAGGCGAGGCCGCGGGAAATTCCTAGTATTTTATACGATACAGCGATAGTGCTGATTATAAGAATATTATCCTGTTGCCATATTTTCATAACTATAATGATACTTCCATGTCTTGAACCTGTGACCCGTGACGCAGCACTCACTGCCATAATATAAAGACAGTGCGCACATCTGTTGCATCATTTGATAAAGAGCATTAACCAAGTCGCCACGTATTCGTCTAGAACATGGAGATCTCTAAGCAGCAAAAGGAAGAACTGCAGCCGCCGTCTTCACCCCCAGACAAGGTTTTAAATACCTACTATAGTTTCTTATTTTTAAGCAAAATAAAGTGCGAAATATGTATGCCAAAAACCGCCCGTTGCCTTCCCGCTCGCCCGTCACTAAAGTTTCAAAACCGTGCAAAAATCGCACAATCTATAATTTAAAAAAAACACTTCTTCATTAATTTATTATTCGAAATTCATTTTTCATTCATTCAAAATTGCACATAGGTAAGTTACAAATTTATTTTGTGCAATAAAGTACCTACATGTTGTTTTGGGATTTTTGTGACAAAAATGATTTAAGTGTGCCGTCTTCTTTTTGCGTCAAAAAGCCTTTACGAAGCGGACGCCCAATAGAGACCTCGAAGGAAGCGATAATTCCTAGACAGTAGCACAAAATAACTAACACTGTAGTTTTAATAATGCCCAAATATATCTAGACACGCAGAATAGGTATTTTTAAACATGTGATACGTATTTTCGTATAAATTAAGTACCTACCTAAAACACCTACGAGAGATATCTACGTTATCTGATTCATTATTTAGAAACAAACGGAGTCTTGTCACATGTACAATTGTTTTATTTACATAGTGGATTATATTTTTTTTTGTAAATATAACAAAATAAAAACGATTTCTATAGCAGTCTTGCCTTGTGGTAGGTTTCTTGTATGAAAGGAAAAATGGTAAAAATTCAATGCAGGCTAATAAATTATATCTAAGTTATACCTAATATTGAGTTTTTTGTTTGAGCAGTTAAAATAGGTAGGTACCTAAAATCAATCAATCAATCAATATCAATCAATATTATATTTGGTAAAGACATTTTACAAAATAGTACAATAGTAGGTATGTACATACAGTTTCTGATAATTTTCTGTTGCAAGTAGGTACCTGAGTAAAATAAAGATTCCTGCTTTAATCTGACATTGCGATGCGAAATCTATAAAGTTATTTTTATTTATTTTGGGTTTCAAATTATTATTTTTTGGATTTTTAACAGCGATGAGATGACTGATGACCATTTTATACTATTTATACCAGACCATTATTATTTACTAGTGGTTCGGTGAGAACAGTAGACCTCGCGAGCCCATAAAACAAGAATTGAAGACAGATTATGTACTAAAGTGTCAAAATCCCTGAATCGAAAAATGGTTTTGACACACGCTCAATATTTTTGAAAGACCTATCCAACGATAACCGAATTTCATTCCCACTTTACTGCAGTTCTATTAACTTATTTTATTTTTTGGACGTTTATAAGTTAGTCTACTATTACTCAAAAACTAATAGAACTTACTTAGCTGTTATAGTTTTCCTTTTAACTTCGTTATCCTATTGCTATTTGCCGTGAAATATTTCACATAATCCAGAAGCAACAGTTTAGCTGGCATGGGCCCTCCCCATGCCAGCTAAACTGTACTGCACGTAGGTAACTCTAACAAAAATTTGCACTTTAAAGCTTAATATTTCGCAAACGGATCCCTGAATCGAAAAATTGTTTTTTATACACCCGCAATATTTTTGAAAGACCTATCCAACGATACCCCACACCATGGGATTCACGCAAAAAAAAAACGATTTGCACTTTACGTGTATTGTACAAAAAAAAAGATTCAAGTTCAAGATTTTATTTTACCCGCTTTGTCGGCGTGAATATAGGTTAGGTACCCATTATATATCTTTGGATCTAATGCTTGACCTAATTTCTTCTGGCCTAAATGATCACTTTGACCATTTTGACCTAACATCGTTGAGATCTAACTTCGTTCTTTGATGGTACTAGGCACATTATCAAAGTGGATCTAACTACTGGATCTACTTAAGTAGGTCGGTTCGTATTGTTAGAGTACCTACCTAACTATTATAATCCTCTGTGACTTAACTAAGTAATTTTTAGGACTCGTCTTATCTAGTGAAACTGTTATATTAATATGAAGAACACGTCATAGGGAAAACAATGTGCAATAATTTATAAAACAAGTTATTTTAATAAAATTAAAAAAATTAGACTCACAACATCACACTTAATCATGGATCTGTTTAATATCATTAGGTAGGTACTTACCTACCTATGATGAAATCGATTCCTCATTTGGTCATAATCCAGTTTTTGATCCAGATCCTAGGATTTAGATCAATCAAAACACTGATTTCATCATAATCCTACGACATCCTGTATAAAACATGTCATGTTGTGAATTTGTGATAGTGGACTTTTATTGTTTAAATAACATTCCAACGCATTTTCAAAAATATAAGCTATCTCTAACAACACGGCCAACGACTTTGTTATGAACGCCCCGGGTTGGAGGTTATCAGAGCAAAATTTTGACCTTAATGTATTTTATCTTTTATTGACGTGCTGAGATTCAGTATTCTAATAATTAGAGACGACAAACTACATACTCACTACGTACTTAATGACGTGTGAATCTGCGAAACGGTAATTTTATGTGAACTTGTCAACGGTTAGGGTTCCGTATTGTAATTTTAGTAGGTGCTCGTGGTCCTATGGGTGTTATATTGTGAAATTATAATAATAATAACAATATAAGTACCTACGTGGGTATTTACTTTTATTATCTTAAACATGGATTATTAATTATACCTATATTTTTTCTGATAAAAAATAATTTAACGGCAGTTCGACCGACCCCATTTTGACAAGCTGCAATTTATGTCAAAAGCAAACGACTTTGCACAGTGAATAATTATCGTAATAGGTACCTACCTACCTAAAACAAATCTTGGGTAGGTATACCGTAAACTAAAGCATTTATTTATTAGCGTCTATTTTTACTCGAGGAACTTTGATTGATTATTTATATGAATTAATTTAATTTTGACATTTTGCCCACACCCAAAATGCCTCTTGATGTTTATTCATCATTAAGTAGATGAATGAATTGAATTTATTACTACTTCCAGCCAAAACTGATGCATGGTGGCAACTACATTCGAGAAGGCCGGGATTCTGGAAAATCAACTTGGTTGCTGTTTTCCCCCGACTCTGACGAAGCAGGCTGCCTAGCTCGGTTCCTAAGCATATTCTCTTCGTATGGCGTTAACCTCAGCCACATTGAATCTCGATCTTCTACTAGAAGGCCAGGTTACGAGTTCATGGTAGAATGTGAGCATGGGGCTGGAGATTTTGGAGCTGCCCTTGAAGAACTGAAGAAAATCGTAGGCTACTTGAATATTATTTCCAGGAATTACAAGGATAACATATGTTGGTATAAACTATAAAAGGACAATGCCCCATGGAACTATACGGGATATAAAATTGCGTCATGCTACGTCACAGTGAAATTAACTTTATTTTATAAAAGATAATATTATATTCGTATTGTAACTAACTATTTCTGAATTTCGAATCCGGAATACAAGGATATTTCAGTTTGTTATATCCATAGAGTTAGTATACTATCTATAGAGCGCGCGCATTGCTCATTGCCCATTGTGCCAAGTGTTCTATGGACGCTTCTATATAGATTTTTTCTAGATCGTTCTTTTCCGTGAATCGTGTTTACAGCTTGGCACTGCACATTTCACCATTATTACTCCAAACCTAAATAAATACCGGCGAGAGCAACAATCAGCGCTACTGACGTGTTGTGACTAGTAGCGTCGCCCCGAAAATTTCGAGACTGTTCAGACCCGTGCTTACAGTTCAGACTTGCTAACGCGCGCTCTATGTATATTAACAACTCTCTGGTTATATCACAGCGGCGGGGCTGTGAGTAGGTACGAGTGCCACGGTTATTAATATGAGTCGCCATTGTTTGTGAATCACCTAACCAGCCAAAACGTCACACACAAAACTGACTAAGTATAGTATACCTACTTAGTCAGTTGTGTGGTAGCTGTGGTGGTAGTCCTAGCCAAGTCAATGAATAAGGAAACAGCAAAGACAAATCTGTTAGAAATCGCCACATAATTTCACTATAACAATGTGTAATAGGTACAAAAAAATTTAAAGATTTAGGAAGCATATGTATATACATAAACTTATTTTGGCACAACGTGATAAGTACCTAGGTACCTACTATAAATGGGCATTGTCCTTTAACTTTAATGGAATATCACTTGCTTAAAGTTTTCTTGTCTTCGAGTTTCATTATGTTTTGTGTTTTCAGCTGCTGTTCCATGGTTCCCACGTCGTATCCGCGATTTGGACAGATTCGCCAATCAGATCCTCTCCTATGGGGCCGAATTGGACTCCGACCACCCAGGGTTTACGGACCCTGAGTACCGTGCTCGACGAAAGTACTTCGCTGACATTGCTTACAATTATAAGCATGGCCAACCATTGCCCCACGTAAATTATACTAAAGACGAGGTTGCTACTTGGGGAGCCGTTTTTAAGAAACTGACTGAACTGTATCCAACGCATGCTTGTAAGGAACACAACCACGTGTTTCCATTATTAATTGAAAATTGTGAATACAGGGAAGATAATATTCCTCAGTTGGAAGCCGTATCAAACTTTTTAAAAGGTAAATATACTGCGATCATAAAGATTTAACTCAAATACTTCGATTGAAAACGAGTAGACAAAAATTGACAAAAACCTTCTCCCTGTCTGACAGGACCAAACTGTGACAATTCTAAAATTCATGCCATCTCTTTCTTATTTTTAAAGTTAAAAACACATAACCCTCCTTTTGGACTTTACCGTAGTCGGATAAAAAGAGCACAAGAGACTAAAATTTAGTTAAAGCGTGCACATCCGAATCGACACGAATATAGGTTTTGATTCAATTTGGCTGAATAACACCACATTTTGATCATACTGTGTATGTTGTTTGCAGACTGTACAGGCTTCACTTTGAGGCCTGTTGCTGGACTTCTGTCTTCGCGTGACTTCCTGGCGGGGCTCGCGTTCAGGGTGTTCCACAGTACCCAGTACATCAGGCATCATTCTCGGCCGCTCTACACGCCGGAGCCGGACGTGTGTCACGAGCTCTTAGGACACGCACCTTTGTTTGCGGATCCAGCTTTCGCTCAGTTCTCACAGGAGATAGGGTTGGCATCGTTAGGGGCACCTGATGACTACATCGAAAAACTTGCTACGGTACTAAATTATTTGAGTAAAAATAACTTTTGAAGATTCTAAGATGAGAGTGCCGTTAACCTTCAATGATCTTTTTCAGTGCTTTTGGTTTACTGTCGAGTTTGGAGTATGCCGACAAGGAGGAAAATTGAAAGCCTATGGTGCCGGTCTTCTTTCGTCGTTTGGGGAGTTGCAATACTGTCTGTCTGATAAGCCAGAGTTAAAAACGTTTGACCCTGAGGTTACAGGAAACCAGAAATATCCCATTACTGAATACCAGCCGATATATTACGTCGCTAACAGCTTCGAAGACGCTAAGGATAAAATGATGTAAGTAAGGCAAGTGTGCCAGTAAATATATCAGTCATCATAGTCCAAGAATTAGACCAGACTCTGTCGGCAATTGTAGGAACCCCATTGCACTTTCTGTGTGAGTGTAGCCTTACAGATGCGTAAAAGTAACACCCTCTGGGCAACTATACCTGCGCACCTTCAAGCTGATGAAGTAAAACAAATAGGTGCCAAAAGCGTGCTGAAGTTCTTATCTGACGCAAAGCTTAGCACTGGTTACGTGGCGATCACAATAAATCAGTAACATCAGGGTGTGAGCCCCAGCAGTGGGGATATGTTAATAGGCTGTTGATTTGAATCAGTAATGGTCGCAGATACCTAATTACTTAAATTAAGTCCAACCATGCTCCAATTAGTATTGTGTAAAAATCCTTTTTCAGCAAATTTGCTCAAACGATACCCCGTGACTTCGGAGTGCGTTACAACCCTTATACGCAGAGTATCGATATACTTGATTCCCCGAGACAAATGAAAGATCTCCTAAGAGAAGTTCATCAGGAAGTGGACCTTCTCCTCAACGCAATGGACAAGCTGTAAGAACAAACAGGAAACATGAAATACCACTACTTACCTAGTTTGTATTGATGTTCATTTAATTATTTAAAAGTTCGTTTTATGCATTTGTCTACTTTAAATAGGTACTAGAATTGTAAAGACACAATAGCTATGTTATGTACTTAGTTCATGCAATAAAAATATTTTCGATTACATTAGTAGTGCGGTACGACAAAACAATTTTTCCGGCTTCGTTCCATCTCTCCACGATTTTAATTACACGCTCAAAAAATATCAAATATACCCGTGCAATAGAGAAAGCAATAATAAAATATTTGTACACATAAAAAATGAACGTAACGTACTTAGGTTGTATTCTGTCGACCTACGGAGTGCATCATCTTATTATTCTATAAGTTCGTTGCCAGTTAATTTCCATTGCAATTTTTTTTTTCTTTTTTTTGCCGAGGCTTTGGACTATATTGACACATATTGATGTCCATGCCAGCCTCATAGGGAAACACGAGTCCTTCGGAGGATTAGGCAGACAGACAGCGCTTAGCGCATGGAACTAATATGTACATACTAGTTGTACGTAGTACATATTAGTTCCATGGCTAAGCGTAATGATACACAGCTCGTGTCTCATCCGAAGTTGGGTTATTTAATAATAGATTTATTCCGCCATTGTGGCCATGGTTGCCGCCACAAACTATACGCTTGTCTCTCTGCCGCCGTTCGACGAAACTAAATCATGAAGAAAAAAATTAAAATCAGAGGAGAAAAAAAATCAGAGAATGTTAATAATTTTTAATAATATTAGGTCATTACCTACGACGTTGCCGTTTTTTTCTTACATACTTACCAAACTTTTACGTTACCAAAATTTTTTTTTTTCAAACAGATTTTTTACTAAAGTTGTTTATTTATTTATTTGTGTTTCATGAAAACAGTGCATTTAGAGTCTCTCCGGATTGATTCCTTCATTTCATCGTCTTATCACGATGTTTTGTGTTTTTGAGAAAAATACTTAGCATAATGCTAATAAGTCATACATATCGTCATAGGTACATATTTCTTCATACAAATCGGCAACCTCATAGGTGACCCAATATAATAATTTATTATAATATTTTTAAACCCTAAACTGATGTAGTAGTTAGTTGGCTGTAAGTTGGAGTACTTATGTACCTAAAACATCAAAAATACACTTTATGATTTATAAATTTACCTTAATCGAACTCTTAAATAACGCTACTCTACCAATTTCGTATCACCAAGAACCGAAAAATGTATATTTCAAACATTTCAGAGGCTGGAGAACATTTAGAAACTACTTTAAGTTATGTTTAAAGATGTTATCCAAAATTTAAAATTACGACTTTTATTAGGTATATTAGAGTTAATAGAGATATTAAGAAAATTGTACAGAACATGCGAGTTTCGAAGGCGATTGAAAAATGTAATATATACTTACAATAGTAGGAAGGTACTTCGTTATATACCTATTTCAACAGTAAACATTACATTGCACTACAATAAAATTATACAGCTTTCTAGGCACTTAAACACAAATAAATAATTAACGTATTTTTTACTTACTTTCAATAAAAAACAAAATGTACATTTTATCGTCGAAACAAAAATAGTTAAATAACTTATAATGCAGTACGGGATACATTATTATTTTTGTACAAAAAACTCATTTGCTCTCAAGAAATTCGTAGTATAGTGAAAACAGGCTGAACTTTCCAAGGGTGACTGGATGGCGAAATCCGAAACTAGATTCGAACTAGGCATAGAGTAAGAAATAATTGGCCCATTCTTGCAGACGTGACTAAATCCACAGCCTTTTTAGTGCTAGGCTAGTCGGATATGACAAATATACTACATTCTTTAGCAGTAGATAAGTAAAGAATTAGTTACTTACACAACCTTAGTAACACCAGTTTTTGATGTTTGGGCCTTTAACCGGTCTTTGATGTTAGAGCGGAGCAGAGCCTAAATCTTAAGATTTGTCATTACTATCTCAATAAATTGCTTTAAGTAGATACAAGTAGGTTAGGTACCTACATCGATATTGCGCAGGTCAGGTCCGCACTTGGTTAGACCTTTAAATCTGATCCCTGTATAAATAATTAGGTTTTGACACCCACACAATGTACAGTCGGCCACGCACGACGAAACGGGAACTGTACAAAAGATACGACAAGAATTTCTATGTACAACAATAAATTATTTTCCAAAGTAAGCTAAATAATTCAAACTTCACTCTGCATACAATGGATAGATGAATCTTCAGAGAGCTCGTCCATGGAAGAATCCGTGAAGGAAGCTCCGTCTGTGAAAAGGAAATGTTACTTTAAACTAATTAATAAATTGTCACCCTCTCCTTTCGGCGCATAAAACCATGTATGGAAATCACCACCTTTACACAAAACGCCTAGTAACTCGGAAAAAAACACTTACGCAAAATACTACCAACTACGCAGAACACCAACTTTTTGGCTGTCGACTGATTAGACGAACCGACTCTCCGTATACTTTAATTTGCTAGTCGCTCGTTTCGCTCGCTCGGTCAATATTAATTTTCTCAAAAAATCGAGGGTGGTGTTTTGTGTATAATATGCGTCGAAAGGAATGTACTTAATAAGTCGTTTTCAATAAATAATACCTAACGTATCTTACTCTTTTGTTTTGATTGATTTATTGACCGCGAAAACACACCATCAATGGTAAGTACTGATTGACGGTGGTACAGCATATTTCCATCTCGGTTTGCGAGATCACGTCCGGCGGACGCCATCTTTGATTGATTCATGTATTTTACCCGATGCGGATCCCTAAAACGTCTCAATTGGTATTTGATTGGTTATTGTTAGTATAGTTTTGCTAGAGTCGTTGCGTGAATTCTAATCATTTTACGTATCTGGGTGGGGCTCAAGAATGTGCCATAACACGCAGGAAATTGTATCACACTGTCATACAATTTCACGTGTGTTATGGTACATTCGATCGTTACTAAGGAGACTGTAAAACGTGAACTTGTTAATTAAAATGTAGGTAATAGGTAAGTAATCTCAAAATATTTGATGAAGTGAACAAAATATTGTAAATTATGATGATCGTTATCATCATATTAAAATGTTGTTTCGATTTATTTAAAAAAATACATTATGTAGATAAGAGGGACTGTACAAGTGTTAGTCATAACGCTATAAGTAAGTAGGTCAGTACTTAAATAGGCTTGTTTTTCCGAAAAAAAAAGATAATAAGCCTTTAATGTTCCGATTTTCAATGACTGAAATAGGATACACCAACTTCCAAATTTTTTGACAATTAATTTCCCACAGAAACCACAAAACTAACATCAATACCTACGTACTACATAATATTCAGTAAGTACCTATCTGTAATAATATTATGTGCAGTCCTAAATCGCAACATTTCTCATTATTCTGTCGAGTTTGCAACTTGTATATTTTCCCTAGAGTAAAAATAATGTGCCTTACCTATTGATACAAAGGGGAGCTTGTTTTGGGAGTACGTGAGATGAAAATTGATGGGTCGGCTAAATCCCATTGCATCCGCGTCCCGAGACATCACTGAAAAAAAATTACGTTCACTCAGTAGGTTAGTTGACTACTCCCATCTCAGTCCACATAAAATAAACTATACTAATAGTAATTACGAATAATGCTCTAATACATTTAAACAACTTATCTAGTAAATTATAGCTAGCTTCTCTACCCGGCTTCGCGAAGTCATTACTTTAGGAAATAAAAATAGTTATTTGTTATGCAAGGCTGCAAAGTTGGTTATTTTGTGCGAGTACTAGTATTGAAAACTGAGCAAGCGAAGGGATCTAGGATCAAAGATAGAATCCTGAGCGTAGCGAGGGTTTCAAGGTAAGAGTCACGAAATAACTTTGCTGCCAAGCGCAACACACAATTTTTACCTCACTACAGAGAGGAAAATACTAGGTAAATTGAATCCTTTCGGCGGTTTAGAACCACATATAATAATAACCACAATTAGAATTGACGACTTCTTTAAATGTCCACCTTCTACAAATTAGAAGAAAAGTTCTGAAAAGTTTTTTTCCAGGTGCAGTTTTCCACGCAGATTTCGAATGAGAAAGTATACCCTTCCGAGCCGGTGTGAGGTGAAAAAGTTATTTTTAAAACACAATAGAGGGCCGACAACGAATTGAGAATTTACGAACTGCTTTTGTTAAAATTTTAACAAAAAGTTTCTACTTCTACTCACCACTACTGGCATCACTGGTTACAGCGCCACACCTTTAGAAAACCGTTCTTTACTATACAATGAACTTTAGCTGTAAAAACTCGCGACAAACCAAGTCACTGCAGTGTCGTTTATAATCATGCAGTTTTTTTTACTGACTATGCTGTTGGCCTCAACGGGCTTCACCGGAGAGATGAGCGATCGCCAAGTGCGTTCAGCTCTAGTTAGTATGACATGCAGAGATAGAAGGGGCGAAAAAGCCGTTTGGGCCCTTTTCGTTGCTTAGATTGGGTACCAGCTTCGAAACGGTAAATTAAGTCCTGGGTTACGATCAGGAACCCTATTTTTGAATCGCTCTCCTAGCTTCGAGCGGTCAATTCTAGGTACTAATTTTCCTTCGACATCCAATACCAAAGTTAGTAGAATCGACCGCTCGAAGCGAGGAGAGCGATTCAAAAATAAAGCTCCAGAACTCAATTTTTTCTGTTCGTAGCTGAGATTGGAACCAGCTTCGAAACGGGAAAAAAGTTGCCATTTGAAACCATTTTGTTTAGTTAAATGCGAAAAATGAATTTTGTTTCCCATTTTCGAAGCTGGTTACCTCAATTCTACTTTGCTACGCTGACGCTAAAATATACTAATCATTTCGATTACTCTAAGGTCGACAGTAAGAGAACCCAAATTGGGATAAGTCCGCCTTTATAAGTACATAATTTTATTCCTATTTGTTATTGTAAATTTACGTTCAATCTCAGTTACGAAATGGGCCCAAAAGAAAACATTATTACTCCAGTTAATTTAAGTAACTATTGATTATTCTGTGATTAAAATCCACGAGCTCGCAATGCTACTCGGTCTGGTTCTACCGAGTATCGCGTAGCGTACCTACCTAACCTAAGTATCTCCGAAACTGAAGAAACCTCAGAAACTGTTTCCTTTGGTTTGACCTAACAATGTAAGACCAAATTTCATTTGAACTAACAACGTTTGACCTAATGTTCACATGACCTAAGCTTTGCACAGGTGGCACTTCTGCTCGTCAGCGTGGCATGTATGGCAGTCAGCGATGGCAGTACTATAAACCCGTCACTGACGCCGCCTTTTGTCAAGGTTAGGTCATCATAATATGATGATAATGTGATCATTCATTAAGTTAAATTGAAATTAGGTCATACGAGTATGAACATTATTGTTAGCGTGCGCTTGGTCAAATAATCATTAGGATAAACGATGATGATTAGGTCACCTTAATATAAATTAAGGTCTAATGATAATTAGGTAGGTCAAATAAAATTACTTACATTTAGGTATAAAAATTGAGAAGTCGATTAATGAGGGGGCGGGGTGGGGAGGGGGGGATTAATGAGAGAATGAGAAAGTTGTGTGGCATTGGTTGGTTTATTCTCGCATGAAACTTGATACCACCACTCTTAAAAAGTCGGTTTCTAAGGCCTCTCCTTGTAAAGTAAAGTATTTTTGTTGTCTGAATACGAGTCGATATAGACTTCGCTCCATTACACCGTAGAGTACCTACCTATTATTATTTTCTATCACTACACAGTCAAATGGGTACGTGCCTAGCCCATTTCATAATGAATGCAGTCTGTGACAAATAAATTAAATACATAGTAGATTCAGTGGGCAACGAAAGGCTGAACACATTAAAATTTACAAAATACTTATGCAGGATCAATTCCAATAATTAAACTATTGAGCAGCTATATTATGTACCTACAAAATACTATTAAAATCACATAATTACAAAAGTTGAAAGCATATGACGTACCTAGATGATCTACAAAATATCCAAAGGCGCTGAACAAAACCTTGGGAAATATAATTGTAATTATATCGAACCCGAGACCGGCAACCTTTTCAACGACTGACTACCTACACCTGCAGTATGAAGGTCTATTTAAAAGTGTTTGCATTAATAAAATAAAATATTTGTAACACAAATAAAAAGTTTTTATTAACAATAAGTAGACTATAAACATTTTGTAATTAAAAATATATAACTTTTAATATATTCATATCCACACGTAGTAAAACAAAGTCCCCGGACCGTTTTCTGTCTGTATGTTCAGGCTAACGCAAACGACTGAATGGATATCGATCCGGTTGTAATTTACATAATACTACATCACGTGCGAAGCCGGGGCGGACAGCTAGTCAATTGTGAATATTCATCGTTAGGTTGTGTGTTTTCATCGAGCGCTCGCCTCTGGGCTGTGGACGAAAGAAATAAATTACCTATAACTTTTTTAAAAACTGAACAATATTTTTTACAGATATATCCGATGAATTCGCAAAGGCTCGCAAAATTTCAACAACAAACAACAAATCATTTTTAAATAAACAAAAGGAAATAGATCACAAAGGCAATCGCCAGCCATATTCGGATTTACATTATTATAATGTTTATTATTTTTAAATTGGTTTTATATTGGTTCTGGGATTTGTTTGTCCTTTTGAGCCGACGTTTAGATTTTTATGATCAGAACACCAGAGGAGACGGGGAGGAAAGAGGACGAGAGGGCAGAAGGAGGGTGGGGGCAGGGTGGGAGGAGGGAGTTAAGGAGGTAAGTGGGTGGGTCTTTATATCACGTGTTCTTGGTAACGCTGTGCTGCGCGGCCGGTGCGATTTTTGCCGTATATTATTTTTCCAATCAAATTTTTGCCCCTAGAAATCTTTGCCATATCCCCGGACTTTTATTTATGCGTACCTACCTATATTTATTTACTAAATAAAGCCATTACCTACCTACATACTGCAAGCTAAAATTTTTCCGGACGGATCCGGGGTCGCATTTAGTTAAAATATATTTGTCTAGTTATTTTGTCAAGCGCCATTTGGATATATTTGTAGATCTCTCGTGGCACAATGGTGTTCAGCGACTTTTGTAATTCTTTGTATTAATATTATTTTGTACGGCACTCCGCTCACAGGTGTTTTGTAAATTTGGATGTGTTCAGCTGCTTCCCTTGCCGACACTAACGTTGATTTTGTTTTCCTTTGCCTGTGTGTTGGTGCTTCTTTTGTCTGGCCCGGCTGTTCTGAAACCATACTTGCGTCACCCTCTTGCTCAGTCCGGTGGCCTGAGCGATCCTTTCCAAGTCTTGTCCATCGGGGTTTGAATCCAATTGGAAATTGGCCTGAAGGACCTGAAGTTGTTCTTCTGTGAACGTTGTCCGCACCCGTTTCGCCTTGCTCTTGTGGTAACCCTCTGAGTCGCAGCCATCTGCGTTTGAAAACAATATTTCATTGTTGATTTCTGACGACTGCGGTGTACTAGTATTCATATTATATTGTTTGGCGCAGTTTATAGCTAACGGTAGATATTGATCAACCCCCTGATGTTGTACCGAGATAAATTACGGCAGATCATTATTAGGAACACTCATCCATCCGGAAGGGAATAATATGGCAACAATTCCATCAAAATAAATCTTGCATACGTCAAATAAATGGTCCGTGCAATTCACTTGTTGGCAGTGAGGTAAGGCTAAAAATATGGTAACTAGGTATCATGATTAGTCACCGTCAGACGAAATGGATCCTCCATCCAGCGTCTCCAAGTAATGAGGCTTGCATAGAACCCTATCTTCGTGCAATGCAAACTGTTCTCCAGTGGACAACTGGCGGCCACACGCGTCACAAGCGAAGCACGCGAGGTGGTACACCTGCTCTCGCGCCTTGCGTACCCAGTCTGATGAGGAGATCCCTCGGCAGCATTTCGAACATTTGGCACCGAAACTCCTGTGAATTAGAAGTGAAACTAAATAGTCTGTATATTGCGTATCAGTCTTTGGCCCAAAACTGTCGAATTCTGCCTGGAAACCCTAACTAGCAAAAAGTATTTGATATGTCTAAAATTAAAAATGCCTATAAGGTGAATTGCCTTAGCAGCAATACGTGTATTATAAGGGTGCAAAGCGCCCAACATTAAAAATACTGCTCTTAAAAAAACCTTTATTCTGGACCGCTACTATCAAATCTCACTCAAATCGATAAGTGACGGAGATCTAAGTTCTCAAAGTGAGAAATGTAGGTATGGAAATTGTCCTTATTTTGTGTTGAGTACCTAATATCCATACCTATTTAAAAATAATTGTCTTTGGCGACACTGTACCCTACATTATAATATTAAGTAGGTATGTAGGTACGTATAATGTTCATACATACGATACGCGTAACAAGTTGATTATGAATTATCCTATCTTTGTCTTCTCATAGTACCTACCCACTAGTATGGGATTAGATAAGTCTTAGTGTATGTTGTAGGTATATTTGCATATGGGGGTCGGGTGCTACCCCAGCTCAAGGGTGACATTCTAAGCGGAGCACCCCCACTATATGAATACAGGCTTAATGAATGCATGCGGGTCATAGACGTCGTAGACACGCTGGTTGGTACATTTAAGAACTTGAGATGGGTAGTCACGGAGTGTAGTTCACCGGTATGATACCAATTGATCCATAAGATTGAATTGATTGAAACTTTAGTATCGTATTATTTCCATAGCAACGAGATTATCATAAACTGAATAGGTACATAATTTAAGTAATTCTCATCCAAAATGGGAACCGCCATTATATTGGCAGATATTATCCTCCATACAAAATAATCCTGATTATCGACGACGACGACGTTAATTTGTAGGTAGGTAGGTAAAATAAACTTTGCAAAAACTATAAAAAATAAAAGTCACGTTAATTGTTTGTGCTAAGAATCCTCTTTGGCCCAGAGGCTTATTGTATGATTTTATGTCCTTGATTATTAATGTTAAAGTACCTACCTACGTGTGGTGTTGTGGATGTATGAACATTTACTTTAAGTATTTGGTTCGACAATTATATAAATGACTTATTTTTATTTAATTTATTTTTACAAAATCCACACCACATATGAAAACATATTATAATAGATTAGTTACCTACCTTTATTTAGCTCTTACTGCCAATGGCTTAACTTATAAAAAATATTCAAAAAGATAATTTAAAAGTTTCATAATAATTCTTAATAGCATACATGAATTATTTTTAAAGGGTTCTGTTGGCCTCCCTCAAATCCTTTGGATCATTAATATACATTATCCCATAAAACTCTCGCTTACGTAGGTATAGTGTTCTCACACCTGGCTCTTCAGATAATAAGGCAAAGTTCAAATCAATATGAGTGTGAGAGACAAATGAATGGAAGAAAATTGAGTCTCATCCAAGGGTTTACAGTCTTGGTACGGTACCATAAAAAGCGGACCAATACAAGACTGGCGTTGCCAATAGTGCATCATCATCGCCGCCTCACAGCGCGGCGGGATCATAGGTCACCTGCCCATTAGACCGCCTACCTTGCGAGAATACCTCGATGCATTCCTCTTATAACCCCACAACATCTAAAAATATAATATCGGTTCACAAACATTCCAATCATACCAACGATATATTTTATTTTCATTGACTGTTCCGATTTCATGGATGGTTTACGGTGTGATGAATTGATGACCATAAATATACACTTGTGTAGATAGATACCTACCACCAAAGTTGTGTCGGACATTGCTGGGTTATTCGTATTTGTAAAGTCATTAATCAGCTGCCTATATCTTACACGTAGTAATATCTATAATCAATAAATATCCGGCAAGTAAATATTTTTCACGACACGTCGGTGCGCGATATCTGAGCGCAGCGATAATTCCGCGCGCATTCCCGCGATTCTGTCCGGCGAGAGGCGCTATGAAAATATACGCGAGCATCCTTACGCATGCTCGCGCATCCTTACGCATGCTCGCGTATCCTTACGCATGCTCGCGCATCCTTACGCCTGCTCGCGCATCCTTACGCATGCTCACCCATCCTCGCAAATTCTCTCGCATGCTCACATGTCGTCGCGTAACCTTACGGATTCTATCAATCGCCGACCGGTAGCGTCTTCGTGATCTGGGGTGTGCGGGAAGGGTCGCGGCGGCAGCGCGCGGCACGCGTCCGAGCCGAACGTCGCAACGACGTTGCGAATGGACAGGTGCGACCTCGCCCACGTCCCCCACGTCGCCGCACAACCGCGAGCATTCCGAAATGTGTAAATTACACGCAATTTACTTTAAATTATCAAGTATCAGTTTGTTTTATGCGCTGGAATCGCGCTCCATAGCGCGCCGACGCGCTACCGACGTCGGAATTGTACTTTATTCTAAGATGAGGATCCAAAGTTAAACTTTCTTGGACACAATAGGTATGAAAAAAAAAACACAATGTTTACTTTGTACTACCGGCAAAGTAAATAGCATTATAAACAGAGATGAAACGCAGTTTGGTAATGTAAACCTATAAGATAAAAATTTAAACATTAAGTCATACATATTAGGTACACTCATTTAGTAACTAATGTATACATATTATTTATGATCTTAGTACTCAAAATTCTTTGCATTGTTTTTGCGGTGCATTAAAATAAATACGGTAGGTACTCACCTACTGTAACTATACTAACAAAATAAAAACATCAAATATCATAATTTAAGTAGGTTTACCTACCCACTTAGTTTGTTTAACGTGATATTATTTTCCCTTTCTGAGTGAATTGACCCGCTCTGTAGGCCAGTACAAGTTGTATCGATGCACTTTCACAGCGGGCGGTCCGGCGAATTAAGCAGTCGCGCGCGCGGACAGCGGTTTCGCCGCTATTTATGTGAGTGTGCCCTTTCCCTTTGAATAGAGCGGATTCCGCCGCGGGTCTTCCGCTGGATGTGTACTTTAGTGGTCCTCCACGATTGCTCTGCTTTTCATACAATATCAAGTGTTTTAGTCCGCGGTCAGTCGTTTGTTTGAATCATGTATTTTGATAGAATAAATCAATGAATTCATCATCAATAAGTTAAGTAGGTACAGACCTAGGCCTTTGCAGCCAGACCGTATTGCTCTCAAACATTATACGATTCAATAGAATAGCTACCTCATAATAGTTTATTCGCAAATATGTATAGTATATTATATACCTGCCCTAACAAAACGCATAGATGAAACTGCTACATGTAATTAAATGTCTTCCCGACTTTGTAGTTTGGTATCTCAGAAGTCAGAAATCATTGAAACTAGGTATACAGGATCGTTGTCAGTAATATTATACCGGGTGACTGGTTGAACGAGAGAATCCTTTACGGAGGTGAATAAGAAGCTGATACCGATTCCCCGTAGTTGATACAATAAACACCATCTTACTTATTGTACTATTTTTTCAAAAAGTTCAATTCTACATTTATAGTTAGCACTGTGGTCAGTATTACTACGCGCGGGGTCATTGACCTCCCAACAGCCAATCAGATGTTAGCGTTTGCGTGACGTCACCCGTTCCTTCACAGAGTTAAGTAAACTCACGAATGGTCGTATATTAGAAAGCCACTTAAAAATCGCGTTTTTTACCTGTAATTTGACTTTTTAAGACAAGATGTGGATCGGTTACTCTGTTTCTTAAATGATTCTCTTGTTCAACCAGTCGAGCATATTAAAATCAGTGGTATTATAATAAACCGTACCTAAGTTCCAAAAACTTATTGGTGCAGGCCAATGTTTGAACCAAAGACCTCATAAACGTGAGGAGTCCACAACCAACTAGGCTTCCACGGCTCCGACTTTGTAGTTAAAATAAACGACTTTCACAAAACAGACCCATTTAAGTGGACGCATTATAAGTGCTCTAGTTCCGCCCGCACACCAACCCAGTCGACCCGAGACATGAAACGAAACATCGGTAAATCAAAAATAAATCACATCGTAGTACCTATTCAAAATCGTATAATTTATTCAAGTTTTTTTTGAGAAATCCGAATATAGCCTGGTCACCACCAGTACAGTTATAGCGTTTCACTAATTTCTTGACCATGTTATTAAATTTTCCCGTTTTAATTCAAAACTATAATTTTAATGCAAAAGTTATAAAAACGTTTTAGAACTTATCGCGACACTATAGTTTTGCTACGAAATTCATATTATCGACACTGAATAGATTGAACAATAAATTTACACTCAAAAAACTAGGTAATTATCAATGTATAGAGGGTTCTTTCGTTCGTTTCTTGAAAAAAATTACAGGGATTGAATTATAATTAGGTAAGTATACCTACTGTGATATTCTTTTTTAAGTAGGTATTTTAATTTCAGGTGTTTTTGTTTTTTCGTTGCATTCGAATGTTTTTTTCATTTCATTAATATAATTTGATAAATTTGTGAAGTTACACACGCCCTCATGGAGAGGGTAGGCCTGAGCCCCAGCAGTGGGGACATTAATAGGCTGTTGATGATGATGATGATGAATGTGAAGTTACTAGAACCAAATGTTAAGCTGGTGAATGGACAATAACCACCTGATGCAAAAACATTTAACACTGGCTAAGTACTCACTTGGCGTAGTCTTGTTTGCAGTACACCTGGCGATCGCGCAAGAAGCAGGAAGGGTGGCGGTCGAGCTGCAGTGCGCACACGCAGCAGCGAAGACAGCCGGTGTGCCACGTGCCGCCGCCCACCTCGAGCAGGAACCGCTCAGCTATCGGGTCGCCGCACGCGCAGCAAGAGCGGTGCTCCGTCTAAAATACCACAAGGAATGTCAGCAAACATGACAGCAAATAAATACCGCAGTACGGTTATCGCCGATTAAAGTTATGCGCCTCGGCAATGTTCGGGTTTCCGAAGTAATGCGAATATGCAACCAATGTCCGGCTAATTGCCGTGTTTTACGGATATTAAACCAAGAAAAATCAAGATAAATCTACGACCTACGGCATCAAATCCATTGCCGTAGCCTTCCGTAGCAGAATCTACGGCAATTTGCAAAGGTCTTATTTTGCTACAGCTACATGCCAACGCCAGAAACAAAAAGGAATGTTAAGAAAACACTACGCGGTAAACGGGACTCCAAGAAGTTTGTTCCAAATCACGACATGTTCATAAAAATAAAAGAAAAGAATTGAAATGAATAAAAATTGAGTGGACTCCGGCCCGTCCGCACCTCGTGACTCTCTCACTAGCTCCCAAGGTGCTAGGACGTGCGTGCTGTACAGGTACTTAGAACTGCATAGAGTTGTTGACGCTCCCAGTTGCCCGATGTCGAGCACAGACAGCACTTCAGATTTTACCACGATTTTTCGTACTTTTGTACATTTCATTCTGGTTTCATTAACAAACTTTACTACTTACTACTTTATCGTTACTTCTCGAACCAATATTTAAAATTAAATGTACATAATATATAGGTTTATTTATATTATGCATAGTTAATATATTGTTTAATTAATTGTACATGAAATGTTAGTAATAGTAAAAAAAAAATGTACATAATTTAAAATGTTATAACATCTCTATATTTTCGAAGATAGACAAACATTGCCGAGGCGCATAACCGTAGTACATACTAAGTGTGTAATCCTAAACTTTACTCAAATTAAGTAGGCGTGATGAAGTTCAACTTAAATATGTGATATATACGTAATGTCCTGTAGTCAGAAAGTAAGATGAAACATAGCGCAGACTTTCTACCTATTCGTTGTCCTATTATCTATTCTGTGCTAATCGGTAATCAGGACCTTCGTAATATCCAGAGTAGAAACTGGAAACGTTACACTTACGTACTTCTTCTGTGCGGCTAATGTGTATAGTCCAGCCGACTATTTCTATAATTTAAAATGTAATTTAAAAATAAATATTAATAGAAATAAACTTTACAGACGGACAACGCAGTGAGCCTAATATTTTCCTTTTTTCCTATTTTGAGGTACGGAACCCTAAAAATAAACTTAAATAAACTAAAATGTAATAGGTAACACTAAAATGTTTTAAAATTTTAATTAAAACTTAATGATTTCTCATTAATTATTATTGACTTTGCAGTTTTTCTAATTCCCGCAAAGGATGTAATGCAGGACGTAATTTTCCTTCTCCTCCCTGTTAGGTAGTTACTTACTTATATTTAAGTAGGTAGGTGTGTAGCGTAGATATCTACTTACATATACATCATATATTTTAATTTAGATAACATTAACTTTTACAAATCCAGATGAAGCAGGGTTAAAAAGCTATCAAAAAAAGATGTTGAATATTTACAGACTATTAAAAAATATGTTTATTTTTTAAAACGACCTTTTAAACGTTAGGTGGGAAAGAACGTGAACATTCACTGTTATATTTTGAAACAACTTGACCGAGAAAGTAAGTTTGGGCTTCCGTACAATTTATTTTTTAATTATTCTTACCTACCAAAGTTATAAATATTAAAAGGGTACACCGACTCCCTAATAATTTACTGCTCGCCATCCATTCAGTCGGTATTGACGTCTGGATCGTAATTAATATATTTTTATTTTATTTTAGAACATGGAAAACCAACAGCTTTTAAGTAATAATAACAAAGTTGCATATTAATCAACAGATAGCCAAATACAATGTTTCATATAATTGAAAAAATCGGATCTTTGCGAAAAGTCTAGGAAGATTGCAAAAAGCCGAATAATTGGAATCTAAGAATGAATTTCGTTATCATGCGAGCTATTTTCAGGATCTTTGCAAAAGTCGGAGTTTGTTTATGACGATTGGAAATTTGAACGCATCTGTGAGTCGATTTAAAACATCGCGCATCTTTATCAGTTCATGACAGTCATGGCTTACGAAACGTAAGACGTTTTTCGTGATGTTCCTAAAATACACCGCAATTAAAATGCTAAGATTATAATTAGGATTGATTATAGATAGGAAAGAACAGGCTATTGTTTATTTGGAAATTAATTAATAAATTAATCAATAAATTAATAATTGTATTAAAGACGTCCACTGTTGGGCAAACCCTTCCCCCAAAGACCGGTCCTGCGCTGAAAGCTTACAATTCATTTTAATTGAGTATGAATTATTCATTTTGTCGGCTTCGAGTCCGATCCGGCATGTTTCGATCCTAGGTATATCCGGCTAAGGAGATGAAGCGATGACATGACGCAACTGATCGCTCTCGCCTTGCACTATGGGTAGCAGACCATCTCCCTCTCGCACAGGGATGAGCCAGGCAGGTGGGGTGTGTTTGTAGAGGGGGAAGGTGATAGGGAGGGGGGGGAGGGGGAGGCAGCCGGACCCCGGGCCGCGCGCGCCGTCGACAGTCGGCTACCTACCACAGGCATTGATGTGATTTCCGATTTTCCGTATCACTCTTGTAAGCTTTACCGCTACTACTCGCATTTCGCTCAAATTCAAATAAGCAACATCGAATCCGAAACTTAACTAGGTTACTGTACACTACTACCTTACTGTAACTACATATGTTACTGTAAAAGCCAAAACTACGGTTTACCGTAGCTAGAATTTAATTGTTGTTTACATGACATTTATAAAAGAGTAATCAATTGCACACAATGTATCATCTTTGCCACATTATAAGATGAACCGAGCAAATGGTTATGAAACGACAGACAGTTGTCTAGTCTAGAGAAGTTCCATATCCCATTACAATCGGTAAAACCTAGAGTTACCAAGTGATGAAGGCAGAAGTCCGAATCACTCGTTGGTTTTGGCTTATATTTAGCATTTTACCACAGACTCAAGATAACCTAATCTAAACTTACGCTAGTAGCTATGACTTCTTCGGTTTCTAACCCTATAATGTGACCTAACCGATTATATTCGAACTTTTACTAGGTATCGTCACTTGATATTCCTATAGGACTCAGCGTAGGTAGTTCGGCGTTTACAATTTTTTTACATCACAATCTATACCACGTCTGAAATACTAATATAATAAAGCTGAGCCATAGCCATTTAGTCAGTTTTTAATCTTGTTAGGTACATATGTTTTATTTTTTAACTACCATTACATAAATTTATTGCCAATAAAAAAAACCTGAAGAGTTTGTCTTTTTGATTGAACGTTCTAATCTTTGAAACTACCAATCGGAATTGAACAATTCTTATTTGCATTTCCAAAGCCCATTCTTTAAGAAGGCTATTTTATATCACGCTACGGCCGTTTATTAGGACTTATGAGCCGAGAAGAAAGAAAAAAGTTCGTGAGTTAGTCTCGTTGAAAATCAAAGGTTAACCGCCAGTTCCAGAAGTAAATGAATTTTAAATAACATTTTTAAATGCCAGTAGGCACTAAAAGAGAGGATCGATCAAAACAAAGACGGTTCCCGTATTAGCGCCTCGTTACAAATGTACCAACTGGAACCTACAAATCCTACAATCAAATATTTAAATGATCTCCGGCGGTGTTGTAGGTACCTACAATACAACCAATAATGCCGGTCGCATTTGGAAAAACATGAACATGGTTGGTTAGAAACGGGGAGAATGGTGAGGGGACGTTAATAACGCCTCGTGTGTTCTCGTCTAGTCAGCTCTAACGACTGCCTTGTTCAGCACAGTAGAGCTGTGATGTGAACAGAATGGAAAAGATTGAAACAAATTCAAAACTCGAATTGAACCCAAATCTCGAATTGATATTGCCGAGTAAAATAACCACTGTTTGATCAGTGATCACAATGGGTACCATACCTACAATGTTACAAAAGAAATTGACACAAGTGACTCGCTTATGGCAAACAGAGCTATACAGATAGCTCTATCTGTGCATGCGAATGAAGTTTATTTTAAGTATATTTTAATAGACAAAGTATCTTAATCGTAATAAGTATAAAGCCGTTAATTGATTGATGATAGCCGGTCACTTGTGGTCTTGCTGTATTCAGGTGATTCGTGACAATACGTAAAATAGTTGTCAGCGGACAGTGTACACGTTTGCGTTTCACACGCACTGGATTAAAAACTATAGGTAGGTAATTATTGTCAGGGTATAGAACAGTGTGCGTAATGCTAACATTTATTTATGAACTGCTGGTATTATGATATCACAAGGTACGTTTTACGTAAACTCATCGCATAAAAATTGATCAAATTCTCTATTTAAAATGCTACCTTCATCTGAGCAACATGCGCCAAATTTATTAATATCTTTGAATATTATCAATCAACTAGGTATTTATACTAAAATGAAATGATTATTATTGAATTATTATGTTAACTAACCTCTGGATGTTTATATTTTTTTATTTAGATGATAAAAATTATCAGCATTTTGCTAATTTTGCAATAAATATTAGATAAACAATATTTATTGTCCCTCCTTCCGTTCCTTCTTCTTTACCTATCTACTATTATCTATCAGATTAACACAATGACTTTGTACAATAAAATACAGAGATACCTACCTACAATATAGATTTATAAATTACACATAATTTCTATAGTACTTAGAGTAGGTAGTCAACTATTGAACGAAATGCAAATGAGCTTATTCAATATTTTTGTTTAGGGAGGGAGAGGAGGAAGAAGGGAAGGAGAGAGATAGTTTGGAAGGAGCGGGGAGGGGAGGAGGGGTTGGGTGTAGGGAGGGAAAGGGAATGAGGCACAGTAAGGAAAGGAAAAAGATTGAATAGAAGGCTAGAGGAAGAGAGTGAGGTATCATCAGTCATCACACCATATAAAGAGTATGGGACGGATGGATATTTTGTAGGAGAGTTTGCGGAATTGCGGAAAATGTATGCAGGCTGCACATTTTATTCACCTGTAATAATAAATTGAATGATTCTGACATGAAATACTATATTCTAAATTTATTTATTATATTATCATTTATCAAATACTATACCTATACTACAAACTAATCTTCATAATTTATCAAATCAACTGAGGTAATCAAGAGATTGATGAATTTGTGCATATTTAGATTCATTTTGACAGTTTTTTACCAAAAAAAATTTAAATGCGTATCGACTTAGTTTCATGTGAAGATACTTTCATTGTATCGGAAGAAAAAAATCGAAGCAGCAGAAGTAAGTCAAATTTTATAAAATGTTTTCTCATACAACCGAAAGAGTAACTCCTGCTGCTTTGATTTTTTTCTTTCAATACAATAAAATTATCCTTACATGAGTCGATCCGCATTTAACATTTTTTTTAAGAAAATTACTCATTTTTATTTAAAAATTTTTGACCACAAAAAAAATCATGGTTCCTAAGACAGCTTTCCTGTATATCCTATGGCTTCGGTTTTGCCCATACTGTCCCAGTTAAATTAACGACCTTCAGTTAGCTACAAAACATTTGACAAGTACTTAAGTGCTCAGATATAATTGAAAGTATTGAAACACTGGGGGCTGACAACAATCAGAAAACTTTTATTGTACTTATTGATTTTTATGGTCACATTGAATCTGTGACACTATATGGACACCTGAAATGCTTAACTACTTTTGAAGCAGACTGTACGGCGGCGGGGGAGGGCGGACGGACGGGGGCGGGGCGTGCGTGCGGCGACATACCGGTTGAAACGCTAATTGTAAATCGTAGGCTTAGTTATGCTTAGATTTAAACACCGGTATCAATTGAGCTTAGAACAATTTTTTATGGTCTTAGATTAGCACCCAAAGTTCTTTGCATTGTTTAGTCATTGCAGACGAGATTGCAGGTGATTTCAAAATTTAAGAAACTACACCTACTTACTTAAATAAATAAATATTTAAGTACCTAGGGTAGTTTCTGATATATTTTATTACATTGTAGAAAATGCTTGTTAAAGATTCCGCGGGAGGGTAAGGGTACTTCAGAGGGGAGGTTGTAGAGGTAATTGACTAAAAGTCCATCTTTTTTAAATCATTGTTATGCATTTCCTTGTTCCAAGTACAGCCAAGTAAGTATCGTTTATAGCGAAGCAAACTTTCAATGAGGACGTATCTCCCAACAGTAGGAGATAGAGATAAAAGTGGCGCGTGATGCAAGCGCTGCCACCGCTCCGCCGCACAGTGGTCTCAATTTTGGGTTTCATACACATACGATTTTCAAATATTCAACTTCGTTTTTACTTATACTTATGAAGTTCCCTTCCATACATTGATTATGTAAAATACCTTTTTTCTCAGCAATAGATAGCGAACCAAAAATATATTTAAATATTTATTAATTTAATGGACAGTGGAGTACTACACGTTAGAAAAGATTATGTAAAAACGAAGTTGAATATTTGAAAATCGTATGTGTATGAAACCCAATATTGAGACCAGTGTGCGCCGCCGCGCCCGCCAGCCGGCGCCGGCGCCGCCGAGCTAGGCGCGGCGGCGGCGCAATCATCGTCTCGGGGTGCCGTGCCGCCCCGCCCCGCCCCGCCCGCCCTGTCCGTCACCTCGCTCGTCGATACAACCTTCTATCAGCGACTGCGACATAGCAATAAGGTGTAACGACGATCGCGCTGTTGTACGCTTTGTTTTCTTGTTTGTTTGTTTATTTGTTGGTTTGTACGCGCTATTCTCTGGAACTACCAGTGGGATTTGTAAAATCCTTTTTGCATTTGAGAGCCAATTAAAATTCATGAGGAGATTTAAAGTAGGCTTTCAAAAAAAAAAATCATGCTACGAACGCTTACGTACATACAAAGCAAAAAGGTAAAGGCAGAACTAACTTATATACGCGGGCGAGGCCGTGGGACAGAGCTAGTTGGCTAGTATGCAATAGAGTATTTTGACTCTTTTTGGCACTAACCGCAAATAAGTCACAAAACATACATACATATTCCTAGACATAAAAGCGTATAGGCATACGTACGCATGATAGGTAAAAACCGACAACAGTTGAACACTAATCCGGCCCCAGCGGGACTGGCGGCGGCGGCGGCGGCGGAGGCGGAGGCGGGTGGGCGGCAGTAATAGGCCAGGAAAAAGAAATGAAGTTACCTACAAAGAAATCCTGTTATATCCATCGGCATTTTTTTCAGACTGTATCTTATATATTATATTTGGTCTATGTCTTTATTTGTTTGGTCTGTATTAATGTAAATTTTGTAAAAAGTTCTATACTACGTACCCCAGTTGTTGTAGTGAGATTTGTTACTACGAGGAGATACAATTAATAAATAGTTAAAATGGTAACTTCCTACAATCATTTCAGATACAACGAATAATTCTAATGGCCGGCAGTAGTTGATCTGATGATGGTGACGGAAGACAGTCCTATGGGAACTTTTCAACGATTATCAACGCCACCTTGTGTTTGGGCTTAATTAATGAAATGTACCTACCTAAGTAGATTAGTTACAATATACTTATATTTTGAGTTTTTTTAGTTCACCATAAATGACAGTGAGCAGTGCAAATACATGTTAAGACAACGTCCATATAAAACAGAACCATGAAACAATGGAATTAATACGGACGTAAATTTTAATTTTCCTAGACTAGTAGGCGAGATCTCTGACGCCTTTTCTCGGTAAGATGATAGTATGGATATTATAGTATCCTATTGTTATGGTTTCTGACCATTGTCAATACAGATGATGATGCGATATAGGTACATCCTTAAAGATTAGCATCATGAATTCATGAGTTATGACATGAGCTTACGTCGTCTGCAAATCCGATTTATATTTGAATATAATTGACTTTCAGTCCCGTATCAGGACTTACAGCCTACAAAATTTTATCAGTTGTATATATTATCTCGGAGATTATTGAAATATGTGAGCTTTTTTGGAGCATACCTAGCTTACTTAGTTAGGTTACAGATTTTGTTTCAAATCAATAGCCTACTACTACTAAATAATAGTTCTCACTGTTCAGTTGGAGCTCAGGCCTACCCTCTCAACGAGGGCCCACCACGCTAGCCCAGTGCGGGTTGTCGGACTTCACATGCGCCTAAGAATTTCCTCTTGCGCGTATGCAGATTTCGTAACCATTTTTTCCTTCACCGTTTTTGAGCAGTCAGCACTCGAAACTTATCACGACTTCTCTCAAACGGTGAAGATTTTGTTTATCAACATCAATTTATTAAAATATAATTTTTTTGAGATCGCCTAAATAAATTTATATCTACACGTATTTTCAAAAACATTTACAGATTAACCCTAAACGGTATAACAAAAAGTTTTTTGTTTGTTTATATTTTAATTACGAAATTAAAGTAAACTAAAAAAACTTAGTTTCCAATAATTCTAATCAGTTTTTTCCCGAAATTTCAGCTTAATTGGTCCATCGGACGCAAAGACGAACATATTAAACTACACTACCAAAGAAGGTTTAAAAGGGTATCCGTTTTGACGAAATCTAAAGAGAAAAAAAGCGACTTGAAGTATTTATAAAATGCATCCAATTATAAAATTTCATTCAAATCGCTCCGCTCTGGTTTAGGCGCTAGACATATTAATGGGCACACACACCCATACAAATAGTATACTTATTTGAAGCGGTTTTCGATAATATGAGTTTCTTTAATGACGAATTCGGGAGACATTCCACCTTACACACACTAAGCAGGTATAGGTTTAACATGGGACTTGGGCTTACATGACATAAGATCATGATGAGATGGATATTATAGTTCTAGAGTCGTAATGAATTTTGGTATCGAGTGAAATTAATACTCTGCTTTTCATTTCAATTGCGAGAAAAAAAGTCAATTCATACGTCCGTCTCACAACAAAAATTCTATTCGCGGCAATATCAACTTTTTTAAATTGACCCTTGTTAACAAAATATGCACTGTCACATACATTCGGTTTTTCGCGCACGGTTACAACGCCACTTTCTTCACTCCTGTCGCAGTTCGAAAGTAAATAGGTACCAATGAAGAGGTGCTTGGTTTTCAAAGAAAAAGAAACAATAACAACAATCGAGAAGCATCGGCCGCTTACTCAAACTTAACGAGTTTATTAAAAACAATATTGAAGAAAAAGATAGAAGGTTGCCTATAAAAACAAAAGGAACGGCCACACCGCACTACTTTCTCACCACTTACTAAACTACCAAACAACGAAAAACGAGAAAGTAACACGTAATTATTATAGTGTGTTATTTAAATATTTTAAATAACACACTATAATAAGATTGTATTTCCAAAATATTAAATAGGTACATAATGTATTCTAAAGGAAGGAGAAAAAAAATATTATAAAAAAACGAGTTATTGCGATAATTATTTTTTTATTTACATAAATTAGTGTGAAAAAAATTTGTTAGTAGCAGTTATAGGCTTTTATTAAGTATTATTATAATATTGTAAACACAAGGCACTAGGAAACAATACAAAGGAAAGAAAAATATACTTAAGGTTGAGCTTATTTTTGATGAAACTTTCAGCTGTGTGATTCTGTAAAGTATGAATTAAAACTCGACCATCACATCGCAAGTCACTTACTTCACTCCGCATCCGATCATGAAAGACCTTGATGTCGCATTGTGTAAACAAATACAAGTTACACAATAAACACTTCACTTGCGAAGTAAAGTGAGTATTGAACTGTAAATCATTGAGTTAGAGACCGATCTCACGGCGGATTCAGGATCGAGTTGCACAAATACGCTTACAGAATAGCAGGGCAGTTATTTAGAGACAACGATTACCTAAAGGCAAACGTCGCGACGACTAGAAATTTTCGAACGACCACAATACTTACTTCACCCCTATCGTCCGTCGAAAGTAAAAATATAAAAGGCAAACATGATGACTTAGGATACCATAAATTATAAACCAATTAACAGTGTGGAGTAACAGCTCGTTCGTGCCATCGTTAAAGGAAAGGGCGGGATATCGTCAAGAATGCAGAAAAACGGAGTGACAATGGCCAGAAAAGTAGCTCTTTCTGAAGTAGTTTAACAATTTTAGCGTTTTACTAAACGCTCGTATTAGACATAAGTAGTAAATTTACTATGACTCAGACATAGTAAAAGAAGATGGTACTGCTTGGTTTCGGTGATTTGGTTCCGGGACTCAGTTCGTCCGTTCGGCGTGCGTTTCATTGCCTGTCTGTCAAAACTGCCCTGTGCAGAATAGTGCAGTTAATCGAAATAAACCGAGTTAGTAACTATTATTCATTCTGTGCTATCGCTTTGTATTACGGTAGTGGGTATTTAAAGTGCAATTGTATAAACTCTTCTTCACTCTTAATATTAAATGTAGGTAATAAAAATCTTAAACAAAAAAATCTGTGGCCCATTTTCAAAACGGCTTTCTAAAAAACTAAAAAACGTTTAAAATTTCATTTTAAACGTTGTTTAGTTGAATATGTCTGAAATGCTTAATGTTATGGTAATTATATGATCGGAGATTAGCCCCTATTCGAATAAAGGGTAAAGGCTGACCCGTGAAGTGGTCAGATCAACACTGCACCTAAGAAGACATTCGCTAGTAACACTTTGAAGATCAGCCTTAAATTCCGATCATTAATATCAGCATTGAACTGGTGGCAGCACCGCGGGACTCCGCACCTCCCTTCAAATATATTATTCTCCAAAGCGACCGCCGCTATATTACGTCATATATAAAACAAGTTTTTCATTAAATCGGAACGTAACAAATGGCCGACAATGACAGCCGACAGTCAGACAACGATTTATCGTGAACACCTGATCCCATTGTAGGTTGTAGGTAATCGGTTTTGATGTTTAGGTTCTCAATTGCCGAGACGGCGGTGATGAAGGTGTTTGCAGTTTGTAGGGAAAACTAATAGACTGAATGTTTGATCACCTTGAACCGTGAAGCTAAAATCGTTGCTGGTGGGCGCGCCGCCGCCCCGCCCGGAGCGCCGCCGAGGGCCGAGGCCGACTACGCGACTCGCGAAGCTTCTTTTCAGTGAATACGGTTGCAAAGTCGTAATTACATAGCAACGAGAATTACATCAACATGAGAAAGCATCAACAGTAATGAAATTCTAGAAATTCTCCTCCAAAATTGTCACCATAAAATTGACGATATCCATTTTTTAAAATCATGATACTGCCTCCACAGGTCCATCCCGGCGCCAAAAATTTTTGTCTAAACTAATTAAATAAACTTTACGGCAGCGGCCCGCACTAACTTTCTCGCTCTTTGAAAAGAAAGAGTAAACTGATGAAAAGAAAGACTAGACTTACAACACTGATACCTACTGATTTCGTCATTTTCCTAAAATGTATTTTTTTTATACAAAAAAATATAGGTAGGTAGGTACTTGTGCGAGTAGGTATTATAGTCTATCATGCGGATATTGTTGACAACGAAATTCTTACAACGATTGCGATGATTACTACTGACTGAAAATAAAATTTTAATTGTATTCTATCCATAAACCGACAGCTGTTTGAATCCGTTATAGTTTTAAAAATATAGAATCCAAATTACTAGACCACAAATTAATAGACATATTTACCATTTGCGTTACAATCACAACTCGCATTCTCGGATCTCTAACCGGCTTTCATGCATTCCAAGTTATAGGTATTACGTCAAAACTAATCTCCTAACCGCACTTTCCGTTTGATCGTTATGAATTATGAATATGAACAAAACCCGTTTAGTGCAAGTCCTCTTACTCCAATAAATTTTATTTTTAGGATTTCGTAGAATCTCGACCTGACTACTTTTATTTTACGAGTAGACAGAAAGATTGTTTATTTTAAGTTTATATTGCAGAGTTATTTAAGAGTATTATGAACCGGTGACCCATCATTGTTAAATACGCACTGATTCTATTCGGTTCTATTTTTATAAGTATTATATAGACTCCTAAGCCTTGGACATACAGAAAAAAACAAAGACAAAAAGAAATATTGTACTTTAAGGTAACCTAGAGCTAAATCGCAAAGTAATAATATGTATCTATCTCCCTCCGTCCCGCCCTCTTTACCTCCCCTCCTCCTTTACGGCCTGCTCAATCTCTGCCTCCATTCCAGCCTTTAACCCCGCTTCCCTGTCTGCTAATCCCAGCAGTCTACGTCCCTCCCACATACCATCTTCCATCCCTTCCTCCATCCCTCCCTCTATCCCTCCCTCCCTCCCTCCATCCCTCCCTATCCCCCACTCCAAATGTAGTCCTCACTTATCCTCAATCTGAACTTACCGCCGAGCGTCTGAGGTCCTTGTTGTATTACTACCTAGTGTGTAGTAATAATACAACAAAGTAGTAGTACCTATAGTCAAGTTTTGAAAACATTGTGTTCGTATAATTTATCTACCGAGCTCATTATTGGAATGAACTAAAAACTAATTGTTAATACAAATTAAGCCCTATATTTTACTGAAAGGTATTAATTCCTCTATGGTAGTAGTATTTACGCGATGCGTACTAAGCACTCGTTTAAGCATACATCCAAACATCGAAACATCCAAAAAAGTCCAAAAGACTATCTATTAATTCCAATAACCTTTATTCCCCCAAATTTTTTTTGCCAGGTGGAGAACAGCGCGTGCGGCCGGCGCGTGCTCATAGTGGTCGCGTGAAATCCCACGCTCTTCACCAGATCCAGGCAATCAAGTGTGCCGGCAGGGAGTGAACGAGCTTTACCGCGGTTATTATTTAGTCATCATATTTTAAAAATTGTTTTGATACTTTTACCTGTACAAAATAGAAATAACTTAGATCACTCTGAGTATGCACCAGAGTATGAATCGGATAAAAGTGAGGCGTTATTTTCAGTCAGTTGCCAAATTTTCCCGCCGACCCGCACTAAACTTTCTCGCCATTCCTTTTTTATTTTATTTTTGCTTGGCTGGCTGGCCTGTAACCAAATATTATACTTATTCGTAATAAATGACAATTTAATAGCTCCTACCATTTGTGAGTAAATCGCAATTTTCCATTTCATTTGTAGGGGAACCATACTTAAACTAATACTTTCCCAGATGAATGGGTATTACTATGTCATAGATATAAATTTAAGCAAACGACATGCAAAGTTTTATCAAAAGCGTTATAGCCGTTTCTGAGAAGACAAAAATTCACTTCTTGTTGTATGACAGCTACTCTTCGGTTTCATGGTACGAAGAAACTGTTGATAATCCTTCGATAGAATAAATTATAGCTCTTAAGTTCCAAATTTAGTCCCAAACGGACCAAAGGTTTAGCCTCCAGTACCAAGAGTGACGAACGCACGGGCCGACGGGCGCACGCACGGACGGAATTGAGATATTTAGTTTTTCAGTGTGTTATCGGTATACATGAAGAACACATTTTCGCGAAAATTGGAAAACTTTCTTTTTTGCCACTTCCTCTACGCTACGTACCTACTTACGAGGGGCGAGAAAGTAAAAATCAAGGAATAAGTAGTATGCACCGTATGCACCCTAACGCGAGGTGTGGGAATGCGGGTAAAGCGGCGCAGCGCGTGAGTGCGAAAAGTCAGTTTGCTATCACTATAAAGCATTGAGCGCATCTGCTCACAGTTCACTCGGGATTTCCACAATCTTTCATGCTCTTCGTCTGTATTTTTGCGAGGAATTTTCTAAAGTTCGATACTGCCGACCACATCAGGTCGCTGAGAAATTACGCCACTACGATACGCGGACCCTTACGGTCATCTTAATTCAAGTCTGACAGAGCGCAGGCCGTGGTCAGTCATAAAGGCCGCGTGCTTCATCCGATTTGAGGAACCTGATGGGGGTACGTCTCAGGGTTGCTGCATCAAGCACTCTCTTGAGAATCGTAGTGAATGACCTAGGTATTAGTACCTCAGGTCATTTATAGTACTGAAATTGTCGTGTAAGTACAATGGTGAGACCGTGCCAGGACTCGAGCGCAATCTGATCACGATAGTCCTATTGTCGGTTCTACACCGGTGGTACTGCCACAACATATACTGTGGTTCTGGTGTAACGGTTTAGCACTTAACAAGGACTTCATGCGGTTAACCTGAACGTCCGTAATCCTCGGGCGATGAGGGTGTACTCAGGCGAAACTCTCATCAAGCAAACCGCCTCCATCCATCTGCTCGGTGTAGGGGGAGACGCACATCAAGAAGCTGTGCGTGTGCCTCATCCCTGCTACCAGCGACGTCGTCGAGACGTGCTACTTCGCAACAGCCTATGACGGTGATACGACATGCGTGTTCTTTCGTTCTATTCGTGCCATAGCGGGCGTACCCGATGACATTTGCGAGATTATTTCAACAGATGCAAGACCCTTATACTTCGCTGTAGCTAGTCTTTTTCCTCCACCTGCCTCCAACAAACCTCCAGCAGCAACAAACTTATGGAGAGGTTGACAGTCGCCCCACATAGACGGCCTAACTCCGAGAGCGTTCTGTTTATTTGGATCCTAGACCCGTCGGTGTACAACCGACTGCCGGACACCCATGGAGATGTGACTTCAACACAATCATTCAAAAATAAACTGAAATTGTGTGTGTGAGTAGTATGCAGTAAAAAGGGTCATTTCTCTCTATCGTGCTCGAACTAATATAATAATCAACTAATTTTTTTTTGTTATGGTATATTATGTTAAATACTTGTTTCAAATCAATCAAATCAACAGCCTATAAACATGTCCTCACTGCTGGGGCTCAGGCTTACCCTCTAAACTCTTGTTTACATGTAAGTTATTAGCGTTTATAACCGATTTTGTATTTTGATCATGATCGTGTTACCGCGATTTTTATTTTCTTTCCTTTTCTACAATGAGGTAGGACTACAAATTGTAGGGAGCAATGGAGGAAAAGAGGAATGAGAGAGGGAGAGATAGAAGAAGGGAGGATTGGAGAGGGAGGCGTGTTAAGGATGGTGAGCGAGGGACCCTGGGTTGGAGACTTAGTCTTTAATAATCGGCTCACTTATAGAGAAGATGCGAATTTATGCGAGTTTTCAGACATTCACTTAGGTTTACTTACACATTACGTTGCATTAGAAAATACGATTCCTATTTGGTGGGAGGAAAGTACTTAAGACCATATTGATACACCATGTGATATGCAAATAAATACTAAGTACTTATGGGTAGAGAGGGCCGCAGGTACGGGGGCACGAACGGAGACAGGGAGGGACAGAGGCAGGGACCGAAGCCGGGACGGCTAAGGTAGGGAGGGAAGGAGGAAGAGAGGATGGGATGGATGAAGAGACATAATATTCATTCACATCTGCGATTTTAGCAACGAATTCCCTTCGTACTTACTACTACCTACTTATATACTTACACTTATTTTTCTTTGTTTTGAGCTCGTGCAAGGCTAGGAGTATGTAGTTATAATAACAACATTCTGTATGATGTATTATAGTGGCGCGTAGGAAGTTGCGGGAGTACGAAACATATTTGGAAATGAGAAGTACTTTTTGAAATGAGAAATCACCGCGTGTTTTACGAAGGTCAAAAGAGAAAATATTGGAATTTACTTCTGTTCGTCTGTTTTTGGATTAGCTCATACCTAAAGCAAAATCCGTAGGTAGATTGTAAAAATATAACACTTTTCCTCAGAGGACATGAGCAGTAGAAAATTACGTCTGAATTTTCACGTGTCAATATTTACGCCGTCATTAACCGCTTTCCATATAAATATCTGAGATAGAACATCGGATGGACGCAGGGTTGGAGGGACGAAGCGACAGAGGGCGGATGGAGGAATGAATGGTGGGACGGAGAAACGGAGGGACGGGGGACGGAGGAACGCAGGGATGGCGGAACGGAGGGATGGCCTAATCAGTTACCTAATTGCACAGGCGTTAAGCATACAGGTATTAGCTAAGCTAAGAGGACATCAAAATCAACCATATATTATGAAGCATTTATGAAGTCCAATAACGTAGAAAAGTTAATTTTATGTTGCTATTTCGTGCTATGAATCGGACCACGGGTTTTACAAAGACTTTACATAGACACGAGGATCAATATACTTAGGTTTAAATGCGTAAAGAAGAAAGATTACTGTTTTTAGGAAAAGCGATTCGAGTAAGCAATGGCTAGAATAATAGCGCTTCTTGACATTTTCAAAATTTCCTTTCAATTGGGATAATGGATTAAACATTGAGTTTCGTTCCTTTATGACGAGTTAAAACGGACCTAGTGTACGCTACCTATCTAAGTATTTCTAAAAATTTCCGTTAAGGAATTTATCGAAATTTTCAAAAATATTCGTGTGTCATTGTTACAGGACAATTTTACAAGTATGTTTTAATAACATCATTCAAAGCATTTTTCACAGAATAGGTAAATAATAATGGCATTCGTAAAATTATCTCTTAATAAACGTAGTCTTAACGTGAAAGTTTGTAAGGATGATAGGGTATTTGTTATGTAGGTACTCTTTCACGTAAGAACTATGTACCTAACAGATTTTACAGTATATAGATTACGTAAACATAGGGCTTATTATAGATACCTCGGGAAAAGCTATCCCCGCAGGAAAACTATTCTACGCGAGCGTAGTCGCGGGAAACAGCAATTAATTTATCTAAGCGTCGTTAAGTAATTTATGTAAGTTACTTAAACATTGCATTTTGTTCGACTATTTCGGAGAGTTCACTTTCGAAAATTCCCGAGGTGTGATTCCTAGGCAGACAGACATTCGGTACTTAGATATAAAATACTTAGGGCTTCTTTCACCACTTCCTGATATTGTTACAGATAGTAATCTTAGTGATAAACTAATCTATCAGATAAATCTGTGTGATAGACTATATAAAATATATAAGATATAGGCAATCAGATACCTGTGAAACCAAAAAAACAGGCTATCTGTCAGGTAACCTGCAGATAGGGTATCTGGGACTTTATCAGCAAGCGGTGTAAGAGGCCCTTAATATATGGCTGTGCTTAGAAACACCAGCTCTATACATCCCTAGAAAGTTTCGTGCATTTTATTTTATCGTACAGTTTAATAGTTTTTTGATATTTATGATTAGTTATTAATATATATTATGTATGTATGTAAACACTTTATTGTACTAAAAATTTACAGATACAGACAGTTAAGAATAAAACTAAGTACAAAGGCGGACTTATCCCACTAGGGGATCTCTTATGTATTATAGTTATTCCAATTTTTATTTATTTATTCAAATTGTCATTTGGTAGTTTGTTGTAGACATTTGTCTAGTATTTGAATAATGCATTTTTTTATTATTGAAATATTTCGAAGGTGGTCAAATTTCAATTTTGTATTTGTAATTTCTAAAAATTTGTTGAGAAAGCGAATGTGTATTTTTAGATCAATTGTTAACTTATGGTAGTTACTAATCTCACAATCCTAACTAATAAATAAATCCAATTATTTGATTATATTTTAGTTTATATTAAGTTTAGTATTTAGTTTATATTTTAATATCTGTGTATGTCTGTAATTTTAATAAAATAAGTAATAATTTTATTTTGTAAAGTTCAGGTCTGAAAGCTTTGTATGTAGGAGTAAGTAAATTATTAAGTAAGTAAATTACTTACCTTCATTTCCAACTTCACGGCCGACTTGCTGATTGACTGATCACCCGTCCGTTCGCACAGCGTCATTTAATTTCTGAACCATTTAGATTACCAAGATATTATCACAAGATGAAAGCTTTCTATACAAAATAAATCACACAGTAAGTCTGATAGAACACAGTCGAGATATACGACTACTTGCGACAATTGCATCGCATAAACTAAGGTTTACGGGCGGTGGGGCGGCGCCTCTGAGGATCCAGTCCGTTCCCCTATTGGATGTTGGTACAACACTGGGGCGTGGTTAAACATTCAGAGTACTTGGAGTACCTATGAGCAGAGGTATTTGTAAAGACGTCCGAATAATAAGTGAGTATCTACGATCAAAAGTCTCATCCCACCAAAACATAGGTACATCTATGTACGCTTCGGCAGTATCGTCCAAGTTTGCAAACATTTACAATCGCTAAGGCATACTTACACAAGGAGTTCTTTTTTCAAGAATATTTTTCAATAATATTTTAGTGACAAAAGCTAAAAATTTGCATGCCGGCAACGGGCTAGTTTTATGTATTTTGTGTATGTATACCTTATTTTGACTATGTTCTAGCAATTTTTTTTTTAATATTAATCTAACGCCTTCGACACACAAGGAGTTATATTGCACTTATGAGAAGAAACGCCATTTGTACAGTCGACCGCAGTGGAAACACTTTGATCTGGCCTAGCGTAATAAGGAGTTTCAATACTGCGAGAGACCAGCTTATACTGGTTTTGTTTCCACTGACGTGCGGTCGACAGTACTTTTATTCTGTGACGGTGAAGGAAAACCCATGTTCTGATTTCCTGAAGTGAAAATGAGTTATAAGTGGTGGTGCTTAAAATACATTTTATTATGTTTCTTAATGATTTTGTCTTTCGATTAAATTTACCTAGCATAGATTAAATTAATTCATCATCATCATCAACAGCCTATTAATCTCCCCACTGCTGGGGCTCAGGCCTACCCTCTCAACGAGGGTGTGCGGGCTATAGTCCACCACGCTAGCCCAGTGCGGGTTGGTGGACTTCACATGCGCCTAAGAATTTCTTCTTCAGCGTATGCAGGTTTCCTCACGATGTTTTCCTTCACCGTGCGAGAGCAGTCAGTAAATGTACTTATGTTTCAATAAAAAACCCATTGGTACATGGCCCAGCCGGGGATCGAACCTCGGACCTTTCGATATCATAGGTCGCGTCTTATCCCCGATTCAAATTTAAAATATTTACAGAAAAACTATTTTAATAATTGTTACGGTCTTATGGTACCGGGACAGGACAGTACAGTTTATATCTTCACAGATTTCATTTATTTCCTCTACTTATATATTATATCCTAGAAAGTTGAAACCTAAGTAGGTAATTACATATTTATTTAAAAAATATATTTAATACTTAATAAGTAAGACTACAATCAAATTAATTTTATTAAACATAAAGTAGGTACCTAGTACAAGATTTGGCATTTCTTCCCATAGTTAAATACAAGTGGGTAAATACATTTTATATACCTACGATAAAATATCTACATAATTAACTTAAGTATAAAAATACTACTACTACTAATACTACTTAAATATAAAAATAAATTATAAAAAAAAACTAATTAAGTAGGTATACATTATACGTTGAAGAATTTTTTAAAATAATGTACCTAGTAGGTAGGTAAAAGTAACATTGCAATAAATTCTTTACCTACGAGGAAACCATTTGTTAAAGAGAAATTTTACTTTTTCGTTCGGTCTCAGGAGATCCATTCGCCAGATCCATATAGATCTAGTGAGATTTTGATTGCTCAGTAGATCTATATTGGCAATATTCATGAATAATAAATAAATAAGCTAATAATAATGGGTAAATACTAATACCAATGGGTTTTTTCTCGAAACTTAAGTACATTTACTGACTGCTCTCAAACGGTGAAGGAAAACATCGTGAGGAAACCTGCATACGCCGAAGAAGAAATTCTTAGGCGCATGTGAAGTCCACCAACCCGCACTGGGCTAGCGTGGTGGACTATAGCCCCGAACACCCTCGTTGAGAGGGTAGGCCTGAGCCCCAGCAGTGGGGACATTAATAGGCTGTTGATGAAGCTAATAATAAAGATAAAAGATTTTAAAGTTTTTTTGAAGATGATATGGAAATAATAATTAAATATCATCCATGTGTGTCTGTAGAAAAGTTTTTCCCTTATTCTACTTAAAAATATTACTGTAAAGTTTCATCAAAATCTGTTCCATACTTTTTGCGTGAAAGAGTAACAAACATCCAAACTCACAAACATACACCCAAATATCTTTACAAACTTTAATAGGCATTAATTAGTACCTAAGTTAAGTAGGATAGGTAGGATTACAGCCATAGACTTAAATTTTTTCGCTTCTTTAAATCTATGATTATACCTACTGCGTTTTTTTTTTCAAACATGCTACGATATACGACAATATTTTGCACAACCTTCTTTGGGATAGGTAAATCGTACTTGTAGTACCAGACCAGCAATTTCATAACAGGCGTGCTCGAGAGGTCTCGAATATATAATTTGAAAACGGAACAAACTTTTTTAAACCCGAACATTGATACCTAAAGAGATCACTCATTTAAGTTTTATTTAAATTTCGAACTGGCACATGACTGGCACGACAAAAAGAATGCACCATTAAATTAAATTTAAAAAAGAAAAATAAGAATACGACATTTGGAACGCGGCGAATTGGCGACAAAATTACAAGTTATTATTCAAAATGAGATCTACGAGTGATGAAGACATTTTAAGACCACCTGAAATACCTACAAGATGCTGCAAAAGTTATTATTGAAAAGTGTTTACCACCAAAATCGAAGGATAACATAAAAACGTATGACAATTTTATTCAATGGAAAAACGAAAGAAATCTAAATCGTTGTCTGAAAACGATTTCTTAGCTTAGCTAGTAATAAGGCTACAAAAGTAAAACCAAGTACACTTTCGGTATTAAACTTGTTAAAATGTACTTTTCAACACATTTGCTCGCAGTGGCCCTTATTGCACCGCTTTTAGGGTCATAAAGCAGCATAATAAACACGCGTGCTTTTTTCGTTACCATTACCGCACTTGTGTTTTATTTTTCAGTTCTTTTTTAATTCTTAGCAAAGAGTTTTTTTTTGTCTTAAGTACCAACATTTTTGTGAATGAATAAATTGTGGTAATCATAGAAATATAGAGCGTAGCGAGCGGGAGCGTAGCGAGCGGGAGCGTAGCGAGCGGGAGCGTAGCGAGCTTTTTCCGTGTTCTGTGGTGGTAATTTAAATAATAAGTTAAGTAAACATTTCATTTCATCAAATTATTTCTTTTTGTCAGTAAATTAACGTGTGACAGCAAACTTACACTAGATATAAATACAATTAATTGAACAGTTTATTATATTTTTATGCTGTTGGGCTGTTTAACTTCGTCGTACAATCCGCCTTTCCTTCCATCTCCTCGGAAAAAGAAAATCCGCGCGCCATATTTCGCAAATTTTTGTGAACATAGTTGTGTTTTGTGATTATTTTTAAAAATATCGACTTCAGAGTGGAAGTAGTGCATTCAAGTGATGAAGATAAGCCATAATATATTTTTTCTTCGACAATATAAGATTCTACGCCGCCAGAAAATCTTACTGAAGCTCAAAATGTAGTAAGTGATCTGTATTTTAATCGAAATCATAGAAAAATAAGTTTATGACATTTTGTTTATTTTGCTCGCAATTAAGTGTGTTGAAACCCGTCGTATGATGCGCGTGAGCGATTGTCTAACACTTCTTGGCTTCATTACACCCTCGGCAAGCCTCGTGTGTACATTCCAGCATCGAGGGTAATGACCAACTTAGCTATACGAGAGTATAATATTAAAAGATTTGTTACTTTGCTTGCATTGATTTGGATGATTTACTAAAATTGTGGCGTGTATGACAAAGCTGATGATTGCGTGGAATATAATAAATAGTGCCGCCCTACCGGCTAGTGTGCGAGCAGCGATTGGGGTAATTAACTATAGAGTTCCTAAGCGTATCGAAGTACTAATCACGAGAGGTACTCCATACCACCAGTGATTGGAGTTGATAATAATAAACTCTCACCGAATTATTATCTGATAAATAGGTACTCACACTTAGTAAGTATCAATTGAATCTCAAATTGAATAGGTTTTTTAATTCTCTAATGTACAGGGTATACCTACTCGTATCGTATCTATTAAAGACGTGACCAAAGGGAAAGGGTGAAGTGAAGCCATTTGATTTAACTTTAATATATTTATCATTAGTCTCAAGATTTTTTGATACCTACCTAAGTATACCTAAGTTTATATTTTTAATAATTTTTCTTAAAAAATGTGTTTGTTATTTGTAACTTTTTGTTAATATAATAATTTAATGAAAATAAAGTTACGAGCCAACAAGGTCGCGAGTCACAAAAAACTTTTTAGATTTTACTGTTTTCATTTCAACCGATGGTGGTGTAAAAATGGATAGAGATGCTACAGGGATCGCCAATTCGAAAATATTCTCATTATAAAATCTCACTAATTCTTTTATATATAAAAAAATTGTTATAATTGTTGCAGGTGTACTAACATACTGCGAATTCAAAACTCATACACAAAATGTTATGCAGATTTTTATTTATTAAAAAAACTTTATCCTCATAGTCGTTTAAAATCAGATTCGAATTTGCAATCCCAGTAAAGAAGGATCACTAATTTTGTCAGATTATTAGATTTGTCTTTATAGCCAGCCTCCTATAGGTGCCGCTAAAAAACGTCGCTCAAAAGCGTCAGATCATGGTACTACCTACTTACAGAGGGGTGTTTAGGACTCAGATAGTTTGGGTTGAAATTTTACAATAAATATCTTTAACTTTAAAACGAGATGTATAGGTATTAACTTGAAAACCTGCAACGCAATTTGACATTTGGTCGTTGTTTTCACCTGCTGTACCTATAATAAGTATATGAACTTGCTTGAATGAACTGATTGGAAAATTACAGAATTATAGAAGAAAAATTATTTATTATTCACGGAACCCGCCACATTGCAGGACGTGCTGACAGGACTTTTTATATATTACAAATGCATTCCTCGTACCTCCCTAAACCAGTTTAAGAGACCAGTGGAGAATCCTGTCATTGAGGTTTTTTTTTCATTAAAATATCATTATTCACTTGGTCGAATGCCTTACAAAAGTCAAAATAAGCGACGACGTCTAACACTTTTTGGTCCTTATTATTTATTGGCAGTAAAAATGACTACCTATATTTAGCAGATTGGAAGCAGTCGACCGCTTGTACAGGAATCCGTTTGTTAGTTGCAAAACCAACAACAACCGGTTATAAACATCCCCGTATGTAATGGATAATCTGCTAACTATTTTCAAGACCTACCAGAGTACTTTCTAATTTGTTTATTGCTAAAAGAAAAGAAAACCCCTGGACATTAATTAAGTGAATAAAGCTTACTATGTGCTATATACTATAGGTACACTAGAGACGAACACACTTTATCTTCCGTTTTCTTGGTCTATCGATAGTATCGTGACGTCACGATACTAACGAATGGAGCGAGGATACCAAAGTTTGGTATACTACCACCCCGCTACCGACTTTAGTACCAGAACTAGTCGCCATGGCAACTACAGATAGTTCACTATAAACACCTAGGTACCTATAAAATATTTGTAAACTTTTTTTTATAGCTAAAAAAACTCAGATTAGAAATTCTACTAGAAACTATTAAAAATAGTGTTCATTCTTGTCTAGCCATTCATCATTACCTACTATCAATTTTATTGTAGTCAAACTTCGACTGTGAAAGTAATTTAACAAATTCTAGTTGAATTATTTGTGCTATATCCCATTTAAAAAGGGTCTTGGATTGCGTTAGATGTTTTGTTAAGCCAAATTAGTGCGGCAGAAATTCTCTATAATCTTAACATCTACAAATGTGCAAAAGCCACGCGCCTATAATTCGTGGGTTACTACTGCAATTGTGACTGTCATAGTACCTATTCACTAGTGTTCATTGGTATGTAATTAAATAAGGGAGCGAGTGAATGGTTTGCGTGAGAGTTTGATTCACGGCACCGCATCGCTGACTGCCTACTTCGACTATTAAAAACATTCGATTGTGAACCTTATGTTAAAGAAGTTACGTAGGAAATCGTGTTGTTGATTTCGATAGTTTTGTTTTGAGGATTTGTAGGCAGTACGCAATCCTGAGAATCCTTACACAATCCTTTCGCTCAGTCTCACCATTATCTTAACACGTGCTCGCCCTTTATTACGAGATCCAAGTTTTCTTCACGCAGGCATTCTCTACCTGCGCCTGATATGTCAGTGTAGTCCGCACGCGGAGCAGGAAGAATTTCGTATGCCTTTGCTATTTCGTATCCCTCATCACCTTATCCTTAATTGTCACTCGCGAGCGGCGATCGTCAATACTATGATCGCAGCTCGCGAGTAAACATATTGCTGTCGCGGTCTCACAAGTCCACTGCATTACACCTGTGTGAGCGCGACGGCAATATGTTCATTTGCGAGTGTATAAGTGATGAAGGTCGTTGTACGAAATTCTTCCTGCTCCGCGTCCGGACTTTAGCTAGCACGTTCCCGGCTCCTACTACTACTAAAATCACAGGTACGGATAACTTTAAATCACAAAAATTTTATGACAACAATAGGTATTTCGAAAAAATATCTGTAAATTCACAAGTTTTCATGAATTCGTTTTTGAGATAATTATGTATTTGAATTCGAAATTCTTCCTGCTCCGTGTCCAGACCTTAGCTCGTTCCCGGCTACTACTACCTTACAACTTACACCATAAAATCACAAGTACGGATAACTTGAAATCACAACATTTTTGTGACAACACTGTTTGGAAAAAATAATCTGTAAATTCAACAATATAGTAGCCTTTATTCGTTTTTAAAATATTTGAAATTAAAATTTGTATGGGAGATAATTTGGCATTAGCCTTCTTAATTTGGCACACCTACAACAAAGTCAGAGATAAAATCTCTTCTTTTGTCCCTTGCATCGTAGCGTGGTCTAACATTTTGTTTGTTAAAGTTTTTAATTAAGTTTGCCCAACAGACACCTATCATCGGCAGTGTATTGTTATTCAAAGTTTCTCAAGTGTTCCTTTTGTATTGTTGAATACTATTGTGTTCTTACTGGATACATATAAAAACTATCCTTTATATAGAGTTCGTAATATTAGTTGAGTGAGACGCAGTGTTTCAGCATTATATTTATTATAAGGTTTCGTACCAAAAAGTTTTAAACAAACGGTTTTTTTAGATGCATACAGGTTGTTCTAAATACTTAGATAATGAATTAAATATAACTTCATTAAGAAGTCGTTAATTTTCTAGATATTCACACTTCCTTGATTGTACCCAAACCACTATGTTATACACAAAATATTCGGTGCGTCCACGTGGTTCGAGAACGTGGTCCGACCGTCCGGTTAATACCTACCTAATTTTTTAATTAACTTGTTTTCCTGTTTGTCCCTATTTTTCGATCTCTTCCCGATATATCCAACCATGTTCGAATTTTGGTTCTGTAGACAATACAACACCTACATAAACCATATACAGTACTTCATCATCATCATCATCATCATCAGCCTGCACTAGTCCACTGCTGGACATAGGCCTCCCCCAAGGCGCGCCACTGAGTCCGATCTTCGACTCTCCGCATCCATTCACTGCCAGCCGCCCTGCGCAGGTCGTCGCTCCATCTAGCCGGGGGGCGTCCCACACTACGCTTGCCTAGTCGTGGTCTCCACTCGAGAACTCGTCTACCCCAGCGGTTATCGGTTCTCCGACAGATGTGACCAGCCCACTGCCACTTCAACGTGCTAACCCTTTGAGCTATGTCAAAGGCTTTGGTTCTCTGGCGGATCACCTCGTTTCGGATCCTATCTCTCAGAGAAACCCCGAGCATAGCTCTTTCCATAGCCCGCTGAGCGACTTTGAGTTTTCGGACTAGTCCCACTGTCAGTGTCCACGTTTCGGCGCCGTAGGTCATTACGGGTAGGACGCACTGGTTGAAGACTTTTGTCTTCAGGCATTGTGGTATATGCGACGAGAAGATATGACGCAACTTCCCAAATGCTGCCCAGCCCAGCCTGATCCTCCTATCGGTTTCCCTCTCGAAGTTGTTTCTACCTAACTGCATAGTTTGCCCGAGGTAGACATATTCTTGAACAACTTCGAGAGTCTTACCGTCGACGGTAACCGGTCCCGGAACAATGTGATTGTTGAACATGACCTTAGTCTTGTCCAAGTTCATTCCGAGATCCACACGTCGGGAGGCAGCGTTGAGGCTGTCCAGCATTTCCTGTAGGTCCTGCAGCGATTCTGCCATGACGACGATATCATCGGCAAAGCGTAAATGGCAGATGTACTCGCCGTTTATATTTATGCCCCGTCCGTTCCATTCCAGCGTCTTGAACACATCTTCCAATGCGTTTGTGAACAGTTTTGGGGATATTACATCCCCCTGTCTCACTCCTCTGCGCAATTGGATAGATTGTGTTTGCTGGTTTTGTACTTGGACGGACATTGTCGCGGCGTCATACAGACATCTCAACACTTCGATGTACCGCCAATCTACTTGGCACCGCTGCAAAGACTCCAGAACAGCCCAGGTTTCGACGGAATCAAAAGCCTTCTCATAGTCCACGAATGCGAGACACAGGGGCTGATTATACTCTTCAGTCTTCTGTATAATCTGCCTCACTGTGTGTATGTGGTCTATGGTGCCATATCCTCCTCGAAACCCGGCCTGTTCAGGTGGCTGGAAGTTGTCAAGTCTTTGTGCGAGACGATTTGTGATGACTCTCGAAAACAGCTTATATACGTGGCTCAGGAGCGAGATGGGCCGATAATTTTTGAGAAGGGTTTTGTCTCCTTTTTTGAAGAACAAAACTACAATGCTCCTGTTCCACGCCTTCGGAGTACTCCCTTTGTGAATGACAGAGTTAAAGAGCTTCTATAGCTCCTTGAGTACAGGTACAGGGGGTGCCCCCTGCTTTTAGAAGCTCTGCAGTAACTCCGTCTTCGCCAGGGGCTTTTCCATACAGTACTTATACCTAATAAATTTATATAGTTTATCTGATTATAACTGGTAGAATACTTAATAGTATGTAGGTACTTAATTATTACTTTTACTATCATTGCGGAACATTTTTTACTATTTAACATCCATCACAATACAATGACATTATTATTTCTTGGTTTAAACGTTTATAGTAACAGAGCATTTCTATACATTTTGCAGTTACGTTGAATAATGTAGTATTTTAAAATTAATTTAGACTACCTACTAACACCTGGTAATTCGACCATTTCTTACCAAAACTAAATAATGTACTAAGTACATACTACTACCGCAATGAAAAAAAGTTTGGTGAAAGTCATCAACAGCCTATTAATCTCCCCACTGCTGGGGCTCAGGCCTACCCTCTCAACGAGGGCGTGCGGGCTGTAGTCCACCACGCTAGCCCAGTGCGGGTTGGTGGACTTCACATGCGCCTAAGAATTTCTTCTTCGGCGTATGCAGGTTTCCTCACTATGTTTTCCTTCACCGTTTGAGAGCAGTCAGTACATGTACCTACTAAAGTTTCTAGAAAAAATCCATTGGTACATGGCCCAGCCGGGGATGGAACCTTTCGATATGAAAGGTCGTGTCTTATCCCCGAAGCCACTGACGCTGTAAAAGTAATTATTATGAAAGACCTTGTAATTTTGTGCGGGGGTTGCGAACTACAAACAGTGAGCTAAGTTTGAGTTGTACAAATGAGGTGCATTCAGATACTTATAATTGATCGCGAGGCCAAAATTCAGTTACAGTTAAAAATAAAATGGTAAATAAAGGATAATGAAGACACAGGGGTTCGTACAAAGCGAAGGGAGAGGGGTCCGATGTAATCGCATTGCTTCGGTCGGCTGCGCGCGCGCGCCCCATGTAATCTCGTTGTCTTAATAGTCTTACAGCATACAAAGGCCCGTTCAAACGCACTAATTTGACGCACCAAATGTCGGTACCTACCGCAATTTGACGATGCTGCATTTTAGTTTGTAAATCAGACGTCATTGTTACGGATATTTAAATGAACGTAAGTAGCCTTTTGCCATTAGGTATTACGCAAGAATGAATCTTTAACTCAGAATCTTTGATTTATCAATAATAGAAAATGCGATCGTATCATGCGTGACGACCTGTCATTCAAAAACAGGTTACAATAGTATGTTCGTTTTCTCTTTCATAGTTCAATTCAATACACTTTATTGCACGTTTAAAAATTACAGACAAAAAACAAAAACAGATACAGTAATGTACATCTAGGCGGTCTTATCGCTAAGAGCGATTTCTTCCAGACAACCTTTGGGTAGAGAATTTACAGCAAATTAGAAGGTAGGTTGTGCAATTATAGGCATATTTTAAAAATCTACATACACTAAATACATAGGTATACAAAAAATATATATACATACACACATACATGCATAGTTGTTATTACTACTTATATTATTTTCTACCTTGCAAACATCGGGTGTAGATATTAAGCTAGTATTTTCTAGAATAAATTTTATGTAGATAGGTACTATATGTCAGTGAAAAAATTTATACATACCTACTTAATTGACGATATTTCCATGATATTTTCTTGAACTAAGGAATGGGAATGATTCCTGACAGGTGTTGCGATCGAATAGGAACTTCTGCTGGCCCAAAGGGCCCAGAGAGTGGACAACAGAAGTCGTCTTGCAAAATCGGACTTAAACCCTCATAGGCCGTGGTAGCATAATTGGTCGTACACTCGCCACACGTTCATGACATTGTGGGTTCAAACCTTAGTCCGTACCAACCAAAGAGATTTTTCGAACCTCAAAGTAGGTACGATTTATTTTATTACTAGCTGTTGCCCGCGGCTTTGCCCGCGTGAAATAAGATTTTCCCATGGGAACAGTTCAAAAAAGTAGGCTATATATTCCGGGTATAAGCTATCACTGTAGATACCAAGTTTTATCAAGATCCGTTCAATCGTTCTTGAGTTATAAATGGTGTAACTAACACGACTTTGTTTTATTTATTCATTCGATAACAAACACAGGCTTTTCGACGAAGTATAACATCATGAGGAAACTTTCATACGCCAAAGAAGAAAATAGAATGTAATGAATTCCGCGCTGAACGATATTATCAAATCCAAACCATAACCAAAAACGTTATGCTGCATCCACCTGGCAAACCTTTACAAACGCAAGCCAAACCCCTGCTTCACATGTTTGCGTTTTGTAAAAGTTTGCCAAACGTGTACTACCCGACAACTGAAACGAGTCACTTGGCCTTGGCCTCCCTCCGCCTCCCGCTTCCCTACCTCGCCCGCCCGCCCTCATCCTGGCGCGACAGTACCGTTCGCATAAATGTGAGAGGTCGGGCTGATGTGACGTCGTGTCATTAATAAATGATGATAAAGATGAAGATTTCTTTAAGTATCTAACTGCTTCTTACACAATGTTTTATTTTTTATTGAAAATATAAAAAAAATATAATTTAATCCGACACTCTCGCCCAATACTTTCTCAATCGTTTTTGCACTCTGTACCTATCACGGCGGGGAGACGTAGGGGGAAGCGGGAGACGCGGAGTGACTCATTGAAGTAGCTGAGTACATGCATATAACGTTTTTGGTCATGGTTTGGATTTGGTAATATCGTTCAGAATAAGTGCGATTGTACCCTAAGTTAGAGGCCTTGTTACGGGCCCTACCAACAGATCTAGATTACGCCCACGTGATATCGAATGGGTAAAGATTGATTGGAGTAGGTAGAGCAAAGTTTCAGGTGAATCCAGATTCAGACTGTATGTACCTACATATCTAATATGTACCTTTATCCATTACATTTTATACATCTAGGTATACCTCCGCATGATCAAAGGCGAAGAAAAACACAGAGGAAAAACGTGGGAACGTTACATATTAAGCAAGTTTGTTTTGAGCAAAGATACGGGCGGCAAAAGCCCACAGTCACGTGTGGGCTGGTATTTAGGGTAGCACGGAGCTAGTGACTATAGAAACTGCGAAAAGTGTGGTATTACTACATTTATTCCTGGACTATATTACCTTAAGGAACTAATAATTAAGCTGTACCTTTACCTACTTACGAGTTAGTAGTTGAATGAAACGCCTATGTGAATTAAAATATCATAAATGTACTTACTTAGCTGAAGTTAGACACATTTCTCATCTAATTGTCAAATAATAATGTTGTAGAAAGTAGAAAAGATGAGATGAATGTTCGTTATAATGGAAGTAGAAATTGGTTGGTGTCACTGCACAGTGGGCGGCGGCGGGTGGCCATATTAAAAGGAGGCAGTATGATACTGCCTCCATATAATATGGCCACCCGCCGCCGTATGCCGCCATATGCCACCCAGGTAGTATTTGTACCTATACCTATAGTCGGTTCCTAAGACCCGGCCCGGATTCAGGATTTCTCCAAACGTTTCTAGCTTCATGGTTCGATACATTCAATCAAATCTGTACTACCTATACAAACGTATTGTTTGTTAGTTTGTAGCAGCGGCGAGCGCATATTCCCGTCACGTCCTGTTCGTTTCTGATAGGTACTGAAATTAACGGCGGCGGGGAAACGTTACAACGGCCCTGGGTGGCGCGATGTGGGTAGATAGAAGAGGGCTACAATTAGATTTGCTACCAACTCGCCCCGGCCGCGGGCTGCAAACATTTAACCGAGACATCAACGGACGAACTGATATTAACTATGAGTCAGTAGCTGAAAAATGTGACCAATTGAAAGTACCTAGGTAGGTTTAAGGTTCTTAAAGTCATTAATATCACCTAACACGACCTCTATACGAACGGAAATTGTATAATTTCCGACTTTTCCGATCAATAAATAACCAAACTTTTGCTACTTGGGTATTAATTCCTTCATGAGATTTTCAGCACAACTTGGGCTGTGTAAAAGTCATAGATAGGTATATAGAGTAGGTACTTACTTTTGCTTTCTTTACGAAATAAAATCGCTGTTAGATTATTATACCATTAGGCCTGTATTATATTATAACGTACGAGATTACATGAGTTTATTTGAGACGAATTATCTAAGCAGCGGGGGCGCGGCCTTAACTCTAATGAGTGATGAACGAATGACGACACAACACAAATATATTTCGAGCGAATGCCATTGGTAGTACGACCTATAGACTGACATGCCAGGATCAGATTGAGCTTGTGCTCACAGACGGATACGCTAAGAGCACCTATATACCTACGGCGATCATAGATCACTAGCGTAGCGAGCTTTTTCCGTGTTCTGTGACGGCGATAGCTGTTGTGTAAAGAGGATGATGAGACTGAGCGAAGCGAAACGGTGTGTCAGGATCGCGATACTTGGCGCTTCTTTCTGCATAGCACGACATAAACTAAGTCCTAAAACCTCCAAGGAGAATTAAACTCTGAACATTTTTTTAGGGTTCCGTACTTCAAAAGGAAAAAGGAACCCTTATGGGATCACTTCGTTGTCCGTCTGTCTGTCTGTCAGGACAATTTTTCTCAGGAACGCGTGGAGGTATTAAGTTGAAATTAATATAAAATACTCAGGTCTGCAATCCCTTGGAGTTGTGTAAACATCAAACTTCTAAGTCAACGCAGTCAGAAGATAGGCTGATTTTGCATTTTTGAGTATTTTGGTAATCAAAACCTAGCGGCGGGAGCGTTCTTGTGAAAAGAGAGAGGCTTAGAGTATACATAAGCTAGCTATATGTATACTCTAAGGGGAGAGGCCTACGTTAGCTGTCGACGTCTTGTGGCTGATGATAATGACAGTAACTAACTTAAAGAATTTTAATAAACTGGCAACAATGAAACGCTGAAACGCTCTGATCACAGAGAAAAATCTCATCATTTAAGTATCCTTCCCCCGAGTTTGTTAATTTCTTTTCATTACTCATACTCTGAAAGTAGGTCTGAAGTTGCCTGAGGAGCGGGTTGAAAGTAGTACATCTCAGCCCTAGGGAGAATCGCTTTCAACTGACAGCTGTCAAATTATTTTAAAAAAAACTAGTACTATTTTGACATTTCTATTGGACCATGATCCAATTGTCTATACAGCCACTCAATTACAGCGCGATGTAAAATTGAAATAACATAAAGTTATATATAAATTAAAGAATATATATTTTTAAATGACTTTATTATAATTATTACTGTCAACTATTTCTTTAAAATAACATAGATTTGGGCAAAATATTTACCATTTTTTCAATGATGGAAATGAAAAATAATGGCAGAATAGCTGGCCGGTCACAGAAAAAAAAAACAAAGTAGACGGGAAAGCGGCAATCCGATCTTCATTTGTTTTTTCGAGTTGTAGAGTTTTGTTTATACTTCCGTATAGCAGAGATTTGTATTAACACTCATTTTATGTTTTTGTTTTTACTTTCAGTGTATTCTTAATGAAAAGCACAGTGTTTCTCTCGGGTTCAAGACTTATTTAGAGGTCCCTCGAACTATTGGCGCCCTCGCTACGCGTCGGGCGCCAAACCCCGTCTCGGGACTTAAATAAGTTACTTTCACACCTAGGTTAACAATGTACTATTTAAATCCATTCCAAAGCTCATTCAAGTATGCCACATACTGGCGGGCAAAGTTACAGTAAATCCCTACTTACCTACCTACCTTTTTATAAAGCATACAGCATGCTAAAAATTGAATAAGTAAGTTAGGTTTGTTAGTTTTTGATAGAGGGGAACAAAAATCTATACAAATGCGACTCGAGTAAGTAGATTAGTAAGTAAGGTATTTAGTTAAAGGGGAACAAAAATTTATACAAATCCGGCTCCAATAGGTTAGTTAGGTATTATTATACGTAAGTACCCACCTACCTGCCTAATATTTTTTCAAAATATAAGTAGTACCTTGATTAAACGGTTAAACCGTAGCTTTAGAAGGTGGATTTTTGAGATGGGGCAGTAAAGGCAGGTGCCCTAGTCGTGTAATTAATTAAAGTTGTACTTAAGTAATTTGTTGCATTGGAAGGAATACGTCGCATTACAAGAAACCCTGTTTAATACACTAATTTTCCTTCTGTGATAGTACCTCGATTAGTACTTACATTGATACATTATCAGTTATCACAGAAGAATTAGCCAGCGCTAACACTTACGGATCGCTAACTTTTACTTAGGGTGGTAGATAAAAAAATTATGATGTATAAATGTACCAAGGACCGTACCCGGTGTACTTACATGCAATAAAATAGTTTGACTTTTGACATAGATATTCTGTTTATTTTATGTACGTAATAAATTATAACTTGTAATTTAATTATTAATAATAGTTTTTTTTCGGCTTCAATAACTTCGCCTCTTCTCCCACATGTGCTAGTATCCATAGTTTGTGACATGTGCGCTAGAAAAAAAAAGAAATTCGATCCGCGTTCCGATTTTTACAAATAAAAATATAACAACTAATAAAGACTTAGTGAAATAAAGCCTTCACAACAACTGATGAAGAAGAGAAGATTTTTAATTTCTTAATACTTCGAATTACAATCAAAAGACTTATGCCAAACGGCACCGCTACACCTGGGTTACATAAAGGAAAATAAGTTTATGACATTTTAAATAACTTTGATAATCTTGCTGCGGCTGTGTTGAAAATCATTTGAAGACTCCAGAAAACTCTACTTACGACGTAGACTTACTAGACGATCCGTGTTCATATCATGTTCATTAACATAATGTCATATCTAGTGCCGTGGGATTTGCAGCGTGGATAACTGAATGTTATAGTTGTGCCCTCGTCGAGGCCGTGTTGCGATTTTATTGAAAATTGCCGACTAACTCTAGTGGTGCCGTGCTGTAACCGCCGGTTTTTGAAGAAACACTTAAACAAAATATGACTTGGCTGTATAGTCTACCGACTTTTGCCTGTCCATCATTTGACGAATTTGGGACGAATTCTACAAAAAAAAAACCTACCAACCTGCCTGCCTGACTGCAAGAAATGTCATCTTGATTGATGTCATCATAAAATAAAATTTCCAACCAACCACCAAACCAACCATAGTACCAAATACCAATTTAATATTACTTCCGTCCGTACGATTTTGTGTTGTAAATTGTAAATAGAAACCTAGCCTCGGCCGGCCTGGCAAGTGGAAATTGGAAATAAATAATAGGTACACAGGTAAATATTTAAAATAATAATTTTTAATTGAACGCGCAAATCCTATGCCCCAAATAACATGCATGTCGATGGAGAAAACCCAGTGTTACACTTGGTCATTAACCAAAGAACATTGTTTAGATAATGCAGCTTCTCTTTTTGGTACAATAGTTCTGCCTTCCAATCAAATCTAATTTTTCTACTTGCGAGCTGCGAATAGAGTTTCGTGATGATGGGAAACATCGGTTTTACAATTGAAAATATTCGGAATTACGAACATTGTAAATTAGAGCCTATCAAACCTCAGACCTTATACGAAAGCTTGGGGCCGCCACCTTATTACGCCGTAATACGTCCTTCAGACTCTCGTATTTGTCTATATTCGTTAATCGGCAAGAGTCTGGTCTTTAGCATCATTCTTTACTAACAAATCTAATTTTATAAGGCTGTCCTTTCTAAGCTCTCTTGGAGCCTAAAATGGGGCCAAATAAAACTAGTTCCATTATAGGTAGTATTTCATTTAAACATCTCTGCTATGTCCCTGACTGAGGCAGAGAGAATTTAGTATGTATGTATTTCATTTGAACTGCAATTTCACAGATTGTCCAGTATTAACAGAATATAAATAAATAAAGTCTGTGTAACAGCCCCTGTGATGATTCTCGTTGTTGACTATTTGAAAATTTCCTCCTCCAATAAAGCTAGAAAGTAAAATTTATGCTATGAATGATTTTTAAATTGTTTTTTTCAGATTTAATATATGAAGTATGTCAGACCATTCAAAATGACGACTTCAGCAGAACCTGATGCCTTAAGTGCTATGATTTTGGATGAGAATATTGAAGATGTGTCTGGTATTGTATTTTTAACTAGTGTTTTGGTTACAACTTATTTTTCATGCTCTACCAACTAAGCTATGATGTCAATGTTCGATTTTGTTCCCTCACTGTTAAAGACTGAGAGTGGACATTTCTGTTCAATATTAAATTCCTGTTTTGTACTGCTTTGTTGATTTCTCCTGTTGTGTTCCCTAATCTGGAGGAAATTCAGACTTTGTCTATTGGACTTATTCTTATCTCGTTAGGGGCCAGGCATGCAGCATGCCAGCCAAGCATGCTTTTGTGCCTAATAGATATATGGATCTTTGGTGTATGCTGATTTCCTCATGATGTTTTCCTTCACCGAAATGCATGTGGTATTGTGGTAGATTGTACTTAAGTTCCAAAAATTTCATTGGTATGGGGCCAAGGTTTGGACCCATTGACCTCATGAATGTGAGGTGAGTGCACAACCAACTAGCCTACCACTGCTTGATCATAACCATGATGATGAGCTTCTCCAGATTGAGCTTCTTCATTTATTAAATAAATAAAAACTAAAAATTTAAAGGCATGGTCTAGTACTGCTCGCATGTAAATTGTTCTTTCTGCGTTCTAATACATTGCCTATGCTGAAACTCAAGTATAATATTTTTATTTTTACACCTATTTGACTAGCTTCTTATATTAATAAATTTTGTGTCTAAAAGGATCAGAAGATGCTCCATCGTCTATAGTTTTCAGTGAAACTGAATCAGAAGGCAGTGTGTTCTTTGAGCCGTTACGACATGATAATGCAGACACAACTATAATGACGAGAAATGCTAATAGTAAATTTAAGGAAGAATATGCATCATGTGATGAGCTGCCTGTTTTAGTATACAGTGACTGCAGGAGTACTGCGAACACAGTGACATCATTGGTGTCAACTAGGGGTAACTGTATTGAACTTTGTTTAATTTATAATTGTCTTTCCGAGCCAAGCTCACAGGTTTGAGAATAGAATTCATATATACCTAGATTTTTAATTCTGAAATGAATCTATGTACTTTATAAATGCCCCCATACCATCAATATAACAAATAATAGAACAGGCTAAAGCCATCCATAGTCTAGTTTTTGCCACCACATCAATCAGTATGTATGGCAGATAAATTATCGCCTTGTTGGTTTAGTAACTTGCTCCTTGGACTCGTGCGTCAGACGACCTCCGAATTCGGTTTCGAATTTTACTTGCAATACAAAACTTTGTACTGGTTGGCTCTGGTCTGGGTGAGTTGTAGGTGTACATAGTAGTGAATTGTTTCTTGTCTAATTCCATATTATCGTCGAAAATGTATGTGTTGGATTAGACAAGTGTATTGAGTATAGAGGGTTACTGGTAATTTGAAGTATTCGTCGTAAGTGGGACTTGTGAGAGATTACAGTAAATTGTCTTCCATTTTTATTAAAACAAAGCTTTTTGTAGACAGTTTCGTAGACAAAATATAAATAGATTTTACATACATACCAAACATATCTTAAATCGCAAACATAAACAGTTTCTGTCAGAGAGTTGTTAGTAAGTATACTAACTCTATGGTTTCTGTTGGGTTGTGATGTAATGTACTATTTGTTTTTAGGATCAATGCTGCCTTGGGGCTCCTACAAGGGTCCTTTTGTTCCTTCACCAGACTCGGATTTACGCCCTGGAGAGTTTGTGATGAAGTTACTCTTCACCGAATTCACAGTTCAGGCTGAAAGGAAAATGGAATTGGTGATGGCAGAGCCTTTGGTAATTAATTTGTACTATGTTCATCATTTTTATTAATACTTATATGAAGTGATGATCACATATTTTTAAAAATTATTATTTCAAAGGCGAAAGTCAAAATATTCTATAGTATGAATACACTGGGTACATTTTTACACGTAAATTTTTTATCTAGGTACTTACCGTCACTTCCTAGGTGTTAGCGCTGAGCCTCGAGAGGAGATTTTACGTTGGGAGCTGGCAACATTGGTCTAGTGGTTGGGAGTTTGCTAGTTCTAAGGTTTCAACTGAGGCGTGCTCATGTTCTGATGTTGTTTAAGATTGGACGTTTTGGGCATGGCATGGCATAAGTTACATGGCCACCGAACACAAATTATGGTCTAAATCCAATTATTTTTGATCTATTAAGGAAAAGCCACTCAACAAAACGCTACAACGTGGTGAAGACCCTCAGCTAGACCAGATACTCTCTGCATTCGGCACTGTGGCCGAGCATTGCCTGCCTTCACTTCTACGCGCGTTGTTTGGCTGGCTGGAACGACAGATGGCGGATTCGCCACAACTGAGCGAACAAGCAAAAAAACCGCACCAGGATCTCAGGAACAAAAGGTATCACGTCAATATTTTTTGTCACATGCATGCACATTCTAGCCTAGCTAAGGGCTCAGCAGAAAACCAGTGCTGCACTATGCTGAGTTGGGGACCTCTTCACATCCACAGCATCCTCTACTATTTATTTTTAAGTTAGACTAATGAATACCTTGTGGCGCGCCTTGGGGGAGGCCTATGTCTGGCAGTGGACAGTACAGGCTGATGATGATGGATGAATAGGTACCTAATTTTTTAAAGTTATTTGATATATTATCTAATTATTGTGTCGTGGTATGTGATTTGTGTAAGCATAGAGCAAAGTAGATTTTTTACTGGGAGCGGGATTCAACGGCATGAAATGCTATTTAACCTCTCGTACGACACACAATTTTTCTCCTCAGGCACGAGAACATTAGACGTAAAAAATGAACTAAATGAAACAACATTAATATTTGTCGTTTTTTATTGTTATTTTTATTTATAGATATATTTTTACCTGTCCTGTCTTGAAAGGTACTTTTATTAATTGGAACCCAGAACTGCGTAGCTTCATTGTGTGCTATTTTGTCGATACGTTTTATAAAAAGGACTTTGACCTCAGAATTTTGATTGTTGGATAAATAATAATAAAATTATCTTTTCAGCATAATCTACATAGTGTCGGGCAGCGGCACAGGCACGGAAACCGTGGAACGCAGTTCTGAAGAATTGAAAACGGAGAGACGGGATTTGGCTGTCGAGTTCTTATTTTGCCTCGCCCTTATCGAGGTTCTAAAGCAGCTGCCATTCCATCCAGGACATGAGGATTTGGTGCATTACATAGAAAATGTGACATTCAAGCGGTTCAATTATAAAGAAGGGTAATTATCCTGTAGATATAACATACATACCTGCTGGGGAGTTACACAAACTAAGATATAGTTTGGCCCCACTGTAATCAAGGCTCGGATTTTTCGCACGGTAAGACGAAATAAAACTATGGAGTCGATATTAACATTAAAACCTATTTTAACTTAGTTACGTGAGTACCTAGTCATACAGCCTATATTGTTGCGATAGGTACTCGCCGAATCATATTTAATCGTGTACGTCATGTGTCTATCATTATTTACGCTATAGTTTTCTTTCATCTTACCGAGCGATGAAAAATCCGAAGCTTGGTGATAACATCAGGAGGCCCGCCTGCTTGTGGCCCCCGTAGCAAAAAAATCTGTAGTCGTGGCCAGTCGTAGTGTTCCTTTGTTTCTCTGAACACTGAAAGCAAACAATACTTGGAAACAAATCCAAGAATTCAGGACTGTACTAGGCAGACTCATAAATGACAATCCACAATAATCGGTTTCAGGTCAACAAGAGATGGTGCCTTTTCTGTCAGTCTGTTTTTATAAAATTAGTGACCGACTTATTATTATAACACCGAGGATATATGCATTTTGAGATGCTCTTTTAGACTAGAATCATTCCGGTAACTCTAGTTATTCCTTTACCGCTTTAATTTTCACTAATAAATTTCTTTTACAGACTGCAACCCAATCCGAATGCAGCAAATGTGCACATTCTAGCTGATTTGTACGCCGAAGTGATTGGAGTACTGGCACAGTCACGCTTTACATCAGTACGAAAAAGATTTACTGCGGAACTCAAGGTAACCAAACTGTATAAAGGTCCGGATGCACTTGCGCTGCGCTGCGTAATTGCACTGCACTGCAACGGCTAGTTCTAATGCCACTATAGAAGCAGTGGACTGCAGGCCTGAAAAGCGAAAATGTCAATTTCTGGAAATGACCACTTCGAAGTAAATTCCCTCTTTTCGGCTTTTTGAATGACCAGGATTATGTTGATTAATAATATGTGTTAGAAAACCAATTTTCAATGTTTTTTGTCCTATGTTTAAAAAATATATTTTTTGTTGGATAAACATAACCATGAATTCGTGTAAGCATGAAATATGGATGCTGAGAATCATAAGGTTTTTTCAATTGAGGGAATTCATATATCTCTTATATAAACATAACAGCCGCCGGACCACTTGCACCAAACATCCTTGCTAAAAGATAATTTACTGTGAAGTAGCCAATTCAAGATGGTCCTTTTCATTTGTGGTCCTAACCAATCCACATGTAAATAATATGCCGTGCCGCGCCGCGCAGCGCAAGTGCGTTCAAACTTCAACTGAATTATAAATACAACTATACTGCTGTGTAATCAATGATTACATAATAGGGACTGTATTGTGTATGTGTTATCAGGAACTGAAATCCCGGGAGCCGTCACCACACACAACCCAAAGTATTATCTCCCTATTGATGGGAATGAAGTTTTTTCGAGTTAAAATGGTTCCCATCGAAGAGTTTGAAGCGTCATTCCAGTTCCTCCAGGAATGTGCTCAGTACTTTTTGGAGGCTAAAGATAAGGATATAAGACATGCACTGGCTGGGCTCTTCGTTGAGATTTTGGTGCCAGTAGCGGCGGTAAGTGCACAAACAGGTGAGGGGGCGTCATTTATGCGTGGTGGTATTTAAAATACTCTTCCATTTCACTTGATATTGTTCTCATAATTTTTAAATAAATTTCTAATGAAATAACGGTGGTAGATAAGAAATTGACATATAAAAATGTCCCCAGTGTACTCATAAGCAATAATTTAATTTGACTTTGATAGAGTTACTTTTAGAGTATGTGTGGAAAATTATGGATGAGACGATAAGTGTGTCAGGATCGCGAATCTTGGCGCTCGAATAATAATAATTCTGGTCGCGGGGAATAATAAAAAAATACTATTACAAAATGGTATATTTTCTGTACGTGTAGTTTTGTAGTAATGCTGCTTGCGCAGTAGCTTGCGCAAGTACTAAGCATTGTACTTTACTAAGCGTTCGGACGAAAGTGGTCACTAAACGACTTACTTGCACGACTTTGCTTAGTGCTAGTTCACTAGTAGACAGAGACGCCATGTCATGAGAGTAGCGACGGGGATGAAGGAGGCGTAGTGGGGGGGAGGGGAACGAGTCCCTGGCGCAAGAACCATAGTGAGTACAACTAAGCAACTTCCATTCACACTTTCACTAAGCAAAAAGCGTTTACACAGTGAAATTTCATGCGCAGTAGTAGCTAAGCTACTGCGCATAGTGTGCAAGCAGCATAAATACCTGCAAAAGAATTTGAGTTACAAAAAACCTCGATAATGGGCACTGACTGTATGTCTAATGTCAAATAAAACAGGAGTGTTGGCAAAAGACCGTGATACAAGGCCATAAAATTGGAGAAAAGAAGTACGTACAGAACTTGATTATTTAGTATCTATTGACATTTGAGATCAATGCGACGCCATCCCTTGCCAACATTAGCAACTAATGTCAAGTAGGTACCTACTGGAAACTCGTTCATCCCCCCAAAAGAGATTTTGCCGAATCCTCGCCCCCCATTGTGGACTCGCTTATTAATAGACGCCCCCTACATCAAGTATAATCTTAAAGTTGTTTTTTATATTAATTGTTTTTCCTCTGTGTGCTATAGACTGTGAAGAATGAAGTAAATGTGCCGTGCTTGAAGAATTTCGTCGAGATGCTTTACAGCCACACCTTAGACGCGAGCACCAAATCTAAGCACCGTTTAGCTTTATTTCCATTGGTTACCTGCTTGCTTTGTGTCTCGCAAAAACAATTTTTTCTTGCCAATTGGCACTGTTTCTTAGCTATGTGCCTGTCGCATTTAAAAAACAGAGACCCAAAAATGTGCAGGGTAGCCTTAGGTGAGTATTATGTAATTTTAATCCAAATAATAATGAAAAATGGTTTCCAATATGATATAATATTTATTTTTTGTATAATTACAGAATCTCTTTACCGCCTGCTATGGGTTTATATGATCAGAATAAAGTGTGAAAGCAATTCGGCTACTCAATCCAGACTCCAAAGCATTGTCAACTCTCTATTCCCTAAAGGCTCCAAGGGTGTCGTGCCTCGAGATACACCGCTCAATATCTTCGTCAAAATAATTCAGTTCATAGCCCAAGAGCGGCTAGACTTTGCTATGAGAGAAATAGTGTTCGACTTACTCATGGTGGGAAGACCGATCAAAATTATACTCACCCCTGAACGAATGTCCATTGGCCTAAGAGCGTTTTTGGTCGTGGCCGATAGCCTGCAGCAGAAGGAAGGCGAACCACCTATGCCTAGAACGTCAGGAACCTTGCCTTCCGGGAACACGTTGAGGGTGAAAAAAACTTATTTGAATAAGATGTTGACTGACGAGACGGCCCGGTCTATAGGAATGAGCGCTTATTTTCCTTACGTTAGGAGGGTGTTGGTGGAAATACTGAGGGCTTTAGACGCCCATTACGGTAGACCCCTGATGCTCACTAATACTCAGAACGTGACAAAAGAGCAGGAAATCAATACTGGAGAGAGGAAACCACGAATTGACCTGTTCAGAACTTGTGTCGCTGCTATACCAAGGTAATTCTCATGATTTCTATTTTAATGTTTATAATATGGCTAAGCAGCTGGCGCATGTCTTTCTGCAAATATATTTATTTTATTGATTCGACGCTCGTTACAATCTCAGTTACGAATAGACAATGGAGTCCTGATTCGTGACCCAGTTACGAACGACAAAGGACTTAAATTTCCCGTTACGAATATGTAATTCTGAAAGGAGTACTCCAGTTGTTTTTTTTTTAAAAAAAAATATATAAATGCTTCAATATTTAAGATACTTTCCCTCCATGTACCATGATTTTATGGCAATGTTTCGAGAAATAAATTTTCATATAAGAATTTCATATCAATTAGCATTTATCTACAATAATTTGCTGTGTGTATAGACTGATCCCTGAAGGCATGAGCTCCAACGAGCTGGTGGACCTGCTGTGTCGCTTGACCGTCCACATGGACGAAGAGTTGCGGGGACTCTCGTTCCAGAGCCTCCAGACTCTGATGGTGGACTTCCCGGAGTGGAGGCAGGACGTCCTCGCCGGATTCACTCAGTTTCTAGCTAAAGAGGTCCAGGTAATGAAAATTCATTTGAATTTTTGATGAAAACAATATTATTGACAAATTGAACTATCTAGTACAGTCGACCGCACGTCAGTGGAAACAAATCCGGTATAAACTGGTCTCTCATAGTATTGAGACTCCTTAATAGGCTAGGCCAGTTCGAAGTGGTTTCCACTGACGTGCGGTCGTCTGTACAAAACAATACAAATAGCCTTTATTCTCTGACACTAATTTTGTTCAGCATCAGTAGTCATGGAGCTAGGATCTCTTAAGCGGGCGCCCGCGCCCCCTAGTAGTTATAGTGTTGTAATTATCGACATCTTTGTCAGTCGATAAATGATTATGATAAATTTTTTGCCTGGATGAGGTTAGCGCGGGATCTGTTGTCATAGATATCCCTGGGGGAGGCTAATATGACGAATTTTTGCCATGAAGAATCCGACTCCTGAAGACAAAAGAAGACCAATTTGTGGCATGTAACAAATGTGAAATGCAAACCTCAATCATTTTTCAGGATACTACCCCGCAGTTAGTGGAAAACGGGCTCCGGATGCTACTGCAGCTGATTACAAGTTGGAAGAACGGGTCGTCCACCGCCTCATGCGTCCCCAACAAGATGGAGCATTCCGCCCTGGTGATACGAGGCGCAGAGGCGCTGGCGCTGGTGATGCTCTCACAGTACAAGGCGTATCCGCGACGGCTTGCCGCACACATCCTTAGGTGAGTTTATTTATTTAAACTTTATTGCACACGTTTGTATGTATTGTACAGTCGACCGCACCCCAGTAGAAACACTTTGCCCTTGAGCTAGCCTTGCTTATTTCAGACTTTTATACTATGAGACGCCAGTTTATAGTGGTTTTGTTTCCACTGAATTAAAGTATATAATGACAATGTTTAGTGGGATTATTTTATTTGGGATTAGGCAGCATGTGTATACAATACATGTACGTAATGTATTATGAAAGCATTTATTATTTATGAATTTCCACGTGCCTCTACAATCGATACCTACAAACTTATCGATGACTATTGTGACACTCGCAACACTAGGATGAATAAAACATACGACACAGTGTGTATGTATGTTTCTATTGAGTTAAGAGTAAACTTTTGTATGGTTGCTGTTTCTTCCCATCTGCTGTACAAAATTGACGTCAAAAAGACAATATTTTATTTAAATTTTTTTTTACAGGGAAACAAAATATTTGCTAGAGAAACTGCATCTGACGCGTGAGGAGCCAGCTCTTATTGACGTGGCAGATGCACACGTGCCTTATTTGGCCGAGAAGTGTATTCCGTTGCTGCCGCCAGTTGAGAAGCAGGCGGTCCTCGCCGCCAGCCAGCAGGATCTTGTTTGGATCGCTGAGAGGACACACGCCGTGTGGACCGCCGGTAAAGTTAAATTTATATTAGAATTTAATTAATGATACTGTTTATACCCATTTACCCAATGACTATGAAGAAAAACTATGTTTATAGAGATGTTTCTTTACGTGTGGTCAAGCAATAAATTCTATTCTATTCTAGGTATTCAACTGGAAGAATCTACAACAAAATACAGTTGGAGTGGTAATGGTTCGTCGAATTGTACCGACCCCTGGGAGGTTAGTGAACTTCTTTTATTATGATATCACCGAGTTCACATTTTTTTAAATTTTAACTACAAGGCTTTCAATTGATGTTATTCCCAAATCGTGTCCCATACAAACATTGCATTCTAATTTCTCTGAAATGGAAACACCGATATTAATCAAACTCATACTCAGTAAAAGTTATGCTATATTTGAGAACAAATGGTTTATGTATGCTACCAATGAGGATCAGTATAGTAATAGAAAATTGATTATAACTAGTATCCACGTTATTCTTTATGACATATGAATGATATATCCTTTTGAATTATTGAAATCGGACCAATACTTACGAAGATATTAATTAATTAACATAAGCCGATCCGGCCGCCAAAAATACAATGACCGCGGGTGCGTGTGACGTCACTGTGTCGGACCCGAGCGCAGCGGGCACTCAGTTACTTCACGATTCGACGGAACGGCGACTGATATTCGGTAATTTATATAAATAAAATGTTGTTATAATGTAATTTTATGATATTGAAATTATTACATATTAAGTACCATCAGATAGCCTTTCAAAAGTGGATTCTTTTATGGTATTTGATTACCATAATATACCTAGGTAATCATTCTAAGTTCATCAGCGCTGAAATCTGTGGTTAGAAACTACAAGGTAAGGGTGCTGCTTATTTATCTACGTAGGTACTTATTTATTAGTAATCTTTAAGTCTAAGCTTTTAGTGGAGGGGTAGGTGTAAGAATGAATACAGGGACGTATTCAGAACTTATGAATAAAGTGTTTGTTTGTATTTATATTGATGAACGAATGTTGTTTTCGTTGTTTCATGTAGATCATTCGCGGATGGCTTTTTAACCTATTTGCGCTTTACTTCGTGCATGATGACTATGACAGAAAGCATAAAAGATGATATTCCCGTGAACTTTTGCAAATGAAAAAAAAATGGGCAGAAAGGCCTATCAATAACTTTGGATCTTGAGACATACCCATTAGAGCGCCCTTTTGCTCGTTGAATAAATTTTTGTTAATCGTTTTTCTGATTCCCAAATCATTTGACTCGTTATCACTAGCAGAACTAAAAGAACAAGTAATGTCACTGAGTTTGAGTTGTTGATCGTGAAGCTAACGTTTGGATCAAGGTTTTTAGGGAAAACTTTTTTTTATTTTTAACTATGCGTTGTTTTCATTTGATTGACGTATTATTAGATTTATTTTCCATTTTTGGTTTCATGTTAACCTACACCGCTTGTGTTTTTTGATCCCTTTCATTGTTTTTAGATAATACGTCTATTTCTTCTGGAGATCACTGTTTTGGATGATATTTGAGTCTTGATCCTCACATTCTACATTTTCATTGGAATGCAACAACAGGTCTCCCGTGTCCAATATCTTTACTTAAAACTCTTTCAAAATATTCTATATCTTGTCTTTTTTTACACGGGTCTGTCAATTTTAATTTTTTTTACCTACTTTACGTAATAATTTCCATATCTCCTTCCAACTGAAATATAAAAATATATATTAATTTGTTTATTTGCTTTTAACAATAAGGCATAATGTAGCTGAGGCAGATACATAAATGTACTGCTGTTGAGTAAATGATTAAAAAATATTATCATTAACTCTTTGCTTTTTACCCGAGTACGTCCCTGTGTCATTGTTTTGACCTATAAATAATACATAGAAATGGGAACTGGCGAATACGTAGATCATCATCATCACAACAGCCACATCAGTCCACTGCTAGACTAAGGCCTCTTTCTTGTATTGCTATAATCCCCATGTTTGGCAGGCGGGTTGGGGATCGCAGTTGTAGTTGTTTACACAGGTGAACGCTGGTGCCCATTCCCTGGATTAGGTATATTCATTTAGTCGCATTGTACGACACTACGATAGGTAAGTACGTAGTTATCTCCACAAAACTCAGAAAAAGTGAGTAGGTAGGTATGTTTATATTAAAACAACAGGATTAAATAAGAAAATACGTAGGTACTCGTACATAGTAGGTACCAACTTATTTCCATATCAACAAAATAATAGGTATAATTTTGTAGGTACGCGTACATCGAATTGATCATCATAATCTTCACAGCAATGTCAAGTCAAGTTTTATCATCTCTTTTTACAACGGAATACAATTTTTTACGAAGTGTTGGGTCTTTCGGTACGTTAAAAATAGTTTTTCTGGCGTTTTAATAGAAGTGTTTGTACATTTTGGCACTATATAATATTTATACATAGTTAAAAAGTTGAATTAGGCACAAATCGGGCATTTATTTTGTTTCAAAGTGATAATTAACCGAACAAAACACAGCGTGCCCTAACGCTGCCAACGGGGCGACCGACCTAGTGACGTCACACACTCTGCGCCGCGGTAACTCGACGATCGGCACATTAATTTGTTCGCTACTAGCTCATTTTTGGTCGTACGAAAAAAATTATTACACCAATGTTTTGGATTTTTCATGGACTATAATACTGCATTCAAAACCAAAAATCGAAATGATCCTCATTGAGCGGGTCCCGTGGTCTAAACAAAAGTGCCCTTTGGTACAACCAGTTGCAGACTTATGGTGCGGACATTTCATCGCACGTTAAGATGGTGCCGATCCGGATGCTGCGCGCTTTAACAAAACTTTAGTCTCTTGTGATCTTGTTTTCATCATCATCATCATATCAGCCTGTAGACGTCCACTGCTGGACAAAGGCCTCCCCCAAGGATCTCCACGACGACCGGTCCTGCGCTAACCTCATCCAGCTGGGTCCCGCGACCTTCACCAGATCGTCGGTCCACCTTGTGGGAGGCCTGCCTACACTGCGTCTTCCGATACGTGGTCGCCACTCGAGAACCTTTCTGCCCCAACGGCCGTCAGTTCTACGAGCGATGTGCCCAGCCCACTGCCACTTCAGCTTCGCAATTCTTTGAGCTATGTCGGTGACCTTGGTTCTCCTGCGGATCTCCTCATTTCTGATTCGATCTCGTAGGGAAACTCCGAGCATAGCTCTCTCCATTGCCCTCTGGGTGACCTTGAGCCTTCTTATGAGGCCCATAGTGAGGGACCACGTCTCGGTACCATATGTCATCACTGGCAACACACACTGGTCGAAGACTTTCGTCTTGAGACACTGCGGTATTTGGGACGAGAAGATGTTGCGTAGCTTCCTGAACGCTGCCCAGCCGAGTTGGATTCGACGATTGACCTCTTTCTCGAAGTTGGACCTACCTAACTGGACGGTTTGTCCCAGGTATATATAATCGTCTACAACTTCGAGCGTAGAGTCTCCAACCTTCAGAGGAGTGGGTACAACACGGCTGTTCGACATGATTTTCGTCTTGTCCATGTTCATTTTTAGACCCACTTGTTGAGAGACTCTACTGAGGCCATTGAGCATTGTGCCTAGGTCCTCCAGGGTCTCAGCCATGACCACGATATCATCGGCAAATCTAAGATGAGTGACATACTCGCCGTTTATGTTGATGCCCAGTCCGTTCCAGTCCAGAAGCTTGAAGACGTCTTCCAATGCAGCGATCTTGTTTTAGTTTAAAAATAAGAGAAGGATGGCCTGAACTTTAGAACTGTCAAATTAGTTTAGGCCGGTCGCTGATATTTTAGCGAGAGGTTATAAAATGCAACTTGTTCAATTTCAGATAATTTTGTTTGGCCTGCTGGAGCGCGGTAGAATTCCCGCCCGGTGTACGGCCACTGTGCTGCAGGCATGGCCCATACTTCACGCCAGAATACACGCTCTTTATACTGTGATTGAGCCCACGTGAGTTTTGACTTCACTTCATTCAATTTAATAATCTATTGCATTATTAAATTAAAAACATACAATAATACAGTAGATTATATTGGTACATCGTAGCGGTGTTATCGCTGAAAGCGATTTCTTCCGGACAATTCCTTTGGTTGCGTCAATTGGTGTCCACTTGGTGTCAATTGGTCCTCTTTTGTATTAAAAACATGTAATAAATTTAATGCCCTTATGTTAATTTTTTTTACTTTTACGACTCCTATACTACTTATAGCACTATTTTAAAATAATAAGAATAATTAATTAATTTGTTATAATTTTGTTAATTAATTTTTTTACATATTTGAATTCAACTAGTTATTTCTAAAATCTCTACCATAGTCTACATCTAAAAGTTCTAAAGATTTCGAGTAAATGGTGTTATAGTTATAGTTAAACCTAACTAACTGTATTAGAGCCGGAAAAGTACAAATTTTGAACACATAGCGTTAATGTTTTTACGTAGGTATCGTAGGTATCTTTATCTTTTTCACCTGTCTCTATATGTACTAAAATGATATATAAATATTATTTGCAGACCAGTGAACGATAATCGCGCGTCACTTCTCTCCAGAAGTCCAATGCTACCTAGAAAGCCGGAAAAAGAGCGGGATGGCTATATGCAGGTGCGTTGATAGCTGCCCTCCAAACATAGTGGTTTTCTATTAAAATTAGTCAACTCCCGTTACAGTGATATTTGAACAACAACTTAGTGCTAGCTATGCTATACTATATTTTGATACCTATCGATAGTGTAAAAGTACCAATAGAGCTACATACCATAGTGATAGTATCATTAATTAATAAGTATTAGTTATTTGTTAAGCAAGGCTGCAAAGTTGATTATTATCGCGTAAGCGAGGGTTTCAAAGGTCGAGAGACGCAAAAAAACTTTGCTGCCAGCGAGTCGCACAATTTACCTCACTACAGCGAAGAAAATGATAGGTGAATTGATGAGAAAAAAAGTTTTTAACCATCTTTTATGAACTACACTGACATTCATTTTTGACCCCCGACGAAATGAAATAGGGGTGATATTGATGATTATCTGATGGGAACCTCCAACACAGGCATGTTCCTATGCTTAACAAGAGGACCTTGGCATAATTTTAGACTATGTAAGGCAAGGTTTTAAATAAAACAATTTGGTATTTTGATTTTGTATTTTTGGGAATAAATGATTAATGACGATTTTTGTGACCAGGTGTGGAAATGCTATTTGACAATGGCCTACATGGTAGTACCGGCCGTGTCCAATCCTGTTATCCGCTGCGCTAGTCCCGACCTCAGTCTTAGGTGAGTATCCCACGATCATTCCGGCCGCCATACCAACTGATTTTCGTAACCGACTGCGCGCGGTTAAGAGAGTCTGTGGCCGACACTGTTCGGGTTAACTGTACATAGGCAAGCTAGATATGTATAAAATTATTGCAATGTGTTGCTTTTTGCGTGCCAAATAAGTTTCTTCTGTTCTAACCAGTTGCGATAGAGGAATAAGTTTTCCTTATCCGTAATCTAATTATAACAAAATCGCCATATTTTGACAATTCACATGGCTACCACAATGAAAGAACTTTAGTGTTGCCACCAATTATATTGGAGTCCTACCAGACAACTGTTGTATAAGTTTGCCGTTTTTAAGAAATACATAATTATTATTTTTAACTCTAGTTCGCCCCTGTGTTTGTGTACTTGTGTACACAGAACGGCGGTTGAAGAAATAAGAAATATGACTATATTTTAAATAAGTTATGGTTTAAAGGTAGACCTTGACCACAATAGAGGATAACTGGTAGAGAATGCCTCCGGCATTAAGTTCGCCTCTTGTACAATAGACGTGCAATAAAGTTTAAATAAATAAATAAAGCTCGTACCTTAAACAATCTTTACATTCGGTTATATTCGCTTAACTTTTAGAATGTGGGCTGTCAAAACGCTCCTACCCCCGGCGACTATCGACTGTCAGTTTTTTGTTTTTCAAAAATCATCCCTATCTAGACTTAGATATCTAGGTCTCTCGGTGGCCATTGAAGCACAATTTGTCTCTCCAGTTACAGGGGAATCACAACATGTGCTTCTCGACAGATGAAAGGTTAAATTAATTAACCAATTAATTGATTGTATGTGTACGCGTTAGTGGCGTAGGGGATAAGACACGGCCTATCATATCGAAAGGTCCGGAGTTCGATCCCCAGCTGGGCCATGTACCAATGGGTTTTTTCTCGAAACTTAAGTACATTTACTGACTGCTCTCAAACGGTGAAGGAAAACATCGTGAGGAAACCTGCATACGCCGATGAAGAAATTCTTAGGCGCATGTGAAGTCCGCCAACCCGCAGTGGACTAGCGTGGTGGACTATAGCCCGATCACCCTCGTTGAGAGGGTAAGCCTGAGCCCCAGCAGTGGGGACATCTTAATATGTTATTGATGATGATGTGTCTGCAGTTCGTCGCCGGATTCCCTGAGCGAGCGCAGCGGCGGCGAGGCGCGCTACACGCACGCGTCGCCGGCGTCGCTGCACAAGCTGGCGGTGCCGCTCACGCGCTGCGAGGTGCTGGAGGTGCGCGACGCGGCCATCCTAGCCGCGGGGAACATCAACCCGGACGCGCTCAAGTAAGATAGTTGCCGATGCGATAACAGTTTGACTGGCCTGTTGGCGTACTGGAAGTGACCCCTGCCTACTGCGCCAATGGTCGTGGGTTCGATTCCCACCCGGGACCAACAATTTTGTGTGATGAGCATAACTGTTGGTTTTCGGATTGTTGGTGTTTGTATCTATTTAAGTATTATCTTATCTTCTGAGGGGGCCAGGAATACCTGGCGACACTTCGACCCTATGGCATCTGTTGTGCCTAACCCCTGTCCGCCAAACGTTGCCCCAATCCGTTTTTGGTGGACTTCACATACGTCTTAGAATAGTTAAATACCAGTCTTTGGCGTATATAGGTTTCCTCACGATGTTTTCCTTCACCGAAAAACCTGTGGTATTATAATAAACCGTACTTAAGTTTTAGAAAAACTCATTGGTACGGGCCAGGATCGAACTCACGACCTCATGAACGTGAGGCGAGTGCACAACCAACTAGGCTACCACGGCTCTTTTTTTTTAAAGTATTTATGTATGTTTATCACTTGTTGAGTGTTCATTTACAAGCTTCGGCTTAGCTTGGGACTAAACAGCCGTGTGTAAATTTGTTCAAACATTATCATTATTAATAGTTGAGTAAGTCATTCCGTCGTCCGCCTTTTTTAAGTTACTAGCTGTTTTCCGCGGCTTCGCTCGCGTAGAAAAGTTCTTCCCGAGGTATCTATAGCTGGTGTTATTCTGCTGTATAATCTATATTACTGTAAAGTTTCATCAAAATCTAGGCTGTTCGGTGGCTTTTGCGTGAAAGAGTTAACAAACATACATCCAAGCATCCGTATACACGCCTTCGCCTTTACATATAGGCTATTTGGTAGGTATGAGAAAGACTAGCAAAATCTCAATCAATAGCAATGTCATAATCGTTTTGTATACTCAATCAGTAGTGCGACAACGTCGATACCGTCGAAAGTCCATAGACTACAACGTTCAATCCTTATGCTTTTAGTTTTTCGCTGTGAAATTTCCACACCTTGGCTTAGCCTTGGCTATCCGGTTTGACGGCTCCCTAAAAATCATACCAATATTATAAAGAGGAACGATTTGTATTTTTGTATGTTTGTAATTAATAAACTCAAAAACTACTGTGCCAATTTAAAAAATTCTTTCTCAGTTGGAAAACTGCATTCACCCTGAGTGACATAGGCTATATTTATAACTTATAAAACGCGGGCAACGCCGCGGGAAACAGCTAGTGTTATATATGTCGCCAGAGACCTGATAGAGGAGCTGCTGCCGTTGCTGCGGGAAGCAGTGGACCGTAAGCAAGAGAACATGCGGCGACGGCGGCGCCGCGACGCCCTGCGGCTCAACCTCAACAGGCTGCTGCTTCTCATTGCCCAGAACAAGACCTTTGCTAACAGGTAACAATTATCTATAGTCCACTAGCTGCTGCCCGCGGTTTCACGCGCGTTTTCGGATTAACAAATTTACACAATATCTTTGTGTTATTCTGATGTATATTACTGTAAAGTTTCATCAAAATCTGTTCCGTAGTTTATGCGTCAAAGAGTAACAAACATCCCTACAAACTTTCGAGTTTTTATTATTAAGTAGTAGAATTTTTCAAAACTGTATCTTTACTGACTGCTCTCAAACGGTGAAGGACAACATCGTGAGCAAATCTTCATACTCCGAAGAAGAAACTCTTAGGCGCGTGTGAAGTCCACCAACCCGCACTGGGCTAGCGTGGTGGACTATAGTCCAAACGCCCTTGTTGAGACAATATGCCTGAGCCCCGGCAGTGGGGATATGTTCATAGGCTGTTGATTTGATTTAGTACAAAGTGGACTAACCCTCGACTGCACGCTCGGTGTTGCAATGTGGCGCCAAAAGCGACTACAACTCAGCATATGCTGCAGAGTCTGCAGCCACCGTGACGACACTGAGTCCGTACTCGGCAGGTGCTCGTATATCATCATATTGTGCGTTGCAGTTCGTTTGCCACAGAGGGCGGTAGTCTCCAGCCGTCGCTCACGGACTACCTCGACGGCGCGCGGCAGTGCCTCGACGTGGAGACAGAGAAGGACGCGCCGGCCACCAGGGAGCAACGCCTCACTTTCACAGAATTCGTTACTCAACTCATCAGAAGCTTTCCACGTAAGTTTCAAATTCCATTAGGTCATATGCCGTAACTAAATCATCATCATATCAGCCGAAAGACGTCCTCTGCAGGACCACGGCCTCCCCTAGGGATCTCCACGACGACCGGGCCCGCGCTAATATCGTCCAGCTGGTTTCCGCTAACTAAATGTAAAGGTGTGAAAGACGCGGCCTGACATGTCCAGAGGTCCGTGTTCGATACCCAGTCGCGTCATGTACCAATGTGTTTTCCTCGAAACCTAATACATTTACTGACTGCTCTCAAACGGTGAAGGAAAACATCGCGAGGAAACCTGCATACACACGAAGAAATTCTTAGACGCATGTGAAGTCCACCAACCCGCACTGGGCTAGTGTAGTGGCCCGTACGCCCTCGTTGAGAGGGTAACAACTGGGTACATATTAATAGGCTGCTGATTTGATTGATGTAACTAAATGTATTGATGTCTACAGTTGAACAAATGTGTAATCAAAATCTACATGACATGACCCACGTTAAGCATAATTTTAATTTCCTACAAAATATTCTAATACAAATTAGGTGGATGTTTTTATTGAGTATATTAATTATTGTATATTTTTACAGTGGAAATGTGCTCCTCGTTGATGAAGAAAGAACTTTGCCACAGCCTGTTCTGCTTGTTCTCGGGCTGGTGCGGTACGCTCGCTAGACACCTGGGCTCCTTGGTGCCACAATCCACACCAGAATATGACGAGCGTCTCAACTTTTCCGCGCTTAGGGTAATTATAGCTTTGAAAACATAAATACTCACTTTAAATTAAATTGAAGAAAACATGGCGCAGACTACACGGTACAGCCGCAGGTTTTATGTAAAACCATTTTGGTACCGCTTGCCTCCAATTTTATTTTATTTAAAATCTTTTTGTTCTTTTTAAATTAGTTCAGTTTTATGCTTCTTTAAAAGTTGAGATGTAGCCGAAGCTACAGACTTATTTCATCAATATTTCGTGCAATAAACTAGGAAACTTTAAGTAGTGCACTTGCTGTGATCTAGTTGGCAGAGCTGTGCGAGTTAGGATCGTTAGGTTGGCTAGCATGTGCGTGCAGTTAGACCAACCGAAGCCAGTGATTGTGTGGATCGGACCATAGCTAACTCAGTGTGGATCTCGCGTTTCCAAATGGTACGAAAAACTGCCACTGCTCTCTGCTACGTGAGACTACTAGCGCATAAAGTGAACAAATATACAATTATATACTGTCATAAAACCATATCTAGTTTGACCTCTGTGATCTTTCAATCCGACATTTTTCTACCTCCCGTTGAAATGGCGTGGCTCGCGTCATGTTTATTAATTTCAAGTTTCTTTTACAGGCCATGAGTGCTCTCGTGTGCTGCGGTCCATGTTTTGCTCCGGGTGCGTTGGCAGAAGACGGATCGCTTTATCCTTGGCTTAGCGAGATGCTTACCTCTACTAATGATAAGGTTCGTATTAAATACCAAACAGAAAAGGGCCATAGCACACTCAAACGCAGTAAAAAGTCGCCGTGTGTTATGGCTCTGAACATAAACTTAAAATATACTATACCCAACGCCAAGCTATCTGACACGCGCAGTCATAAAACGTGAGAGCGGCATTACCAATATCGCGCTCTCGCTCGCACTTACGGACCTTATGAGGGGACATAGTGACGCGCCATATTTCTGTCGATTAATGTTATAATAAAAAAATGGTTTTGAAACATGCTCTATTCAAACTAAAAATTATGGTATTCTTATAATGCAAATGACAAAATAAATGCATTGAATGAAAATATATAAACTGCAAGTTAGCTTACTTGACTGAACTACCAACTTAATGACCCTTTAATTAGAAACATATTTGTAAATAGTCCCTATTTAAAAATAATTACACTAAGATTAATTTTATTGCACATAAAAACAAATATAATAGAACAATACAATACAGTATAACAAAAGAAAACATTACATTAAGATATATTTCGTGTATATATAATGTGAAGTCCACCAAGCACTGGGCCAACATATAGTATAGCCCGAACTCTCGTTGAGAGAGTAGCCCTGAACCCCAGCAGTGATGACATGTAAATAGGATGTTGATTGATTGATGTTCTAAGAATTACATTAATTATCGGTCCACACTACCGCTCCGGGATCCAGTTTTCTTCTGCAGTGGCATTAAAGCCAGACTCCAAACGTGGACTCCCTCGGAGTTGGTGCTGGCGCAGGGCGGATGCTGTGGACAGAATATTTACCAACTGACAGTCTTATTTCAAATTATGTGAACAAAGCATCTCAAGTCACAAATTTTCAAAAATTTCAAATCTGACCTGTCACTTTTATAGAAAATGCATGTCGTGGCTATAATTAAGGTAGCACTTAGATTTTTTTAACATATGTTTATGTAATTAGTAAGTAAGGGTGTAAACTTTGTTGGTTGTCCTAAATAAATAAAATAATAATAATAATAAATAAGCACTTGGTTAAGTCCCTACTATTATCTATTCTGTGGTTAAGCTGCTAAGGAAGAGCGGGCTCTCCTGTCATATGCGAATTAATTTGCCCACTGGGAGTGCCCAACCACCAATACTCTTATGTAACTTTTGTTAGGCGAAATAAATTTTTTTTATACAACAGTTGGTTATACACCTTGGTTTAGAAACTAGTTACAAAACTGGACTGTTTGACTCAATTTTCGGAACTAATTAGCAATCAGTGATTATTACGTATTAAGCAAATTTTTATAGAAAGTTGACTTAATTTTTTAATACCTTAATAACATATCCAGTTTAAAAATTGGTTACTAAAACAGTTACGGAAGTGGACTAATGTTTATGTTCACTATTAAGTTGATTTTAAACAACTATCGTCTAGTAAGATACAAACAATAATCGGAATTTTTTATAAAAACTTAATTTTCGTCTGCATTTGCGGTTATCGGGTGTCAATGGATATTTGTTTGACCAATTGGAAATTTCTAATAATAGCTAGCTAGCGTTTGTGTCTTTCGAAGAGTGCTTTTAAACTAGTTGGTCAAAGAGAAGATATTCCAGTGTTAAAATACATTTGTGTGTTCAACATGATACTATCGCGGGTTTAAGGGTGGGATTAGGGGTCTAAAATTAGCAACCTACAATGTGTGTTTGACTTATGATGTAATCGCAGGTATATGAACTGGCGCGCGAGACGATAGTACTGCTTCTGGACTGCAATCCTGATATTGGACCGCTGCTGGACTGGACTGTGGACAAATGCTTCACGGGATCGTCCCGCGTGGCTGATGGATGCTTTATGGCACTGGCCACAGTGTTTAGTGCCAGGTATGTGTATTTATATGAATGAGTAATGCAATTTCATGACGATTGAATGAAGGCTTCCCAAAATGACTGATTTTCTAAGCGCACACGACGTATTTTATACGCGCCGACAACGAGCGTTTCACTTTTGTGGCGCCAATGAATTATTGAACTTTACTGTCAAATCTCGCTTAAAGCGCGTATACATGCATCGTCTGCGCGTATGAATTACGCTGTGTGCATAACCTCTAAGTGGCTTTGATTATGATTTATTTCACATTCGCACTACTTTTTCGTCCCACATTCCAAAAAAATACGTATTGGTTCTTGTTTTATGTTTCGTCCCACAATACCTTCCCTCGTTGAAGTACAGTTAGTATGTGTGACTAGATATTTGTATTTCTCTATGTATAACCATACTAGTTTTAATTATAAATATTGTTGGGTGTCTAATTAACATGTTATGTTCTTTAAATCAGGGAGCACCCGTGTGACCACTACACCGCCATTATCAACGTGACGCTCATGTGCACCGGGTGTCCGCGCGCGCCCGTCCGCGAGAGCGCCTTGCAGCTGCTGCAGCTGCTCGACAAACGGTTCTTCGGCTCCGTCGGCCTACTGCCGACCGATGAAGACCACAGTGAGCCACCACATTTTAGACTTTCGCCTTGTATTCATTATCATTATTATTCAAGGGCCTTAAAGTGTCCCTAAACGATCATGCTTGCATGACATGCAACGTTTACGTGAATGTCATGCTGCTTGATGGACCATCATGCTTGCTATCAATCAATACTGTGAACAAACGTAGTTTGCATGTCATGCACGTCAATCACTACAGCTGGACGATCATGCATGAGTGAAGCACGTATTGCATGTCATGCAAGCATGATCGTTTAGGGAACCCTTTACACAAGATTTTTTTTATTATTAAATCCATAGAACTAGTATCCCATAGAACATACGCTAAAATAATAATAATATTCAGAGAGGGACACACTTATTACAAAAGTGGTAAGAGTGAGCTAGACAGATATAATATCTTCTATCTGTCTACGTATGGGAATTTTTAACAAACCATTACAGACAAGAAAGTACTCGATGCTGTCAACAAACAACAGCCCGACTAAAATAGTGTTTGTTCAGTTTCACCCCGCCATATATAAGAAGCGTCTTCTCAAATTATTGGTGTAAAAGACTATTGCTATTTCATGCTATACGCTCTGAGTGCGGTTCTATGGGATCTTTGTTCTTTAATTTAAATCCTTTGCCCGACGTTTCGACCAGGTTACATTCATTGGCCGTGGCCACGCGAATAGACGACGCCACGCTAGCCGGTGTAACCAGGCGCTCTATTTTTGATTCGCTCTCCTCGCTTCTAGCGTTCGATTCTACTGATTTTCCCTCGACTCCGCATTTTTGAACCGCTCGAACGGCAACGAGTGGTATCGACCAATCGTCGCTTGGGACGAGCCGAGCGGTAGAATAAACGTCAAATGCCATATGACAAAAGAAAAGAGACACTTCACTTCAGTTCACTTTTTTCTAACAAAAGGCAAAGATAATATGATATACAGTCTCTATAGTTTCGACCATTACTGAGCATTTTACGTTCCGCTTTACGTTTCGGTAATTACCGGTTTTTATTTTTTCTGCGTGAAACGGATAAAATTCTACATTTCTAATATTATTGGCAACACCGAACGCGAGCGAATCAAAAATGCAGAAATCCAGCGTCGTGCGACTTGGAAGTCGAGTATAACTTAAGTCGCATGCGACGATATAATTCCCTACGAGCGAATCAAAAATAGAGCTCCTGGAGCCCTACTTTTGAACCGCTCGTCTCGCCTCGAGCGGCCGATTCTACAAATTTTTGTATCGGAAGGAAAATTAGTAGAATCGACCGCTCGAAGCGAGGCGAGCGATTCAAAAATATGATCACTGGTCGAAACGTATGGCAAAGGTAAAAAAATAATTGCTCGTGTTTGTAAGACCCGGGGGTTGAGCGGGAGTTTGGTAAACTGTGATATTTATATTTATTTAAAATTTTATTGTACTAAATTGTACAAAAGGCGAACTTAATGAATGAAATGTATAAATATTTTAAAAACATGAATATTGTTATATAATAATCCTAATGTCATACATATTTCTATCGGCAATCTGGCTGCAGGTTATCAAAATACATTCGAAAAAATAATTAATTGATTGACGCTCCCGTCGTTTCGCTCGCGTTGGTTGACGTTTGAAATGTTATTGATTTCATTTCACTCCTTGGCACCTAGTGCTTTCGATTTATGTTTAAAAAGGATCACCAGGCCGAACACAAAACAAAACCGATTTCGTTGTAAAATAAAATGAATTATGTACATCGATGGCCTATTCATCCCCTATTTTTTTAATTAACCATCCTTAGAAGTGAAATATTGTGTTGAAATTGAAATGGGACTACATTCTATTCAACAAAACCAACCAGTTCTCAATCGGCGAAGATATCACAAAAAACATAGTCGAACTGAGAACCACCTCCTATTTTAAAAGTCGATTGATTAACTTACGTTACGCGGTTCCTCGATGCTAAACTGAAACCCACTCTCTCCGCATCGCACATCCAGTTCTCTTGTAGCTTGGCGCCGTAGAATGGGTATTGTTTCTGTCAGGGCACGTCTGAAGTTCTGTCCACTGAGGCAGTACAGAATAAAGTTAATGCCGAAGTTAGTATTGAAAAACACGAGGGCCACTTGTTGCAAAACGTTCCATCTCCCAGTGTTTTCTTCTGTTCTCTGTAAATCAAAGGAATGCTTAACTAACGTACCATACGATGTTGAGATTCCTAAAGTGACCTCAGAACGGATTGACTTATTTTTATTTATTTATTTAAAACTATTGCACAAATTTGTACAAAAGGCGAATTTAATGCCAATGGCATTCTCTACCAGCTGCCATTTGGGCCATGCAGATAAATTGTGTATTTGTATTGTCACTTACCATATCGTATGCATATACCAGTAAACGCATCGTATACGCCGGCATATTAAGAATCACGAAGACTGAAGACACAATCAGTAGCATTCTAGTGACTTTTTGCTGCGAATAGCGATACGCGTATATACTAGTAGACAGCATGCGCAGTCTGAACACCTGCAGCTGTTCTATCTTCATCAAATGTCTTCTTGCGTGCTCCAATCGAAAAACTGCCACTGTTATGGAGGTGTTCATAACAATTATGACTGCCGACGGTGCCATGAAGGAAACAATTGTATCCACTAAGTTGAATTTCTCTGCGTAATCCAGATACGCGTAGTCGATGTTGCAGTCGTTTGTTGTCGCAATTGCGAAGCGAAGCACGGGTATGTTTATAAGTATAGCAGCGCCGGCGATACAGCAGATGACGTGCCTCGCCCTTTTTGTGGTACAGATGGCATTTCTTTGTAACGGGTAAATTATCGCAACGAATCTCTCAACTGTAAATGCCACTACCAACCACCCGCTTAAGCAACAAGTCACGTATGATATGTAAACGAAAATCTGACAGAACCCTTGGCGGTGAAACAAACTATTTAATTGCATTGCGTTAAACCACGGTGGCAGCAATTGTAATAAAAATAACGTATCGGAAATCGCAAGGGCAGACAAGTATTGACTGATTGACTGTAAACGAAGCTTGCTCTTCTGAAACACGAACACTGATACTAAGTTTCCTATAGACCCGAGCACGACTAAGGAAGGTATGTAATAAACATTTAGAGCACTGCATACTTGTTCGGCAGCTAAGTCGAACCAGGTTTGGTTGACGGCGTAGGTAGAATTTACTGTCAGAGAAGTTTCAAAGTTGATATCGGACATGTTGCAGCGTGCGCTCGCCACGCCCGCCCACCCTGACTGCCGACTTTGCCGCGAATGGCGCAACACGAGAGTAAACTAAGTGGATCGTATGGTCGCACCCATATGGATGGATTATTATTTTTCCACCGGTTCGTTTGAGTTTCATGTATCAATGTGTGCATTAAGTGAATTGCTTGCTTCGTGCACTTGTCCAAACGTTAGTGGAAACTGGAAATCATGTTTTTATAGTAACCACCTTAGTATGCCAGAGTATATATTTTTAATTTACCTACTTATAATATAAGCAATATACAATTTTAAATGTAAAATAGGTAAATTTCAATAGTATTCGTAAATTTTGCTGTTAAATATATCTAATATTACTTTGGATTACAGGGTATGTTTCTTGTCTAATAAGTGTTTTTTTCTTCAATAAAATCGATATTATCTGTAAAATATTATGTTCAATCCCTAATTCATTTCAGTTTTTGCTTCAAGTAATCCGATCACTGATTATCATTGACCTACTATTTAAACGATGAGGTCACAAAAATATATTCTTTAGGAAATGTCCAAAATACATGTGTAAGTATAAAATAATCATACTCATATTATGTTCTTATTCTCGGGGCCGCATGTTTCGATCGATCGAATTCAAACCACGAGGATTTCAAAGTTTCCGAGGTCACTTATTTGTAGCAATACCTTGGCATTTTTAAAGCTCATAATATGGAGTATATTGGTATGGAATATGCTCACCTCTCGAGCTTATTTACGTATTTGGTTTTTCACTGCTCATTTAACACATTTTGTCGACAGGTTCGGGGAAAGGCCAAAGTACATTGGACGCGCTTTTGTGTACCACATATTGCCGGTCCCAGCTCTATCTTTCGAGGCAACTGTCAGAACTACATCCAGAGCTCACCATGCCTATGTTTTCAGGTAGCAAACTCTCAAACTGACGTAAAAATTATTATTTGATTTGTTTTCAAAAATACCATTTAAATCTAGACTTTGTTGATGTGCGTAGATACTTAAATACTTATATTTATTATTTAAAATTTATAAATAAGTGTATCATAATTTGAACTAGATATCATTAATTGTTAGCACTTCAACATTTAAACATATATTATGCTTATGCTTACATATCGCTGCATAAATGTTTTGTTTTAACCCTTTATAAGGCCCCAGTTATACAGATATGCTACGTGAAAGTTAAATACACTACCATGTTTGTAATCACAGAACACAGAAAAAGCTCGCTACGATATTTCTATGTTTGTAATGCACTGGGGAACACATCTACGGCAAAAAAAAATCATTAAGAAAAACATGTGGTCAATATATGCACTCAGCCTGTTACAAGTGCACTTGAGTTTTCAGATGATCTGTTTCCAACACACCTATTCATGGACATTGAATGAATGAGGAAAGAAAGCCTGATATATTCGCTATATAATACCATTATAGTTCAATAAAAAAGAGGTTGTTCTTCTCCGTAAATGTTTATTAACTAAGTGGTTTCTAAATAGTATCTGCCTTATAAAGGGTTAAAGTTGAATTCTCCTTGGTAGTTTTTAGGAGTTCGTACAAAAATTTAAGTAGCGGTATATCAGTATTATGTTTTCTGGCAGAAATTACGTCGAGATTTCAGACGGCTCGCACGGAAGTGCGTCAGCTGCTCCTTCAATACCTACTGCCGTGGCTTGTCAACATAGAGTTGGTCGACCCTAACTTGCAGCCGTCCAACCCGCTCTCTCATATACAGGTAACATAACGAACTCACATTATATTATTGTTGAGACCCCACTAAGAACACCGTTATGTTTTGACGTGAACTGAAATTTAATTTTTGCCTCTTCTGAAAGACGAAACGAGGACCACGACTGGTTACCCTATTAGGTTTCGATGATGAGTAGGGGAATGTCACATAAATTTTTTCTAGCCAAAAAGTACACATTTGTTGGTTTACATTCGACAGAAAAAAAACGTAAGTACTGGTAACATTTTTCCTGATGAAAACGAAATCTGACGTGTCTTAAATCGGCAAAAGTGCAAGAAAATGACCTATTCAATTCTTGACTAAGATCTATCATGTACATATATATGTCGGAGCTTCAAGTACACAGGCGCCATCTATCGGCAAAGTTTGAAACGTCGTCGTGGGGTCGTTACGGGAGTTGTCGCTAACAGCCGCTGGGGCGCTGCTGGTAGGAAAACTTTATAAAGCGAGGGCCGAATGGCCGACGAGTCAGTTTGAGTTGAGCCGTCGGATAGAGCGCCACGCCGTAACGAACTCGCCGCGTTTACCAATTCGACTATTATTTCGGATTCACATCATGTCGGACCACTCTGATTGCAAGCCCCCGGACCAGGCGTCGTCATATATATTATGTATATTCATCGTGTAGTCTACTAATGTATTATTATTTCTTTCTAACTTATATGATTTGCAAATTTTCCGACAAGTAAAAAAATATGTGTGCAGTATTACGCGCCTGAAGCGGGTTGCAGTGGACGTCGAGAAGGTCTTGGTTCTGCTGAAGCCACTGAGATGGTACTTAATAATCTCTTCTACATCACCGCGAAGGTCAGTGTCACTTTTGTTACCATATTCGCAAATATTTGCCTAATTAAACCAAACATGCCGCTGTCAATGTTTCTTCAAATTTTAAAATAGCTTCAACTTTTTTTCTGCCCTTTTTTGTCCCCTTGGCATTCCAAGCACATCATTATCAATAGCCTATTCATATGTCCCCCACTTCTGGGGCTCAGGTCTACGAGGCGTATAGGCTATAGTCCACGCCGCTAGCCCAGTGCGGGTTGATGGACTTCACATGCGCCTGAGAATTTCTTCTTCGGTGTATTCAGATTTTCTCACGATGTTTTCCTTCACCTTTTGAGAGCAGTCAGTAAATTTCGATAAAAACCTATTGGTACATGGCCCTACCGGGGATCGAACTCGAACATTTCGATATGATAGGCCGCTTCTGAAATATCTAGCTAAATCTTGTTGTTTGTTGAACAGTTCTCAGACAGCCACCCAAAGGAGATCGAAGAGCTGTGGTCTACGCTGTGCGCCTGCTGGCCGAACAATCTGAAGGTCATCATCCGGTACTTAGTCATAGTGTCCGGAATGGCGCCCAACGAATTATTGCCTTATGTGAGTAACTTAAGCTTACAAGGAAAGCTGTCAGACCCGAACTCTCCAAAATGGACGAAACTTTGTGGGAATGTACAGCAGGTTAAAACACAACTAGGTATATATTTCTTTCGTGCCGAATGTCAACCTACAGCGGGAAAATGAGATTTTAAAAATCTACCTAGTATAATTATGTTAAATTCGAGTTCAAGTTCTTTTACATCTTGCTCTACCTTCCTACAAAGTTTCGCAATTTTGAAGAGTTCGTGTCTGGAAACTTCTCTTATTATTTATAATTTAACTGACAACTCTTAGTTAATGTTTCAAAAAATTTCAATACGTTATGTCCATACGATCGATTGAATTAGATCATATAGATAGTTCAACAAACACAAAGCAAAGTATAAAGAAAAATCACAAATATCACCTTAACAAGCACTCTAAGCGATAACTCTTGTTTTGTTTGTATAAGAAACGATACGGGCCATAAATCAGACTCAACTTGACACGTGTCGCGTCCCTCGAGGTTTGCTTTCAATATCTTTGTACAATTATGTATGAGTTGCATATGTATAGATATACGACTTTCGTTTATTGAGAAATATATGAATTAAAGAATAGATTAGTAATATAGAAATGGATATTACTTAATTTTTACTGACGCTACCTTTAAAGGTTTTATAAATAATGTGCCGAAAACAATAAACATTTCAGTATTTATCAGATTCTTTCTAATATTCTTTTATATAAAATCTAACGATAGTTATATATTTTGTGTGTATTTATTTATGTTGTGTGTATGCAAAATTTCATGAAGATTGATTGAATAGTCGAGCGTAACAGAGCGTACCGTAAAAGCGTAATAAACACATATGTACAGACTCGTTTTCGGATTTACAATATAGTTAAGAAGTCAAGCGGCATTTGGAAACTGCCTAAGCCGAAATTACTTCTGCACTTTTTATGACGTAGGTTAGGTACCTATATGCTTACAAAATATGAAATTGGTATCGAAAAAGCTTCGCTAATAGGTATACATTGGCGATATTAATAAATAACACTGTTTTTATTCGCTTGACCTGTAATATTTGTAAGCAAACCTTTAAACTCACTTTTCATCCACTACTAAATTGGTATATCGATTGTTACAATACAATGACACCATCGTGTTTGATTCCTGATGTACGTGGGAGGTGGTTATATGTACTCCTCAATGACTAATAATAATCCTATCTAGTTTGGACTCTGATTCCTTTGTTGTGAGCGTTTTCTTTATAAACTTTTGATATTGTTCTCTGCACAGGCGAAACGTGTGGTGCTGTATTTGGCACGCTCGCGTCCCGAGCGGCTGCTCGACGAGATGATAACGGAACTCCAGACGGTGGAGACGCTCAATTGCCTGATCGAGCGCACTGAAACACCGCCCTTCTACCGGCTCACGTCAATGAGGAAGGTCACTTCAGGTCACAGCGACGGACCCGGCGCTGGGTCGCAGGTAAATAGAAACTGGGCACCTATTATTATCATTAGTACCTATATGCGGGGTCTTTTAAGGCTTTTCCATCCTTGTATCACCGCGGCCATTATTGATATTAATAATATTATGAATATATTATATTAGGCCGATTCTGAAGGTACACATTTATAATTTAAGAGCACTAAAATTAGTGTCGTCCTTATCTTCATAAATACTACGTGACAGGGATAGAAACAGTTTTAGTGCTGTAAATTTTTAACTTACTGCCTTCAGAATTGGGACTAACTAATATTAATAATAGTATGTAAATTTTATAATTGTAAATTTAATTTAATTTGTCTAGGGTAAAACTCGGTAATACGCCCCACTCACCTAGCACGCACACTAACAAAGCTACGCAGCACACGAATAGAAATGCAAGTATCCATCAGTCGTCCGACAAGTTGTCTACTACGTTGTATGGCTACTTGCGTTTCTATTCGTATGCTGCGTAGCTTTGTTAGTGTGCGTGCTAGGTGAGTGGGGCGTTTTGTCAAGTAGGGCGTATTACCGAGTTTTACCATAGACAAATTAAATTAAATTTACAATTATAAAATTTATGTATCACAATAACAGATTATACGACTAGGTATATGTTCTATAGGATGCAACCGGGAGGTCTAACGATCTGGCGCCAGTTGAGAAGGGAACCATTCACACCAAAAGACACAGCGGAGAGGACCCCGCGAAAGTCAGGTCAGTTTCACCGTCGTATCAGCCTTTTAACGTCCACTGCGGGACATGGCCTTCCCCAATGAACGCCACCGCACCTGGTCCTCCGCTCTCCGCATCCAGCCGCTTCCGGCCACCTTCTTCAGGTCGTGGGTCCCACGCTGCGCGTACCGGTCCGCGGTCTCCTCTATTGAACTCATCTGCCCAATGGCCGCCGGTTCTGCGACTGATGTGACCTTCCCACTGCCACTTCAGCTTGCTAATCCTTTCCTAGTTTCACCAATCCTACCCAAAGACTTACCGATTTGATTCTTGGACGAGTTAGTCAGATGTTCTATACCAGTTGAACTACTCAGTAGTACTTGCATACTACTGACCTGAAGGGTAAAATTTAAGTAAAATGATTGAAGAGAAATAGGGATTTTTTATATTAGTTAATAACGAAGTTTTTTCTGTCTGTCCATTCCAAATTGGCAATGTTAGGAAATTTATGGATAATCCACTAAATACGAAATCCACTAAATTTCTTTTACGAGATATACTTCTTCTCAGCTCCTAACCTACGAAACGGTAGGTCGATAAAATGAATGACTTGTATAATAAATGTACCCAGTGTACTTATATGCAATAAAATATATTGATTTCATAAAAACTGAATAAAGATGTGGGAACCCGCCGTTTGCTGACTTTTGTTGTGCATTCCAGCGGGCCGAAAGTGCCTGACACGCCGAGTGTTCGTGCGCCGGACAAGCGCATCTCCTCGTCGCCGTGCTCCACGCCGCCGGCCGACGAGGAGCCGACTCTCCTCTCCGACGGGGAGATTACACCTGTGAGTTGTTTTGTCATCAGATCGTCGGTCCACCCTGTCGTTGGTCCACGGTAAGATGAATGAACACTATGCAGTCGATAATGATTGACACTTGACGCGCACGATTAAATTTGATGCGGCGAGTACCTACCCATCGCAACAATATAGGCTGTATGACTAGGCACCCGCGTAACTAAGTTGAAATAGGTTTTAATGGTAATATTGACTCCATTGTTTTCTTTCGTCTTACCGTGCGATGAAAAATCCGAAGTTTGATCATCATGTATCGTATCTCCTTCATCATCATCATATCAGCCTGTTGACTGTCACTGCTGGACAAAGGCCTCCCTCGTGGAGATCCCCACGACGACCGGTCTCCTTAAACATTTCTCTTACTTTTTTATATGAATATAGGCCCTGAAATGTCTTAAAAAATCCACTCTTCGGTTATTAGCAATTCATAACATAAAGGATTACTTGTAATAACTCTAGGTGTGATGCTCTTAAAATAAAACTGATAGTGTGTGTATCGCTTGCATTCAGACAGGAATGTGCCTTGAGTCAGCTGCCACGCCGACGGGGGAGTGCGTGGCGCAGTCGCCGCAGGAGCCGCGCGTAGAAGCGCCGCAGCCGCGCCCGCTGCCCATGCCCGAGTACGGCGGCTTCTTCGCGCAGCTGTCCGAATACCTCCCAGACACCAGCCAACCGGTCTCTGGATTCCACAGGTACTATCATATCAACAGACTGTTTATATGTATACAATCGTTTACCGCGAGACGTTAAGAATGCACCTTCAACCAGCGCGTTTAAAAGTAAATTAAAGAAATGGCTCATTACCAAATCCTATTACTCGTATAACGAATTTATCAATGACAAAGATATCATTATATAATTTTAACATTTTACCTACATTATTAATTTATTGACATTATTGAATCCTGACATTATTGAATCTGCTTACTAGATGTATGTTAAATTTGATTTTGTGTAAACTTTTGACGTGTAATATTTTTACCAACAATTATTATGTCTCCACTGTTGGGGCTCAGGCCTACCCTCTCAACGAGGCCATATGGGTTGGTGGATTTGATTTGCGCTTAAGAATTTCTGCTACGATGTTCGTCAGGTTCCCTGACGAAGTTTTTCATCACCGTTTGAGAGCAGTCAGTAAGTGTATTTAAGTTTCGAAAAAACCCTTCAGTACATGGTAAGACCGAAATCGACTTGACATGACCTCTCTCTTGAGATATGACCTCTTTTTTATTATTATATCGGGTCTTCCTCGCGAATACTACTATTTTTCGTGTTATAGTGGTTGCTGTCGCCCATTATCTGGTTTCCTTTGTTGTAGATGCAATGTGGCAGTGATGTTACTATGTGACGTTGTTTTGGACGGCGTTGAGCTGGACTGGTCAATTCATGTACCACTTATGCTGCACATCGTGTTTTTGGGCATGGATCATACCAGGTTGGTATCAAGCTTGTTTGTCAGTTTTTGTAGTGGTTGGTTTAAAGTGTTTCGCTCTTTAATTTCAATGAACGTAGCTATCTAATGCTGGTTCCAACATATTCAATAGCCGCGTGCTACCCGCTTTTTTGCCAGCGTGATATATTCACCAATGATGTAGAACCTCAGGAGCTCTATTTTTGAATCCTCGCTTCGAGCGGTCGATTCTACTAATTTTCCTTCGACGTCCGATACAAAAATCAGTAGAATCGACCGCTCGAAGCGAGGACAGCGATTCAGAAATAGAGCTCCTGTCCTCTATATTAATCTAATGACCTTCACGGCCAATAACTCCCCGAAAGAATTGAATTGAAATGACAAAAGAACATCGTACCTATTTTGTAAAACAGACTGTATCTCTATGAGTTCACATACGAATACGATTTTAAAAGATGTGTTGCGCAAGTTTGTTGCGCCACTTCTCAGCGAGCGTTGGTAGATAACAAAATTGAAGTGTATAAATGTACCCAGTTTCATCATCATCATATCAGCCTGTAGACGTCCACTGCTGGACAAAGGCCTCCCCCAAAGATCTCCACGACGACCGGTCCCGCGCTAACTTCATCCAGCCTGGTCCCGCGGCCGGTACCCAGTTTACTCATATGTAATATTTTTGTATTTTGATAACGTTTGTTGTATGTACAGATGGATAGTTCACCACCACTGTCGCCAGCTGCTTCTCAACCTGCTGGTGGCGGTAGCGGCGCATCACGACCACCTGACGGTCGCCCGCGTGCTGCTGGCCAGCCGCTCGTCGCAGCTCGGTCTCGGGATAGCAATGCCCATGTTGCCGCTTGTCCCCTACAACTTCACAGGTACTTGCTTTTATTTATTACTAGCTGGTGTCCGCTAAGTCGCCCTCGTAGAAAAGTTATTCCCGCGGGAACAGTTTTTCCCGAATAATCTATAATTCTATAGCCTATGTGTTATTCTGATGCTTATTCTATATTACTGTAAAGTTTCATCAAAATCTGTTCCGTAGTTTTTATACTTGAAATAGTAATAAAAACAAGTATAATAACTTTCGCTTTTATGGATATGAGTAGGGTTTATTGGTTTACCAACAGATGTTACACTGCATATACAATCTTTACATTTATACAAAAATCAAAGCGGACTGACGAAAGTATGGTTCTAGAACCGGACGCGGCGTCTGAGAGCCACGTGAAGTGCCCCCGCACGCCGCATGCGCACGCCTGCTCCTTCAGCTCAGATCTGCACGATACGCCTGAAGGTATTTTTTAAAAATTAATCAGTCTTATCTCAAATCAAATATATTTATTGTACATCATTACCTATGATTGAATACATAGATAGAAGAGCTCAGCCATGTCCCGCTACATGGGCATACAGCTTTGTGTTGCAGCATGCAATAATTTTTTTTAAAATTAAGGAAAGGATTTCGGATTCATGGTGTTTGTATGTATTTAAGTATTTATTTACAAAAAGTATTTATGTATGTTTATCAGTTGTTGAGTACCCATTTACAAGCGGCTTAGTTTGAGTCTAAACAGCCGTGTGTAAATTTGTCCAAACATTATTATTATTATCCGAATAGACACAAATTTCCCTGTTTGCTTGCTATAGGCGAAGTGGACAACTACCCGTCGCTGCCTGTGATCGTGACCGGCGACGCGGAGACCGAGATCGCGCTGGAGTCGACGCTGGAAACAGAGCCAACTGAGCTGCCCATCGCCGACACAATTAAGTCGCTCGTACACTTCCTGGCCAACAGACCGAGCCATATGCCGCTTTGGCAGTACGAAGACATAACAGCTAAATGTATTATTACTTGTAGTCAATTTTTACAGTTTCGTACATCGAACTTTAATAAGTATAGAAGTATTAGTTCACATACAAATTTATTTTTCACCTCACAAGCTCGGAAGGGTATACTTTCTCATTCGAAATCTGCGTGGAAAACTGCACCTGGAAAAACTTTTTAAAACTTTTCTTCCAATTTGTGGAAGGTGGACATTTAAAGAAGTGGTCAATTCTTATTGTGGTCATTATTATTTCTGGTTCTAAACCGTCGAAAGGATTCACCTAGTATTTTCCTCGCTGTAGTGAGGTGAAAAATTGTGTGTTGCGCTCGGCAGCAAAGTTATTTTGCGTCTCGTACCTTGAAACCCTCGCTACGCTCAGGATTCTATCATTGAACCCTTCGCTTGCTAAGTTTTCAATACTAGTACTCGCACAAAATAACCAACTTTGCAGCCTTGCATAACAAATAACTATTAAATTGTGAGAATCGAATAAAAACAAATGCAATTATGATAATATTATGCTAGTCTGAAGTAACAAAGCGTGTAAGATGATTATAGACCATTATTATTATCAATAAGCGACAAAATATACATTTGCTTGTATTGAATTCTACATAATACATTTTGATGTCTACTACTCATACTCTACTCACCCAGTGCGGCGACTCTTTTATAGTCATCATTTTTAAGGCTTTGTAGTATTTCTATACTTATTAAAGTTCGCTGGTGTCGTATGTATCATAAGGTATCGAAATGATTCTCAATTTCCATGGTAGTTTTCTTTTTATTCTATTATCATATGGCGGCTAGTTTTCATATTGGCTGCGGCCGCCATGACATGACAGTGATAGAGTAATTGTGTCAGAATGTGGTCTAAAGTAACGCTACACAAAACATCTTCTGTACCTGGACTTACTATTTAATCTAGACATCGAATTCCAAACAGAATCGCGAATTCTGATATTTTTAGCTTCATTTTCAAGTGCCAACACCTTCTAGTATTTGTTCTGCATTCTGATCTTATTCATGGGATATATGCCCTACCCACGTATTATATTTTTCATTTTCACTTCACACACACATCCTAGTTGTTTGTTGGTACCGATATCTGTGTTTGTTGTAGATGCGTTGCCTGCATTGCCGTGTTCTCTTCCTCCAGTGTGGACCCTGCGCAGCTGCCAGCAGATGTCGACGCTGGTGCGGCAGGTGCTGCGCGTGTTCCGCGAGTCCCTGCCGCACGCGCTCGTCTCCGAGCGGTGGGCGCAGACGGCGCTGCAGCTCGGCCTCTCGTGCCCCAGCCGCCACTACGCGGGCCGCTCCCTGCAGGTAACAAGCGTTGACATGTTGCAAAATCTAGTTGACTTATTGCAAAAATATTTTACTTGTTGCAAAACCTTGTAAAAAATAGTTCGCTTGTTGTAAAATCTTGTTGACTTGTTGCAAAACCTAGTTGACTTGTTGCAATAAGCCTCCTTTTTGCGTCGACTAGGTTTTGCAACAAGTCAACTATGTTTTGCAACAAGTCAACTATGTTTTGCAACAAGTCAACTATTTTTTGCAACAAGTAAACTAGGTAACTAAAAGAGTGTTCACAAGCACTATTGTATTCTGCCCTAGGTGTTCCGGTTCATAGGGGTGGCGATGACAGGCCGCATGGTGTCCGACATACTGTCCCGCCTGGTGGAGACGGTGGCCGAGCAGGGCGAGGACATGCAGGGCTATGTCACTGAGTTGCTGCTGACCTTGGAAGCTGCAGTGGACTCACTGGAGTCCAACTTCAGGCCACTGGATTATATGCGGGATATATTCAAGTCAACACCGAATCTGAACAATAAAGAGGGGCATCAAATTAATGGAAGCCCTTTCGCTGCCGGTATGTTATTTTGTTATTGCTCTAGTTTTACCTTTAGGAACCCGCCGGCTCCCTTGGGAGCCAGCGAGGGTGAATCGTTCTTATCCGCCGCATTCATATTACTCATTTCGCGTCAGTCAGACACCTGAAATTGTCACAAACACAAGTGTTTTGAGACGTGTTGTGACAGGGGAGATTTGAGAGTGTGGGATTTTTGACAGGGGAGAGCGGCCTGAGCATGGCGACTTCCCTCCATCATCATGTCTGCCGGAAGACGTCCACTGTTATACAGATTTCCACCGACATCTCCATTTTGCGCGGTCCTGCCCATTGCCACTTAGCTTTCGGCCACGTTGCTCCATGCCTATTCCTATTATTGTGTGATCAGGTAAGCGTTCGCCGGGGGTGTGCGTCGGCTGCGTGAACAACCACACGCGCAGCACGAGCTACTCCGTCTCCTACTGCGTGCGCAAAAGCAACGTGCCGCACACAACTCCCGACAAACTACATTATGGTGAGTTTCTCTTGCTTTGTTGGCTATTGTTACATGTCTACTATCGATTTATTGTTAATTTTTTTATGTTCTTTTTTGTTTTTAATTTATTTGTACCTATAATTGGCAATAAATTTCATGAAAGAGATGAAGAGTTGAAGAGTAATGAAAATTAAAACCTTACATTCTATATCGGCTGCAAAAGCTAACGTTATAGCTCACCTATATTTTACTAACCACAGAAATAAATCTTGATTTAAAAATAAACTTAGATTTATTATAATTGAACGCTTTTGCATTTTTTTTGAAAAGGATTCTTAAGAAGTAACACTACAATCAAATTCGTTTTTTAATAGACAGGGGTTCAAGCTTTTCTCCAAGTATATATTTTACACATGATTGCTGGTACCTATATGTCCTGACGAAAGTGTCCTGTAGTACATGAAATCTGAAATTCTGCCTCGGAGTTAATTTCTTTTTCTTGTTGCAGATCTTCGCACCAGACCCTGCAGTGAAAACACCAAAAGCATCTGTTCGAATCTGTGCCGCTCGCGTTCGGCGCAATCTCTGAAGCTATTGAGTGACACAGCCACACAGGTATTCATGCGTTCAATCATATTTATTTTACGAAGTGGCAAAGGGGCAAACATGCCAACCGGTTGATTGGCAGTGGCTGTCGCCATCCTTTGGAATTAATCGGAATTATTTTTGAACGATATGGTATTGTCTGATCGCAATCAGAAGAGATTAGAACTCGTAATATCGTCGTAATATCAATAAGTGCGCTTTGAATCTGGAATCGTCGCTGGTAGCTCATTATTGGTTTACCTCAGTACCGAAATGTATGAGTTGTGTCAACTGGATGTGACGCTTTCAGTAAATAATAATCGTGGTTCTAAGGAGTTTTGTAGATGTATATGGTTTCGACCCCTAACGGAGGAAGAGGACCTGATACTGCCTCCATAGGGCCGTGTCGGCGACACCACCTCATTTTTACCTTCACAGCTGTATTGTTAATAAAGAACCTAAGGAACCATCAGTCCACTTTCCCCATGGGTCATCTAATCCTAACGCTCTTCTTCCCTATCGATCTACTTGTTTTTCCTTACCCGTCTACTTCCCGATCGGTCTACAATTCCGGATGTTGTACTCGGTTTTGATAAGTGCACTGGATACCTTGGCGTTTAATAAAAGTGTATTATTTTAATTTTTTGCAGGACGACAAATTAACCATACTCGCGACCCTATTCTGGGTGGGCGCGTCTCTGCTGGAGTCTGACTACGACCACGAGTTCCTCCTCGGCATCCGGCTGCTGTCACGCGTGATGGCGCGCCTCCCGCTCGACCGGCCCGACGCCCGCGAGCGCCTCGACAGGACCCAGGCGCACACCTCGCCTTCCCTACATGCTCTCCTACTCAAGGTAATTTGTTATGTACCATGTTTTAATCAATAGAAGTGTGGAAAGAAGTGACTTATCGAAAAAACATTTTATACGTTCGACGAGTTCATTGTACTTACGTATTTATTTTAGTATATATGTAATGACCTTACTGTAATCAAAATTAACATAAAGATCTTAATAATAAAATTTGTAACTGCCACATGAACCCTGTTAGGGCACTGCAACATTTTTACATAGTTATTACCTTTATTAAAGTATGAAAATTACATTTTCGAAATTAATAATTACAATAATTTATTAGGCTTTTTGTAAATAAAATTGTTATTATTTATGTTTGGTCCCCAGGGCTGCACCCACCCGAACACGTACGAGCCTGTGGTGGGCGTGCTGGCGGACATGATACCGCTGCTCGAGCTGCCGGTCATCGACCCCACGCAGTCGCTCGCCTTCCCCATGACGGTGGTGGCGCTCCTCCCGTACATGCTGCTGCACTACGAGGACGCGAACCAACTCTGCGTGCGGGCCGCTTGCCACATCGCACAGGTAATAGTGTCGTGTCATCTGTCTGTCTGGAGCTATAAATAATTATAATAATCGCATGTTTTGGTAATTAATGGTAATGGCCATATTAGTCAAATCATGTCATAAACTTTTAGTTCACAGCCGAGAAGAGTAAAAAGCTGGAGAACCTGGGCACGGTGATGACACTTTACTCGCGGAGGACCTTCAGCAAGGAGAGCTTCCAGTGGACCAAATGCGTGGTCAAGTACCTGTGGGACACCTACTCGCATCTCTCGTTGCAAATGCTGGCCTTTCTCGTGGAAGTGCTTGAGAAAGTGAGATATTTTTCAGTGACTTGTTTGCTAACTCAATCAATCAACCGTCTCGTCATATGTCCCCATTGCTCTGGTGGGGCACATGCGTACTCTTTTAATCATTTGTTGATAATTTGGGTCTCAAATAAAACAATCTATTACTTATGGGTTTGCGCGTGCGACGCGACCGCTCACTACTCCAGTGCTGCCAATGCCCCAGAATAAAACATTGCGGCAATGTTGCCAGTTTATAATATTTACTCTATACAATGCGGGGAGCGGGCGGGTCACCCCGACTATTTATTATTTTTCAGTATGCCACAGGTGGTGATTTATTTTCTTCTAGGGAGCAGTCAATTTGCAAACGGCGGTGCTGTCAATACTGCACTGCATGCTGTACTACGTGGAGCTAAACGCGCCCGCCGCGCAGCCCGTGAATGCGGACCTGCTCCGGGTCGTCGTCAAATTCATTGACGTAATTTAATTTATTTATTCAACAAATATACGCAAGACGCAGCGTAGGCGGGCCTCCCACAAGATGGACCGACGATCTGGTGAAGGTCGCGGGACCCGGCTGGATATACTTTGTAATTGGCTTTATTCTATTGTGATTATTACTACTATTGCTTTGTTTATTGTCCTTGTGTTTGTGCTGTGAAGTATTTTTTGAATCCACTGTTGGACCATTGTCCATTGGCCTACCCCAAAGATCTCCATCATGATTGTTCCTGGGCGGTCCGCATATAGTTAGTTCCCGCTATTTTGACCAGATCATCGGTCCATCATGTGGAAGGCCTGCCTAAATACATGCCCCAATAACCGTAGCATGCTGTTCATATATTAATTAAACTAGGCCCGTTATTATGCAAGTTAAGCATGCCTCATGAGGTGACTGATTTTAGTGTAGGTATATAAATAATTTACATGTTCACCCAGTGTTGATTGTCTTGAATTTTATTTTCAGGATGGCAATAACTACAAAGAAGCAATGAAGATCCTCAAGCTGGTGGTGACCCGATGCTCTACACTGGTGGTGCCTCCGTACTGGGACAGCCACGCCTCCTCCGTGTTGGATGTGGAGACACACGGCAAAAAGGTTGGCTTTCATGTTTCCTTGTCTCTACGGAAATTGATTGTTGAATTTAATTGTCTTCCATAAAGGGGATACCAGACACGCGCCTGCGGTGGCGGCCTGTTGTATTACCTATGCAATGTACGTGAGACTTCAGACAAGCGCGGCCTGCGTTTGCATATTGATTGTGTCTGGGATACGCTTAAAGGACCAACCCACAAGTTCTATCTATTTGGTTCTTAAGTTTACATGAAATCCGTGGTTTTACCCGCATTAAATTTGGATTCATTGGCCAATTTACACAATATCTTTATGAATTATAGCCTATGTGTTATTCTGATGTTTAGTCTATATTATTCATATTCATTTATTTGTACTAATTATACTCGTCAATATTACTGTAAAGTTTTATGAAATTCTGTTTGGTAGTTTTTGCATGAAAGAGTAACAAACATCCTCCATACAGCCTTACAAACTTTCGCCTTTATAACATTATTAGGATTATTTTGACTTATTTCTTGTTGTTTGTAGGAGCTGCCCGGCAGGACGATGGATTTCACTTTCGACTTGTCCCAAACGCCGGTCATCGGACGCAAGTATCTGCCTAAAGGCGGTGGGAGTCAACCGACTACTGGACCTAATTCGTTATCCAATGCGTCCACCACAACAATAGACAAAGGTATTATTATTTTTATATGTTGTGTTTAAATGCACTTGCAAGCTAGTAGTATTAAAATCGAGCGCTAATCTCTGGAAGTGCCAGTAGGATTTGAAAATTCTTTTTGCATTTGACAGCCCAATTCTAGAGCAATGTTATAGGCACGGGTTACAGGCTATTTAAATCACGCTAGCAAAAAGTCAAAGTAAAAGTCAAAAATATTATATTTATTGCATAATTAAACTAACTTACTAACTACAGAAACAATTTATACAACGCGGGCGAGGCCGCGGGAAGCGACTTGTAAAATCATAACGAGGCACAAATTTTAGAAACAGTTTTATAAAGTTGTTCTTCTATTTGTGACTTTGCATATTTGAGTTTGTTTGAAGCGGTGGTAGATACAAAAATTACGTTGTCTAAATGTACCCAGTGTACTTACATGCAATATAATATTTTTTGTTTGACTGTCTATTTAAAAAAATAGGTTCGTCGACATCCCAGTCTGGGTCGGCGTCGACGGTGGTGGGTCCGGAGACGAACACCAATAACAACACAACGCAGCCGCAGACCGCGGCGTCGCCACGCCGCTCGTTCTCGCAGTCCCCCGCGGATGCTCTCGTGGCCGGCTGGAAGCGGCCGTGGATGTCACAGGTAACTAACTACACCCTCATATTCAAAGATCGGACTGGTTGAGCATTTATACGTTTACGCGGCGATTTTTTGGTAGTACAATAAGTTACCGACACTTGTGGTAACGTTTAAACTTTAAATAAAAGCCACAAAATATTATAACTAAGAACTTTACTGTTGGATGTAAAGTGTGTTCTTTTGTTCACAGAGCCGTGTACGAGAATGCCTTGTGAATCTCCTTACCACATGCGGCCAGAGGGTTGGTCTACCTAAAAGTCCATCCGTAAGTTTCACATTGTTTGTGATTTTACTATTTTGCCCCGGGATCACCAACATGTAGCGAAAAGTTATTGTTTACAAAGTAACAATCACTATTTCTAACTAACATTACATTTGATTTTCAGGTAATCTTCAGCCAAAGTTCGGAATTGCTCGAAAGGGAATCCTCTATGGCGTCGTCGTTAGAAGAAGTGACGGGTACACCCGGCAACGAGCCATCCGTCGGGGCTCCGCCCCCCGACCATTTTGGAGTGTTTAAGGACTTTGACTTTCTTGAATATGAAAGTGAAAGCATTGAGGTAAACATTATTCATATCAAACATATCCGTCCATTCCCCGCGGCACTATCAATGACACCACAGCTGTTAAACACTTTCTGGAAAACTCGATTTACACAAAAGTGTATTTTATGTTAATATCAACCGACTTCAAATAAGAGGAGGTTCTCATTTCGACTGTAGGTTTTTTTTGTGTACATTAGGTACGCGATATCTTCGTCGATTGTGAACCGATTTGAATGATTCTTTTTTATTGAATAGGCTATATTTCAAGGGGAGCCCTATTTTAATTGGCAAAAAATATTTTTTAATTCGGGGATAAATGATCCCCAAATTAATCCCCGAAGTGTTCGGTGTACAAAAATGATATTTTTTTACAAAAAAACAGTTTCATTTCTTGTAAAAATGTGTTCTAAACCACCTAAAATCTGATTATGGCTCATACAGCCGACAGCAGTTAAATACAGGGGATAAATGTATGATAATTGTAATAACGGCTTTAATTGTGTAATGTTACAGGGCGAGAGCTCTGACAACTTCAACTGGGGCGTCCGCCGGCGGCTGTTGAGTGAGGACCGGGACGAGAGGCGCGGGCTGGACCGCAGCCCCCCGCGCCAGCCGCGCAAACTGGACACTCAGCACAGTAACCAGCCGGTGAGTAGCACACATTCATCACCAGCCAATAAAAGCGTGTAACGGCTCTACCGGTTCCAAATGGTTAAATCGACATTAAACCTACTATCAGTTTAGTGCGGTGTGAGTGAGCTGCAGTATGGACCACCTAATGGCACTAGTTGTGCACTGGAGGCCGTGCTGCGGTTTTATGTGCCGTAGGTACTCACACACTCACATATACATAGTTCTAAAAATGAGACAAGGGCTTAAATGCCTAAACTCCGACATTGAAATGAAGAAGAAAGTAAGTTCAGCTTGAGTGTATCGTGGACTGTTTTCAGGCGAGTCCTCACGAAGACTCATCGGATGAGGAAGGCGGTTGGGAGGAGGGCGCGGGCGGTGGGCGCGGCGAGGGGGACGCGAGCAGCGCGCATGAGGTGCCGCTGCGCCAGCGCACGCAGTCCTTCTCCAGCGCGTCCAGCGGCGAGCCAGACTGTACGTTTAGTATAAGCTCACCCTCCACACAACTCTTATACGTATTCTTAGACGGAGGTGGTGGTACCTGCACTGACTCCACGAAAGCGGGAGTTTCGTCCAGCTATTCCAACTCCTTGAAGTAGTGGAGTAGCTTTCGGGCAGCACGTTGCAGGTTACTCGTTGCCGAGAGATCGGAGTCAGCCCCGTCTCGGATGTGAATTCCCGTGTTGCAGGACTTAATATCACGCTACGCGCATACAAGTGTCTTAGTAGCAAAATGTCTTAATGAGGTATATCGTCGGGTGTCACCAAAAAAAATCGCAGTCGTCTGTTGAAAGGTAAAACACATTAAATTTCTAAAGAACATGATGGTTTGAGTAAAAATACGACGTTTAGGAATTTCCTTCTTCTAAATTCGTATCCATACTTATTTAGACATTTTGCTAGTATGACGATTTGAGATTTGTAGGTAGTGAGAAACCAGTAACTTTGATAATTAGACTATAATCGTTTAAGGTCGCCGCGGCCGACCCACAGGCCGGTACCTATATGGTAGTACGTGTATCTGCAGGTGAACGCGGCGACGTGACGCCCGTGCCCGGCGCCGTGTCCATGCTGCGCGACCAGTGGCGCATTTCTGTGGCGACACTGCTGCGCCACGCCACACAAATGCAACCCATCGCGCTGGTTCATCGACTTAATTCTGTGCTAAAGGTATTTATATACCGGAGTTCCTTTGAAGGGATTGGCAAGGAAATCCGACGACGAAGTATAAGGCACTGTGACATAGCCGAAAGGACTAGCAAGCTGCAATGGCAGTGGTTTAATGCCGCTCAGCGAGCTATGAAGAGGGCCATGCTCGGAGTTTCTTTGAAGGATAATGATACGTAATGAGCAGATCCGACGAATAAATAAGACTAGCAAGCTGCAGTTGCATGCCGCAGAACCGACGACTGATGGGACAGTCGAGTTTCAGAGTGGAGACCGCGGGTACGCACACCGCGGGATGCCCTGCCAGGTGGACCGAGACGGCCTAATAAAGATGGCCGCAAGCGGCTGGTCCGGAGGTCCGGATTTTTATTTTATTTGTATTGAAATTGAAAAGAAAGTTATTTCCTCGACTATAAAATGTGCAGAAATGTCTAGAGATGTTTATGTCGACATTTTTCAGTTTCTTTTACATCTAATATTATTTTCCAGTCATGATGATTACCTAACTAGCATTGCCTGAGAAGATTTCATTATATTTGAACTTTATCGTTAACATATATAGCTGGTGTGACGACGAGACCGCCCTCAAATGTCGACATAAAAATTACTATCAGAATTTTATTCGTGCTAGAACAATTTTCTCTGTCCATGTATATACGCAATTAATAATAAAGATTATGATCGACGACTTTCAAGAAAGATGTACATCTTTCTTCTCATCATGTGTCTGTTAACAGGACTTAATATCGAGGACGGTGTCCCTGTGTGCCGACGCGACGTTCTCTAGCGGCGGCGCGGCCGAGCTGGGCGTGGTGCTAGAACAGTTGGTGGCGGAGGAGCCGCCGCTGCTGTGGGTGGGGCCGGCCGCCGCCGACAGCCCCCGTGTCAGGGACGCGGTCAGATACGCCGCCCTCGAGTTCAACGAGCACCTCGAGACGTACTTCGACAGGCGAGACCACGCGTTAGAGGTACGCTCACGTATCACAGTTGACTTCACGTACACAGCAGTGTGCGTCAATGGCGTCGGGGATAAGACGCAGCCTAACGTATCGAAAAGTCTGAAGTTCGATCCCCGGCTGGGCTCCAAACTTAAGTACATTTTGCTGACTGCTCTCAAACGGTGAAGGAAAATGTGAGGAAATCTTGAAGTCCACCAACCCACACTGAGCTAGCGTGGTGGACTATAAACCGAACGCCCTCGTTGAGAGGGTAGGCCTGAGCCCCAGCAGTGGGGGACATGCTAGTAGGCTGTTGATTTGATACCAGTTGTATTTCATCATCATTATATCAGCCCTTTCAACGTTCGGTTGTGGACATGGTCCTTCCCCAACGAACGCCACCACACCCGGTCCTCCTCCCTCCGCATCCAGCCGCTCCCGGCCACCTTCCTCAGGTCGTCATCTCCACTCCAGAACTCGTCTGCCCCAACGGCCGTCGGTTCTGCAATTCTGAATACGCTCGCAGTGTTTTTCAAGTTACCTATGACACATCAGCCGAAATTACGTCGCGTGTGGCGCTACACTAAATGTTTTGTGCCCAGACCCTGGAGCTGTCCCGAGGGTCGAGCGACGAGGTCGGCCGCTGCCTGTACAAGCTGATCTTCCAGCTGCTGCTACTGTTGGAGACGAACAACAAAATGGTGGTCATCGTATACCACGCGGCGCTCGACAACAAGGTTAACATTGTTTTCGAGGCCTGCGCCTGCGCCTGCGCCTGCGCCTAAACATTACACAAAACATCCAAACAAAAGCATTTGTTTGCATACGCAAGCTGTCTCCTGCTACAGACATGTTTTTGGTTAAAACAAAACATTTTGTGTAGAATCATAGATGTGTGCGGTTCGGCAGTCTGTAAGTACAAGAATGAAACAAACCCTTCCCCTTAGGGCAGGGTAGGGTAGGGTAGAGACCCGCGCGGGGAATGTTTTCCGTCTGTCTCGGAAAACACAAACATTGTGTATGCATGCAAGCCACACCCCAATGTTTGAATGTTTTAGAAAACACAGGCGCAGGAGGCACGGCTTAGCTTAGCTTATTTATGTCTGTAATATGGCTCATAATGAACTGTCTTTAAACGAGTGCTCGTGTGTGATACGAGGCGTATAATTCGAGTATTATTTACAGACAAGTTTTTGCATACATTATATATAGAGCCGGCTTGTACCGAGGCGCTATTACGCCCGTAGATCCAAAAAAAATAAGTCAGAAGTTATAAAACGCGGGCGAGGCCGCGGGAAACGGCTAGTTCATAATAATTTAAAAAAAAATTTATATAATAAAAAATTACATTAATTACAATGTAAATTGTTATAATGAATTGATTGATTGATTATTATTGTGCCTACAGGGTGTGGAGATGAGCAGTACAGTGGCGGCGATCTACAACTCGTTGGCTGCCAACGCGCAGTGCGACGCGTGTGGGGACATACCCCCGCCCACCGACGACGCCAAGCTCATGTATCTGATGCAGCGACAAAGGTGACACGTCACTCTTAATAATCAAAGATTGTTATCATCATCAGCCTGCACTAGTCCACTGCTGGACATAGGCCGCCCCCAACCCGATCTTTGGTTCTCCGCATCCAGTCACTTCCAGCCGCCTTACGCAGGTCGTCGCTCGTCCAGCCGGGGGCGTCCCATACAGAGACTGTTATCGTACGCTCAGATTACCCTACGGACCTGGTTGCCCACGGCTTCACCCACTCTGAATACAAAACTAATACCAGAAGGCGCGCTTGCGCTTGAAAGTGAAGGCAAAAAAAAAATCACAATTTTGTATTTAAAATTTTGTTTGGTACTCGTTGAGTAGTTTAAATTGGCCGCAGCCAAGAATAAAGCCAGCCGTCAAAAGAAAAAAAGATCTCGACAGGTCCTATCACGACAGTGACCAAACTGACTGTGGAAAAAGCCACACGATAAATAATTAGTCGAATAAAGCGGACGACTACGAATAAGACGGACGAGTCTTACCAGTTGAACTACTGGGAAATTCCTTCCCAAGCACTGGGAATTTTGTCCAGTAAAGCGTCAGATACACGCGGATTGTGGTGGACGGTGGCGGCCAGTTGTAATGACGCGGCCTGCCAGCGGTGTTGCAGCGATCGGAGCTGCGGCCTGCGGTAGGCCGCCACCGCCACCGCGGTGGTGTGTTCTGTGCTCCGGCGTGTGTCTGGGATACGCTTAACGCTAATCGCTGTGAAATTTGACCATCCTATTCTAAAGTCCTCTTTCGGTCAACTATATGTAAATTTGTGTTCCCAGATGGAGCACGGCGCTGGCGTTGGTCCGCGAGCGCAACGCGGAGCGGATCCTCGAGCGCGGCGAGATCCCCGACGATGACGTCACCACGCTCATGCACGTGTACTGCAAGGAACTGCTCGGCGCTCATCCGGGTACTTATTATTATTATTGTATGATCAGGTCCCTTTAGTGCCCCCAAACACGGCGGCTTTTTGCAGCAATACTAACGCAATGCAGCATCGATACAAACGCGATGTAATCGCATTGCAGCATTGGTGTAACCGCGATGCAACATTGATTCAAACGCGATGTAGCCGTGATCGTGATGAAATCTACCTTCCCTCGCCATTCCTCTACACACGGTGGTTTTTTGCATCAAACGCTCATTTACACCCCGTTCGCTCCCTTACTACTTTTCAACCGAGTTCAAAAAGGAGGTGGTTCTCAATTCGACTATGTTTTTTTATGTGGTATGACTCTTATTTTTAACGAATAGGCGAGAATGATCCCATTTCAATTGAAATAAATTTCCACCTCTAAGCGTAGAAAAAAAATGGGGATCAATAAGTCGTCGGTGTACAAAAATCATAAATTGTTACAATGTCTGTTTTATTTTTTGTAAAAATTCAGATTGTGTTAATGTAACATTGATAATTCTTCAACAGACATGGTGGCTATAACCCGGCCCGTTCACGAGCTGTCGCAGAACCTGTCTCACATGCTGGAGAGCCTGTATGCAGTGTCCATGGCTCTCCAGAGACATGAACATGACTGATCGACGGACATGCTCTTACCACACAAGTTGCACCGAAGCATTCGAGCTGTTATTACAACGGCAGGTATACTGTGCCGGTCAGACTAGCCAACATTTGAATTGGTGTAAGGTACTGTGATAAACATAATTAAGAACATTTTGTCTGAAAGTTACCGCGCATGGGTGAGAATAATACCTGTAAGTGAAATCTATGTTGTGTGGTAAATAAATTATTAAATTTAGAAGGATCTTTGTATTTTCTTTAACAATTAATACATCAAGCAATGCACCGAGGGTCAAGTACAGAATTCCCGAAAAAAGACTCCTGGCTTCGTCTGCATGTTTAGAAAAAAACATCATAGGCGGCAATCATACTCAACTATCATTGAACTTTCAACTTTCCACTCATTCCAAGAACTATTTTGGCAAAACATCAGATTTCAGATCACGCGCAGATTTGACGGCGACTAATATTATTATGTTAGGGTTAAAAACTTAAGTACCTATAGTTTTCGAGAAAGCTACTCTATTGCATAATGCATTCCATCAGTTACCTATTTTCCCTAAAATGAAAAATAATTAAAACTACATAGAAATTTTTAAAAGTAATAATTGTTGCTAAATGCTGTTTCTCCGAAGAAATAAGCATTTCATTAAATATCTAGTCTAGTGCATTATTTATTCCGAGTTTAGAAATTTAGTAGTCTAATAACAGCACTGATACTCGATCGTTATATAATAGGGGTATGAAATATTTTCCTTTTGTAATCAAATAATTTATCATATTATAATGCAATAAATTAGGAATAATTGAATGCCCTTTATTTTACCTTAATTAAAGAATGTACTTATCTTAAACTAATTATTCACTCAAAGAATTTTCATAAATTCTTTCCATGTTCAAAGTTAGCTTGGATTTGAGAATCGTGGATAAATTTAGTTGGAACGCCACCTGCAAAATAAATAATATTTACACCAGACTATTACGTGTTAATGTTTTTACTTATTATTGTTTTTAAAAAAATTCGTACGTCTAGGGTTAAAGAATTTATAATGTCTTCGTTTGAAGTAAATGCCATACGATAATAAATAAATAAAATAGTTTGCACTAAAACGTGAAAATAAATAGTTTGAGTTTGAAACCAGTCTTCTGAAGATTTCCTGAGCCGTTAATATTCCCTTATATTTTACACTGTTCTCTCAGCGAACTTTAATATGTGTTCTCTACATAATATATTATAAATAATTTAACTAGGTACAGAGCGAGCGTTATGATGGGCCAGAAATAAAATAGTATGCACTAAAATAATGTTAGTGAAAACTTTAATTTTTAATAGTTTGCACTAGACACTAGTCTTCCATCGTAATTATACAAGGAAAGAAAATACCGCTATGAAATCATTCTTGTTTCGCAACTCGGTTACAAAGCAAGATTTTTTTTCTACATTTGTAACTGGTTACGAAACTCAATTACAAGCCAGTGTAATTGCCGAGCCATTCCAACCTGGCCCTTTAGGGTAGCAACGAACTTGTGATCTAGGCTGCACGTATTGGTCGAAACTAGCCACTTTTCATCTAATGGCCACTTTATTCCGTAAAAGAAAGTTAAAATTACCTGGTACGTCTCCTGGCATACCAATCATAATGTCCTCAGGAGCGGAATCTCGATTTTCTGTTCTAAAGTTGGCTGGCTGTACCTGTAACATTATAGTGGCAACTGTAGTCTTCGATCAAATTCTATTACCTACTTAGATAAATTTGTTTAATTATATATATTTTTATTAAACGAATTTTTAGTTGTCAACTTTTTTGGATAAGGAAAGGTTATTCCTTTATCGCAACTAGTTACGATACTCAGTTACGATGGCGGAATGGTTTTGTAAACCAAAGTCATCATCATCATATCAGCCTGTAGACGTCCACTGCTGGACAAAGGCCTCCCCCAAGGATCTCCACGACGACCGGTCCTGCGCTAACCTCATCCAGCTGGGTCCCGCGACCTTCACCAGATCGTCGGTCCACCTTGTGGGAGGCCTGCCTACACTGCGTCTTCCGATACGTGGTCGCCACTCGAGAACCTTTCTGCCCCAACGGCCGTCAGTTCTACGAGCGATGTGCCCAGCCCACTGCCACTTCAACCAAAGTCATGTAATTTCAATTAACATCTTATGTGCCTGATTTGATCTTTACCTGTCCATCGTTGCGCATGAGGTCGGGTAGGACCGCCGATGCCGGATAACGATTGTAAATACCGTTAAGGTTGTAGTGCAGGTTCATATCTGGACCGATATTGGCTTTGAGAAGCTGCTCCCAAATACCGCCTATAAAATGATACAATACAATTACCTACTATAAAGCAAATACAAAAACAGATAGGTACGCAAAATAAGGTGTAAAAAGGACAGTTAAAGAAAAAAAAAACAGTTGGCTACTCATCAACATCATTTTTAATTGTAGGAACACGCCAATTTTCCGATTGGAGATTTTTTCTATTGGACAATTTGTAAGACCATTTTATCCAACTAGACATCAAATAGTCGCATAAACTTTAAGATCGGAAAAATTGTCATAGAAAATTTTCTGTTACAAAAAAGGGACTGAAATAATTCATATATGGTAAAATAATCGATCTAAAAATTTTTTCGTTTGTTAAAAATCGCAATGGGAAAAATGCGAATGGAATAAAATACAATAAAATAAGAAGTTGAGGAAAATTGTCTAGCAAATCGAATAAGTACTCATACCTTTATCGACAGTAACAACGGGTCTATTTGATTGCCACGGGTACTCCCCGTGCGCTTGGAAATAAATTGAGTATGTTGAAAGCTGAAAGTTGTATCAAAAATATCAAGATTTACGTAACAGGGAGCGTCAGTGGCGTCGGGGGTAAGACACGGCCTATCATATCGAAAGGTCCGGAGTTCGATCCCCGGCTGGGCCATGTACCAATGTTTTTTTTTTCTCGAAACTTAAGTACATTTACTGACTGCTTTCAAACGGTGAAGGAAAACATCGTGAGGAAACCTGCATACGCCGAAGAAATTTTAGGCGCATGTGAAGTCCACCAACCCGCACTGGGCTAGCGTGGTGGACTATAGCCCGTACACCCTCGTTGAGAGGGTAGGCCTGAGCCCCAGCAGTGGGGGACATGTTAATAGGCTGTTGATGAAGTAACAGTTTAGTTAATTTATACGACTCTCATTGTGAAGTCTATTGTATTTTCGTTCACCGTCTATGCCATACTCAGTTTTAAAAAAATCCACAGTAAATCCAGTTTTAAAAACAAAACAATTACTGAAAAAAATTATGTCGAATAAACATGTAAAAAAAAGGAGTACCTGAGTGTATTATTCACCTTTACTCTTAAGATGTAATCTCAGTAGGTAGGTAATTAATTAGTTTTTGAGCTTGTGTAATTTTATTTAGTATGTGTAATTGTGTGATAGCAATTATATTACCTGAGTATAGTACAAAGCAAGCCAATATTTTCCACCATGGCCTACAAAGGCTGTTTCGTTAGCGTCCATTAGACCTATCGGTATGTCTTGGTGCAATGATTCAGGAGAAATACGGAAGTTACATCCATACCTAAGAAAAAATATATCATAAGATTTTATGCAACACCGAGGCGTCTCTCAGTTTCTCTGTCCACTTAACTACCTATTTCGTCCATTTAGAGCGTGGGTCAATTCAAACTAAGCGGAAAAATGCTCGAGCGCTTTCATGCTGCTAAAGTAAAAACAACTGTATTCCACGTACACTATAGCTTCTCGGAAAACTGCTCAACTTTTGTTCGAGCATGTTGCGCATGCGCGAGCATTGTTTTATGCTATAAATTATAATACAATATGAATACAGTTGTTTTTACTTTAAGCAGCAAGAAGTGCTCGAGCATCACTTACCAATCTGGACATGCTTTTAATATGTCGTAAGGTGCTCGATAATATTCGGCTCGTCGTACCACAGGGTTACGTATGTTAAATCTTTCGTTAGGGTCTGTCAGGTTGATACGTTTTATCTTGACATCTCGACGTTCGCAAATGTAATCGTAATGGAATTTGGGTATTGCCTCTCCACGGGCACAATATGTTGCTTAAAAAAATTACAACGGGGTTTAAACAGAAAAATATGCACCTAAAACTTAAGTTCAATCCAAACTAATAATATCGGTAAATATTTATTTGTCACTCAATCACGCCTTATCCGTTGAACGAGTTTCGATGAAACTTGCTACAGTGACAGTAAATCCTGGAATAAATAGGTATACTACTCTATTTCATCATCATCATCATGATTCATTGACGGATCTGCACAGTACGGGAGTAGAGAAATAATATTACTAACTCTTATATGTTCCATCCAATGAGTTGACTGCAGCGTATTTATCTATGCAGTATCTGTAACCCAACACCGTCGGGTAGCGAAGATAGGGCACCTTACACGTGAATCGACCTTCTTGGTACATAGCGCCCTGAAATCAGCATCTAGTGTTCCATTTAAAGAACCTCTAGCCCGTCTCTAACGGAATCAACATGTACTTACCAATAAAATCCATTAAAAAAAAAACGATACGATACGCATCTGTTTAGGCGGGGATTCCCCTTAGCTCCCCATTCGCAAGGACGTAATTCATCGCGCGTTGAAGCGATTTTTTTTCGCCTACATACGATAACAAATCACGCCCTTGTGAACGCCTCAGTAGAAGCCCATGTTCTACGTAGGTGCATTTTTTTCAAAATCTGTTAATGCAGTTCAACATGTCTCAAAAAGTTAGGACAGTCTCCTAAGAACGTTTCTCTAATTACAACGGTTATGGTACCTGCCCTTACTGCCCCATCTCAAAAATCCACCCTGTACTTATAGGCGTAAAAAATCGCGCGATAGAGTTACGCCCGTGCGAATGGGGCCTTAGCTCACTTAACAGTACATGTGACATTGAAAAATGGAAGTTTTTTTTTTAATTTAGCCAGTAGCAATTCGGAAAACAAACCCATGTTACAAATGAAAAAAAAACAAATACTACTAATAGTAAGGCTGGTGGTAGAACGAATAGAGACAAACCTTGCATATGACACTTCTCCTGCCGGGCGGGCGCGACACACCCCCAAAGCAGTAGGTTCTGGTACCATTAATCATGATCTCCGTTGCTCCGATGTGCGCTATGAGGGTAATACCATTGATCCCGGCCAGCGCAAATCGCTGCAGCCCCGCGCGCTTGCGCACCTCCACGTTGTTTTTCATACTCATCGTGTTCACTATCGCTTGCCAGCCGTAAACAAACTCGTGCATGGGGCCTGTTACAGAAGACTACAATAGGTAGGTACGCATGCAATAGCCTGAAAGGCGTAGTGTGGAAGACGCGGCCGGTCGTGTCGAGAGGACCTCGATCCACGGCCGTGACACATACCTACAGTCGAGTTCATTTACGTTAGAGCGACAAGGTACGTAAAATGTAAAAGCTCTACTGCACCTACCAATGGGTTTTTACTCGAAACTTAAGTACCTACATTTATTTAGGTAATAACTTACTGCTCGCTCACATGGTGAAGGAAAAACGTAAGGAAACCTGCATACGCCGATGAAAGAATTCTTAGGCACAGTTAAGTCCACCAACTCGCATTGGCTATAGCGTGATGGACTCACTGAGCCTATTCTAATTCTAAATATTATCTAAATATTATATTTAATTAAATTAGGTAGTTACCTATCCCAAAGCTATCTCCGTCGAGGAAGTTAAACATCTCCCCAAACGAGTCAGGCATAAGACCGGCTATCACCGTTGACTGCTGAAATCCTTCGTCAGGCAACATGGGGCCTATTTCATCGGGGGGTGTGGTGAATTCATGGGCAGTCATGTTGTTGAAATGACCACGCGCTGTTTTGCTCTGAGGAAAACATCAAGTGTTTATACCAGTCAATGACGATTATAGAGCGTCAGTGGCGTCGGGGATAAGACGCGGCCTATCATATCGAAAAGTCCGGAGTTCGATCCCCGGCTGGGCCATGTACCAATGATTTTTTTCTCGAAACTTAAGTACATTTACAAATAAGTAGCTTAGATAATTATATGGGATATAACATTATAAGTAGGTACCTGTTTTATCCATAGTAATAGTAATACTGCCAATGTAGACCACATCGCTGCATGTATACCTACCACCAACAAATGAAATGCGAATAAAAATAACAAAGGTAAAACTGTTAAAACAAATTAATTGACTTCCTAACTGGCCAATTTACTTACAGTTTTAAATTTAACTGCCGTATATACCTACCTACTTTTTTTTGTAAACTACGGCATTTTTATTACTATGCTCATGTTGCAAATACAACCATAGTTAACCATTTAAAAGATGTGGCTTGCTACGAACGTCTGGATAATATATCTAACAGTTGTAATCCATGTTTACGCAAAAGTGCCTTCTTTGGTAAAGCCAAACTTATTGCATAATGAGTACACTGGGTACATTTATACACGTCATAAACCCAGTAGTACTTACATTAAGTAAACGGTGTTCAAATTTGGATTGTCTTTTTAAAATTTGGATTGAAACAAAAATCGTGATAATTGAAGTATTTTTAGTGTAAACGAATATACAATCGTTCCGGTCAATCCTCAAACAATTCTACACCCAAAGGAAAACATTATCCGTGAAATTGGACAACAAATCCAATGTATGCCGAAACGTCATACAAAATTACCAAAAGAATGGTGACTTGACACCAAGTCATTTATAGACATTAGTTTTCATCCATATCCCAACGTATGTTCGTTTACATTGAAAATAATTCAGCATTATCACGTTTTTTTATTCTCAATTCAAAATTAAAAAACCATCCAAATTTGAACAACCCTATAATAATACTTAGGACTTCTTTCACCACTTCCTGATATTGTTACAGATAGTAATCTTAGTGATAAACTAATCTATCAGATAAATCTGTGTGATAGACTATATAAAATATATAAGATATAGGCAATCAGACTTTAGAATTAGAATTTCACAGGTATGTGAAACCAAAAAAATAGGCTATCTGTCAGATAACCTGTAGATAGGGTATCTGGGACTTTATCAGCAAGCGGTGTAAGAGGCCCTTAGTCACTTTAACTGTCAAAATCCGCTGGCTCGACGCCGAGCCAGCGAGCCCCGCTAGATATTAATATTATTTTCTAAAGTGCTGTGGATTTTGTGAAATAAATAAAAAATATTTTCTGTGGTCTACTTATAGGGTTCCACTTGTAGGGTATTTTAGGCACTTTTTTGGTACAAAGTCACGTTGGTTTTCTGTCATCATCTCTAACATGTCTCTACCTTAGATAGTTTATATATTTTTTCTTTATTCAGCATCCTATTTTAGTAAGCCGTTCATCATTGGATTGGATGCCCAGCAGAGTGAATTCTCTTTATTCGGATGTAGGAGCCTGGAGTGGAAAATTTGTAAGTAAATAGTACATACACTAGATTTTAAGAAACATTTTTAGACGATTTTTGTTACCTACTAAATGTAACGCAAAAAACGAGGAATGGATTCTTATTGCTTCACACCGCTAAGTCAATCACACCAAGGTTTTTTAAATTTAATTTCTATTAATTAATTAATCAACATTAACTAATAATATAACTTCCTTCAGCGTCCAGTAATGGATGAAATGGAATCTGACGAAGCGTTGAGGTTTTACCAATTTTTGAACTATCTGGATGGGGGTAGTTTTGGAACTGGTGAGTACTTAACCAATTGATATTCAAAAGAAAGGGAATATTTAGCTTCACGTTTTAAAATATGCTTTCTAACCTAAACTAACCTAAACCTAACCAAACCTAACCTAATAAATTAACCGAATGAACGTGTATACGGTGTATAAAAATACACAATTATGCGAGATGCGACATTTACTTTAGCCGATTTTTTATTTAAATATGTGTAGTTACTTACAAAGAATATATTTTTCAAGGCCCTATCGACGAGTTTGTGGACGCAATGTACAGACTGGCAAATTTTATGAAACAACAAAATAGTAAAGAAACGCAGGCTAGGGGCATGCGCGAACTTGACGCTATTAATGGTGAAAAAGGTAAATAAAATTCAACTATTGGTATGGTAAATACGTCTGACGGTCGGATACACAATCATGAAAACAAAAACTCACAAAAATTATTAACCTCACCTTCTAATATTTCTATCAGGAAACAGTATAAAAACTGTGTTGGAAGTCAGCACAGTTATTATGAGGAAGAAGCGTAAATTTTTTTGCACCGGCGAAGTCAAGGAGCCAATAGTCAACAACAAGATAATATGTAAGGTAAGAACATTTATCTAGACATAGGTAGGTACTACATATTTATAAAGTCGTTCACTAAATAGCTATGCCCGAAGGTCATAAGCGTGATCGAATTAAAAACCGATTCCGCATAGGAGATACAAAAAGAACCTCGAAGAGTTGCCAATTGAACTGAATGCAGAAAGCGCAGGACCTTACCTTTGAAGGAGGCCTTTGTCCATCTGGATGTCTTCGGACTGTTATGATGGTAGCCTTAGTTATTAGGTAATATAATGTGTTTCAGGATAGGATACTGTTGCCTATCGCGGGAACTTCTTGTAGAGACGCTATCATGTATTGGCATCCGGACCTCACAGAAGAGCATTATTGTGTTGGAGCCCTAGAATCCCGAAGCCCTGTTCACATTATGGATATGGAAGGTTTGCTATTATGTCAATTTTTCATCAACCTAACTACCGCGCATGGATTTCGTAGCAGTTGATCCAATACACGATTGGTCAATGGTCCGATAATGGATCTTAAATATTTACTAAAACATAGCGTTAGAATTCTCTTAGTGTTTTAGACGTTATGTAGTGAAATCTCTTGATGTTGTGCCTAGTCAAAAAGGAATAAAATATGAATATAACTAAAATGAAATAGCCGTTTATTAACAGAACTATACTTTCTAGAAATAAAAATACACTTGGCCGTACTGCGTATTTAGACCAATCGAGTATTGGATCAACGCTACCAAATCGGCACATGATAATCAATATTTAAAAAGCTTCATTAAATGTCTCGCATTAGGGACTCATTACTTATGCTGAAATTATATTTTGTTTCAGGTGAAATGTTTTGTAAAGGTGATGATTATTCCAAGCGGGAGTTTCTTCTGGCCTGTGACTTCTATGAAGACCAAGAAGCTCCTGTTGCTGATTTACTTCAATATTATCCGGATCCTGATCCCGAAATAACTCCTAAAATCTTCTGAATTAGATGCTAATTAGGATGCAATCATTTATTATGTAGTTATGTTTGGACTTGACTAAATAAAATATAACGTAGATACTTACCTTAACTACGATATATATATTACTACTTACCCCAACTATTAGAATTTTCTTCTCTAAGGGAATTAGACAAGGACAGAACCATTCACAATAGATTAGGCCTTTTCACAAAGTCGTCCATTTTTCTTCGGCGTATGCAAGTTTCCCTACGATGTTTTTCGTTCACCGTTTGAGAGCAGTCAATAAGTTTTGAGAAAAAAAACCTTTCCGTAAATGGCCCAGCCGGGGATCGAACTTCGGGCGTTTCGATGATAGGCCGCGACTTATCCCCGACGCCACTGACGCTCATTACGCCTAATGAATGACATGCCTTCAATTCCATCATATTATTTATTGTATTAAGTTGTGTAGTACATTACCAATGGAAAATTTAACACGATTCAGCAATTACTGTAATTGTTACTTGCCCGTGAACAAAAAAATAATTGAACATTATTACAACAAGTTGAACAACATTATACAGTAATTTTCATCCCCTTCGTACAACTACTTCAGTAGGTATTTGCTAAGGGAAATCCCCGCCTGAACAACGAAAGTGGACTAAAGGGAAATACCGCTTGAACAGATTGTCGTATCGCATTTAAATTAAAGGGAAAATCCGAATCGTTCAAATGAAATAAAAGTTCTACGAAGGGGAATGAATATTACAGTTTTCCGTCGTCCAACTCCTCAATTGGACCACGGGGAAAACCCCATTTTTCTTTAACAAAATCACAGCAGAGCAAAGTGCGTATCCGAGTTGTAATGGAGTGCGGCCGCCAATGCTGCGTGTAAAGCGCACGATTGCCCCGGCGAGGGTAGCAGCAGCAACACGCGGGAGTGGGAGACGCCTTCTGGCGCGGCCTCAGCGCCGCGAGACGTGAGGCGGGTCATTGCGGCCGCGCTCATCTGTCAGAAACAATATTATGACAACACCTCCAACACCACCAACCTAGTACAGGCCGTTACAAAATACCAGTTGTGACCGGTTACCAGGAGAGAACTTAGTTAGATTTTTAAAAATAGGAACCAACCACGGAGTAAGATTTAAAAACTGAGTTATCTACAGCTCTGAAAACTATGTATCTAAATACCACTGAAAAATGATATTAGAATAATCTAATAGAATAGATTATGTCATGGTCTTATGTAAATTAATTTTATTTCCTCGCATTGGTCGTGAAAAGCGCGTATACCTCGACGGAAAGGACAATACTTAGACTTGCAACAGTGCACCTAATTTATTACCTGATATTCATCATCTTCGTCGAGGGCTCTAGATTCAGCAACTTTAGATATTCGTCTCTGTGATACATGCAGCTGAAATAGTTAATAAGTAGGTATGTAATTAATTACCTAACATTAATAAAAGAACGAAACGCACCGTACGGTTGCAGGCTAATAATATCCAGGTGAGATTAATTTGTATTTAGGGAGACGATTAGGTATATTATTATCTCTATTAGGTATTGCAAACTATGGAAAAAAAACTGGCAACAAGAAATCTTACCTCGATTATCGTTCCCTGATATGGGCTTAATGTACAAAAACGCAAGTCGATCATTTCAACAACACGCTCGCATTCGGGATCAGCTACTACGATGAACTGTAAATATAATAATAAATAAATAAATTGTGAATAAGTTTTTGAATATAGCAGTGAATTGCGAACAAAACCTTGTGGGTGATAAGTAGTTGCAAGTGCGCGTTGTTAAGTAGCACTTCGAACCCGGCCAGGACGGTCATCTCGGCGAGGCGGAACGTCCACCGGACACAGTTGCGCCGCCAGCCAGATGGCGCGTACTCCGAGTTTGCAGGCGCCTGGCGCGGCTGGAAATAATCATGATTTTAAAAGTGGCTTTTGTACCACGGTAGGCTCCAGAGGTCCCAATAGATACCTACCGCATACAAGGCAACTGAAGCTCACTCATCTGTACATTTAAACAAATGCTACACTAGATTCTCATTGGATCCTTCTCTTTCTACAAATCGGAACACTACCGCATCTTGTCTTTATCAACCGCTTTAATACCCAGATCGGCCGGATTTAACTGGGGGGCGTTCCACACTACGCTGGCCTACTCGAGAACTCGTCTGCCCCAGCAGTTTGGCATCGGTTCTCCGACTGATATGACCAGCCCACAATGTACTTGTTTTTGAATACTAATTTTAGCCACCAGTCCGAAAGGGCGTGGGTTCGTATCCCACCGCTGTCACCATGATGTGAATGGAATGAGTACTGGACGAAGACTGATTTATTCCGCTACTACACCACATCTTAAAGGTACGTTAGATAATAATGTAAGGCGAGAATGAACTAAGGTTGTCTGGAAGAAATCGCTCTTAGCGATAAGACCGCCTAGATGTACATTACTGTATCTGTTTTTCTCTTTTTTGTCTGTAATTTTTAAATGTTCAATAAAGTGTATTGAATTCAATTGAACTAAACTAAGTATATAATTAGTTAATAGCTACACAGCGGTTTCAATAGTTTCATTCTAGAAATGGAAGTAAATGATTGTAAAAAAACTATTTTGCGTTGATATGTAGCCAAATGCCCAATATACCTGTGGCATGGGATCCCATCCAGTCTGTTTCAGTAGTCCGTGCCCGGCAAAGGCAACTAAGGCGGCAGTAGCACTGAGAGGCTTAGATAAAGTGCCCAGCAAGCCACGCCTCAGTGTTGCTGCGCTGCTATCAGTATAGCCCATACCTTCACCAAATAAAGGATTTTGAGGCAAACCACCAACAATACCTGCGGGTAAATTGATCCCTTGACATAGTATTGGTTACACTTACATATTACTTTATTAGGTACACTTACCTAATAAAGTATTTTATCTCAGCTTACTATTCCAGCTACATAGATAGGTACTAATTTGTGGGATGCATTTAAACTCAATTTTCCACGATTTCCAGACGTACTCAGAATGATTTTTAATTAGTCGGTTTAACCCAATCTACAGGTGTGAAAATAAAGACCAGATTCTTTATGGGGTCTTAAGGATCTTATTTTTTTAATTCAAAAAGTTTTAGAGCATTGGCTGTTGGAATTAAGGGTATACATTGAACAAAAATAGAAAAGTTTTACATTTTAAAAATTATTTTTCATTAAAACGTCATTTCATTGTACTAGCTCACAATCAGTAGTGCGACAAGATACCGTCGAATGTCGATAGAATATAATGTTCAATTCCTATGCATCTAAATATGAATATATACGACCTGTAAAAAATATTACCTATAATTTTAGTGCATATTTATTTGGAATGTGACTAACCGAGTACATTGACAGCAATGTTGGTGACTCCCGCGGCGACTCCGGCTATGAAAGTGTCCGGCAGTCGTCTCCGGGCGCGTTTAGTGCGGCCCTCGTCGCAAGCCAGCACGTCCAGGTTGTGAGCCAGCGACTCGGCACACGCGCTGACCGACCGCACGAACGAAGCAGCGGCGGCAGCAGCGATGCCTTTGACGCCGCCGGTGGCGCTCAGCATCCGTGCTACGAATGCCCCCGGAGCTCCAAGCAACTCCAAACCGCCGACTATCCAACCTTATGAAACATTTTACTTCGAGATCTATAGGTAAGTACGTACTTACCTATAGATCTTGAACGATACCGTGTGTACGTATACGTGTATATGAACCTAGTCATATACAGGTAGTAATTCTTTTATATTTTATCCTTTTTGTTGACCTTAATACGAGTAGGTAGGATACTGAATTATAGAAATGCATGACAAATTTACATTGTAAAGTTTTGAAAACCGGTAATTTTACATGTTACCTACAATTTGATTATCATCTGGGTACTTACTTACCTACCTATTTATTTTAAAAATTACAGATATATAGGTTCTTTCTGCCTACCCCGCCAGGGACATAGCGTGAAGATATGTATGTATGTATGTACAGATATACAGAAAGTGCTCTATCTTAGGCGTTGTCCAAATACAATAAACGTCACTGCGCGATTCCCGCGAACTTTATTCGTACGAGAGCGCGATCAAAGTTTAACATACCGCGCGACTATACCGATTTTATTAAGGAACGTGCGATGATTGCATTAAATTAGGGCGACGCCTTAGTGTATTTAAGTAAACAAAGATATCGAGCTCAGCCACTGACTTATCGTAAGCGACAAAAATAATACCTACATATTTTTTATAAAATTTATTCGTAACCTAAAGTTCAAAATTCTAATTTATTTAGGTACGATAAACAGACCCGCTCCAAGTATAGCTGCAGACAGATAATGAACTGTCAGTTCATGAGTGAGGTGCTCCGCTGATGTCATCATATTATGCAGCGTGAACGAACTTAGATGTAATAAACTTTTGTCCAAAGCTATGTAAATAGTATGCTGAAAAAAACAATTTTTTTTTGAAGTTGTTTTTCCTGGAAGACGATTTAAGTGCTGTTTTTAAAGACCTCTTACCTCTGCATGTAACGTTACTGTTACGTCGAGTGGATGTACATGTAAAGTCCGCAAACACAAAGGGCGCTGATGTAAAGATTGCGTTTGACTCAAATTATGTTCAGTATGAGTTTTGAGCGTACGATGCGTTGTAAATCGGAATAGTTCCACCAATGCTGTTACGTAAGCTTCTTCCACATACAACGCGAGGGGACCGACCCGAATGTCAACTTCCGTTAGCTCTGTGGAAATGTAAAAACATTGTGTAGGTACGTACATTATTAATATTAACCTAAATAATGTGCTTATTTCTAGAAAATTTCCCTTGAATGATAATTTCAACAAGATTAAATTTAGGTAATGCTGCTTGCACACGATGCGCTATAGTAGCTTGCGCAAGTAAATTGTACTTTACTTAGCGTTCAGATGAAAGTGGTCACTAAACAACATGCACGACTTTGCGGAGTGAAGGAGGCGTAGTGGGGGGAGAGGAATGGCTCCTGGCGCAAGGACCATAGCGAGTAAAACTAAGCAACTTCCACTCGCATTTTCACTAAGCATTAAAGCGTTACACGGCGAAATTTCATGCGCAGTAGTAGTACTTGCGAAAGCTACTGCGCATCGTGTGCAAGCGGCATAAGTGTACTATGAATAATTATACTTACCTACTTACTAATAGGTTATCAAAGAGCTTACCATTAAATTTCCACATTATTACAGTCCACTTTTCGTGACAGATGTTTAGCAAAATGCGACATTGAATCTGGTTCGTGGAAAAGAAATCTTGTTGCGCAAACATGTTCCAAAGCGGTGGCCACGGGACGGTTCCAAGCGTCAGCGACTCGCCGCCGGTGGTCGCCACCACCGGGAAATCGAACTGGTTGCTATCATATTGTCCATTATCAATTTGGACATGTGTTACTGAGAGGGTTGTCTTCGTTTTCTGTTTCAACAAATATCAAATCTAATCAACAACCTAGCCCGCACTCTTGGGGAACGGGCGTACCGTCTCCCAACGAGGGCATACGGGCTATAGTCCACCACCAGCTACAGTCCAGTGCGGGTTGATGGATTTTAGTGCTGCAATATGGACCGCTCTTGGTACATTCTATCTAAATGTTGTGTATTTTATATCTGCTATAGGTAAAGCTTTGGTATGTACTTTGTTTCTTTGAGAGCTCAGCCGCCCCTTAATAAGGCTGTTGGGTGCCAGTCAGGACCCACTCAACGCAGTATGGGATGATTTAAGTATCATCATCAACAGCCTATTAATCTCCCCACTGCTGGGGCTTAGGCCTACCCTCTCAACGAGGGTGTTCACCGTTTGAGAGCAGTCAGTACATGTACTTAAGTTTCGAGAAGAAACCCATTGGTACATGGCCCAGCCGGGGATCGAACCTCTGACCTTTCGATATTATAGGTCGCGTCTTATCCCCGAGGCCACTGACGCTCTTTTAAATTTAATTTAAAAATAATTTAAGTATCGTGTTATTTTATTTCCATAACACAAACTGAATACAAAATCTCCTCCAAACTCGCACACCCAAATGGACATGTATCCATACAAAATAAACGTGATACTACCTTCATGCTAAGTTAGGTACTATTTATTTTTTTAATTCAGGAAACAATCTGTTAGATAAGCAGTAGGTATTTTCTATTGATGACTAACAGTGGCGTGAGATGACATTGCGACTGCAATTTGGTCCAAATACAGAGCGAATACAGGGCTGCTGTAGCCAGTCACTGACATCACGATAGTAACGCTTGCGATAGTACATCGCATCAGTTCCTGCACTAAAAATAAAGACAATAAAATGGACCTCTCTCCATTAAAAAAACTAAATTAGTAAGTAGGTATCTAGTCACAGTTCCTTCACTAAAAATAAAGAGAATAAATTTGACCTCTCTCCAATAAAAATACTAAATTAGTAAGTATGTAGTAATAGTTCAGTTTCTTTGTACGACCGAACTGTTGAAACTAAGGAAGGCTCAGTAGTTCGGTTAGGGATGACCGGTGGAACGCAGATATTCTGCCCTGATAAGAAAGAAGGCCGCTATGTGCATAAACTGTTTATGCACATAGCGGCCTTCTTTCTTATCAGGGCAGTATTGATCCCTAACTGAACTACTGACCCTCTCTTGGTTTCAGGAATTCGGTTGTTCAAAGGAACCGAACCACTGAGACTAAAGAAGGCTCAGTGGTTCGGTTCCTAGGAAAGCTCGGTACCGGACAAAACAACTGAACTACTGAGACTAGAAGTGGTGTCCAAGTAGTGGCCTTTTTACGCGTTGGGGTGGTTTTTGCAACTTAAGAATTTCGGCTTCGTCGCAACTATAGTTACTTGCGTAATAATTTTTTACCATGGATTTTACTTCCTTGCGTCCCATGCTATTTAATACTACCAAAAACAAAATAAGGGCCACCTTAGTTTTTACAAATTTTGTAAACAAATCCTAATCTATATAATTATTTTTTTAGGTAAAAAAAGTTTAGTCTATTTTAATATTGACCGGATGTTGTTTTTTCCAGAAGTGTAAACAATATTCTGGTGACATATATATTGTTTTGAGTAGGTAGTTTGTTATACATTATAATATATTTTAAATTTTAATATTACTATCTGTCTCCATATTAGCTTCATATCCGTCGTGCTTCGAAAATAGGGTTCCCTTTAGAGTAGTTGAACTAGTTGCTGAGTATATTTGAAGGGTGGATAAGCCGAGCCGATCCTTTGAAGGTTTTACGTAAGGATTTAGCAACTGATCTTGCACTGGAAAATTTTTGTAAATTTTAATCTTACTCAATAAAATTGATAGTTGCTGTTAGGAAAGGATGTGGATTTGTAATTTGATGCGGTCTCTTCGTAAAACCCTTCCGTTTTCGTAACATTTTGTTGTGACCAATTAGGATTTTTTTCACTGTTTTGTAAGTAATTATTCATCAGTTAAAGCGACATCTTAATTATCTTAAAGCTTAAAACGAAGCTTTTTGTCCACCTGTCTGTCTGTATGTCTGTCCGCCACATAAACTACCTAGATACTGGATTGATGAAACTGATAAATAAAATAAGATACTTACACGTAGATATGCTAAAAAAATATGTACATTTCAGGAAAATTGATTATTCGTGATATTATCAGAAAACACTACAAAAATTGACGGCGTGCCTAGCCTACCGCGTCTAAATATGAATAAATTTGTAAAAAACACTCCCAAAAATAACATTTTAATGAGGCAATTCTGTACTTTACCTGATATAGTATATGAATCTATTGACATAGATATATCTTCGTGTGTTTCATTTACTTTATTGCTGACAGAGTCCAAATGTTTATTAGCTGGTATTTCATCTGTTACGTCTCCGTCCTGGTTGGTAACTGGTGTTGCTATGCTTGTTGCAGAGTTGAATTTATGCGTCGATGAATTTCGTGATTCCTTTGCTGGTTGTACATAGCGACGACGTTGAATTCGATTTAGTACTGAGACAAATCAATTATTATTATTATTTTCAGTAGGTGCCTAATAACTAAATTTAGTCGCTGTCAGTGTTTTGTATTTGAAAAAAGAATTCAAAACTACATTGTGTGCGTTTACATACGTTTGTCTTCAGCACCTACTCGCTCCAATTTGCGACTGAGTAAAGGTTTGACTAAGTTTTTCTGTAAAGAGAAATAAATATCAGGAAGAGTACTTTACTGTGTAATATAAATTGAACAGATTGTCAAAACGTCCAAGTGTCAATAAAATTCTAAATGTCTAATTGACCGAGCGAGCGAAGCGAGCGAAGCGTCTACGTTTCGAGACTGGCCAAAAATGCTCTTGTCCGGCTGTCTGTCTGTCTGTCTGTCTGTCTGTCTGTCTGTCTGTCTGTCTGTCTGTCTGTAATTCTCTACAGGTCGCATTTTTCAACCGATTTTGACGAAAATTTGGCATATGTATAAATTAATTAAACCTACAAAATGAGTAGAATAAAATTTTGAAAAACATTTTTTTTAGAGTACCTACCATACTCGCAAAGTGGGAGTGAACTTTTTTTTTCTTGTGAATCCCATAGTGTGGGATATCGTTGGATAGGTCTTTCAAAAATATTGCTGGTGTGTAAATACCATTTTTTCGATTTAGGGATCCGTTGGCGAAATATTAAGCTTTAAAGCGGTAATTTTTGTTAGAGTCACGTGTCCCCCCCCCCTGCCAGCTAAACGGTTGCTTCTGGAAATGTGAAAAAATTCATGGCAGTAGCATATATAACGTAGTTACAAGGAAAACTATTACGGCTAAGTAGGTTCTATTAGTTTTTGAGTAATAGTGGATCGACTTAAGAAAGTTGAAAAAATAAATTATGTTCATAGAACTGCATACGTAAAATGGAAAATTATTTTTATCCGCGTGATATCCATGGTGTGGGGTATCGTTGGATGGGTCTTTCAAAAATATCGCGGGTGTGTGATAAACATTTTTCGATTCAGGGATCCGTTTGCGAAATATTAAGCTTTAAAGTGCTAATTTTTGTCACTTTAGTAGGTACTTTTTCTGTTTCCAAAGTTGACTTTTGTTGGTTTCTTTTAGGTTTGGTTTATAAGGGCTGGCGAGGTCTACTGTTCTCACGGAACTACTAGTTTAAAAATTGCCCAAATGTTAAAATGGCCAAATTGAATGTTCATATTATAACATTGCATGGACATTTTGAAATTTGAGAAAGTTGGCCCTTTGATAGTTAGACATTTATGCCCATAAATGTTGAACTTGGTCATACTAGATTTTGGTCACACCTATTTACACACCGGAATGCGTCTCGGTTCGTCACACCTATTTACAAAAAAAATATTACGAGTCGAATTTATATTATTAACAAAAATTCGACAAACCTGATCAATATTTTGTAGTTCGATAAGGGAGGAGTGCGGATGCATGCACACGCGGATCTTGATTGCCAGCCCTCGGCACAGGAGCACCTCCATCTCGCCGTCGACTGCCGCGACCGGCGCGCACCAATCCGGTTCGCTATCATCTACGCATTGGGAGTTGTTTGTCAAATACGCGTTTCGTTACAGTTGCGTTTTGTCAAGGTTGCGATACGACAGAATTTGTTTAGTCAAAAATCCGTTTAGTCAAAGATGTGTCAAGATTGCGAAGAAGCTTTGACGGAAAGCGTCTTAGACAAACAGCTACCAATTCACACATGTACATTGGCAAATATGTTAACGGTTTTTACTATATCGTAACTAAACATTTAAGATGTATCACAGAATAGATAATAGTAGGATGTATGTATGAGTTGTTCTAGCTCGTCTGTAACGCCTGATGGTTATTCTCAGCAACTACATACGATATCGATTTCAAAGTTTCAATTAAATAAATAAATTACAAAAAATTACGTGCACGCATCCCATGCTAACGTAAGTTAGTAAGGATAAGTTACGATTTTGTTAACTCGTTTGACCGTAAGTTAATTGTTGCAGGATTGTGAATACGACGATTGGTCCAGTGTTGGTACAAACATTTTTTTATTTACCTTTGATTCGGGAAAATGTTAGGAATTGTATTGCGTCCGGTGGGGACAAGTAACGCATGCAGTGCGCGGGGCTCGAATAATGCAACACCGAGTCGGGTTCTACGACGTTCCACCATCGCGCGCCAGCGCAGTCCGACACAGCCTGATGGCCGGTGAGTTACATTAGCACAATAATTGACGCAACAAATACAATGAACACCAAAGTTTATGCTTTGACAGTCTACACACAAAAAAAATCACAGATTAAGTCAATTAGGTAGGCAATTTTAAAAGAAAAATATTTATTACTTAAAACAAAATAAACTTTTATTTTTCTAAATTACAATCCATAATTGTTTATTGAAGCTTTATTGAAGCTAAGCGGAGCAGAGATGGAATAAAAAGCTAAATCCTATTGGTCGATTACACACATTTCCTCTTCTATACCGCGTACCAGGCTTGTGTTGTGCTTACCGTGGTGTAAGACGCCGACGCTTCGTCCTTAGATTGAACGGAGGGCTGTGTAATTGCTAGCGAATAGCAAGTGCGATTGTGCACCATGAATTGAGGATACGGATCACGTGCAATAGCTATATACCATCGACCTTCGCGTTTTTGTTGCGTCACCACTACCGCAATCTGGAAATATACATAATTTTCAACAATACACACATACGTTTATCTTCACGCTATGTCCCTGACAGGGTAGGCAGATATAGCGGAGTGGCAAGTTAATTGCGATCCTGACACACCTCTTTTGCTTCGCTCAGTCTCATCACATCATTCTGTTGAGCGCTCGGCACGCGCGGGACGCAATTGTTCCTCACGTGTCCGTCAGCGAGCGACCGCACTATCTGCTCTTGATTTGTCAGTCTAGTTCGTCTATAAAAATAATAGGTACGGAGCCGGGGGTAAGGTAGAGTGACATGCATACCCGTTTTTTTTTATCTTTATTTTTTTGGTGACTTTTGTTATCCACATGTCAGTCCCATCGTACCGCCGCCAGAGATGCAGGTTTGGACAAAATTGACTGAGCCAAACCTACATCAAGTGGATTCAGCTTGAGTTGTCTCATCATTAACTCCCTCTTATTCCTGAACCTGTCACACTCCATCAGCAGGTGTTGGACATCTTCAATAACCCCACAGACTTCGCAGTTCGGAGTATCACTCTTTTTCTTGAGATATCCAAACCTGTTTGATGGGTAGTGACCAGAACGCAGTCTACAATGCATACCCCCGGTTAGGGCGGGTGGTTTAGGAGCTACTCTACTCACAGATTGTTTATTGACGTCGATGAGCGCCAGCGCCCTGCGAGCCGGTGGCTTGCTGAGCCGGACGGGCACGGGAGTGCTGGCTGGGTAGGCGGACGCGCCCGCAGGCAAGGCGAAGCACAAAAACATATGCAGTAGGGACGCGTCGCCGCCACGCCACCGTTCTCGCAACCAAAAGCGACACAACGGAATACCATGGAATCTGAAATATTCATGAACAACATGATCGGTGGTTTTTGAAACGAGCGTACCAAATTCCACAATAGACAGCACGAGTGTTGAAATACCTCATTGTAAAACAGTGCATACAACAATTTATCTACGACTAACAATATAACTATACTTAGGTAGTTGTATTATAGGATAAAAATATCATTCGAAATCAGATCAGGAAATCTGTATAGAAAAGTGTACTTTTCGTGTAAAGTATCGAGCGGTACCCAACACGAAGGGGTAGGCGAGTAAAAAATATGTATATAATAAAGTAGGTATGTTTTTAATAATATGTACATTATTATGTAGGTACTAGAGCATGTCATAATTATTTCAGCTTTGTAGCACTACATAATAGTCAGCGAGTAAAATGCTGGACAGATGGGTTATAAGTTAAAATGATACCTGCATATTCCACCACTTATAATTTATGTAAATAAACATGTAATTATAGCTACCTGTCTTTTGTCGGTTGTAATACTTTAAACGTTTTAGGATGCAACAAAACCTCCTGCTTTTCTTCACCTGCAACTGCTATTGCTGATACCTGGTGGAAGGAAAACAAATACCTACTCTAGAAGGTAACCTGCATATTTCATTCAATTTTTTCCCATTCGTTATTTTAAACAAACGTTTAATCAGTGAATGTGAATTTAAAATCTTCATTTTATTTGTAAGTAGGTATTCGATATAATTATTAAGTTTAGTATAGAAATAAGTAGCCAAAGTCTAGTACCTACGTACATTTTGATTGTTACGTTGAAACCATGTATTTTTAATTCAAGGAACGAGATACAAATAGAATCGTTAAATTTCCAAAAAGTGCCTCTTTGGTGGTTTTCTAAGTACGCTATTCATTTACTAATTAGTAAAATAATCGATAGAGAATTTTTGCGATTGATGAAACAGCGAATGGAGGAAAAACATGAAAAAAAAAACAATGAATGAAATAAAAAGTACCGAAAAATCAATTCGCCGTAAGGGTTCGAGGGGTTCGAAAAGGGACCCAATTATTCTTTGTTTATTGACCCTTTCTTATTTTTAGATTCTAAGGGATGAATGGCTTTTTAAAGTTAAATAAAACCTCAATATTTAAGTATGTACTTAAAATTAAATTTCTTACCAATATATTTGTGTCTAGCATGTTGCTCAGCGAGTAGGTAGTGGTTACTCCAATAATGTTTATTTCATCTTTAATTTCGTAATACATTGTGAACATCGCCATCTAAGATAGTGAAAGATTGGTTTGGTAAATTCCGAATTTATAAGAGTTTGGCTATCTTTTTATTTTACGTAATTGTTTTTTTAGGTCAGTTGAACTTTTAATAATCAAGTTATAACGCCAAATTGACAGATATCCATACAAAATACAAGTAGTAAGTACATACAAGTCGGCGCTATCAACTTTAATTAACTTTAGTTAATTTTTTACCTTTGAATTTCAACTTTTAAGCGACCTCTCTTTAGATCTCCGAGTTAACTAAATGGCATAAATGGCGATGGATGATACGCCCAAGACGCCTATTAACATGTCCCCACTGCTGGGGCTCAGGCCTACCCTCTCAACGAGGGTGTTTGGACTATAGTCCACCACGCTAGCCCAGTGCGGGTTGGTGGACTTCACATGCGCCTAAGAATTTCTTCTTGGGCGTATGCAGGTTTTGTTTTCCTTCTGTCAGTATGTACTTAAGTTTCGAGAAATATCCCTTAGGTACATGGCCCAGCTGGGGATCGAACTTCGGACCTTTCGATATGATAGGCCGCGTCTTATCCCCGACGCCACTGACGTTTTACACGCCACTGACGCCCTACTGAACGCAACTGACGACGCCCATATTAAAATTAAATCATCACAACATAGGTACCTACCCGCTCTACCTCTGCCACTCCAGTCTAACGAGCAAGCCACTAGAGTCTAGAGGGTTGGTCGTTAGACTACACTGACTACAGCGCTAGACTCTAGCGATAGTCTCGAGCGTCTAGTGGCTAGAACAAATGAACTGCACGGCGGCACCGCACTAAACTTTATCGGTATTTAAAAAGAAAAAGTAAGCTGAGGCAGCTTTGTCATTTTCCTAACAAACAAAAAATCATACAACTTTGTATGGAAAAAAATATATTTTTAATTATACTTATTATTCTGATAAAGTCATGTTGTAGGACCATTAATACCTACGTATTCGTAATACTGACAATTCACAACATTTATAAAACGTCAATTTTTTATCTACCACCGCTATCTACCAACCCTTGGAGGGTTTAGCGCTGGGAAGAAGAAGCGGCGCAGGAAACTTACGCAACTGTTATAGGAGAAACATACAAACTAGATTTTTCCCAGACCAATGGGTATACTCATTGACAATATAAGCAACTACGACGCGCAAAGTTTCATCAAAATCGTAAGTGGCGTTTTTGTGGGAAAAAAATACACTTTTTGTTGTATGACAGCTACTCTTTGGTTTAAAGGTAAGAAGAAACCGTTGATAATCCTTTGATAAAATAAAGTTAAACTTTGGTCCCAATAGGACCAAAGGTTTAGCCTCCAAAGAAAAGCGTGACGGACGGACGTACGAACGGACGGAATTACGATATTCGGTTTTTCGGTATTGTGTTATCGATATAGAACACATTTTCGCGATTACAATACTGCCTCTAACCCTTATACCGGTATTTGGGTCGAGACAGTAAAAATATATACATCAGGTTTAATATGTTATAGCAATAGGATATTTATTAGCTAACCTTTTGGTTGGATTGTATGGCGAAAGTGGTTGGGTACCCGACCGCAACCTGTCCCGTGGCCAGGGCTTTGTAACGTGTAGGGTTTTCGGTACACACTTCAAGCTGGCCACTAACAAAAGTCTCTCGACCCTTCTCGACTGACATGAAAAACGGCTTCTGCGTAATTAAAATATACGTCCTATTTCCTGATTGATGTAAGGACTTAAAATTATAGTATAATACACACTTCCAAGTAGTACCAGCTGTACTAGCACTTGTACATTCATTTTATAAGTAATAAGCAATCATTGACGAGTGAATGACCATGCTTTTACCACGATTTTGAGGAAATAAACAATAAATAATGGAAAAACAATTGATAGACAGGCAAGGATAAAAATAAAATCACAACTAAGGCTTTGCGCATGGGAAGTTGATCTCTGTATTCAGTTAGGGCGCTTATTCAGTTCGGTTTGTTAGGTCGTGACGAGCTTTTCGCCGTAGGTTGAGATTGGAGGGCGTGCCACCGGCGGGCGGCGCGCGGCTTTTCATCACTAAACAGTGAAGTGACAAAGACAAGCAGACCTATTTTTGAATCGCTCGCCTCGCTTCCTGCGGTTGATTCTACATATTATATGTACGATTCTAGATATACGGATGTCAAAGGAAAATTAGTAGAATCGACCGCTCGAAGCGAGGCGAGCGATTAAAAAATAGGGCTCTTGGAGCTCTATTTTAGAATTGGATGTAGAAGATTTATATCGTATGTAGAAGGAAAATTAGTAGACTCGACCGCTCGAAGCGAGGAGAGCTATTCTAAAATAGGGCTGCTGCTATAGGGCAAAATACCGTAAGCATCGCAGTGGAGGGTGATATAGCTGCTCCCGTGCCCAGTTTGCACAAGGGGGCCGCGTCGTGCGCGCGGAGTGTTAGCGCCACGGGCGACGCGTTGCACAACAACACGACCGGGCTCAGGTGGATTTCTAGGGAGCAACCCCCTCCGGCTTGCACGGCTTGATATCGAACCTTAAATATATAATAATAATAATAATGTTCGGACAAATTTACACACGGCTGTTTAGTTCCAAACTAAGCCGAAGCTTGTAAATGTGAACTCAACCAGTTGTTGAGTACACATAAATATACTGAAATATTTTTAAATAAAAACTTAAATACATACAAACACCCAGAATCCGAAAACCAACAGTTATGCTCATCACACAAATGTTGGTCCCGGGTGGGAATCGAACACACGACCTTTGGCGCAGTAGGCTGTGTATATTATAGTGATAAGACAATGTTAGGTGTGACTGACGCGAAATATGATCCTGTTTCACATGGTATGGTAGTGTGGGCCTGAAGTTTCGAAAAGTTAAAGGCCGGGTCAAACCGAATGCGTATGCGGTGCAGCACAGAGCGTTGCAGCGCAGCGTGTTGCGTAGCACGTCACACCGGCCACTTGTCGCTACGTGCTGTGCCGCAACGCAATGGCCGCACGCGGTGTGACGTCAACTAGTGAGGACCAATCACGGCACGGCGCGCGCGCGATGTTGCCAGACCGCGCGCTACGGTTGCGCGACGTTGCCAGACCGCGCGAGCTCGGGTTGTCTCTGCGTGTCTTGATGGATGGACGGATACGCGCGTAGCTGCGCAGCGCTGTGCAGCATCGTGCGTTGGTGTGTCCTTTCCCATAATATTTCATACATTAACAACGTCATAAGCCGTGCTGCGCTGTGCTGTGCTGCGCAGTGCTGCATTCGGTTTGACCCGGCCTTTAATAATTATTTTAGTGAATATGCAATACTTACAGTGACATCACTGCGAGGTTGTAACAGAGCAGGCTGCCAGATGCCTGGCCAGTGTTTAGTGACCACAGAATACGGCCAGGACGTTTCCGTGCGGTAACACGAGCGATCTAGCCTGAAGCACATAATACACATCTAATAGTTAACTACCAAGTTTCATCAAAATTAAATATTTTTCCCGCGGGAAAAGCATACTATATGTTATTCCAGGATATAAGCTGTCACTGTACCAAGTTCCATCAAAATTAAATATTTTTCCCGCGGGAAAAGTTTACCGGGGTAAAAAGTTGCCCGTTATCCCAAGATATAAGCTGTCACTGTACCAAGTTTCATTCAAATCCGTTCAGCCATTATTGAGTTTCCCGCGGGAACAATTTACCGCGGTAAAAAGTAGCCTATGTTGATCCAGGATATTATAGGCTATAACTGTACCAAGTTTCATCAAAATCCGTTGAGCTGTTCTTGAGTTATAAATGGTGGTTAGATTTGACATTTCTTCAAGTTTTTGACTGTATCTTTTTTGGGTTTTGACTTTTTGACATTTTTAGTATTTGTTGTTAGGAACTGTAATGTGGGCGCGTATTGTGTGAAAATTTTTAAACGTATATACAGTACAGATATTATAGTTGCTCCCTATACAGATAGTTGAACGCGGTTTGATGGGGACAGTGGTGCAGATTCGGTGGCGCATCTTGCAAAAGGTTGTCTGGTTGCTTTTACAATACGACTATCTAGATATATACTAACGTAATTTATTGTATTGTGCATACAGGAGCTAGGAGACTGGGCTGCCGCCTCTATATGCTCATGGATGACCAGTCGAGACCTAGAGCCCTATATCCCTAAGTCCCTAACCTAGTCATAAATAGACATACATATATATAAATATGTCCGGGATACCTCCCTAGTAGCATTTATCGTTGGCTACATGACGCCAACGGTTGGGAATTCGTTGGATTAATGATGGTTAGTTCGCCAACATAAAACTACATTGGACCAACGTAGGCAAACATTGTGATTACGCCAACACAATGCCAATAATGGGCCTGTTGATCTTTTGCAACTGTTGGCCCAAATAAAACAAAATAACGATGGTCCTTTGTAAATTTTGCTACTGTTGGCTAAATTATGTTGGCATTACCGCAATTTATTTACGTTAGGGGTCAGTGTGGACAAAAGGGGGCGCAATGAAAAATACTTAGAAAAAATTCACTTTTCTGGAATCCGACGCTGCCCTGGCGTTGTTGGCGTCAGAGTGGACCAAAGGGGACGCAAAAAAAAATTTTGAAATTTTCGATCTGGACTTCGAAAATATTTCGAAAAATTTCGAAGTCAGTATGACACCCTATTTTTTTGATGCCAATCGATAGGGGGCATCAAGGTAAGCAACTATTGTTATATACTTTTTTTTCCTGCGCCCCTCCCCCTGGGCGCTAGAGGGGGTCAAAGGGGGGCGCGCCCTTATCAATGCAAAAAATACTTAGAAAAATTTTCAAGAAATTTCGATGTCAGTATAACACCCTACTTTTTTGATGCCAATCGATAGGGGGATCAAGATAAGCAACTTTTGTCATATACTTTTTCCCCTGCGCTCCTCCCCCTGGGCGCTAGAGGGGGTCAAAGGGGACGGCCTATATCTAGGCAAAAAATACTTAGAAAAATTTTCAAGAAATATCGATGTCAGTATAACACCCTACTTTTTTGATGCCATTCGACAGGGGACATCGAGACAAGCAACTTTTGTCATGTACCTTTTTTTCCTAGGCCCCTCCCCCTGGGCGCTACAGGCGGGGGGTCATGGTCTATGTTATAGTGACCCCCCCTTTTTTGGGGGGCAATCGACAGGTCGCGTCATGGCCAATAACTTTTGTCTGAACCGTTTTGTTGTGCGCCCCTTATTTGGCCTTCTAAAGCGGCACAAAGTGCCTACACGGTGCGTATGTAGCAAAGGGGACGGCCTATATCTAGGCAAAAAATACTTAGAAAAATTTTCAAGAAATTTCGATGTCAGTATAACACCCTACTTTTTTGATGCCATTCGACAGGGGACATCGAGACAAGCAACTTTTGTCATGTACCTTTTTTTCCTAGGCCCCTCCCCCTGGGCGCTACAGGCGGGGGGTCATGGTCTATGTTATAGTGACCCCCCCCTTTTTTTGGGGCGCCAAATAAGGGGCGCACAACAAAACGGTTCAGACAAAAGTTATTGGCCATGACGCGACCTGTCGATTGCCCCCAAAAAAAGGGGGGGTCACTATAACATAGACCATGACCCCCCGCCTGTAGCGCCCAGGGGGAAGGGCCTAGGAAAAAAAGGTACATGACAAAAGTTGCTTGTCTCGATGTCCCCTGTCGAATGGCATCAAAAAAGTAGGGTGTTATACTGACATCGAAATTTCTTGAAAATTTTTCTAAGTATTTTTTGCCTAGATATAGGCCGTCTCCTTTGACCCCCTCTAGCGCCCAGGGGGAGGAGCGCAGGGGAAAAAAGTATATGACAAAAGTTGCTTATCTTGATGCCCCCTATCGATTGGCATCAAAAAAGTAGGGTGTTATACTGACATCGAAATTTCTTGAAAATTTTTCTAAGTATCGAAAAAATGTTTCAAAGATATGAAAAATTTTTTTTTGTCCCCTTTTCTGTACCTCAACCAGGAGGGTCGCGTGGAAGTGATTTCTGGTGATATCTGAATATTTTCAAAAAATTTTTCCTTTTAATTCTATATAGTGTACATGATTTTTCGAGTTCTCGACTTTTCTCGAGCCGAGAATTCCCGGGAATGAACCCTAATGACCATATTCTGACTAAAGTGATACAAATATGACTTGGCTGTATGGTCTGACGACTTTCGCCTGTCCATCATTGGACGAAATTAACAAAAAAAAATGAGTTGAGTACTGTTTGTCATTTGTGTCGAGGAAAATTTTTATTTTTAATGTTTAGAGTATCAATAAAGGTACTTTGTGGCATTTTTGTACTGTTTGTGATATATAATTGTGTGGTTCGGTCGGTTTTTGGTATTACATTATGTGCTAGGGGTCGAATTCTATGGCGGAAGAACTGGATGACGCCAAGAAAAAAAGAATGCGTGTGGCCGCCAAGCAAACTTCTACATTCAATAAATTATTGACTTCGGATGCATTACCCGATGAAGACTGGGCTATTACATGGCATAAAACGAATTTTATACGATACTGGTGAGTTTTGATATCTATTTTTATAACCTCAAATCAAACTGAACTGGGTGAGGCATGCTTTCATTTCTGCGACGTACGTCACGCCATGCTTTAAGTAGGTATTATCCAATTTAAGAATTTCCAAAAACCCTATTACTTCATGTAGATTTCAAAAAGGTATGCCATTTTTCTAACAATATAACTAAGTTCCCGTGATATTGAGCATGTCATAAATTGTGCTTCGCCATAGATGGGAATCGAGTACAAAATTTCATCCCCAACAGGGGTATATAGCGCTGTGGGCTCCCACGCGAGAAAGGATAATAGTAGGTATACCTACCTAACATAACTTTTGTGTAAGTGTAGAAACAAATTGCCCCCAAGACAGAATAGGTAATAGTACCCAAGTCTACCCACCAACCAACCAGTCCTTTAGTTCCTAGCCGTTTAGACTAATAGATGTAAGCAGTAATAAGTGCGTAATACATCTTAAATCAACAGAACCTAGAACAAACACTCCAGTTGCAGGATGTTCCTATACACAATCTGATCTTCCTTCACCTAAACCAGCGCCATTTTCCCCAGGGAAGTGAAAATAGAGAGAAAGAAAAATGTGTTCTGGGCGGTACTTAAAATTGTGCATATTTCTTGTATGGTGCTTTAAGCCGATTGAGGCAACTACTACCCTCTGGGATGAGTTTTTCTTTTCCCTATATAAGTCAATTACATTTTCCTAATATTTTGTTTTTATTAATTTGCAGTTAAACAGACTGAATTGAAACCCGATCCCGAGGAAACACAACACCACCCACAGGAAATATTTAACAACAAGAATTCTTAGTAGAAGGTAGTATTGGTGAGTAAATAAGTTCGACTTATAAACGGTATTAAATTGGTTGCTTAGTGATTTACTGAACATGAACTGTTTGATTTACAGAATCTCCATTATCTTCTCAAACCCCACATCGAATGCCGGTGGAGCCAAAACTATCGATATAAGCCAAAATCATTGCATTTGTGCAAAATCATTGCGGTGAGTATTACAATAGTGTACACAGTGTTTCTATTGTTCCATTGTCCAATATGGAGCCCTATATATTTTTGACATTCCCTTGTATGTTCTGATTTTTTTGTTTCAGATTTAATTGCCACATACATAGCAGATATCAAAAGTGATATCAAAGAACTCAAAGATAAATAGAATGATATTTTGATAAGATTATCATCTACTACGGGGTATACAAAAACCACTTTTTTATGACTTATTTTGAAACCGATTTTGTTGATGATGATGACACATTTGTATGCATTAAAAAATAAAAATAAAATATTTATTAAAATAAGATTTTTTTCTATTTTTATTATTTTAAGTTGGAAAATTTTCGCTGTCTGTTTTATTTAACGAGGCCCTGCCGTAAGTGGTGCCCTCAATAGAAAAAAAATAATTTCCTGAAAACTAAGACGTTAATCTGGCATGTACACCCTTCAAGAAAATTATAAGGTCTTTTAGGACTGCTACTTGTATTTTTTATCAATCATAATAATGTACAAAAATAAAGTAGCAGTTCCAAAAATATTTACCTTTTAATTTTCTTGAACAAGCCAGAATTCCGATTAATGTCTTAGTTTTCAGGGATATTTTTTCAATTAAGGGCGCCACTTTCGGCAGGGTCTCGTTAAATAAAACACGTACATTTTTGTACAATATAAAATCTAATAGGCACCCAACCATTCGCCGACCGTTGGGGAATTATACAGAGGCCCTACGAAAAATTACACATGTGGCCCTCGGTAGGAAATACAACGTAGGCCCTTGATGGTTGGCCCATCACGACAACAGGCGGCCAAACCTAACCGTGGGCCAACGGACTATGTAGGCGATATCACTTTGGCCCGACCGATCACCAACAATAAATGCTACTAGGGCTGCTACCATGAGACCTAAGGTAGCAAGCGGATGGTTGGAAGGAAGTGGATGGATTGGTGCAAGTGGTGGTTGGTGGTTGGCTTTTCTCACTGCCAGTCAAGCAAGCTCACAAGACTGATCAGGTTCTGACGGCTAGGGGTGTCTTGGCCGCAGTGAGAGGTTGTTGGTGCGTGGAGTGAGACTCAACAATGAATGTTGGAATCTATTTATTTTACCTCTTATTTGCTTATATATACATTTTCACTTACATACTAGTTACGCACACTACATCACTTTGTTTAGTCTTTGTACTTTATCTACTTAATCATCATTATTCTACTTTTAAATCTAGTTTGCAGCGCAAACAGTATTATTATATCTTTTTGTTATTTTATTGTGCCATTAAGAGTATTGATTTGACGAAGTCCAGCAGTTGGCGGATTAAATAAAAATAATTCTACGTTCTGTACAAGATCAACAAACTATGTCACCTTGTCTTGAAGCGTTATTTCAATAGATCAATCCATCCTGTAAAGCCTTTAAACAGTTAAAACGATAGATGCCTTGCCTCTGATGCCATTTTCCGTGATCCTTCTCGATGGCGCTTCAGGAAATCTAATTTGCTTTCCACGGAAATTGGATTAAACCCAGCGCAAACACTTTACCTAAAGGATCGGTGATATTGCAACTGCATCGCTGCTGCGTATCGTTTTGCCGACTAACAGAGTTAGATCAAGGCATCAAGGTACAAAATCGGTCGCGCCGCCGGCGCTACTTCGGAGAGAAGGATTAATTTTGTCAGTGCCGATTTTAAGGGGGCTATTTTCTGAAAGTATCGAACCACTTAGTTTTTCAAATGGTAATACCAATAGCTAAAATTGTAAATTTTGATTAGTCCATTTGAAACTTGCATTATAACATTTCCACTCAGACTCATGATAACATGCTCGGAGTTGAAGATAAAAATCAAGAACATGGGTAGTAACATTCGTTGCGAAACATCACTCCTACAAAAGTTTTGGTGCGTCTAAGTTTTGTAATGTAGAATTGTGTTGAAAATATTATCTCCGTAACTACTGAATCGATTTCAACAATTATTTCACTGTTGGATAGGTTTTACTTTCCGCTTTCATAAAAAGGAAAGTATACATACCATACCCTAACATCATGCAACACTTCATCGATGTTTTTGACCGACGCGCTTTTGTCGAACACTGACGTGTCGGTTACGCCGTAGTGTAGAGGGATCGCCTCGCGCGTCACGGGGCATTCAATGTTCCTACACAAACACCAAATTTTCCATCGACATCCGATACAGTCCACATCAAAATTTGTAGAATCGAACGCTCGAAGCGAGGCGAGCTGTTTACGAATAGGACTGTAGATCATGTCACCGCTGGGAACACTCTTCTAAAGTAATCAAACAACAACAATATTGGTACTACTTCTATCCTCACAACGACGGGCGTACGGGCTATAGTCCACCACGCTAGTCCAGTGCAGGTTGCAAGTTGGTGGACTGCACATACGCCTGGAGAATTTCTTCTTCAGGTTTCCTCACGATGTTTTCCTTCACCTTAAAAGAGCAGTCAGTACCTATCCATAGTACCTATATAATATTAAGTATCTACTTATGTTTCGAAAAAAAACTTTTGGTACATGGCACGACCGGGGATCGAATTCGGACCTTCGACACGACCGATTCGACTTAGGAAGCGGTGGTAGATAAAATTGACATATAGGTATAAATGTACCCAGGGCAGTCATAATAAAATATTATGACTCTGACGAAAGGCCGCGTCTTCCCTGCTTAAAAACTGACGCTCTCCTACGCCACCGACGCCGCTCTATTCTAAAGTACTCCCCCTTTATTTCTTCCTTCTGAAGTACTTACTTTAGAAGGAAGAAATAAAGAGGAGTACTTTAGAATAGAGCGGCGCTTTAGAATAGATCTACTGCCAAAATAAAATGACCTGTACTGAAATGAAAGGCTGTGTTTGGCGATCGTAGTGCCGGGCGCTAGCAGATGTGTACTGTTCCCGCGGCCCGCCGCCGTCTGTACCAGTGGCGGCGAGGACGCGTCCTCCTCGGCCGGTACGTCCACCGATGACTGGTTTGTTTCGGTTACAATCAATACCTGAAATAAGAGCTTACTAGCTGTTTGTGGAAAAACGGAACAGCTTTTTCTAAGGTACCTATCTGTATTGAGAGCCTGATAAGCATATCGTCGGCATAAGCATTTCGTTTGCTTTGTATGAATTTGTATGGAGCTGCGTCCACCTGTCCGCACCGTACGCACCGACCTCCACCATACAATCCGGCGCGTGCGGTGCAGCCAAGTCGACGCGCAGCTTTAGAGTGTTTAACTGCTAAGCACATTATTATGTCAACTTTACTACTGTACTGTACTGACATAAATGTTCATACTTGAAAGATATCTTATGGGATATTGATTACACAAGATGCATATACTGTCGCGTATTCTCCACTACGCCACTGACGTGCCAATGCATAAAAAATCTATGCCTAATTAATAGGGTTACAACTTTTTGGCGTTTCTAATTTTAAGCAACTAACATCAGTATCCAATGGCAGGTGGGAATGAAGTACATAGAGCGGCCATATTGTAGCGAGTATGCGTCCGTCGATGCGCGTGCGCACCACACGGCACCACACCGATATGTACGGCACGTCGCCATCAATGGGCACTGCTTAAACAATTCAATATTAGATTAATGTACAAATAATTATTTAACTTCTTATAAGTAACTATTTTATGTTTATTTATGCATACAGGTGTATCAAATGTAATGGGTGAATAGCAATAGGCAGGTGTAGTTCCTTCCCGTATATTTATTTTACCGTTTCCTATTTGTGCTGTCACCTATTCTCAAAATGACTGAGTAGCAAATCTAACTCACACCTTCTCGTCTACCTTAAATCACGTCCTCTTTCTTGCCCACCTTTTCTCCCTCCGACCCTCCCTGAGTCCCTTTTCCCTACCTTTCGCCTTTAGCAGGCTCCTTCCATCCCACCCTCATTTTGCTCGCTCCATTTTCGCTCGTGCTATAGCCGACTTGCCGACATCTTTTAGATACGGACTAGTCACAAAATGCATAGAGTTTAAATTACATTGTCTTTATTAAGGAATCTAGTAACAATGGCAATTTGAATATTGAACTTATTGAATTTATGGCTAGATCGTTTTTCCTACTGTACTTGCTCTGTTCATGTTTATGTTAATTTAATACAAATGTTATCTAGTGGCTCACCTTTGACTAGCCAAGGTACGTTTTCCTTAGGACATTCCTTTAATGGAATATCACCGGACCAACCGTATTTGTAGTTTGTATTCTTTATTCTGTAATAAACATAATTTATTTTGACAACAGGACGTGTACGCCACTCCAATTGCTGGGTACTCTGATAAATTATGTATGGTATTTAACTAACTCGCCTCTGCAGTCAGCTCGTGACCAGGGCTAGTGTAACCTAGCCGAACCGTTGGACAAAGGCAAATAAAAATATTCGCATGAAAGACCCGTGTTTAATGTGTTAAATTGACCTACGTAATGAAATTCTCCTCCAACATTGGCACAGCCAAATTCACAAACTAAGAGTGATACTGCCCGCCGGTCACATCAACTCATTTTTACCTTCAGGGTACGCACTTTGAAGCTCGGCCATGGTGAAGGAAGCCCTGTTATTGTTCCTGTCACAAATCCCTGTATTAAAAGCCTTCTAAAACTCACTTGAGAACCATTTCGCAATTACTACCGCACACAATACTCCGACCGATACACTCGGCTGCCAGCTCACCGGAGGACACCGTCCGCCATGTTTTCGATTCGGCGAAACGAAAACGAACCTGCAAAAAAGATTTTAAGTACAATTAACTATTTGGAATCTCAGCCTACTACCATGTGGTAGGATGACATTTAGCTAGTTATTCAATCGGGTTACCCGGTAGTTACCCGGCGGAATAACTCGCTAAATGTCATTTAATTATTCTGACATTGTCATACATTGTCCTTGACCCAATGACAAAAGAAACACCTTACTCCGTAAGGAGGACAAATACCTCCAAAAAAAGCGTGTTTAACTAAACAATAGGAAAACATAAAATGGCCGACAAATTGGTCTGGTACTACACTGTTTTATTGAACACTTTGACATGTTTCTTATTGGCCCATATCGCAATTATAGCAATTAAAGTCCAGTAAATCTCACGATTCCCACTAAATTACACTAAAACACTGTATTTCTCTGTAAACAGCATCAAACACAATATGGCGAATCGGCACGCTCAACAAATTAAAATATGTATCTATATGTTGAATAGGGCATCTCCTTTAGTTTCTTTATTCATTGCCTTGACCTCGTAAAATGACTTTTTTGTCACTCAAAATTTGAGTCGGAGTCGTTGTCGTTGTCGTTGGTCGTTAGTTACCTTGTACAACAGTCCAAATCGTAGCATATTAGCCAGCAACAGTCTGCCAGACAAACGCATACACCTGACGGAGCCCGTCTGCGTTACATCGATGTGAAGAAACACGCCGGACCCCTGCACGTCGCAGGTACCGCCCCAGCAATCGATGCCTTCGAGCCGCACGCAATAACTTCTAGGCGAAAATGGTATACCTGTGGAACCAATAGTACTTAAGATACAAGTGAGCTAAGTCGGTCATTACACTCGAGGTTGGATGTACACCCGAGGCATAGCCAAGTGTGTAATGAAGCCAAAGTGTAATGACCAATGCTCACGTGTGTCATACGACGTTTTTCAACATACTTCTGAGAGGAAAATAAATAAAATGTCAAAATGCCGCCAGTCTCAGCCGCCAGGGCATATGATTTATGTTTAGTTTAGGAGATGTTTGCTTGTTTTTATGTAGGTTCAATGTTATTGAAGATAAACAACATATTATACCACATGACAATCAGCCTGATCACTGACATAAAAATACATACATATAATAACTATACTTACTACTTGACCAGCGCCATTCCGATGAAGGGTTAGCGAAAGCGAAACGTAACTTTCTTATTGCAGTAGGATTTCGCCATCTGTAAAATATATGCATCAAATATTGTAGGTACAATAAAAAAAATGGTATTAGGTAAGTACTATAATTTTTATCATTTCAAACGATCTCCAACATAATAACGGCCCTTCGTCATCACTGCTGGACCTTGCCCAGTGAATGCAACTACCCAGTCCTCCGCCCTCTGTATCCAGCCTCCTCCGGCCATCTTCTTTCAGCCCATCTGGCGTCGGGGCGTCCCACGCAGCGCCTACCGTTCCGCGCTCTCCAGTCCAGAACACCGTCGGTTCTGCGACAGATGTGCCCTGCCACTTCAGCTTGCTAATCCCTTCGGCTACTTATGTCAGTAACCTTAATTCTCCGTCAGATCTTCTCATTGCAAATAACGCCGATGACGGCTCCCAAACGGTAAAGGAAAACATGCGTACGGCGAAGAAGGAATTCTTAAGCGCATGTGAAGTCCAACCACCGAAAGCTAGTGTGGTGAACTATAGCCCTAAGGCCTGAGCCCCAACAGTGGGACATATTAATAGGCTGTTGATTGCATTTGAAGATAAAAAGATTGACAGATAGCATGTTACTCACCGATACGCCAGGCTGGTTCCCGATTCTAGAGGGAGCATTTCTTCGGTCCCTTCCTGTCCGACGCGGAGTGCGCACACGCAGTCGTTGTGCAGCCAAAGAGACACGCGCCCCTCCAACGAGGCCATGGCATCGTCAACCAACTCCTGTTTGCTTCTCATTTTATCGACACTTCCGAATTTAATTTGTAATGACGTTTCGTCGCTCACGAACTGTTATAAAATGGTGAATATAATAATCTAACAAAAAATCTATACGAAAAAACTTTGCGGCAAACCCCAGGAAAAAATTGTAGTTGGAATTGATTCTTCGTCACTCGACAATTTCTACCAGGTATCATAACACTAAAAATACAGCCTGATGTGTTTTATTCCACATTGTCCGGTTCGATTCCCGGTTTAGATAATGGTTTCTTAAAATCCTTAATGAAGTTCTACAATTTTTTGAAAATAAAGGACCGTTTCCTTTCAGTAAAATTTGCTATCTTCAATATTTAAGGCACTTTCCCTACAGGGGGCATTCGTTTGGTTCAAGTTTAGCTTTTCCCGAGGCATCTATATAGCTTATATGATATGCTATTTTGATGTTAATACTATCATCATCATCAACAGCCTATTAATCTCCCCACTGCTGGGGCTCAGGCCTACCCTCTCAACGAGGGTGTTCGGGCTATAGTCCACCACGCTAATAAAATACTACGTACCACGTTAATACTATATTACTGTAAATCTTCATCAAAACCTGTTCCGTAGTTTTTGGGTGAAAGAGTAACAGACATCCAAATATCCTTACAAACGTGACGTGTTACTATTCATAGCAATACCTGTTTAAACGCATCTTTCCAATCTACTGCCAACGCGTGCAACGTGCGTACCCGTGGCACGTGCAAGATCACATGCACTTTTGATGTGCAGAACCTTAGCCTTGGGTTTTCCAGAGTTCCGCGATTAAACGAAATCGCCATTGCCACATTAAACTTATTCACCAGTGGCTCCATGGTCCCGCTGGCACAATCTAATATGTCGTTTCTATTGCAGATTGAATCAGAATTAATATAGCCGAGTCCAGTAATACCAGTAGGTACTATTATTTATTCTGTGTTTTGTGTCAGACGGGTTTAAGAGCGTCTCGAAGAAATTGCAATAATACAGCCTAGATTGTACTGAAAACTAGTACTTATGTAGAGATATTTTGTGCAATAAGGAATATGTAAGTAATAGTATAATTTTACGAAAATAAACATTCCACAACTTTCCCGTTGGTTGGACTAACTCATGTTCACAAGCGGCATCGCCCGGCCTTCAAATTTTCTTAACAAATAAAAATATACTCACGAAAGATGAGTATTTATTAGACATAATGCTCCGGCCGGTGATCCCATTTCGGTGTGTATTGTAGTCCCATTAGCATTCAGAGTCAACGCTCGGTGACTTCGCATCAACGGTTTTGATACGTAATACCCATCCAGAGACTTGACTTGACTGAGTAATAAACAAGCAGAGTGGAAAATGGATTTCATTCAAGTGAAACGATCCGGACGACAATAATATAATAATATGGAATAGCGGGAACTCCTGGTACAAATATTTATTCACTTAAAAGGAGGACCCAGCCACGCATGTATTAAGCAATAAGAAGTGAAGAAATAAACATTTATTTATCCCTTTCGCAAGATTCGCCCACTTCTAAAAACCGTTACCTGTTCACAAAATATCCCGTTCGCGAATGTTTTTCGTAAAGACGAAACAAACCGACGGATGGTAAAAATTTGGAATATTTAGGTCATCGGTAAATGGACTTAAATCTGAATTAGGAGTCTTAATTTGTCAGTAAATTTCTTTTATAATTTTAAAACAACTCGATAAAGTGATCACGTTGACGCATTAAATGTTAAAATAATCTATTTCTGATCCAATAATTATGAACTCCACATTGTCTCTGGTCTAAACGAGTCATCTGATCACTTTGATTTGTATAGCTATCTGGACCTAATACATTCACTCTCTGGATGTTCAACATCAGATCATACCTCGAGCAATCCCTGGCGGAGAACTAGGGTTTCAAAGTAACCACGGATATGAAAATGTAGATGTAAAAGTGCCTACCTGGTAATAAAAGGCATCGAATTATGCACGTGCAGTTCTAATGCAGTTAGTTGCAAGCTCATGCGAACAAGTGGCAACAACTTCGGGGCAAAATAGGAGTCAACGCGTAGAGCGCTTGATAACTGTTCTGCGGCAATACCACTGTTGCAAGTCTCAGTCTCAGGCACATGTTGACTGTGTGACCCCTGTAATCAAAATGCCCATGATCCTTATTAACTCCAGATAGCTGTAGCCTCTTCATTTCCAATCAGTTATGTATAACCGGAATATGTCAACTCAAGCAAGACGCTTTCAGGGATCTGTCAAAACTTATACTCATATATGAGTCTGCCCCTAAGACAATTCGAACATTGAGATGGAAATTTGAATGTAGGTACGAAGAATTTCCAGGTAATTGGAAAATTATGGTTTTATCCGAGTTTCAGGAAACCTAAACAATAATAATATACGGATCCCGCACATAATGTACCACGATGCGCTTTTTTGAGGATTTTTTCGTTCGAAATAAAATAAAATATTGGATATACAAAGTTACAAACCAAAGGGTCTGGTTTAGGCATGAAGTTAGCCATGCTGAATTCGTAGGTGTTTTTATTTTTTGTATCAGAACAAACACGAAATCGCCATGTTGTTGCAAATATTGCATCTGAAAAAATTATAGGTTTTATACAAAATTAATCAAACTTTCATACGTAACTTAGGTGTACATAAATTGATGTAAAACTTTATTACACGTAGCTGTACAAAAGGCAGACTTAACGCTAATGACATTCTCTACCAGCTTGCATATTGTAACCAGATGTATTTTTGGAAAGTTCAATTTTATTTTTCCTGTTAAAAAATAGTATATATGCCTACCTGGTGGCGGCTCATAGAGCTGTATTTCTTTAGGTTCATAAACGGGTAGATTAAAATATGTATGGGGCTCCCATTGTTTCAGCATTTCATTGTACACCTCCAGAATGCATTCTACCTCTTTGTCCTGAAAAAGTATGTTAATTTAAAATTCAACATGGTTGGCTGTAATATAAAAATAATAGAAGGTGAGACTTGGGACCCATTGACCTACTTTCATGAAAATGTCAGATTGAGTTGCCTTTGTACTAATTTTTATCCTAAGGAAGTACGTCAATATTTCTAACTGTTTTCAGTTACAGTTCATCAAAGTATAAGACATATATAATGTTTCAAACTTGTTGAAATTGATACGATAACGCTGTAGTTCAAGGTAGTTTTTGTAGTGTTTAAAATTTGTATGTGGGACGAGTTGGCAATTAAATACCCCTCATAAATACATAAGTGTATACATACATACACACATACTCTTTTTCTATAAAACTATGATTATTATTATTATTATTTATTGTTTGTTTAATGTTAGGTACATGTCAAAAACTAAAGTAATCAATCATACATACGAAATGAAAATGAAATGAAAATTCGTTTATTCAAAATTAGAATACAATATTCTCTTTTTAACGACAATTCTGTCTAAAACTTATACTACTCTGTTTCCACCAGTACGTCGCCGAAGGGAAGAAACAGCAACAAACCCAACATCACAGAGCCCTGCTTTCATACATATAGCTTGTTCAATACAATATTTATCTATGTTGAGAAATCAGGTAGTCCATGGAATACATACATATATACATATATTAACTACACGCTGTGACCCTGACGGGGTATGCAGATAGAATAGAGCGCCAAGTTTCGCGATCCTGATTCTTGCTCATCATTCCACGCTCACCTACTAACAAAGCTTTCCTGACAGTATAACCTCCTGCGATAGTCCACTAGATACAACCTGTTCTGGTAAGGGAAAGGCAGTGAGTCTTGTAATGGCACGAGGATGTGGATACCGCCATGAGACTGCGTCGCCGTACAGCGCCACCTCATGCGCCATTGGCAACTGACCACCTCGGACTACATTGAAAGCACCGCTCCTGTCAATAAAATTAATTAATTAATAATAATTCATCCCAAAGGTTAGTGCGCATGGTCGTATAATGTATTTTAATTTACTTACTATCTACCTAGGTACTTAAATTAATATAAATTATCAATATTTACCTTAAATCATCTCTGTAATAATGATCTATACTGGAAGTATACATCGTGTTGTCAAAGAGGTGTGCTTGGACATTGGTCGATGACATAATAGAAGTTGAGTCATGAGCGAACATACTTCCGGTATTAGTTGAGTGAACAGACGGAGAATGCTATAAAAAAAATAAAAGCTTGTAATTAACCATTAAACAACAAAAATGACGTACTTATTTTGACAAGGACAAAAAAGAAGTAAATAAAACAAAAAAAAAAACTCTGAGATAGTCACATAATTAAAACAGAGAAAATTAAAGAGTTTAGTATTAAAAAATAAACCAATTCCTGCATGTTAAAACTTACGATACTTCCGCTTATGACCTTTAGTGCCTGTAGTATTCTTTTTAAAGCAGATAGGTCATCAGGGCGAACATCAATGACCATGCGATCGAAATCGATCCTCAAGTTAATATTCGGTTCTCGCGACATTTGACCACCTTCTGCCAGTCGCCATGCTTCCCATGTAGCGCTAGCCTCGACTCTATAAATGTTACACTTTAGAATGAGAAGTAGTCGTTGGCCAGCTGGCCCAAATACCGAGGTTGAAGACAAAAATGGTGTAGAATAATTGGACTAATGGAGTGTAGAGCGCACACGTACCTATTGTTAAATTGCATATTATAATAAAAACTTTTTAACAAAAAAATTAAACCGTCGAAAAAAGAAACTGAAAAGCGAAAAATAATAACAAGTTACCTTGTTAGTCTATAACTACGCTCCTACACTAATGTAAACCTAAGTAATTTTGAGTCGGCGCCCAACACACATACAAATTAATTTCTTTTATTTTTATTACTTACTATTACGTTTTTCGTACTTTAATTTGATGATCTTCTCATTGATTGCTTGTATCATTCCACTTTACGTAAACTTGGCTGCCATCATTTCACTTTACGTATCAACTTTAATTAAGTTGCTTGTTTGTTAGGCGCCGACTCAAAATTACTTAGGTTTACATTAGTGTAGGAGCGTAGTTATAGACTAACAAGGTAACTTGTTATTATTTTTCGCTTTTCAGTTTCTTTTTTCGACGGTTTAATTTTTTTGTTAAAAAGTTTTTATTTTTTGTGACTAAAATATACTAATTCATTCCCTCGACAGCCTTCCGTCTCCATCTTCACCCACAGATGGTAGTCGTAATCGAATAAATCATAAGTTAGGTTTAAAGTTCTCATTAAGATGAATGAATAAGCCCAAACACGAGTTAGCTGCTGTACACCGTTGAAGAGTTCCCTCAACTGTCTTCCGTCTCCATCATCAGATCAAGTTCAGGTCTCCGTCATATTGTAGGGTCATTAGAACTACTTATTTGTGTCTAGTTTCAACAGAATTGGTTCAAATATGAAAATTTAGTAGGAAATTAATCAGTCATTCCCTAATTTTCTACCCTTAGGGTAGAATTTTTTTCTTCAAATTTAAATGGGACCAACTTCGAAGTAGACCCTATCCAATAGAAAAAGAATTATCAAAATCGGACTGCTCTGTAAAAAGTTATGCGTGGTCATACATAAAAAAAAACATACGGGTCGAATTGAGAACCTCCTTTTTATTTCGTCGGTTGAAAAAATAGCTCATCAATAGGCCTGAAATATCCGTTTTCCTAAAAGGTATTTTTTTGCAAAATGTCTGCTATTCCAGACTGTGAGCACGTCTTTCGCAAAATGTCAGCTTTTCAATATGACATTATGCAAAAGACGTGCTCACATTCTGGGATAGCAGACATTTCGCGAAAAAATACATTTTAGGAAAACGGATATTTCAGGCCTGAGCCGTAGCAAGCGGGCTTAGACAAAAAATCACGTATAAATTTACCCAGTGTACACATATGCCATAAAATATTAGTCTTGACTTTGACTTTCAAATTACCCCAACGGAAGCGGCTGTAGTACAGTGTGCCGCGCGTCGTGTGGCGTTCCAGCCGACACAAGCGCCGCTGACAGCAGCGAGCGTACAACCATACGGTCCGGGGTCGTATCCCAGGCCACCTGCAGCGACGCGCTGTCCCATCCAGCGGAACCATCATAGCCGTTCACCCCCATTTGACTCGTCTGAACCGTCGCGGTCTCTATCGAATTTTTAACTGCAAAAAAACACTGCATCTTTAAATAATAATAAAATCGGCCGGTCCAAAGTTAGGCCAAAAGTTAGATCTACTGGCATTTGTCATGCACTTTGTGAAGTTTACGGGATAACTGAAGTGAGCTATTGGGAGGGGACGCTGTAAGTTAAAATAGGCCGGCAGCGCACCAGTACCCCCCGGGTGTTGCAGGTGTCTATAGGCGGCGGTGACCTCTTAACATCATATTTATATTTATATGTTTATTAATCATAAAACATATTCATTAAGTATACAATCAGGAGGCCCGGCCCGCCTGCTTGTTGCCCCCGTAGCAATAATAAAAAAAGAAAAAAAAGTTCGGGATAATTTCTGCCGGTGATGGTAAGTAAAAAAAATATATGCACGATAAAAAATATACATACCCATAAATCGACGCAGCACGTAGAATAAAGGCAATTTTGATTGAAATTCAAGTGAAGTGGTAGATTGTAAATACAATTTTCTTTGTATCTGTACGACCAAATATTATTAAACTCAGAGAATTACCGTTTTAAATAGAATAGAAGAATTTTAAAGCACACACAAAACAATATTACAATAATTTTTACACCTAACCAGATTGAAATCTATGTGCAGTCAACCCGGAGAGTGTCAGTTAGGGCCAGGGCTTGGGAAGATCCTCTTTACCTTTTTACCTTTATGGGTATAAAGGTAAAAAGGAGTCGATGCCGTTAAGCATGCGGCCTTACGGAGGCGCAGTATCACATTTATGTTGTATGGAGATTTCACTCCATAGTGTTGAGTGGGTTTCACAGGACCCCGGCCCGGCACCTAGCTCTCTGGGTGACTGTGCCCACCAATGTTATTAGCTTCATAGCAATACAATTTCCTTCGTTCCTACTCACCAGTTCGAGTATTGCTCTAAGACGTTTCAGTCTATCGACGCATACTTCGAACAAGACAGGTCGCTCTATTTCCAAATGTATAGATCCGGGGACCTTATTAGCATTCTTATTATCAACATTTAGACTTTCTGAAAAAACAGAACAACAATAATATCTATAGTTACAGAAATGCGATCATAATATCTACAATTTCAAGTTTAACTAGCCGAAGTTATGTATTTTTATGGTGTTTTACGCTAAATTGATAGGTATAAGCATAGAGTTAGTATACTAGCTATAGAGCGCGCGCATCGCTCATTGCCCATTGTGCCAAGTGTAAGCAGGTGTTCTATGGACGATTCTATATCGATTTTTTCTAGATCGTTTGTTTCCGTGAATCGTGTTTAAAGCTTGGCACTGCACATTTTACCATGATTACTCCAAATCTTAATAAATACCGGCGCGAGCAACAATCAGCGCTCCTGACGTGTTGTGACTAGTAGCGTCGCTCCGAAAATTTCAAGACTGTTCAAACCCGTGCTTACAGTTCAAACTTGCTAAAGCGCGCTCTATGTATACATATAACAACTCTCTGGGTATAAGCATTTGATTTGTATTTACTAAAAATACGTACAAAAATATTAAAACGAAAAGTTTAATTTCGATACACAATATTAATCAAACATTAATTAATGCAATAACAAAAAATGCAAGTGCGTACCTATGCAAAATCACGAATATAAAAAATATATCTGTAATGAAAATAACCTAAATACGACTGAGAAAAAAGGCGACTAGAATAATTTACAAATCGGGTGGTTCCTAATCGTAAATTAAATTGATTGATAAAATTTGCGTTTCTTAAAAACTAGTGGGAAAAAACGCATAACCTACCTATATGGATAAAAAATATACCTAATGAAATAAAATGATAGGAAAATTTGTATAACAAACCGCCCATAGACGATCGATAGACTGATTGAAGTGGATAATACTCACGGATAATTGGCATTGAAATCTTCAGAGTAGCGAGTGCTGGGGGTATACCGGAGACAGGATCCACGGTACCCTGGGCGGTGCACATAAACACCGAGCGCCAACACTCCTCATGTTCAGCTGCATCAAAACTTACCCAGGCGTTAAAAAGGGAAACCTACAAAAGGTAATGTGTTATCTATCATGGACATAAAGCTAGGAGCATTTTGGTGGGTGCCGCCGCCCCTATGGACAAGGGAAATCCCCGCCATAACAGCGTAAAGTGGACTAAAGGGGAGTCCCTGTCTGAACATAATGTCGTAGACGTATCGTATTAAAGTAAAGGTAAAGATCGAACCAATATAGAATTGTACAAATGAATACGCCCTGTGGGACCCACTCAACACACTATGCAATGATACCTTAGAAAGTGGCTGTCAGATTTTGGTTTTTGAAAAAAGAACTCTATCTAGACTTCACATAAATCTAGTATTTGATCTTGTTTTTTGGGTCGCAAAACCCATTTTAACACTCTAAGGGAAGTTTCGTGTTACTTCCACGCCAACGAAAATGACATGAACACTTACTTTATTATTATCCCTTAGAGTGTTAATCGACCCATTTGGGTGTCCTGTCAAATGTCCACTGAGTGTTAAAGAACCCAAATGGGCGTCGGCGACACGCGGGCACATTAGTACGGAAATAAGCGACGATATTAAACTTTACTCGCTTTGATTTGCTGCAAATGGGTCAGAATAAAATACTTTCGTTGCCAAAACAGTAAAAATGCGGTTGTTAGTGAAAAAAAGGTGAGAAAACTATCTTTGATACGACACCCGTTTCGGCGCGGCTGTCTCTCCCTAAATTGTCACCAAATCGTGGTTCAAACAGTTTATTTTAGACTTATCACAAGGAATCCTGCTGAAATATAAGTAACAATCAATTTAATTATATAAGATTGTAATTACGTTTGCATTTTGAGTAAAAAACAGTGGTTGAAGTGATGGCATGGCATGATCGTGGCATTTTCCTACGACATTTTTCTTAGATTTTCTGGCATAAAGTTTGATCTATCCACATGTATTTATGATGCTACTCATAGTAAATTTAGTCACATTTCTATTAATACTATGCTTTACTCATATTTTTACCTGTAATGTACGATATTTCAACAAACTAACGGTAACGGGTCATGACACACTTGCGGACTGACAGTTGGCAATCGTACACAAGTAATAATGTGGATACGCCTTCTACCTGTGCCTTCTACAGTAGGGAATTATTTTTTTCAAACCATACAGGTCGAATTGCTAACCTCCTTCTTTTTATATTACAACTAGCTTTTGCCCGCGGCTTCGCCCGCGTAAAAAAGGTTTTCCCGCAAGTTTTCCCGCGGTAAAAATACATTTCGTAGTAGACATCACAGAGGAACCTTTCTGCAAAATTTCAAGTCTCTAGGCTCAGCGGTTTAGGCTGTGCGCGTTTCTTCCCCTATTTTACATACTTAGGGGTGGAATTTTCAAAATTCGCGAAACACATCATTATTGTTTTTAAACTAAAAGATTAAATATAAAATTTCACGTTCCTAGGCTCAGCGGTTTGGGCTGTGCGCGTTTCATCACTAAAGCGTAACACACACTGCGCGGCGGCGTTGCGAAAGCGTTGCGGTTTTTTTCTGTAATGTTCGAAATAGTATGAAGCCCTTTACATCAAAGCGGCGGCGGCGCGGCGCGTTCTTCATACAAACCTTCGCCGCCGCAACGCTTTCGCAGCGCCGCCGCCCAGTGTGTGTTACGCTTTATTTTACACACATAGGAGTAGAATTTTCAAACATGCCGTAACACGTCATTATTGTTTTTTAACTGAAAGCCTAAATATAAATTTTCACGATTCTAGCTTCAGCGGTTTGGGCTGTGCGCGTTTCATCCCTTATTTTACATACTTAGGGGTGGAATTTTCAAAATCGCTGAAACACGTGTTCATTGGTTTTTAACGAATAGCCTAAATTCAAATTTTCAGGTTTCCAATTTTAAAAATGAGGGACTTTCATACAATCTTTGCACCCCTATTTCAACCACTTAGGGGATGATTTTTGAAAAATCCTTTCTTCGGTGACGTCAGAGCTATATGAGGAACCTTTGTGCCAAATTTCAAGTCTCTAGGCTCAGCGGTTTGGGGTGTGCGTTTCATCCCCTATTTTATATACTTAGGGGTGGAATTTTCAAAATTGTCGAAACACGTCATTTTTGTTTTTTAACTAAAAGCCTAAATATATATTTTCACGATTCTAGCTTCAGCGGTTTGAGCTGTACAGCGGAACTCACACACGAACTTCCATCCCCCATTTTACATACGTAGGGGTGGAATTTTCAAAATTGCTGAAACACGTCGACAATGTTTTTTAACTGAAAGCCTATATATAAAATTTCACGTTTCTATGCTCAGCGGTTTGTGCTGTGCGCGTTTCATCCCTTATTTTACATACTCAGGGGTGGAATTTTCAAAATCGCTGAAACACGTGTTCATTCTTTTTGAACTGGTAGCCTGAATACAAAATTTCAGGTTTCTAACTTTAAAAATGAGGGACTTTCATACAATCTTTGCACCCCTATTTCACCCACTTAGGGGTTGATTTTTGAAAAATCCTTTCTTAGTGGACGTCAGTGCTATATGAGGTACCTCTGTGCCAAATTTCAAGTCTCTAGGTTCAGCGGTTTGGGCTGTGCGTTGATCAGTCAGTCAGTGAGTGAGTGAGTCAGTTTCGCCTTTTATATATGAGATGACTTTATTGACCGAGCGAGCGAAGCGAGCGAAGCGTCTACGTTTCGAGACTGGCCAAAAATGCTCTTGTCCGGCTGTCTGTCTGTCTGTCTGTCTGTCTGTCTGTAATTCTCTACAGGTCGCATTTTTCAACCGATTTTGACTAAAATTTGGCATATGTATAAATTAATTAAACCTACAAAATGAGTAGAATAAAATTTTGAAAAACATTTTTTTTAGAGTACCTACCATACTCGCAAAGTGGGAGTGAACTTTTTTTTTCTTGTGAATCCCATAGTGTGAGATATCGTTGGATAGGTCTTTCAAAAATATTGCTGGTGTGTGAATACCATTTTTTCGATTTAGGGATCCGTTGGCGAAATATTAAGCTTTAAAGCGGTAATTTTTGTTAGAGTCACGTGTCCCCCCCTGCCAGCTAAACGGTTGCTTCTGGAAATGTGAAAAAATTCATGGCAGTAGCATATATAACGTAGTTACAAGGAAAACTATTACGGCTAAGTAGGTTCTATTAGTTTTTGAGTAATAGTGGATCGACTTAAGAAAGTTGAAAAAATAAATTATGTTCATAGAACTGCATACGTAAAATGGAAAATTATTTTTTTCCGCGTGATATCCATGGTGTGGGGTATCGTTGGATGGGTCTTTCAAAAATATCGCGGGTGTGTGATAAACATTTTTCGATTCAGGGATCCGTTTGCGAAATATTAAGCTTTAAAGTGCTAATTTTTGTCACTTTAGTAGGTACTTTTTCTGTTTCCAAAGTTGACTTTTGTTGGTTTCTTTTAGGTTTGGTTTATAAGGGCTGGCGAGGTCTACTGTTCTCACGGAACTACTAGTTATAATTTACTTTTAACTATTTCTTTAAATTAACATAGATTTGGGCAAAATACCATTTCTTCAATGATGGAAATGAAAAATAATGGCTAAATGAAGCGCCAAAACAATCTTCATTTGTTTTTCCGACTTGTAGAGTTTTGTTTATACTTCCGTATTGCAGAGATTTGTATTAACACAAATGTTTTCTTTAGCTAATTCATGTTTTTATTTTTACTTTCCTATTATTCATAATGAAAAGCACAGTGTAAGAACTTATAACGTTATAATTATCGTAATTTACAAAGGCCTGCGGTGTACTTGCCAATGTTCAGTTAGACAGATTATATCCAATTTGTATTTTTCCAAATATAATTATAACTCTAATACTTTGCTGTCAGAAAAGCCCCGAATGTTTTGATGTAATAATTGAATAAAATTGTGCTTTCCTTTTGTCATAACTGAGCTAGATAATCCCTTCCTCTGGTTTAACACTGATAAACCATCATTAGCGGATTTTTTTATTGTCATGGTATCTAACCTAAAAAATGTATAAGCTTATTTGTATTACTACTAACATTCGTCATAAAATGTTGTAAATTATATGCTACTAAAGTAGCTAATTGTCTTTTAAATATCATTAGGTGCGTCCAGACCGGGCGAGCCGTCGCGGCCGCGGCCCGCCTCGCGCGGCAGCGCGGTCGGTGTGGACGTGACAGGCGCATGCCTCGCCCGCATGCTCGGCCGCGGCATGCGCCTGTCACGTCCACACCGACCGCGCTGGGATTATCGAAGCGAAGGGATTATCTAGCTCAGTTATGACAAAAGGATCTGCATCCAGTCACTATCATCATAATCAACAGCCTATTAAATGTCCCCACTGCTGGGGCTCAGGCCTACCCTCTCGACGAGGGTGTTCGGGCTATAGTCCACCACGCTAGCCCAGTGCGGGTTGGTGGACTTCACATGCGCCTAAGAATTCCTTCTTCGGCGTATGCAGGTACCGTAATACTAGGGCCATGTTGATTAAAAGTTAGTATCAATCAATCATACACTTTCCCTAAATACTTAATTGTCAGAAAAATTGCTAGGCCAAAAAAATGTCATAATTTTATGTCAGTTCGCACAGAATAAACCATCTCGTTTCTCTGTCGTGGTTAATTTGCTATTTACACACCGCACGCACACCAGTGTATGCGTTGATTAAGTCATTATTAAAATTATCCAAAAAAATGACGAACCAATCAGTGCATTTTTTCATTCGTCAAAATATATTTTTTCGAGAACCGCTTGTGAAAAAATGACTAATGACCAGCGTTTTTTAAGAATTGGTCTGAATTTGCACAGTGAATATGTAATTAGCACAGATTGTTCTCTCTTATTTGAGTTTGTTTTGGTAACGAGGTAATTACTTGACAGTGCCCCCGGCTAGGGTAATTTTAACTGAATTTAATAAAGGTAAATAAAGGAAAGAAAAGAAAAAATAAAGGAATTTAATAAAGGTACTTATTTCATACAAAAGACATCAACGCGTCACTTTTCTTTTTCGCGGCGGCTCGGGCGGTGGGGACACGCCTAACTACTACGGGAGTCCTCAGCTGTGAGGTCAATAGTCACAGTATTATTTTTATTTACATTATTATTTAATTATTGTTTACTACCTACCTAATTCATCTTGTGTACATACCAGTAGTACTTTGTCATCAATAACTTAAATTGTGTAATTTTTTATTACATGTACATTTTGTATTTTTGTCAAAATACACTAATTCATCTTGTGTACCAGTAGTAGGTATTGTGGCATCAATCGCTTAAATTGTGTCCAAACAAAAACATGACATAAGTCATATCCATATTATTCTTCGTTTTTTTTTGGTTGAAACCACTAAATTGTTTACTATTCTAAGACCATTGTTCTCGAAATATTTCTATGAAACGAAACTTTGTTTTGTACTTAAACTATAGCCTTATTACCACACTTTTTGAATTATAAATTGTGTTCAAAATAAATAACAAGTTTTATTGTTATTTACATTTTAGTAAAATCAGATATTTGTATGAACGTAATTAGACCACTTTTTGTTTACCTGCAAATTATAAACTATTACATCTACACTTGTGATGCTTTTATTGTACTTAGATAATGTCCTCAAGTTATTGTTTATACAAGATTGAACCCGCTACGTTGTTTTATCAATTAGTATAGGCATGAAATACGACACCCACTTGAGGTCGAATCCGAGCGCATGACTCATTCCGCTCAAAATTTGAAACATGTGTTACTAAAAAAAAATTTACTGGGGTATGGTGTTTTATTGTTTCCTCATATTTCTAATAGGATGTAGTGTAGAATAAAACACCAAGGTAGTCTGAAATTTCTTTAAATTTTAATAAAATTGCGTTTAACTTGATATTTATTAGTACTGTAAAAGTTTTGTCATAATTTCCAACTACTAGCAGACAAATAGTACAGGGAAAAAACCAACTCACAATTCCAACAAGCTTCACTGCCTGTTTCATCCTCTGGTCTGGGCATAAGAAAGGTAACTGACCTTGCTATTCCTGCTTACCTCAGTTCCTTAAACTGCTCAAAAGAACTATGCCAGAGAATTCTCTCCAAAATACCTAACCACGATTTCCACAGAGAACACGAAGCTATCACAATCTGGAAGTCATTGTCAGACGATGCCGTTACGCCCCAATCTTTTTGCCAGCGTGATTGGGATCGACCTATAGTTAAATGCATTTTTGACAAACTCCCCAGACGTTCAATAACCGACAATGCTCGCCTCCTGGCATCCTGCGAAAGTGAGTCAGGTTCCTGGCTGCGTGCTTTACCCTCCTCCAATATGGGCACGCACCTGGATCCGCACTCTCTGCGTGTTGCAGTTTCGCTCAGGCTGGGTTTGGACGTATATAAGCCGAACGCCACGGATTGTCTTGCATTAAGAGCGCCGGCCGCATCTCCCGGCATCACAACATTAATTTTATTTTAAAAAACGCACTGTGCACAGCCCATATCCCCACTGTATTAGAGCCCCTGGGAATCCTTCGCTCAGATGGCCGAAGACCTGATGGCATGACCCTCGTCCCGTACAGGCAAGGGCGTTCCCTCATCTGGGACGCAACCTGCACCGATACCCTCTGCGCCTCCAGAGTTGCGGGGACTTCAACTAAGGTCGGCTCTGCGGCCGAAGCCGCCGCCAACGCGAAAACCCGCAAATACACGGAGCTTTGCCGCACGTACTTTTTTATAGAGACGCGGCGGTTGAGACGATGGGCCCTTGGTCCGAGGACGCAAAGTCTTTTATACAAGACTTGGCTGCAAAGCTGAGGGAGGCCACGGGTGATCCTCTGTGCAAGGAATACCTTGTTCAGAGGATCAGCCTGGCCATCCAACGAGGCAATGCAGCCAGCGTCCTCGGAACCATGGGTCCATCGCCCAGCCACGATGATTTTAGGTAATTTTAGTTTTTATATAGGTTTTAGTTTTAGGATAATTTAGTTTTTTAATTAGTTATTTAATTATTTTAGTCATTGTTAACTTGATCGGGAAAAAATGAAACTACGTACATTATTAATCTGGCTATGTCTATTACCTAAAGTATACCTTTGCATTTCAGTAAAATCTGAGAAAAAAATATTTTAGTGGGAAAGCGCAAAAAAAAACCCCTGTGTGTGGTAGGCACCCATTTGGGTTCCACATTCTACAAAGTTTTGGCATTTTGACAGCCACATTCTAAAGGTTATCCAAAATCGGCAATGCTAAAGTGACAATTCATACAAAACCAGTCTGTCCCAATTCTGAAGGTACAAAATTAAAATTTCACAGCACTAATATTGTTTCTCTCCCTGTCACACAGTTTTATGAAGATAAAGACACTAATTTTAGTGATGTCAAATTTTAAGTGCTTCAGAATCGGGCTTAGATACTGTCTTCGTAGAGCCGCGTCGGCAACAAAAACATATTTTTGTCTTCATGAATCAACCAACTACATATTTTATCCAAACTGTATTTTGCAATTTATTTATGTTAATAGTGATTTAATGTCAGTACCTAACCTGATAAGTTTTCTGAGTTTTGCTCCTCGTAAAATACAAATTAGGCTGTTGAAACATAACATGAAGTAACTGTAAATTGTCATTCATTTTTGTAGAACAAGATGGTTTGATCTGAAAAATTATCAATTTGTAGTATGCCGTTTCATTTAACCCTTTATAAGGCAGAGGCAATTTGGATACCACTTAGTTAATAAACATTTGCGGAGAAGAACATCGTCTTTTTTGTTTAACTATGGTATTAAATAGAGAATATATCAGGCTTTCTTTCCTCATTCATTCAATGTCAATGAATAGGTGTATTGGAAACAGATCATCTAAAAAATTAAGTGCACTAACAGGCTGAGTGCATATATTGACCACATGTTTTTTTCTTAATGATTTTTTTCTTTCTTTCCGTAGATGTGTTCCCCAGTGCATTACAAACATGGTAGTGTATTTAACTTTCACGTAGCATATCTGTATAACTGGGGCCTTATAAAGGGTTAAATATAATATAATTATTATAATAAAACCGCAACCTCTCCGGTTTCTGATGATGTATCTCCTTTGGGTCTTAAAACCATTATTTCAGGGTTATTGTCATCTACGGTGTACAAAGACAGCTCAATCGTCCCCATGGTAATGAACATCTCAAGGTACTCTTTTGGATCGGCCCTATAATTTGTAACTATTGTTAAAAATCTGGTTTGGGTATACTACCTATTAATAGAAATACAAAAGTGTGGATAGTAGTTTTTGTTTGTTCATAGCTCATCCATCATGCTATAAATCGGCTCAATTTTGATGAAAGTTGTCTGCAGTGATATTCGAGTAGAAAGGATACTTTTTAACACAGACTAAGCCGCAGGGCATCCAATAGTTGTTATTAATATATTTTTCACTTCACAAGCTCGGAATGGTGTACTTTCTCATGCGAAATCCGCTTTTAATCCGCTAGCGTGGAAAAGGTTTTCTAACTCGAACCTTTCCTCTATGATTTCAGAACGTACCCGAAAAAAAGCTTTTTAAAATTTTCTTCTATTCAATTCACTTAACATTTGCCTCGCTGTAGTGAAGTGAAAATTGTGTGTTTCGTTAGACAGCTAAATTATTTTGCGTCTCGTACCTTTGAAACCTTCAGGCTCAGGATTCTATATTTGAATCACTCGCTTCGCTTTGGCTCAATTCGAGAACCCTTGGCTGGCTAAGGTTTTTCAATGCAGGTACTCCGCGATAGTAATCAACTTTGCAGCCTTGCCTATCACTATTCTATATTTCTCTCTTTTTATAGGTAGGCCTTTATTTTTTCAAACAAACTTAAAATCTAACTTACTCAAATTCCGAGAATGCAACGGATGTAGTTTTTTTGGTTTCTGTTGGCGGAGTGTGACATGGTGGGTACCAATTTGTCTTTAATGTGGAACGCGTGTCCCATTCAGAGTCATCTGCAAAGGTTTACATATTAGAAATTACACGAAACAAAACATACACTAGCCTCCCGTAGGCATAGTATAGGTGAATATAAAAATGTTGGTTGTCGCTCTGTATCGATTCAGCATCGTGACTGCATTGCTACAAACGCGTCAACACGATACTGTATCAAGTTAGGCTACATCAATAAAACCACAAAGCAACCTCATGGGCGTCCTGTACGTGTTTTGCAAATACGCGATTGTTTCAAAATTCAAAATTCGTTTATTCAAAATTGGAATACAATATTCTCTTTTTGATGTCAATTTTGTCTAAAACTACTCTGTTTTCACCTGTACGTCGCCGAAGGGAAAAAACAGCAACAAACCCAACAGCATACATATAGCTTGTTCATTGGTCTATGATACGAATAATCATACCGCGTATTTGACCAAACGCGTATTAGAGCAACTGCTACGGGTGGAGGCGAATGGACATGCGTTGCTCTAAGGGGGGCACTGGGTGAAACAAAGGGGCCGAATCGAAGGACAGCGAATCAGCACAATTTACCTTCAGAATCCCCTAATTCACCATTGGTATATAACAAACCATCCTTGTCAATTTTAGTAAACATAGCGGCATAAGGGCACAAGTTTGTCATATTCTTGTTAAAATGCGAGTGTGTGCTGCAACATAAACTGAAGAGTGAAATTCCAAACGGTGTAAGAGCCCTGAGCAAAATTTTTCAGGGTAACAAATTGTTGTATCTGGACAGCAAGTCGATTCTCTAAGGGCATAACCTAGACTTCATCGTAGATACATCCGTGGGACGTCAATTCTCTTTGACAATTCATTGATTTTTGTCAATGAAAATGGACGTCTCACGGATGTCTTGTGCGCTTAGAGAATCAACCTGCAGGGTGGCACATCGAGGTATTTTTTGTAGATGTAAACTGGCACATCGAAATGGGTCAGTATTGGAAACCCAGGAACTATAATGACATAGAAAAATGTATTCTAAGGAACTACGTCGCCGATTTTAAAGACGAAAAACTGCATTCACAAATTTAAAAATATACAGTTTTCAAATATTTTTATCTTACCTCTTACGGAAGGCGCTACCGATTTCTGAGTGAATTTGACGAATTAACATTAACTGATCTATGTTGAGTTCAATGGCGCAGTTGGATAGAAAATTTAATTCTATCCCTGGGCCACAGGTTAGTACGTCTTCGACGAAGAGTGCAGGCGCCATTACACAACTTATGTCCAACCTATAAATAAAAATTACCAGGCTGTATGTACGGCTCGCAACTTAAAAAACGCTCTGATACCTAATAATATTATCAGTTGGAACCGATATGGCTGAAACTAAGGAAGGCTCAGGTAGTTTGGTGGTGGGATGATCGGTGTCATAACTCATAATTATAAAAGTGAAATAAATAAATGAAATGAAATATACAGATATTGATCTCTTACAGAACTACTAAGCCTTAGTCTTAACAGATCGGTCGTACTATTATTATTATTACGAAGGAACCGAACTACTGAGACTAACGGGTGACACCAAAGCGGTATTGAAATTTCCTAATGAAACCGAAATAAGTACCTAGGTGATTTAAGTAGGTATATTTATACTTACGAACTTATCACGCATGTAGAGTCCTCTGAGATATCGGGACGACTCAAATTGTGTGAATGGAGCTGACCGCCGACATTTAATAAATTTGGATTGCTTTCCTAAACCAGAATACGATATTATGTATACTACAAATACTTACTTCAATGAGTAAGAAGTAAGCATTCATTTAATATTGTATTTCTTGAAAAACGCCTTATTTTGCCTTACCTTGTCATAGTCTAACAAGGTAAAGTCAGACATAAAATACTAACTTTTAACGGTCAAGCTGCTACGTGGGCAGCTAAAAAAACTAAACAGAAACACAGAAATATTTTCTATGTAGGTACACGCAATTAATAAACAAAAGAAAAACGTGTAGCGGTTTTTCAAAGTTTCACACCAGACCATATTAATAGGGATCAAAACATTACGTCTCCGCATATGAGCTGTGCGAATGATGTGGTGCTTATAGCAACATTGTTCACTAGCAGCTCATACTGGCGCCCATCAAAACCTGGACCCCCTGGCTGAGAGGCTGTTTCTCCAGAAGTTTTGACTAAACGTCTGTAAAACACAATAGGTACCCTAGATAAAATTACCGTTTCACGCTGAAGTCATAGTGGAGAGATACAGGGTGCAAAAAGGAACGCTAGCTGGAAGGAAAATAAATTGAAGACTTTAAAAAAATACTCAAAAGAATAATTTTACTTTTTTAAATAGTAGGATTCAATATCAGAATGGTTTTTACGTTACCTACTTTTCTTCCAGCAAGCGTTTGTTTTTTCCACCCTGTACATCCAAAAAAGTATACCATGCAATAGATACTAAATAAGATACCTGCACATAGGATTTTCTGGATGAGGGTTTACCGTGATTCTGTCGCACTGAAACAAAAATGCAATTATTTGCTTTTATTGTTTAGTACAGGGCCTACTGGTGTAGACAATGTATTAGATGTGTTTATAACTTTTTATCTGTGGAATTGTGCTTCTATGGCCGCCGAGGCCCTAGCGCGCGTTCGCGTTTATAATATTAGTAGCGATGTCTGAGCGTCAGTGGCGTCGGGAATAAGACGCGGCCTATCATATCGAATGGTCCGAAGTTCGATCCCCGGCTGGGGCATGTACTAATGGATTTTTTCTCGTAATTTAAGTACTGACTGCTCTCACCAAACATCGTGAGGAAACCTGCAAACGCCAAAGAAGAAATTCTTAGGCGCATGTGAAGCCCACCACCCCGCACTGGGCTAGCGTGGTGGACTATAGCCCGAATGCCCTCGTTGAGAGGGTACATGGGAGGGGATATGTTGAAAGGCTGTTGATTTGATTTTTTGATTTTAGCAATGTTTTTATAGTTTAAAACTACGATGCTGTAACGACGGCAGCGCTGCATAACGTCGCCATGGCTGTAGGATATAATGTAAGGCTCTATACAAACCATGAATCAAAAAAATTTGCCACTCCCATATGGATGAGTAATAAAAACATTCTATGGGTGTCAAAATCGTGTCAAAATAATCACAAAATTATGACTTACTCACACATTCTCATTTTCAAACTCCATATAAATTTGTACTAGCAACTTCCTCCCGCTACTCCGCTTCCTTTGTCCGCACGCCCCCGGTAAATGGCATCATAGGTTCAGATACTAAATATGCAAGATGCGATCTCCACAGGGAGCGCGCGCGAGACTAAAGAGATTTGAAACTTCTTGATACAAACCGAAATAGTAAACGTGTCGTCTGTTTCCATACATTTATCTTGATATTCGCAGGTTACCAGTAGTCTCAACCCGCCAGCATTTATGTAACAAAAAGGCCACTGCCAAGTACTTTGCCTGTAATAACAATATAATATTTTGAAGCCACCGCCGCCGCCGCCACGAGATGACAAAAGTTTTGAAACATTTTTATCATCATAACATAAAGTAATGGAAAACAACAAAACATTTAAGCGCGACACAGACAGAGCGGTGCGGAAGCGGGGCGGTGGCGTTTTTTTTGTAATCTTCGAAATAGTTACTATTTCGAAGATTACAAAAAGAACGCATACTATGAAGCCATTCACATCAAAACCGCGCGGTACTGCCGCGGTATACTGTGAAGGGCTTCATACTATTTCGAAGATAACAAAGAAGATAGTATCAAATCAAATCAATAATCTTTATTGCACAATCAAATAACAGGACACAAGGTACGGTCTTATCGATAAAAGCGATTTCTTCCAGACAACCAATATTATTATTTTTATTACATCATTGCACGCGAAAATAATAAAATTACTTGTCTAAATACAGTATGTCCCATAAATACTTATTGGCAATGGGAGATTTTCATGTTTTACAAGAATATTATCAAAACTTGATTTTAGGAAAATTAAAAAATAGTGTAAGCCAAATTACTCAAAAATTGTATGTTTTTACTGAGATCATGATGAACCATCCCTTTTTGTCATATTATGTCTATTTATGAGACACACTGTATAATATATTGTACTTGTATTTGAGGCTTTTATTATTATTCAAGTAATACCATTCAACTTCAGTTCGCAAGAAGCAAATTGACCGTGGAGTCAACTCGTACGCAATGGATATAATTTTATCGAATATGATCGGTTGCAATAAGACCTCTATTGGAGCTACCATTGCATATATCTCCCACATACTGTCCACACCCTGTGTATAAAATTATATTGTGTATCAAATACTGCAACACAAACGTATCTGTCTCGCAGTCGTTAGTGAATGTCACTAAGTGAAAAAAGTTTTAACTTTCTACAAATGAGTTTTTAAGCTCAGGAAACCTCAGGGTCTAGGGTTTTTCGAGCTAGGGACTAGGCTAAATTCATTTTATACGAGTATTGTAGGACTTTTCCATACGTATTCTGGTACGTAAGAAACTCATATTCAACCTAGAATTACCTACACAAAATTAATAATTTGAGCTACCTACGAGTATTTTAACCAGATGTTCTGAATGAGAATCTAAGGATTTCAGATTATAGACAGATAAATCTAGAATCTATATCCTATTTATCTGTCTAGGATCACTTAAAGGTGCTTATATAGAGTGTAGCAGGAATACTATTAGATACTGACATTACCTTATCGTCAGTCAGAATATCTGTTGAATACTGACATACATATTTTAGGAGTCTTCAGTGTCAATCTATCTCCTAGTTGACCTGCTATAAATGGGAGACCATAATAATGCTTCCATATATCTTTAAAAAGGTAATAGGTCAACCAGCATACTACCACGTGTAACTGACGATATAGTAAATACATGTTAAATACTGATTGTTTAGAGATAATAAACAAATCTCACATCAGGTTGCTCAAAAAATTTTGGATGTAACTCTTCTTTCCAACTTGTAGGCAAATTAGATATTCTGTAAACATATTAAATTATGCTTTCAGTGTTACAATCAGAGAGTTGTTAGTATACATAGAGCGCGCGTTAGCAAGTCTGAACTGTAAGCACGGGTCTGAACAGTCTCGAAATGTTCGGGGCGACGACGCTACTAGTCACAACACGTCAGTAGCGCTGATTGTTGCTTTCGCCGATATTTATTTAGATTTGGAGTAATCATGGTGAAATGTGCAGTGCCGAGCTGTAAACACGATTCACGGAAAAGAACGATCTAGAAAAAATCTATATAGAAGTGTCCATAGAACACCTGCTTACACTTGGCACAATGGGCGATGAGCGATGCGCGCGCTCTATAGCTAGTATACTAACTCTATGGTTACAATTGAAAGAAATTATCACTATTTTTAGTGAAAAAAAAATCCGACTTCATAAAGTTATACTACTTCATGTCATGCATTTGAAAGATATTTGAATTCAAAGTTATCTAAAGGAGACGAGTTGCCTTCCCAGAGTTAAAGTGCAAACGTTTCTAGAAGCCAATCTTATTATACTCTTCACAATGCAACCAAAGAAATGTCCACTTCCACGACTATTTCTGTAGACGGACTAAGTAATGTATGTTGCATGGTCAATAAATTATTTTCATTGTCATTCATTTCATTAGTCAATACCTCGGTGCGGGGCCCCCGCATGCAAAATTCAATCTCGTTCGATTCAAAGCGTGCGGGGTTTCCCCGAATGGGGGTCATTGACACCCTCGGTCGATACCATAGACATAAAGTTTTTTCGCTACGCCTCGATACACATGGCAAAATACGTGTGCTTATCACACACAAAGCATCGGCGCCATGAAGGCAAAAAGTAAGTGGCGCCGCACTAGGAGGCATCATCACGCTTGTTATGTACCAGCTGTTTCCCCACGTAGAAAAGTTTTTCCCCAGGGAACCATTTTTTCCCAAAATACCCATAAGCCCCTGTGTTTTTCTGATGTATAAAATTCTGATTCTAATCTACAAAATATATTTAATGTAAAGTTTCATCAAAATCTGTTCCATAGTTTTGCGTGGAAGTGAAGAACATACAAACATACTTACATCCAAAAATCCTTACAAAGTTTTGCGTTTACAATATTAGTAGGAAATAATAGTAGTAGGAAGTAGGATGGATATTATTTTCTATTTGGCAGTGCTTATTTTGGAAGAGCACTCGCGTCCCACGGCGAGCGTGTATGAAGAGAATGATGAGACTGAGCGAAGCGAAAGCGGTGTGTCAGGATCGCAATACTTGGCGCTCCGTTCTTTCTGCCTACCCCGCCAGGGACATAGCGTGAAGATATATATGTATGTATTTTGGAAGAGAAGTACTTATTCAGTTGACGTTGTTCTCGTTGCTATGGAAATAACACGACATTATGTCTACCCATAGTCTGTTGAGTAGCTTCCATAGGGCCCGGCACCTTTTCATGCTTTCTCCATAGGGGCGGCGGCGGCGCCCACCAACGTTTTTAGAGTCATGACTGTGGTGGCGCCCGCATGCGTGCCCTATATAGTCTTCATTATATCTCCCGCACCCCACACTAGTCGGTCCCTATTATGGAAACGGTACCCGCATGCGGGTCAAAAAGCAGCCTTACGTAGACTTTCCCGCATGTATATAATCAAAATCATATTAGCCTCTCGATGTCCACTGCTGGACATAGGCCTTCTCCAATGAACGCCACCACACCCGGTCCTCCACCCTTCGCATCCAGCCGCTCACGGCCACCTTCGGTAGCTCGTCGGTCGTCGGTCCTCCTGGCGGAGGGGCGTCCCACGCTGCACGTACCGTTCTGCGGTCTCCATTCCAGAACTTTTGCACCAACGGCCGTTTCAAATCAAATCAAATAATCTTTATTTACTCCACACTGACTTAAAGTTAGTTTGTGGAGTCTGGAGCCTGTGACTAGGCTACTCAGAGTAGACTGAAGGTATAGATACGTGACACGAGGCCCCATCGTCTGACCAGTGACATTGGACATAGTGGCTAGCAATATTTAAAAACACAACAGATTATCTAATAAAAATTACTTTAAAATATATAATAGTGTGTGTGTGTACGCCGGTAATAATTATCTGTGCAAAATGTAGTTAAATTTTCGTTGGTTCTGCGACATAATTGTGACCCTCCCGTTGCCACTTCAGCATGATAAGCTTCGGAAAATGTCCCATAAAATGCATGCAAACTTACCGCGCTTGAGTAATGGTTGTAGCTAAGAAATTCATGTTTTCATTATCGGCGTTAGACTTCCGCGCTCCTATTACGCGTCCACCGAACACGCCCGGGGTCCACTCGTTGCTCGCAGTTCTAAATGACAAAGCTCAATATAATTGAAAGCCAACGTTCAATTTGCCGTTGAACTTATTTTGACCTAATTAAAAGTAGATATTGGGTTCAAAGGTAAATATAACAAATAGATATCAGGTCAAACTTTGTTAGGTCAAATGAGAATGAATTTACTGCACCTAAGCCTTCGCGTCAGAATGACCTACAAGCAAACGTCCTATAGCTTACCTTTTAAAATATCTAACGGAAGCCGTCGCAATTTTCACTTTTAACTGATTATAATGTTCTTGCAACTCTATGCTAGATACGATGTTTTCGACGTCGAATGCTAATTTCACCTGATCCGTTGAGATAATCATTGTTGCTCTACATATATCCCATTTGAACCATAGAAATGTTGTGATGTTTGGTTCTCCTTTAAAAAATCCAAATTGTTGCTATTCAATTTATTTATTTACACCGTCTAATTTAACAAAACTGTGTGGTACACAAAACCCGAAAGCGTTTAGCGGTGACATGAAATTATACAACAATTAAACAGATTACAGGGTTGTTTAAAAAGGGTTTGAAAGCCGAAACACCTTTCAAATGAATTTCAAAAAACAACAACTATTGTTCAGAATAAACATAGAGTTAGGATCTCTTTGGTGGGCGCCCGCTGAGAATAAACAAGAAGAAATGTGTTCTAATTAAAAATATAATATATTTGAATTTTAAAAATACGAAAGTCCATGGGGGTTGATGTCCGTACGGAAAGTCGTTCATTATGCGATGCAACAGCACCGCGACTGCAATGCTATACCAATCAAAATCACATCACATTATGTATCGAAATTCGCATACTTATACATTGAAAAAATCCTTTATTTCTAGCAGGCATGAATTGTTCACAATAAATCGCCAACTGTAATGATATTGATAGGTTAAATTTTAACGCATCGCAGTCGCGTCGCAGGTGCATCGCATAAAGAACGACGTGCCTATTGTCAATGTTCCTGAAACATACAATATATGATTAAAATAAAATTGATTTTACATTAGCACAATATAATGTAAAATAAACTTTATAAATTGTATCAAACACAAAGCGGTGAACTGATCATCAGCCTCACTTATTATCCAGTAGCTTTTAGCAATACATTTGTATAATTTAAGTACGTATGTAATTAGCTGCATAAAATTACCATTAGTGTATTGTTTTAGGCAGATAATAGCTTGCTTAGAACTTACTTTCCAGACCAGGGTGAGCTTGAAATATTGGTATAAGATCTGATTGACTTTCAATGCTATCGACTTCTGGTTCATCATTTTCACTAGGCGGCCTGACGACATAAAGTGGATATATATCATTGACCAATATTATTATTTTTAATAATACATTTCCAGTTGTCAATCTCGACCTAGAGACACATTTTCGGGCGGTAGAATTTAATTTAACTTTCGAGTCAAGTACTTTGGGTAAGCTTCTCTTATTATATACTTAGGTACTTAGATATTTGACTTATAGTAATTACATCTATGTATGTATGAATGTATGTAAACACTTTATTGTACTAAAAACATTACAATAACAGATAGTTAAACCAGTTAATAGTTTCACTGGTTTAACTATCTGTAGCTGCGTCTCTTTCTAACAGTTCAACTTAAAAGTAGTCGAGAACACTGTTTGGTACCTATTGTAATTTGTATTAAAAATTAACAATAGAAATTGTTAAAAGCCGCTAACTACTAAACGCTACAATAAAGAAAAATCTACAAATATATATAAAAACAAACTTTCATATAAGTTATAAATGTACCCGGAACTGAATTTATTTGCTCCTGGTGATTGCGAAATGAATTGCTCTTGTGTTTTGGGTTTAGAAAACGGGACGCGTTGCAGTAGAATCAACAGGTGCGTCAGGCAATGAATTGTAGCCACAATCATTTGAACCTGAAATTTTTTTCAAGTACAGTTTCTATAATGAAGTAGTTAACTAGAAACTGCTTAGTTATGTGTAGTTTGCCTGCGTATTGCTGTCTTAAATATTACTCGCTCAGATTTCGCATAAAAATCGAACATGCAAACCTTTACCAACCTATAATATTTAATTAAAAGAATGCTATTTTACTTCTAATAATAATACGCGTCTATAGTGAAGTCGTAAAAGAAGGCTTAAGTATTAAATAGTACCTTAAGCTTAACTTACTTAAGCTTACATAATACTTAATTAATATAAAAACAATTAGGTAAGTTACTGATTAAATTATCGACAATTTGTTTAATTAGGTAGGTAGTCAAAAACCTACTTGATCCTGGTCGAGCCTTACTGTGACAGGCGGTGTGTCAGCATTCAAATTAATGCCAATGGATACTACTGGACCAGTAGTTATTTCTTGATCAGTTTTCGAATCGAAAGTTTTGTCAGGTTCGTCAATTTGAGTTGTCTGTAGATACAAACATAACAGTAATTGGTAATAAGTAATTAACTAGTAAGAATTATTTTTTTAAAGTTACTTTCGGTAAATAAATTATTTTTACAAACTTACATCACCAGGAGTTTTAGTGCGTCTGTAAAAAGATTAAAAAATATAATAACAGATGACAGTATTAGAACTTAAACTTTGCTCGAAGGTCGTACGGTTCATTGTAATGCAACGCAACCGTAATAAGTTATTTAGGTCGATTGAACATTGATGATGTATTGTGTTTAACTGAAGTATGAAATCGGACCTACCTTTCTGGGCCTCGAACAAACTCTTTAAGTGTTGTGGGCTTGAAGTTGGCACCAGAAATGAAATACTTCATCATCTAAAAGAAAAATTAACTTCACTGTTAGTGTTTAAATTTCACTGTGGTAATGTTTAAAAAGGGGGATCAAATCGATCATTTTAAAAGTGCATTTAAAAACATCTCTATTTCACTAACCTGTTCCTTTTTATCAGGTTCACTTTGCTTCTTATAATCCGGTTTTCTTAGGTATGTTCTGTAATGCAGTGATTTTGTCACTAGAGACAGACTGAGACTCGCAGTGACCAGTTCTAGTATTGTACGTGGATGTATTGTATGCGTTGTTCTCAGTTGCGATTTTAGACCCGTAGGTCTGTCCTTTGGCCAGCCGCTGCGGGGCTCCTGCGTTTCCATTGTATAACAAGATATATCAGCAAATTGTATTTTCCATGGAAAAGATTCAATGGCAACATCTGAAATTAACAATTAACAATACACGTATTGAAGTATAGTACCGCCAAACATATGATAGCTGATATAAATGTATGTCAATGAGTTGGCAATAATAAGTTGTTGCTCAGCACAGGATGTGTGGATTGATGTGGAGAAAGAAAGCTTTCTGTCACTGATAATATACGGCGGCTAGCTAGGTTTATCACCATAGTTGTTTACCGGTACCTATAGTGCCAGTGTTTGAATGTAATTAAATTAAACGTAACAACTGACTTTGATCTGTGATAAAGGTAGGCCCATCATGTCGTATATCTTGCCAAAGGTGTTTCGTCAATGCGTTTGAATGCATTGACCAACGTCCGACACTGTCAAAACAAAACACTCTTCAAAAATATACACGAGTGTAACTAACCTGTACAGTGAGCGTCAAAAGTAGCTGAAATGACTGGTCTTTTACAATAACCTGACGTTTTTATTTTTCTGAAGTTTCATAAGCCTTCTATACTTAATCAAAATAATCTTGCAACAACGCAATCGACATTTCACGTTCGAAATTTTTGTTCGTTAAAATACATTCATATATTCTTAGAATTTTTAGGCAATCATTGTACCCAAGAGAAGTTCTTAAGAGAAAATCAATAATAAGCTACTTTTGATGCTGACTGTACAATATTAAAATTTCAGGATTCTACTAGTAAATCTAGTAGCTAGTTCTTTCGTAACTGGTTACAAAAAAATAGTTACAAAAGTGAACTAAATGGATTTAGAAACTGCGAAAATTTAGATAATGTATCCAGTTTTGTAATTAGTTACGAAAAACGGTTACGGGAGTGTACTAAACGCTTGCTCACCTGAGAACCAACACGCGCTGCTGTGATAAGGCTACATTTCGCTCCATGGATAGCCGTATTGTGGAGCAATCTGACACGGATGCTGTACTTGTTGTTACATAAACAAGCATCAGTCCTAACTCTACCGTAATCAGCATATTGTGTTGAAAACGCTCGTACAATTTCATGAGACCGTTGCCTTTTAGTATATTATTATCATCCTTTAGTTTGTTCTGGAAAATGTTTTTAGGTAGAACGAATAAAACTGCTCCTACCCTAATTTTCCACCCTTAAATGAAATATTTTATATTTATGGTGAAATATTTTTTACAATTGAAATGATGAATTGGGACCACCCCCGAAATATAGTCTATTCAATAAAAAATAGATAATCGCGTAACAGACACACAAAAAAATACAGTCGAATTGAGAACCTCCTTTTTGGAATCGGAATTTTTTAAATTTTTTTTTACCCCGACGTGTTTAATAATATACTAAAAAAAAATTAAATAGATATACTATAATAAATAGGTAGATTATTGCGTGTAATTTATATATGTTTTCAAAAAATACTTGTTGGAATTAGTCAAATCTTATGGTTTGCTTATAATTATAGCGAGTACACGAAACCTAATACCTACTACTTACAGTTTGAACGTAAGGTCGTCCCGCCAAAAATTGCGTTGACGAAATGGCCTTCGATAAAGATGCTTTGGGATGGAAATCTGTAGAATAACCAAAAAATTCGGAATTACATTTACATGAAAATGCCGGATTACATTCGGTATTTCAAAGTAACAAATTGATAGAACAACATACTGTGTGTGACGGTTTTTTAGATTAGTTCCCTATTTTATTTTCTACAGTATGAACTTACCTGTAATTTGTATAGTTTGGGGTTTATATGCCAGCCAAGCTATGAATACGGGGTCTACACAAAATGCCGCAGGTTCGGTCCACGCGCCTATATATTCCAGTGAAGTAGAGCACGTCTCAAAACACCATTGTACGGCCGCACGGAGGTAAGGTCTGCAAAATTTTTTTTGTAAATACATATTTTCATTGAAATATTATTTATCATTTCACGACATTTAATGTTAAAATAAATGACTTGATTTGATAATTGAGTTTCGGTGGCGCAGTGGAGATGACGCAGCCTGTCACATCGAGTGGGCCAAGTTCCATCCCCGGTCGTGCCATATAACAATGGGCATTTCTCACAAACCATTTATAGTGTTGCGATACAAAAAGTCGCAGTGTGTATCAGTTTAATAGCCTTTCCAATAAAATGTTCAGAAATGGTGATTCACCATTTTATGAAAGCATGTACCTATCTCTAGAACAAATAGTACATTATTATTAACCAAGCGAGCGAAGCGTCTTAGTTTCGAGATTGGCCAAAAATGCTTTTGTCCGTCTGTCTTTCTGTCCGTCTGTCTGTAAATTATTGGACAACGACTATACCGATTTTATTGTCCTCCAACTCACACGAGGGAGAACCACAAAAATTTGGTACATTGATTAGAAGGTATACCTAGAAAGGACATGAATAGGTGCGACGACGCGGCGCGGTCGGATAACGTTTGTGGCGGACCAACCTATAGCGCGTTTTAGAATACTGCTAGCGCCACCTAGTTTGACTGATGACACCTATACAAAATGTATTCGGTAGCTGTTTTAGTTCGACTAAGCTCATTTAATTTAAAAATTCTTGTTAAAAATTAGTTTTTTTAGCGAGAAAGTTTCGAGATTGGCCAAAAATGCTATTGTCCGTCTGTCCATCCCTCTGTCTTTCTGACTGTAATTCTCTACAGGTCGCATTTTTCAACGGCAGTAGCATATAACGAAGTTAAAAGGAAAACTATGACAGCTAAGTAGGTTCTATTAATTTTTGAGTAATAGTCGATTAACTTAAGAAAGTCGAAAAAATAAATTTGTTCATAGAACTGCATACGTAAAATGGGAATGATTTTTTTTCGCGTGAATTTTATGGTGTTGGGTATCGTTGGATAGGTCTTTCAAAAATATCGCGGGTGTGTGGAAATCATTTTTCGATTTAGGGATCCGTTTGCGAAATATTAAGCTTTATACTTCTAATTTTTGTCACTTTAGTACTTAATCTCCAACTGCAAAGTTGACTTCTGTTCGTCTCTTTTAGGTTTGGTTTATAAGGGCTGGCGAGGTCTACTGTTCTCACAGAACCACTAGTATTAAGGTATAGTTTATTATGATAGAAACAGTTTTAAAAGAATTATTTCTATTTTATAAAACGCCAGATTCCGCATTAGCTTATTTAAAGACCATTAGATTATTTAGATAAAGACAAGAACTTACGTAGTACATTGTACTTCGGGAGCTGAAAATATCCACGCTTGCTCAGGTTCTATAGCATTATCTGAAACAAGGTCATCCATCATCAGATGCAGCATGAAGGTGAAAAGTTTGTGGCGTCCGGCAGCCCTAGATGGAGGCAGTCACACAAATTTTGTGCGGATAGTCTGTCAATTTGGCGGTGCCAATTTTGGAGGAGAATTTCATCAAGTATAGGTATTCAGTTCAAGTATGTTGTACTCGTTGGTATGGAAATAACACGACACCTTCTTATGCCATTCCATAGTGTGTTGAATGGGTCCAATCGACTGGCCTGTTGGCTTACTTGCCAGAGGTCGTGGGTTCGATTCCCACCCGGGCTAACATTTGTGTGATAAGCATATCTGTTGGTTTTCGGATTCTGGGTGTTTGTATGTATTTAAGTAATTATTTATTTATTTATGTATGTTTATCAGTTGTTGAGTACCCATCCACAAGCTTCGGTTTCATTATACGAATTGATTTTATTGATGATTTTTATACGAACATGTATTTATATATCATGGATTGCGCAGAAACAAATTTCTACGTAGTATTTTTCAACCAATACTTGTATTTTATTTCAATTGTCAAAATCACACTTTATTGACAAACGACTTAAACTCGCTTACCGGGTAAGTGAAATACAGTCGCTCGCGCAGATTGAAGCGTCAAAATGTGAGTGGTGTTGACTGCTGTGAAGTATCCGCGCATAGTTAACTCTTCTAAAGTAACGTCTAAAGTCATCGAATCTAGAATACATAATTTTATATTAAAAAAAAAGATCAGATTTTATTTTTAAGACGGAAATGTGCTTTGCAGCATCACAATAGGTCACGAGATGGCCTCATTCCCAGAACATCATCATTGTCTTCTTCATTAAGAAAAGTTAATTGGACAGTTTTGTTTTATAAACAGTGCTATTGTCTGACCTAAGGAGATACCTACCACATCTATACTATTTACAAATGTAACGGGAGTATTTCTGTAAATTAAAGTATTTAAAAAAATTGTATGTCTGTCTGTTTGAACCAGCATTGCGCTAAAACAACTGGTTTGATTTGAACCGTTTTTTGTTTGTTTGAAAGCATGTGATCTGACTTCAAATCTGGTATACTTGGATTATTTAAATTCCATCCCTAAAGGGGTGAAAAGGGACGTTAAACTTTGTATGGGGAAGAAAAATCAAATTTACACGCCACGGGCAAACAGTTAACAGTAACATACCTATACGATAGTTTTTAATGCGAACGATGTCGCGGGGCTTGAGCTAGTGAAGAATAAAACGAAGAATTCTGACCTTCATCCTCGAGGGCATCCTTAGCAAGGGTTGTATGTCGCAAAACCAGAGATATTTTTTCATTAAAGAGTGATATGGGTATTTGCCACGCAGCCCATAGCCGAGCCGCTGAGCCACACATATTGGCATCTCCTGTTTTAAATGAAATGATAGAGTCATTAAAATAATCTCCACATTGACCTCGGAATTTAGGATTGTTGTCAAAATGTTGATTAGTAAAACAAGTACTGCCAACCTGTAAGTACTCATAACTTTTGAACATTAGACTAAACAACTAAGGTCTGATTTTTATATCCTAGTCAAATCAGTAGCCTATTAATATTTCCCCAATCAATCAATCAATCAATCAAATCAATCAAATTATTTAGTGGCCCTTAATTGCAACTGAGTACGTTGCATTGGGCAGGTCAAATTACAATGGCCTTACAACTATATTAAAATAAAATAAACATTGTAACATCCTAAACAAGAACACTTGAAGGTGGTGTTTTACTTGGTAGAAAATGAATATTCATTTATTGGCATTTCCAGATAATCATTCAATGAATAGAATGCGTGGACTTCAAAAAATGATTTTAGCTTCCCTTTAAATTCTAGCATAGGTAGCCTGGTGACATTTAATGGCAGCTTATTGTACATTATTATTTTTGTGTGAATTCCCTGCTTCATGACTTTCTGTAACCTTGTTCTTGGATGCACTAACTTTTCTTTGTTTCGTGTATTGTAACTATGCCCTTCCATTCTTTTAGCTAAATTTCCGTTTTCTTGCTACCCACTGCTGGGGCTCAGACCTTACCCTCTTAACGAGGGCGTACGTCAAAGTCAAAACTATTTTATTGCATGTAAGTATAGTGGGTACATTTATACAACGTCAATTATTTATCTATACCACCGCTTCCAAGGTGTAACAGTCAACCATGATAGCCCAGCGCGGGTTTGTGGACAGTTCCAGCAAAATACACAGATAAACTGGAATTCTTCAACAGAATTAATTATTATGTCTCTGGAAATTAGGATTCATTCAATAATTTCCAGAGATATATCCGATGATTAATAAAAGAGAATATTAAAATTAGGTAGACTTATTCATTTCGTAGCATGCGCAATTAAGTTAGAAATTCTATCCTAAAAAGAATTCGTATTCTCTAATTAGGGAACCTTTAATTAAATAATGGACTAATTAACTGAATGCAATCGGACTTCGGCTATTGCGTCTTTTCTGATAAGATCAATAGCTTTTTGCATGCGCGCGCTTATCGGCTTCGATGTGTTTTTCTATTTTTACCAGAGTTTTATTTAGAACTGAACGGCACCGAAAATTTTGCGTCGTTTGGTAACGGTGTAGTGTAGTGTAGAATATTTTTTATACGTGAGGGACCAGGGAATTTTGTTCGACCAATTTCTCTAATTAATTTAGCATTCCAACCTTCTCGTTTGACGCTCGCCTTCACAACTCCAAAATATATCACGAAGTTACTGTAGCTCGAAACACACGTAATCACACGTTACAACACAAAATTAATTCAAAAATCAAAATATTAATATATCCCCACTGCTGGGGCTCAGGTCTACCCTCTCAATGAGGGCGTTCGGGCTATAGTCCACCACGCTAGCCCAGTGCGGGTTGGACTTCGCATGCGCCTAAGAATTTCTTCTTTGGCGTATGCAGGTTTCCTCACGCTGTTTTTCTTCCCCGTTTGAGAGCAGTCAGTAAATGTACTTAAGTTCCGAGAAAAACCCATTGGTACATGGCCCAGTCGAACGTGAACTTGAAAAAATGAAATGATATGAACTTACGCATTTTGACGGAGTAACCCAATACAACGGTTTCTTTTCTTCTAAACATTTGTCTATTTAATAATATGTATGTATCCAAACGTAAGTCAGTGCGGGCACAAGGTTTCGGCTCCGCATTGGTTAGCGAACAGATCGTCGCTTCTATGGATTCGAAAAGTGCCGACACGTGTAGTCTGGTGACTTGCAATAGGTTAGACTCACTTTTCGTCGCACAAGCCTCTAAAGAAACTCTGCGAAAAGAAATGGTGTCATGGATACACTTATAAAATGTGAATGCGCTGTGCTAATTTAGATCGCCCTTGCAGATAGGGGACGAGGCCTTTCAAAGCTTAATAACTGTCACCCTTTCGCTGGTAGGTCAAGTTCGCGAAAGTACGCGAAAAGCACGTCTTTTATAGTAAGGGGTTATACTCTACTTTTCGCATTGTTAATTTTCTGCTACAAAATCACAGAATGGATTCGAATAAGGTTTTCGATATTGGATAGTTTGGTTCTTCTACGCTATTTATTTTTCGTATATTTTAATGACTAAAATTATTATAAACATTACGATTACAGCGACAAAAGATGGACTACCTGTGTAAATATAAAGGTCCCAATATGGATATGACGGCCTGAGATATATCTATGTTTAAAATCAAGGGCGTTTTCTGGGGTTTTTCTGTCATTGAATGATCCCAAGGGTGCATGCGTAGTCGAAAGTCTTGTAGGCGTATGTTGATGCGTCGTTGAGGCATGTTTACATGTAATGCCTCACACTCTTCCATAGTGAGAGTAGGCAAAGGATTTTCTGGAAAATTGTTTTGTTTTCAGCGTTGCACATACTTAGTTACATACATTATTTTCTACACTTGTAAAATATGTAATTATTGAAAAGTTTAATTATACAACGTGATACGTGATACGCATACGATATTTCAATTCTTCTATTTTCATCTTGCAAATGTTTTGCGATGACCCGTCGGAGCTCTAATTATCTATCACCGAGAGTGGAGAAACAAATAAATTAATTATATATAAAATTAATTATATATAAAAAAATTATTTGCACAAACCGAAGCTTTGTTTATGTAGATAATGACGCTTATCAATATTTTTTAATTAAACAAGTTCAATTTTTAAAATAAGTCATCAAATTTTTTTTAATTACTTCAAATAGCTTCACAATATATTTTTTAAGTTTTGTAAAATTAATCCACGGGGTAATTTTTTGCGCCCCATGTGACGTCATCGTGATTTCTTTTGTAATATGTCGTTGACGTGTCAATGCCGCTGTCCGCGGGGCGGCGCGGGGGTGCGCGGGGCGCCGTATCCGTCGCTTGGTAACAATTCTGAGCGCCAGCGAATTCTCAAAAATAAAGCGAGTTACGAGTGATTGTACAAATTAATAAGCCTTATATCTTTGTAAATACACATCGAATCTAAGTGAAATAAATACTATTATTGTGAATGAACTTTTATCACTTTTCCCACCCTTAGGGCCCATTTTCCTGTCTTGCGTGTTTACGCCCGTGTCCTGGTCTGGCGCACATGCGCGCCGCCCGCATCCTGGCCTTTCATACAAGCTTTTTCTGTCATGCGCGCCACCAGCCACGGGTCGCACTTATGACAGGAAAACGGCCATTATTGTTTTGCATATAGAAATTACCTTGAACGGGTGTTTGACATTCAATTAGGATACGCCTAAGGGCTGAGATGCGATGAAGCAGACCAATACTAAGTCGAAGTTGCATCGACTGGAGGTGAACATTCAATTCCCATTCTTCTTGCCCGCTGCTGTAATTACACCACACAATTAATATTGGCGATTTCGAGTGACATAAAACACAAAATCGAGATACTGTCAATATAAACTACGACATCATACCTATATTATTATAAACAATGGTTTAGGGCGGTTGTCACACGTGTTTGCGCCCGCGTCCTGGCAAGCCTTTCCTGTCATGCGCGCCACACGCCGCGGGTGGCAGACGGGCGCAACACGCGTGACAGGAAAACCGCCCTTAGGCATGCAGTTACTGACTTTTGGTTCCAAGAGGCGGTATACAATGTAATTTGACCTTAAGAATCTTGATCTTCACCTGGATTGGACCTCACTTGGTGGATTGTCCATAGAACTAGTATATTTGGACAGCGGATATTTTTCATGCGTATATTCAATATAAATTAATGGTTCCATTAACTGCCAAAAGTTATCAAAATCCACTTTAGGTTCCTTATTATTGTGTGTAGACCATGCCTTTGAACTAGAACCTACATTTGTTTCTTCAGAATTTATCTGTAAAAGAAACACAAATTCACGAAAGAGTTCCTCCAAAGGTTGTCTGGAAGAAATCGCGCTTAGCGATAAGACCGCCTAGATGTACATTACTGTATCTGTTTCTGTTTTTTGTCTGTAATTTTTAAACGTGCAATAAAGTGTATTGAATTGAATTGAGTTCCGTTGTTTATTTTCAGTAATCACTAATCATTGCCGAGAGATTTGTTGAGTTCCTTTAGCTCAATCGGTTAAGTAGTTTTTGCCCTATCCGGCGGATAAACAGACTTACAGAACAGTGAATAAAGCTCCAGTATTTAATTGTATACATTTTGACGATACATTGACAGGCTTAGTAGATTTTTATTATTTTTAAATATTTATACTGATCTTGATACAAAGTAGTTGAAATACCCGTGACTCGAACCAACTAAAATTAAATATATTTTTTAAATATTAGTTGGTTCGAGTCTCGGGCTAGGCAAGCGAGTTTTACAAAATCTTTGAATGCAGTTTTGCTTCTTTTTAAATATAAAGGAATGTCTCCTAGTAAAATGAACCAGCTTAAGGATTTAAGGTAGTTTCCCTCCTGACCAGACTTATCTTTCCACACTGTATACTCATTATAAATGTACCTAGTGTACTTACTTGCATTAAAATAATTTTCGATTTTGAGGGGAGGAAATTGACAGGGGTTTTTGGGTAAAAATAACTTAATTATATAATTATTTACGGGTCTTACACACGAAATAGTTTTATTTACCTTGCCCGACGTTTCGACCAGGTTACACTGGCCGTGGTCACGAGCTGACTGGAGAGGCGAGCTGTCATTGTTAATCCCTGTGAGTAGTTTCTGAAACTACCCTCTGCTGATCTTGTATTATTGGAAAGTCCCGGCACACAACACTCATATAAATAAAACTATTTCGTGTGTAAGACCCGTAAATAATTATATAATTATGAATACAAAGCGCGAAAGTCTAAAATGTACTAAAAATAACTTTCACTTATAAGTTTCAAGGGTTGCGAAGTATCTTCTTCCCATAAGGAGAGTCCTACTCACTGAACATTTTGACCCGGGATCTTTACACTTCACATCAGCCACTATTGTCGATTCCACATAATCTTCGTCGGGCCACTTCCAGACGTCAGATTTTTTTTCAGTTTGCTTTTCTGACAGATATATTGTTGGCTCCTCGGCAGCCTCGGATTATGGAACAAAGTTTAAAAAAAATACACACAATAAAGAATTGACTTGTTCTTATCACTCCCTTTTTCGTAGCTAAGTGAAAGAGACAGAGCTAAATGAAATTCAAATAGGTATGTATTTCGAATTTTGTTTTTAGACCCCGCATGAGAAATGACAATTTTCGACATTTGAAGATCCATTCACATAAGCGATTTTGCTCACAGTTTTTTCGCAGAAGAAAGCTGTACGTGCCGCTGAGGGGAAAAATGTATTTAATCTCATTGTAGTTTTTTTAAATACTTACAGCATTAATATTCATGTGTCCACATACACACTCGCCCTGTGATTTTAAAATCACAGCACGTGCACCTGCCTTGATTCTTAGCACTGTTGGCGTACATACGTAACATTTGAGAGCTAAGCAAGTGCTAAACTCCAGTATACTTCTGGTTCGCTTGCGGCTGCCCCCTTCTGTTTCCATAACCTGAAATGAAAAAAATCTGGTAGGTACCCATCTTGATTGTTTAGCTAGTCATATTCATATTATTATTTTAACTATGATTTTGATGGGAAAATGCCGGGGCGTCTAGTAACATACTACGAATATAATATAATACAACTAGCCTTACTTTAAAAACAATGGAAACTTCATCAAAATAGGTATTTATATAAATGGGAGTGGAAGAGCCAGACATCGATGTCTCCTCAACTTCATCCTGATGATGGTTTATCCACGACGGAAGCCAAGACCACGCCCACTTAGACCAACTGTCGGGGGGCTGGGGTCTATCAACGTCCGCAGATGGTGTACCTTATACAAAATAAACAGAATCATTGTGGTGAGACGCATTTTCCTGAATCAGATTAAGCCTTTGTAATATTTTTTCCAAAATAACTATGAGTATGTTAATATTTTTCAATACACCTGCTTGTAAAGTGCTCTTATTGCACCGTTTTTAGGTTCATAAAGCAGCTTATACAATACGCGTGGCTTTCATTTTACTTAACCACTCCCGCCCTTGCTAAGAAAAAATAGCATTAAGTGTGTAAGGACCTAAGGAGCTTTTTACTTTTAACATCTGTTTCAAACCCAGCAAAAGGTTTTTTCTGTTTAAAAAACTAAACATTTTGTGTAGGTATTAAAAAACTGTGATAATTAAAATGCTGTTGCTATAGGTACTTTAGATTTGATTACTATTTTGTTACAGCCTGTATTTCTATTTCGTAACAAAATCGTTGCTATGATTCTCTTATTATTACTATACCTTAGATCCAGTACTTACTAAATATTTATTGTTACACATTCAACTTTTACGAATTCACAATTCCACAAAACAAGGCAGAAATAGAGGTAGGGTATTTGCTTCCACATGTATTTAGTGACAATGTGTATGTTAAGATTGATGTAATAATCTTTTATTAAGAAAAAACTAACGATGTGATGTTGATTCATTGACAGGAGTGATCTTAGGGGACGGTTCTGTTGAAGATTCTTTATCTCCATCACGTGCGTCAAGCGTTCTTAGAAGTAGAATCAGTTGACTGCTGGAGATGCCCCACGCAAGCTTCGATGATCGCAGCTGCACAGAGATACTGCCGGTGCGGCCGGGTTGCACAGACATGAGTCTTGCTAACACTCTGGAGAAGAATTAACCAATATTTTGAGTTGGTTTCCTAAATAAATAAATTAAAAAAAAATCCTCGTGGTCCACCACGAGGGACTTTATTTAGTGACTAGGGAAGCTTTCAGACTTGAAATCTCCGAAATTGACAAAATTCAGTAGGAATGCAGAGTGGGTAATTCAATGTATATTTTATATCTGCCGAATGTTTGTGTCTCGGATAAACACGAGGAACGTACCGAAATGGACGAAACTTGGTAAAAATGAGAGCGGGTAATTCTGAGCACAAGCACATTATTTTATAAAAAAATCGTCAGTGAACTTACCGGATCTCGATTCGGCATCGGTAAAGTAAGGGTTCGTTGTAGAATCGTATTTTGCCATCTGAGTCAGAGCGGTCCAAACAGATGGTAAGGTCATCTAAGATGGCTAACTTTCTAATAGCTGGCATTTTTTGATCAATATCTGCACATTACCATTTTAAAGTATTTATTGACTTTATAACGAAAAAATTCCCATGTTTGGTATAGGTATAAGTAATTATTTTATTATTGAAAATGACAGAATAACTTAGTTCCATCAGCATTTAAATAATAGAAATATCAAAATTCTATTTTTTCATCATTTTTCACAAACAAAAACTCAAATATTTCAATCAAATCAATCAACAGCCTATTAAGATGTCCCCACTGCTGGGGCTCAGGCCTACCCTGTCAACGAGGGTGATCGGGCTATAGTCCACCACGCTAGCCCAGTGCGGGTTGGTGGACTTCACATGCGCCTAAGAATTTCTTCTTCGGCGTATGCAGGTTTCCTCACGATGTTTTCCTTCACCGATTGAGAGCAGTCAGTAAATGTAATTAAGTTTCTAGAAAAAAACCATTGGTACATGACCCAGCCGGGGATCGAGCTCCGGACCTTCAATAAATTATCTTACTTATATATTACCTTATAAATATCTCGAAAACTATAATTTAGTTACTTGTTAATTTCTAGTTACCCATTGGATCCTATTTGGCTTTTAAGGACACAGTGTCGTTCGAGGTACTACAACCTGTAGTACCTCGTACCTACACGGTGTTTGTATAAAGGATTACCTAACGATTTCCAAGAAAAACTAAAACTAAAAAAAACTTTAAGTACTTTACCAGAAAATGTGGGCTCCCATTTAGTTCCAGCACTGTCAATAGACAAATGCTTTACATTGAGTGAGAGTACAATGTCATGGTGCACGTATTTGATTATTAAATGATGCACTCTGATAGATATGTTGGCAATGATGCGACGCACCAGCGCCTGCATATACCCTGGCGGTGCGTCCACCAGCTGAGACCCGCGTCTAAGCAATACGAAACAAAGAATAAATGTGAAAAGAAATAATCCGAACCCTGCGAAAAGCGACATACAACCTTCACTCCTCTGGTGACTTCTGTAGATGGAGTCTTTGGACAACAAATGTTCTCGATAATTAACATACATCGGGGTTCTCGGAGCGGGAATGATTTGAGAAGGAGTAGAGATAAACAGATACGTTAGTCTGCGAAAATAGCATCCTATGCCTAATGAATAACTACCTCTCTGCGAAATGAATACACTCAATGACACAGTTTAATTTATTTCACTTAGTACTTTAGCTTTACTACCAAGCCTCGTAAGATAACAATAAAAAGAACTTTGATTGATTAACTGCAGTAAATTTAGTAGGTGGCACGATTTTCAGAATAAACTATTAATATTTTTTCTATATTTGGAACAGTTAATCTGCGGCGTCTTGCTGTCCATTTCATTGAACTGAACGATCTTTCCACGTCGACAGTTGTAATTGGTGCATATTAGAAACCTGCTAGAGTACATTCTGTTTTTCAAGTCAATACCTATTCTTTGACTAAAGTCAAACGTTCCCGCTCCTAGAACCCCGTTGTATGATAATTAAACACCTGGCAGAAACAAATGCCAATCGTTGGGACCGTGCACTTAGCAAAGTTATAGGCTGGCTGAGAGCACAAATAACCATCTCCAATAACGAGCCACGAGTATGTACATTCGTGATACTTGCTACAAATATACCTTCTGCCAAACTATTCGGTTTTGAGGATAGAGCAGCACTAGATCACATCAATTAACTTTACTTTACAACCGCAATTAAAAATTGGCAAAAGTTTGTGGGGGTATTCCGAATGTACGCTTCCTTTATTTATTGTTCTATTTTACTCTCGCAAATGTTTTGCGATGACCTGTCTGAGCACTGCTCATCATTACTATTTGACAGGAGATTTTATAGACAAGTAAGGCTTATATTATTGGACATGCAAGAATTCAAATTGTAATCGTGCCTGTCGTTACCTGGACGGTTGTAGTGTTAGGCCCTCATCAACTGAAGCAGAAATTTTATCGCCTAAAATGCATTCTGAAATTAAAATTTAAATATTGGTGTAAGGAAACTTCACCTAAATTACGTTAAGGGAATTATGTACATTACAGTAAGTACCTATTGTATCTATTGTCACGGTAATAGGTTCGGATACGATTTTAGTCCACGGCACTTGGATGAGGAGCTCGTGAATACGCCCAGAGAAGACTTTAAATGGCAAAGCCACCTCCTGTTGCAAGACTGCTGCTTTTAGGACCAAATTATGAAGAGTCACTCCTCCGCCCCATAACGACACCTGATAACAAATTTTATGATAATTATGAGCACAACTCCTGATAGTCGACCAGTTTAACGAATTGAAATAGCACGATGTATGTTAGACAGTCTTTGGGATACTAATAAAATAATAATGTTTGGACAAATTTAGTCCCAAACTAAGTCGAAGCTTGTAAATGGGTACGCTTATAAACACGCTTTCGGCTCTTGCTTTCTTACTTATGTAAAACCAACTTTTAACATCGAATAGGTAGGTACTTACTTGAGCATCAGATGGATTAAAATCTGTCACATATTTGTCAATATAACTGAGTAGAATAGGTGTTATATACGACTCAATTCTGAACATCGTTATTAAATGACTACTGGCTTAACATATAACATCATTCAAGTTAGTATTATTACTTTTTAATGCATTGGGTCCAAAATCCTGTGAAAAATAAATACCTCTTAAAATAAATGGTTTTAACGGAAGCCCTTTTTATACCTACCCACCACAATAGCCTCAGTACAATCAATTGAACTTACAATTTGTACTACTGAGAATAGATCAGATTAGGGTTGTCACTGTAAATGGGAATACTTTTTTTTATGAAAAACAACATAACGTGTCGGTACCTATATTTAAAAATATATTTATCTTTAGTGATTTTTTAAAATAATAAATAGCAACGGACTCACTTTTACATTCGTGCAAAGAGCGACCGTCTCGTTGGCCTAGTCTACTGTAATGGTTCAACTCGAGTGCTAAAGGTTGTGGGTTCGATTCGAGGGACATACAACTGTGTATAATTTGTACAAGTCGGTCCTTGTAGTTCAATTATCTAATTCCCCGTAGTTAGTTCTACAGAATACAAACCAAATTTGTGATTATTATGTAGACCTGTATTTTTACATAGCTAGAACAACGTGTCCGTTATGGCAATGAACTCTTTAGTGTGTTTCAGCTCCCGAAGTGCTCTCTACACCGCCAGAGTTGCTTCTCGGCATGTGAAGTGTGAAACCTTGCAGCTATCCATCCATTAATGAAATCCTACCAGGGGTTTTAGTAGAGAAGAGTTACAAGGCAAAAAGTAATTTTTCATTTATAAAAGGGAGTAAGTGTAGTACGGTCGACTGCATGCAAACCAGTATAAACTGGTCTCTCATACTATTGTAACTCCATGATAGGCTACGCCAACTCAAGGCCAGTGTTTCCACTGACGTGCGGTCAACTGTACAATCTATTATTTTTGTAGTGCTTGTGTTTAATTTATGTTTTAAGAAGGCTTATTAATTAATAATAAATATTATGCACGGGTCTTACGCGCGTATATTTTTGTTTACCTTTGTTCGACGTTTCGACTAGGTTACACTGGCTGGACTGTAACCTGGTGGAAACGTCGCGCAAAGGTAAACAAAAGGAAGATTGTAATTTACTTACATAAATTTAAATGTTTCTTTTCCTATTATGGCGATAAAAGTTGTAATCTTCGAAAAGCAAATAAAAAAATAAAATAAAAAATAAAAAAAATAGACGCGTAGAGGTACATAATCTAAAATGTACTAGGCATAGGTAGATAAGCATTTTAGGCGTTATGATTAAACCAGTCCAACATCAAAGTCACGGATTATAAATTTATGATGTAAGTACCTAGTACAGTCGAACGCACGTGGATGGAAACAATTTGATCTTGAGCTGGCCTAGAATATTGGAGTTTCAATACTCTGAGAGATTTGTTTATACTGGTTTTGTTTCCACTGATGTGCGTTCGACCGTACCAAAATAATATTAATAGGTAGAGAGCGAGTACATGATAAAAATATTTTCTTACTTCTAAAATCGGATCGCTATTTATACCTCTTACCTACAGCGGATTGACCGCCTCATTAGCTAAGTAGGCTAGTTTTTGGGCTTGAGCACCGGGGTGCCGGCGCGGCGTCGATGATCGAGGGCTTATGGACAGCGAGCGCCAACACCTAGGAAGCGGTGGTAAATAAATAATTGACGTTTATAAATGTACCCAGTGTACTCATATGCAATTAAATATTTTGACCTTGAGTTTGGACCGAAAAAAGTGGAAATCACTGGAGGAGACATACTTACACCCTACGAGGGGTTATTGTTTTTTTAATAATTATTAAATAACTTTATTATTTTTTGTATAAGAATTTAGATTTTTAAATATTTTGATCGAATTACAAATCGCAGAATTTTATTTAAAATCTTGATTTTCTACACTTTTATTTAAATCATCATCATATCAGCCTGTAGACGTCCACTGCTGGACAAAGGCCTCCCCCAAGGATCTCCACGACGACCGGTCCTGCGATAACCTCAACAGCTGGGTCCCGAGATTTATTTAAATATTATAATTTCATCATCATCATATCAGCCTGTAGACGTCCACTGCTGGACAAAGGCCTCCCCCAAGGATCTCCACGACGACCGGTCCTGCGCTAACCTCGTCCATCAATTATAATTTATTATTATTATTTATGTTGAAAATAAATGTTTTTTTTGATTTTTTATTTTATAAAAAAAGTTTTAAAGCGACACTAATGCGAGAACTTTTGTAAGTACATGCTTTTCGGTGAAGGAAAACATCGTGTGGAAACCTGCACACGCCGAAAAATACAAGTAAGGCTAATGTGAAGTCCACCAAATACAGATTAGGGCATCACCGTTGGTCGACAGGGGTTTGGCACAATATAGATCCTGTGGGAGATACCAGGTGTGTACTTTATGTTTATCTTACCACTACGATCCTGTACCATTTACTGCTAGAATATTTACTCAGGAAACCTCCTGTCAATTCTTCTCCATCGTATTAATTTAACAAGGTTCCTTCAATCGCATGCCAATTTTATACAGAGAGCCTCAGTTCCACATACTAAACTGTGATCAGAATATTACCTTTAATATGCATGGATATTTGCATAGCAATTTTCACCAACATACGTTCACAAAGCCAGAAAACATGAAATTATTTGAAGGAAATTGTAATTTGAACTGCGCACTTTCTCGTGTTGTTATTGTCATAAATATGGAATTTTCACAAAAGAATTTAAGCGAAACAATCAAATAAAAATATAAGATCAAATTTATAGCCGACAACTTATGTTAGTAAATTAAATTAGTAAATATGACATAAGAAAACTGACATGGAGGTAAAAACTTCTTGTGCGCCGCCCCTATACTAGGGTTGACGTAAATTATTGACGCAGTAGTAGTAGTAAATACAATTTCCTTGGTACCGAGTTATTCCTTCATGGATGTTTTCCTCCTTCAGGCCCATCTGTCCTTTTGGCGGTGCCTATTTTGGATGAGAGTATCAGTGCCTTGGCTTTCCCACTGTCGGAGACTGCCAAGGCACTTCATAAATTAGTTATCGTAGGAATCAACTGAAGATATCTAATTTAGGGAGCCCATTAGACCGATATATTTCTTTTGTTGTTACGTACGCTTTTGTGCCTTGTGTGCGTTGCGCGCTGCGGTGGCGTGCGGTGGCGTGCGGTGGCGGGCGCGGCGGCGCCGCGCGGCCGGCGTGCGCGTTTTGTTTCATTGCCATTGTTTCAGGTGAAACACTATGTAGATGTTCCAAATAAATACGTAGGTAATAAATTAAAAGTAAAAATTACTAAAAACCCACGTATTTAAATGCTCTAAAAATAAGTAAATAAACTATAAATTAAATCAAACCCATCCATCAAATGATTTAAAAGCTTGTTGCGAGATTTAGGTATGGTAGGTAGGTAGGCCTGTGGTGGGCCTGTGTTATATTTTATGAAATACATAATTTTTTTCTTAAAATTACTTGTGTCAATAATAGTCAAGTTACTTTTTGTATTCTAGTTCAAATTGTACAGGTAAATCTCGTGACAAGCTTTTACCTCATACTAATAAATTGGATGGGTACCTAATGTAATACATTGATGGGTTTGATTTAATTTATAGTTTATTTTCTTCTTTCTAGAACATTTAAATAAAAGCTTGATTTTAAAAATGGTTTTTTACTTTTAACCTTTTTTTTTAGTTTTCGCTGCACATATTTCTAAGTCTGTTCATTTCGTAGCAGTAAAACAATTCCTTACTTTAGTCTAACTTTTGTCGTTCAAATTGCTGTCCAACTTTTTTGTAAGTACACCATCATCTGTACCAGTCCACAACTACAACCTGATCCTTGGTTCTCCTTATCTAGTTGTACTTTTGGATATAAAAAAGGGAACTACGTACGTATACATATAGCTCATAATCTCGTGTAAAGACTTATTTATTGAACTTTTGTTTGTCGTTCAACCGTATTTACTTTCGGCGTAATATCTACTGCCCGTCACTGTGACATTACTAGGGTTAGATTTTAAAGAAGTGGCTATTTTTAATAACGTCACACAACTTCTGAGACACTGGATTTAAATGAAACAAAACTAGTATTGTAATCTACACCATCATAGCTTTAATATCATTATAGAGTTTGATATACCATATTATATTATGTTAGTTACCTTCAAGAGGAAGCGACTTCAGCTAGTGAACTTTCGGAATAACTATATTATGTCTTGTTGGTCTATTAATCTGTAGGCACCCATTCGTTCATTTTGGCCATTTAATAATAATAAAAAACACTCTCCTTTTAATTTTACGTTCATTCTTAGATTCTCGTACGTCTTTTTTTAAAAGGCATGAACCGCAAATACATGTTTCAAATACATTCATATTATATTATCATTCCAAAAACTATCGATAGTTGATAAATATTCCGCAATACTACTTGATAGCTGTGAGAAGCATCGATGTCTTGACGATTAAGCAACTTCTGTCTGGATTCCGTTGACGTTTATGAAACTGGACTGTCCTGGAACTGGATGTTCATGGAACTGGACGTTCGTGGACTGGACGTTTATGAAACTGGCAATAGGACGTAAAGAACAGAGTGAACATTATGGCAAAATGATTGAGTCTAAGGAAGCTAGATGCATCTGTAAATTAACTAGTGTCTAAGTATTATGTTAAATTAAAACCACACATATTACTTTCATTATCATTATTATTTGTTCAATAATTTTATCTCGCGTTCATTAACCGGGGTGCGCTATTCACTGGTGCAACAACCCTATCTTCATCGAATTCTTTAGTCATTTAGTAATCGTTGATATTGCAGAAAGAAAAACAACAGAGCGAAGTTTATTTCCATGATCTATCTATACCCACCCAACCACATTAGAGACTTGATTTAGGCGCAGAGCGTCCTGGTATTTCAATCCTGTGATTTCACTCACAGCGCCGGCTTTTATTGTCATCTGCTGTTCCAGTAGTAACCTCTCCTCTGTCTGCAGCCGCTGCAAATTTTGCTCCAGGTGCAAATCGGCAAAGAGCGCCGTTTCATCCAGTTCCATCACGTCCGATGTTGAGTGGTCGCTCATCGAAGGCTTTTTTAGGATCGGCCCTGAAACTGTTTAAAATGGTTCTTGCTTAAAAGAAGAACGTGGACAAGCTCCGAATAGATCGATATAACACCGGCTTCTTTAAACACAAAGAATTGTAGTCGACACTTTGATTTTAATTTATTGAGTACCTATGGGAAGTTTGGCTTTAATTATTTACGCTCGCAACCTTGTTGAATTATTATTGTTTACTATTTCTATTGGTCTACATTACTACTACGTAGACATTCCGACCATCGTGCAAAGTGAATCCTTATTCAGGTGGTGAACTGTTTTAAAAATTATGTACCTACCTACCCTTAATTAAAGATCGGAAAAAATGGTCGTCAAATTCTTGGATATAATTTTATCAACATCGGCATTTATAATATATTAATTAATATAATTAATTATTATAATATAATTAATTAATATAATACATTGGGGAAAATTTGCCAGTGCTTTGAAAGTTACAGTTTTCTTAATGAGTTGGGACTAATTGGGAGACATAGGTCAAAGTTGTTCTTCGACAAAGTAATGAACATGTTAACGACAAAAACAATGACGAACTTCAAACTGAAATGAAAATTTGCGATGGGCTATTTGTACCATCAGTCTGTACCTTGCAAAGGATTTTTTTAACAATTCAAAATTGAATTAAGTAAGAAACTAAATAGTAGACATGAGTTGGCTACATGGAGATTGTAAAAAAGGACGAAGTGGACGAAATCGTCTGTAAGTATGTTTTATTCCCCAGTGTTATTGTGATCCTAAGCAAGTAAACAAGCAACAGTACTTATTAAAATAACGAAATCACACGTGTTACTTTTACTTACTGAGATATGGTTCCCCCATTGTTCCAGGCAAGTAAGGACAGCTAGTGACATGATTAAAGTTTTGTGACTGCATCTCCTCTTGGTCAGTTTCGCGATGGTAAAAGTAGTTGAAATTGGACACGATGACAGGTACGGGCAGTGCAATAGTGAGCACACCGGCGATTGCGCACAGAGAGCCAACGATTTTTCCCCAGACACCGACAGGCCTGTAGAATGGTGTTAAGGTCAACTTGGGTAAATGCGTCCGTGGGGTAAATGCGACAAAATGAAATTACTTAGTAAAGAGACATCTGGTTATAAACCCACGAACGAAGAACAACATCAATCCATTTTTCAAAAGGATCCTTATTTATTAATACAATTTAATTATTTTTTTTCAAAATCTATAAGTAGGTACCTTTTCCGCATTAAACAGATAATAATTTAATTAGTAAATAATTCATTTGTCGAAAGTAGGCTCAATCAACTTCACTTCACTTAATTATATCTGTCGAATGTAGAGTTACAATATCGACTATTTTACTCCTATGTTAAGTAGGTAGGTACTTAATTTCATTTAGTCGCATTGCCCCACGGTCGCATTTACCCAGTGCATTTACCCGAGTTGACCTTATACTTGTACTTAAATAAAAGATCTGAAATGTACGTTGTTCCCGAAATTTGTGCTCATCGTAGTGATTGTCACAGGTGAATATCGTGTATTTCACAAAGCGTGTTCGTGAATAAGCGAATTTGGTCTCACCTAACGGCGTAAACTGCATTGCCGTTTGACCTATTTCGTTTGACCTAGCAACGTTCGACCAAACAACTTTACTAGACTAGATAGCTTAGTGAAATGAAAGTATATAAAAACATTAATGCATAATCCACACAAATAATATTTACATTTTATAATTTCTGTATCAATGACACATAAAAGCAACCCTAAGATAATACAGTTTACCCCGTTTACGTAAGGTGGAAAATTCATAACATAACAGCGTTTTAATGCCAGTCGTAAGTACCTTTGTTATAGTTGGGATTTAATTAAAACGACAACTGCAATGATGGAACAAAAAGGTCTTACGTCATGTCTCCGTATCCTACTGTAGTCATTGTTACGACCGCCCACCAGAACGCGTCAGGTATGGATTTGAAAAAGCTGTTTTCACTTCCAGCTTCCGCGAAGTACACCGCCGATGAAAACAGCACTACACCTTTTGAAAGAACAAACACTCACTTTCAGAACATTATTACTTGTTATGTTGTTATGATGGAAGACCAGGGATAGAACTTTGGTACCTACTAATTTCTGGGTCGCTAAAATAATATCCTCTTAGTTATCGACAATATTAAATTACTCTGGTTTTTCTACAAAACGTATAAATCTTTCGCCGTTTACTAAAGATTTCCGTGGAGGGGAACATTCAAAATTGTATTTTTTACATGTTAGTATGTTAGTTAGTTAGTATGGGTCCAATCTTGCAAGTTAATTTTGACCTACTTACTTCCCGATGTTCAATTGAGCTGAATTTTTAATGTGTAATAGAATAATGGGTATGTGCAAAATAGACATATAATTTATGTCTGTGAACAATTTGCATAAAATTTTTGTCAGATTATTATTGAAGAAGTAATTATGGTTGTATCTTGTAAGATTTTTGAAACCCTACAATAAATTATGGTTTTATTTAGACAAAAATACATCATTCATTAAGGGAAAACATTATTATAGGTAGTTTCAATAGATCGATAAGCGACATTATATTGAGCGACCCAGAAATCACTCGCATCTGCCCCAAAGCATACTTAGTACAGATGCAGTAACGGGAGCATACAAGGGAAGTGTCATCAGATCACTCGCGAAATAATTGGGTTTTGTGCAACAAGAGAGCAAAGTTGACTTTTGCTGCGAGTGCTGATTTTGAATCCCGAGCAAGCGAAGGATTCTAGAATTGAGTCACAAGGGCAGCCAGTCATGCTATGTTAGAAACCTGCTACGCTCGTGATTCAATTCGTCCTTCGCTTGCTCGGGTTTCAAAATCAGCACTCGCAGCAAAAATTAACTTTGCCCTTGCACAATGCAAATAACCTTAATTATTTGATATGTAGGTAATTATTTTGATACACACTACTTGGGAATCGTAGCTTCTTCTTTGTGATACATATTATATAGTGCTTTACATTTACATCTACATCTACGAGGAAAATAAAATCGTTAAAATCTTCAAAGTGAACAAACAATTCTTTGACGAGTCAAAATCTTGGACGAGTTCTAATAGAGATACGAGTTTAAGAATTGTCAATGTGTTGTATATTTCACGACTAACGCGAGTAAATAAAATTAACTTACACAGAATAAATTCATTTCGCAATGCAGTTTACGAGTGAAACAATACAAATTATTTTCCGCATTTTTCAAACATTTTTCCTACAGAAAAAAGCTTTTTACGGAGAAGGGAAAGTTGTTTTTACAAAATTTAGAAATTCAATAAAAAAAAATCATCCCAAATGAGTTGCCGAGCCGAGTATGGGACCATTTTTTGGAAATGTGAATTTCCAAAAAATGGTCCCATACAAAAGTTGTTCAGCACTGATAATGAGTACACACGTTAACAGTACTGAACAACTTTGTAACCGATACTCATTTTACTGAAAACACATCAATCGCAAAAACAAAAAATCGCATAAGCGCATAAACGCAAAATCGCACAATAGCAAAAACGCAAAATCACAAAATTGCACAATCGCAAAATACTAAACGTAAAATAAATAAAATTACTTTAAAAACATCTGGAAAATATTTATTGTATTGTTTATCTCGTTAGTAAATGAAATTATTCTTTTTATATTTATGTAATACATTTTATTTCCTCGCTTTAGAAGTAAAAAGTTTAAGTCATAGTAAAAGAAAGAGAAGTAGGTTATCTTTATAGACACGCGCCGAGCGCAGTTTGGGTGTCACAGTGACACAATTTAATGCAGCTTAAGGGGCGGGGGCGGGCGCCACGCCAGGCGAGGCTGAGTCGTCGCCGCGCACCCACGCTTCGCCGCTACCACTTTTTATTATTTATTTATTAAAACTCAACATAATTGCAAATATCGATATATTTTAGTTTAACTTCAAATAACAAGGCCTTTCGTACTTGTCCAAATAGAAGAAATAAAACCGTGGCAAATTTAAATTTTTTTCAAATAAAAGCGTGATTCCTTCTTTTACTATGCTTAAGTGCAATTCTTCGACTCGTATCTCTTCCATAACATATTTCAAAATGAGAATGTCTGTTTTCTGAGCACGGTGTTTGAAAAGGTCAATTATTAAAGTAGTTATTGCATTAAGTATGAGGTATAAACTATATTAAGTAACCTAACGTAACCGCAAATGTCGTGTTTCTTACATTAAGTATGAAGCACGACATTAGTGTATTATAGTATAGTTGAGGCTACCAACGACCAGAGGGCTGGGCATTACCTCGCTCAGAGGATCAGCCTCACAATCCAGCGGGGTATTGCCGCCAGCCTTCTGGGCACGCTCCCAGCGGTGGGGAGCCTCGAGGGTTTTTTTTATTTATAATTTATTTGTAAGTTTAGTTTTAGTTTTATATAATAAGTTTTTTATAGTTCTTAATTGTATATATCATTAACATTATCAAAGATCGGTCATAGATAATTCAATGACGTCACATTTCTTGAGTTGTCTGTACATGAATGAACATTACCTTTTCCATCAATTTTTAATAGTTACTTTGGCTAAGTTATCATTTTTTTACTTGTTTAATTTTTTTTTATAGTTTCATATTCCTATGCTCCTTGTTAATTTATACCAACCTACTTGTGTACTAATTTTGGATAATAATGATTCATTATTGTCTTGTAGTAAAGTGCAGTCACTTACCGATAAATAAGAAAAATATCAGGAGTCCGAGTTCCCGCATCGATGCTTTCAGGGTTCTTCCTAAGATTTGTAATCCCTTGGAGTGCCTCGATAGCTTGAATATTCGGAACACTCGAACGAGCCGAATGACCCTCAGTATGGCCAGACTCATTGCTTGATTTGTAGATTTGTCTTGGGGAGAGACAGGTGCTCTTGGGAGGTTCAAAGTGTCCTCTTCTTCTGCGACCACGGTAGCAAGAGTAATGAAGTATGGAATAATTGCTATTATGTCTATTATATTCATAACATCTCTAAAAAAATTAAACTTATTTGGACACGCAAGAAATCGTACTATCAACTCGAATGTAAACCAGATTATGCAAAGGGTTTCGATGAGAAAAAAGGGATCGGTTATATCAGGTACTTCGTCCTCTTCAATCTTAGTGCCGTTTGTTGTGGTATTGAACACTTTATAGTGTTTGAATTCAGGGAGAGTTTCTAAACAGAATATAACAATAGACAAAAGGATAACAAAGACCGAGATGATAGCGACTACTCGAGCAGCTTGGGAACTTTCAGGGTATTCGAAAAGGAGCCAAATCTTGCGTTGACGATCGTTATCCGGCAGGGGCTTCTCTTCTTCTTTTATAAATCCCTCGTCTTCGCTGAAATAGATATCAATGTAATAGCACGGAAACATTAACGTGGCATGTTGACATTTGATGTTTCTGTTTCTGGAGACGATGTGTATTTGATTCATAAAGTGTGTGGAGTTCTTTTAATCTTATCTAAGAGTAGAGTTCTGAATTGTGCTATACAGGATGGGACAGAATGACGCACTTTCCCAAAAGATTATATTGTATTATATTCGATATGGGTGGGTACAAACGTTTTTTAATGGATAGAATTTATTAATATTTTTAACTTCATTAAATTAGATTTCATTCAATTTTTAATCGCTATATTTTACAGTGTCATTGACCTCGATCGGCTGGTTACACATTTTAAATTTAATTTCTTAAACTTTGACGAGTTGTTGTCTATGTAACGTTTGTTAATAATATTAACATAGTTCCTTTGGAAACGGAGTAGTACAAAGGCAACACAACACAATCCGACATTTTCAGCAAAGTGGGTCGAGTGTTTTATAAATAATATTATAATTACTGTAGTTTAATAATAAAAAATGTATTTTTATACAATATAAGTACCGGAATTTGTTAGTTGCTTGCTCTCCAAGTTCATAAAATTTGATTTCCTCTGAGAATACATCTAGTGGAACGTTCACGGGGCGCCGCAGTCTTCCGCCACTTTGATAGTAATACAGAATAGCGTCAAACGAAGGCCGGTTTCGGTCGAAAAAGTACTCATTCCTGAAAAATCAGTCTTGTTTTAGTATCAGATAATGAGAACTTAGACTCTACCTATATACCAATGCCATAGTCACGTATTGGCGATAAAACAAATTAAAAAATATATTAATTTAAGCATAAAGATACTAAATAGACGCAATAAACTCACCTCAAGGGGTCAAAGTATCTTATTCTTCTAGAAGGATCCCCAAGGAGAGTTTCTGGAAACTGGTTTAGTGTGCGTAGTTGAGTTTCAAATTTAAGACCACTTACCTGTCAACAATAAACATTTTAGGTGCATTATACAGCATATTATAACTATTATACGAGTAGGTAGTACAAGTCTTAGTAACATTATAGTAATAATTAACTACCTATCTTAGTCGGATTTTAAATTACCAGACTTTTACTGGATTGACATTTTGACTGTGTTTGATGAAATTGTTACGGAGATGACAGAAAACTTGAGATAATATTCAGTGGAACTAACATAATAAGTGGAATGCAGTTTTAATTCTTTTTTTAAAATAAAGGTCCCCTTTGAGTAAAGTATGCTATCTTATATATTTAAGGTATTTCCCTCCACCGACGACTTTTATTTATCGGCTTTTATATATATTTCTATATATTATATGATTATGTATGACTACGACGTACCAGACGACGTTTCAGGATTCCAACCGCGTCTAAGTTGTAAAGCCTTTATAAATTTTTAAAGGTTAAGTTCAACATTTTAAAAACTTCCGTTAGGGGTTAAAAAAAAGTAGACGTTAAAAAAAATATCTCTCCTACCTAGATTTTTGAAGATTTTTCTATCAAATTAGACAATTATCACAAAATGTATGAAATTAGTATAGAACCCTATATTTTCTGAAAGATCTAAATAAAGATGACGAGAGTGTTCGTTGACATCCTCTCCCCAAATGAGATTTGATGACATTTATTTCCCCCTTTTTGAGTTCACGATCACGCGTCGTCCAATAATTACCTATAGTGAACGCCCGCACAAGCGCAAATCACTACTCTACAGTCATTCATGTAGTCAATTGCAGCACTGTAACGACTCATTAATTGCAGTATTTATTCCCTACCGACAAATGATTTATTCATGTGGTACCGATTACAAAAACGAAGCCAGTTATTAGTCATGTTACTTTACTATACTACATTCCCTCGGCTAAAGTCTCGCGCCCACATTCTTATACGATTTTGCTACTACCCACCCCCACCTAAGGATCAAATCAGACACAACGGAAAATTACGCGAAAATTAAGCAGTTCCGCTATTGTAAAATAAACATTGTCGAGTTTCTAATATTCTCCGAGTTCCATTTATCAAAATTTTCCGCATTATTAGGTACCTGTAGGTATATTTACACATTATTATAAAGTATTATTATTATTCTACATTGAGTATTTTCTATACGGTAGTATTTAATTGTGTATATTAAATACTTACATTAATCACAACCCTTTCGCAGAAGTCGTGGTCGTGCTGGATCGGTTCAAAAGTCACCACACATCCATGCGTTGGCCTGCTTTGCTCTTCTTCTGAATTGTTTAATTTTGGCAGCGACCTACAACACAATAACGAATTATAATTTCAAATTAACTTCGTCAGTGCAGTACTATTTTAGGCAAAAAAAAGTTAACGCCCGAAATGGACGCTAACAAAATGTTAGTCTAGTCCATTTCGTAACATAAATAACCCTTTGTTCTGCAGTTGACCTTACCCCATTTTTAGGGATCTGTAAAGTTCATTCTAACACTATTTCTTGTAAAGTACCTACCTATTAACTTAAAACAGCACGATACATTATTATCTTTATTCCACGTAAACAAGTAACCTATACTTAGTGTATAACGAACGTATCTACCAACAAAACACTAAGTGGTATTTTATTTTCATAATTTTTGTTATATTATTATATTGGTTTAAAGACAGCTCATGTTGAATAGGATTTAAAATTTTAAACCAAATAGGTATATGGATAAAATGGTAATTATAAAATATACCTGTATTTTTACTTGTGTTGTGCAGAGTTTCGGACTCGATTTTCATTAATAGATACGAACGTCACAAGTATATCCGTGGTCAGATCGGCTTTGTAATGCCTCGTGCACACGTTCCCGGTGCGTATTTTGTGGCAACACAAAACCACAGGAAATTGTTGCGAAACAAAGGTCCAAAAGGCAACGCTTGAATTGGTGCCGCAACACAAGTGCCGACACAAAAGTTCCAGTGTGCACGAGCCATTAGGTCGATCTGAACACAGACAAAGTGTCCTTGGCTAAAAGCTACGAAAAGTTATAATTAAATAGAGGTCATATAAATTGCATAACCAAGGGCGAAAATTTGCTGTCACATCTAGGTAGACTAGATATCCATAAAGTTTTAACTACCTATACCTATAGTAGGTATAATTTACGTATATAATGTTTTTTAAATTAGCATTAACAAGGTCCCAGGGAATATAGCGGAGGCGTCTTTAGTAATACATAAAAAAACTTTTATTTATCGGGGAATTAGACCCCATACAACTCTTCTGCTTTAAAAGTGGCTTGTCTGTCAGGCATCTCATCATTACATACAACACTAAAATATCAGCATTCATCAAGTCATCATTGATTTTTTAACCTACATTTTATAAAGATACCTACAAGTCAACAGTTTTACAAAGTTTTATTTAACTTAATAAAACAATAGAGAATTGTCTGTTCTGTAATATTTAGTTCTCCTAAGACGGATTTTTAAAATCTTTATCAGATATGAGTGTTAGTCGACCCTCGATATTGTGGCCAAAGCATCGATTACACTATGAACTTTTCAGGAATCCTAATTTCCTCAATTCTGAATTCAGGGTAGTGTAACGTAATGACTGTTAGCTTCCTAGCCCCCACCCAAATCGTAGGAAACAGGATTCCTGAAAACTGTATGTTTAAGTGTTGAATCTAGATGGAGACTTTTTGTTCTATTGGAGTGTCGTTTCTAGGTTTTGCTGTTAGATCCGTGAATTCAACTGTGTTACAGTTTGACGTGACCACATCTTTTTAGCGATACGTACCTTTGGTCCCCACCTGGCTCCTGGGCTCGGGGGCATTCCTGCCTCGGCCTGAGGACAGGCGTCAGCCCCCATTTCTCGATCAACTCTAGACGAGCAATGGTGGCTGCTCAACGTGAGTGTGTCATCGGCTCGGAGTCAGTGCGGCAGTGCAGTGGGGACGCGGCGGATAGCCCGGACAGCCCGCTGCGCCCCCAGGCCGACTCGTGGCGTATGCTGCGACCGCCACCTTACTTGCGACCCTTTCTCATGCTATGTTACGTAACGCGTACGGTTAAGGTGCTACTCCTAACCGCCGGTTAGAACAGCAGAGCCAAGTGCGCGGACAGAGGTGAGGCGGCGTTCACTTAGTTCTCGTCATCTGACACTAGTGCCTCCAGTTAGCTGCGCGCCGCTGCCGCTTGCTGTACGATAGCTACGCTACGAATATTATTGCACTAATTTAATAATTTGATGAAAGCGACCAGGATTTAATTATTTATGTTCTAGTGCGACAGATTTGATGGTTGAGTAACGGATATTGGCTGCAGCGAGTCCTTACTTAATGCGCATTCGGGATGTGTGTGACGCCGTTTTACCGGACACGGCGATTCATGACCCCGGCAGAAACCGCGTGGCGGTCGCACAGCCCGTACGTACGCGTGTGGCGAGCGGGCTCGGCCTCGGGGTACTGCCGGGCGTCTGCGTACCGCGGCCCGCTCCGAGCCGCGCAGGTCCGCACCCGGCCGCAGCCCGCGCGCGTGTCGATACTGCGCGCCGACTACTGCACTGCATCGCGCCAGGCGCAACGCCGCCGCCCGCCCGCCCGCCAATTGGTGACCGTCTGTCTGATCTATAGGAGGCCAACCGCTACACCCAATTGTTATGTTCCCACTTGCTTCTGCAGGCGCTTTTCAAATCTAATAAACTTTGACAAACCGCACTTTTTTCTGGTTTGGCTTGTTTTTTTGTTTCCATCGATGTGATGTCAGATTGAAAAGAAAAATACAAAAAATGACTTTCCTCGCTGGAAATTTTAAAAAATCATGGTTTCCTAAAAACATTTCTGTGTCTGTTTAGGATTCGCCCACATACAGGTCGTAAAAAACTCTATGTAAGATTTGTAACAAAATGATTATGCAAAATACCTGTAGTCACTGCATGGTATACAGAGTACAGGTACAGGCACTTAGATAAGTACACCTATCAGAATTTTGTATTGACTTTTGGCGATTGGCAAAACAAAAAAATTACTTGTGTTTGATAAACTGATTTTTAAAAATAATTACCTATAATATCTATTTATTTTAATTTAATTAGATTTAAATTAGATTAAAAGACGTGATATTGTATATCAGTTGTTTTGGCATAAGGGGTATTAGGTACACAGTAAAATTTTAGCTGTGCCACGCCCTGTCAGACTTCCTGCCTCAATTATTCTACTCACTGTGTAGCGACTTTGCTAGAGCAAATTAAATTTTGTTTTTCTTTTGGGCCCTGTGTAACTATACGGTATTCCTCTCGCAAATATTTGGCCTTGGCCTATATACCTATAGCAAAGAGTGCTACGATCTTTCCATGACCATTTTAAATCTATTATATTTTTGAAAATATATTTCGGGTATCGTTGTTTATTTTTGCCTTGGTCTTCTGCCGGTTTTTGTAGTGTATTTATGGATTTTTTGTGATAAATAGAATACTGAGCCCCAAAAGCCAGGATCTAGCTGTTTACCTACTTGTATTTTTTTTCGTTTATTAAAATTAACTTTATTTACTAGAAATCTAACACGAATAATATATACAGAATATATATAAATATAAGTATATAAATTATATACAAATAAAAATTATAAAACTACTATTTGTATTAATCTCTACGAGTTTAATTCATCAAGAAATCCTGTTTTGAGCCTTCGTTTGGTTTATCTATTTCCGCTCATCTCATAATTTCTATAAGTTACTCCTCGGAAACTGTCTGCGGATCAATTTGCGATACTGTTACATAACTTTGAAAAAGTTCTGTAAGGTAAGGCCGTAAGGTGGTGTTTTCCGCGTCACAACCGATTTCTTGGCGACTTGGCCGCATTCGCATCAATCACAATATTTGCTGTGTAACAAAATACCTGTAGTGGACCGTTACAGACTCATTCAGTATTAGATACTAAACGATGTTTGTCCTACAACTTCCGGAGGTTTTGTTGTATTTTACTACGGGAATCGTTTGTCGAAAGTGATTCATATTTTTGATATTAACTACCTATTATAATAATAAACAGCCCACTCACTAGAACAATGGAAAAGAAGCATCTGGGATTTTCTTGGTCTTGACCTATTACTTACTCTGTGTCTTGACATTATAATATTTGAATACAAGTAAGTAGGTATGTAGTGTTTTTAGGGTTCCGTACCTCAAAAGGAAAAAAAGGAACCCTTATAGTACACTTAGTTGAAGTTTCGTTGTCAGTGTGTCTGTCTGTCTGTTTTTGGAGTAGCTTATTTTCGAAACTTAAGCTCAATGATACCTTTATACAGTTAAATTTGCCTCTCGAACATGTTGCTAGTGTCAAAACATGTGAGTACCTACCTATTTAACCCAAAAAATCTCCTATGTCTATTTTACACACTTCTCGTAGTGTGCCTCTTAAATTTTTGGGTGATAATAATCGTAAAAGTTTAATAAGTGTGCCTACTCGTAGTATTTGGTCACCCTATGTTATTAAAACGTTATCAAAGTGAAGGTTACGTCAAGAAGTGTGACAGGTGGTTTCTAAGAGGTACCTGGTTGTAAAGGTGATTAAATAATTACTGCGATCGCTGATCGACCTAACCTAACGGCGACTTTTATAAAAACTGTAAAACACAAAATTGTACACATGTTTCTTTCTTGTAAATAGGAGTAAAAGATATGCCGGTCGTCGATTACTAAGTTATGAGAAGTAATTTCTCATCATGTCTTTAAATTCTCGTAATTAATTGACTATCCTTATATGGGTTCCATACCCGAAGGGTTCAAATGGAGCTTATTTAAACCAACTCTACATTATTTGCCTGTCAGAAACGTGGAGACTATTAGGTACTTTAACCCAAAACTAAATCAAGTGATAAGTATATTTTTTATTTCAATTTTTAACAGTAGATTTTTGTTTTATTATACGTGTAGGAGGTAGTCTTAGTTCATAAAGTAAAATAAGGCTTTTTCTTTTTTTTCTACGTATTTATTTTCGATTTGATGACCGGAGCTTTATTTATTATGTTTGTTCACCTTTATAACATATTTACACTTTATTTCTCAATCTATGGTACTTAGTCAAACAATAAATGCAAAAGTCTAACTTTTTTAATTTGGATAGTGCGGAACCCTTCACGCGCGAGACCGAAATTCACTTAACCTTTGTTTCGTGATGTGACAATCAGCTATAGAATAATATAACGAAAACCGTAAACCTTTTAAAAACCATCCAGTTTTTTCACGTGATGATCCATCTACAAACTCTGTTAGTTTTTCAAAACTGTTAGTCAGACAATTAAATAAAAACTCTTCTATAAGTATGTAGCCTATATTTATATAGTCCCTGGAACCTGTTATCTTAACAATATCTTTGATGTTCATACTTTTTTTAACTTTTATTGCTTTTTACCAAAAAAAATATTTTTCAAAATAAAATTTTCTTACTAGAAACATTAATAATATAAATCGATCACAAATTACCCAAATACCGCTTCAGTGCTCAACTTAGTGGCACGACAAAACAGTGGCTAAATATACCTAAGCATTGTTTTGTTGTAATTAGTTGTGCGTATTTCGTTTCATTGCAATATGGGTCAATCTGCGTCACTTAAGCATGTTTATAAATGTAAGAAATAAATCGTAACCCTTTGGATTACGGTCGCATTTTAAAAGTAGGTAGGTACTAAACACATTTTAGTTGAATTTGTAGGTACCTAGGTACTCTATGATCGAAGGTAAGTACTTAAGGTCAACTTGGGTAAATGCGGCGATCGTCAATTAATGATCGCAGGGTAAATGCGTCCGTGAGGCAAAATGTGACTGACCGTGGGAAAATGAAATTACTTAGTGAAGAGACAATTAATACTCGAAAATCCTAGTCCTGGTATTTATAAAAATCCTCTAAAAATTGGATTATTGTATTTTCTTCGTGATTTGTATCTATAGATGTCTCTTCACAGAGCACTTTCATTTTGTCGCATCGGCCCATCGATATAACTAAAACAAGTGGTAGATAGGTGACGTTCATACATTACGTACTCAAGTAATGTATCTGATTTAAAAACTAATGATACCCAACAAGGGGAAATAGAATGACGCAAACACGTAGCGCGAGCAAGACGAAGTATTTAAGTCAATTAGGACAATGTGGTTAATGTGGCTGTAGTAACCCATCTACCGCTTGTTTACTTATATCGAAGCCCCACGGACGCTTACCCACGTTGACGTTATAAGTAGATAGAGGAAAAAAGAACTCACGCTTCTGTGTTGTCATCCCTCGATTCAGAGCGTTCGGTGTTGGCTAGGCCGCGTCGGTGCCTTGTACGTTGATCGTCGCCTAGCCCGTAAAGGCCGGCGACTGCCGCCATGTCGGTTTACTTGTGTCGTCACAAGCCCATGTGAACAGCGTCGGAGCACTTACATAGCCATGACGACGAAGTGTCCGGCGGATCAGCAATCACTGAGATCCCTCCGGAAACCCTGACCACTGAAGAAACGCGTCTTCAATTCCAGATAGTTATGGCGGCGGCGTTTTAACTTTACTACCAGCATTTTTACAGTTTTCTTCTACTTATTTACATTTACAACACTGAACTCAACTCACACATAACATTATTAGTCATTCAGTGAGTATGGATTGATTTTATTTGTCATATAATGCACAATGATGATGGCGTGTAACAATTAACTAATTTCATCTATAAATTAAAGTCCAAAGAACCGTTAGTTGAGGCCGGGTTGATAAAATAGGCAGGTGACATCAGAAACTATGGATCCTCGGTTTGGTTCGCTTGCTTTTCATCGCGGCTCAGGGGACCATGTCCCTCCACCCTCCCCCTCTGCCGGCCTCCAAAACCCTAATTTCTGAAGAAATCTATCTCACTTAACAACATTAATTTATAGTCTAGTAAAAATAATGTAATAGTAATCGTTCGATGAAATCGCATACCTACTTAGGCACCTACATTCTTCAAAAATACTATCTGTGTAGTAGATAATGTTAGGTTTGTATATAAAAGTTGTTTTCCTACTTTTTTGTGAGCTTGTTACTGTATTATCAGCGATTTTAGAATGAAAACTTTAAAATTCGGAACTCTAGAGTAGGATACTATGCGTGATCCTACACGCACTTGGCCGGATTTTTAGATTTTTGTATGTTGTCATAGTAGGTATATTTTCTTTTACTATGCTTAAGTTCTACTACTACTTGGTAAATAATATGAATCAAAAAATTTAGCCATTCAAAAAATGTTGCCACTCCCAGGAAGCACGCGCGCGATCAAAGAGATTTGAAACTTCTTGGTAATGACGAAATGCAAAAAGTTAACGTAAGCGTCGGAATACCATCTTCAGACCACTTGATGGTATTTAGAGATTCGTCAAAATCTCTATAATCATGAGCGAAGTCGCGCCACTAAGCAATTATTGGCAATTCAATAATCCTCCTGCCGCTGCCGGCGTCCTTCTCGAAATTGAATTTACCTAATTTCATTTTGAATGGTGTAGATTCGGAAGGTGCTGCGTTTAACAAAATTTTAGTCTCTTGTGCTCTTTTATTTAGTTTAAAAATAAGAAAAAAATCGCGTGAATTTTATCAAAATAGTTTAACCCTGTCAGACATAAGAAAACGTATTGGGTTTTTCTACGAAGTAGTAATTGGGTAAAAATTAGTGGCTAAAATGAACCACAGAAAATTCTTGGAAAAAAGTAATAGAATTATGCATTATTAGTTTACTTACTACTCATTTATACTTGACAATAAAATCACTTTTCATTCACTTCGCTTTTACACAGAAGGTAGTCATTATCCTGCTATTATTATCATTTTTACAGCCAGAAAAATGATGACTTTGAATAATATCCACAACTAAACGCTTCAATTGATGATTGAGTTTCTAGTCAAAATTATGTAATTTAGCGTAAAAATGAAACAAATGACTATAAAAACATGTAAAAACAAGCGGCACTTAACAAAGGATATCGAGTCAATTGACAGATGCCAACCGGACTTCACGCCGTCAACCACAGCTAGATCAGAGTGCAAAAAAATCTCGGCATTTTCATATACGAAATTGCATTACATATACGAAAAGGCTCGCTGCACGACTACCCTCATCTACACAACCTCTATAGTTGAAATAAAATTTGCATTCGTACGGTCGATCGCAAGTCAGTGGAAATAAGCAGTATAGTGAACTGGTCTCTCTCATAGTATTGAAACGGCAACCTCAGCTCAAGGTCAGAGTGCTTCTACTGTGTTATATAAATGTCGTAGGATATTGGAAAAATTGGATCTTTGCGAAAATCCTAGGACAATTGCAAAAAGCCGGTTAATTGGAATGTACGAATGAGTTTCCATATCATCCAAGATATTTTTAGGATCTTTGAAGAAATCCGGCTGATTTTAAGTAAATCGCAAATTACCGTTGGATAAATGCGTTGATTGGCTAACATTATGTTAGGTTAGATGTTCTGACCGACCAGGATGAAGATCGACTATTTGATTAGCCAATCAGCGTTCAAGTTTCTAATCGTCCAAATCAAACTGGGATTTTGTCAATGATTCTGATAATATAATAGCTAGGGTGATTACAAAAATCTGTCTTAGATAGTATTTTCGCAATAATCCAGTTTTTCCGACTACCCTGCGACATGCATGCAGTGTATTTCTACTAAAAACGGAAACAACGAGCGAATGTAACTGACGTGCAATCAAGCCGCCCTCGATGTTACTCGGGGTTCATGGAAATTCCGACTCAGGACAGTGTTGATTTTGTTTGAGGCATTTAATTTGACTAAAAGGAATTTGGAGGTGGGGTGAATGCTGGCTGGAAGATCGATAATAATTATACTTCGATGAAATGAAATGATGACCACGTAGGTTGGATGGACGATGTAAGTATTGAACTATTTTTATGTAGTAGGTATTGAACTATTTTTATGTAGTAGGTATTGAACTATTTTTATGCAGTATTGAGCGATTTGAACGAAGTGCGTTTTGGACCACGGCTAAATAAATAATGACATACATTATTGGAGCATTTCTCAAAAAAATTACTATAGGTACCACTTTTTACGTCCGTATACTCGTATCCTTCTTTTGTGCTTTTCACAGAACATAATAACACGTTTCTGTGTTTCTATTCTAGCTATGAATTTGTATAAAAATATTTTATGCGAAAAAGTAGGTAAAGATAATTAATTTCTTTTTTGTTACGATAGTAAACTTCGTACAGTAACAAAAAAGGAAATAAATTTTCACACTATTTTTTGGGAAAATGTTTTCGACCACAATTGTTCGTAAAATGTCTCTTATTGCACCGCTTTTAGGTTAATAGAGCAGCTTCATTATAAAACACGCGTGCGTTTTCATTACATTATTACTTTACCGATTTTTTTACTTCTCAGCAGAGTTTTTACCTCTACCAGTACCAACATTTTTGTGAATAAAATAATGTGTTAATTTAAATCATAGACCAATGTGATTATATTTTTGAAATAATACAGCATTTATTCATACAATACGGAATAGATACTATTTAAGTTGGAATAAACAAGTTACATTATTATTCGACATGCGGTAGCGCCTGTGATTTAAATACCTAGATAAATATTTTTTTCATTTCCTGGAATTATTTATTTTTGTCATCAAATTAACGACGGCGGGTACAATTTGACAACATGTTAATGGTACCAGATAGCACCATTAAGTTTTGTAATAAATAAAATTATTATTTAATTTTATTATATTTACAATGTTTTGCTGTTTAGCTTCGCACCTCCACCTCTATTTCAACAACCCATATTTATTCTGTGCTAATAGGAGTAACATTGTGGAATTTATGTAGCCGAAAAGTGCGCTACGTCAGGACTGTATCCCGCGGGAAAAGGTCATGTTTGTGAATAATTTTCTGGGGATTAGGTTGAATCGTCGGGCCGTGAAAGCGTAACACACAACCAGATAAGGTAGAGAGGCAAAGCTGAAGAATATAAATTACAGTAGTACTAAAAGGTACCTATATCCTTTCAGTACTACTGAAATTTATATTCTTCAGCTGACCGCCAAGTGGTCTTTCTTCATAGGTAATCTTTGGAAGCAGCATTGTCTACTAACTCTCAAAATGCATGTTGTCGCTTTCTAAATTGGTGGAATGAGTATCTATGACGTCACAAAGGTGGCCATACAAAGAAAATTTATTTATTTATTTATTTTAACACTAGCAGTTGCCCGCGGCTTTGCCCGCGTGGTATAAGTTTTTCCTGCGGGAACAGTTTACCGCGGTAAAAAGTAGCCGCAACCGTGTGTTATATATTACACGAACCATTCAATAATTCAGAGCTTCAATTAATACCAAGTTGTTAAAATTAAATAAGTTATATTTTTTAAATAGAAAACATTGTTGTAGCAGAAAAAACTAGAACTTGTGTTATAATTTTAATTTAGAATGTTGTATCTTCTTTTAATAGTAGGTACAAAGATACAAGTGAGCTAAGTTGGTCATTACATACGAGGCTGGAATGTAGGTACATACGAGGCTTGCCGAGTATGTAATGAAGCCGAGTAGTGTATGATCAACGCTCACGCGTATCATACGACTGTTTTCAACACACTTTAATTGCGAGCAATATAAATAAAATGTCATAAACTTATTTTCCTATGATTTTGGTGGTAATACAGATCACTTACATTTTGTGCCTTAGCACAGAATACAGAATGCCTTAGTAATATTTTCTGGTGGCGTCAAATCGTATACAAAATTATATTATGGCTTTTCTTAATCACTTGAATGAACTATTTCACTCTGAAGTCGATATTTTTAAAAATAATCACAAAACACAAAAAAGTTCACACAAAATATTATTTGTGAAATATGGCGCGCGGCTTTTTTTTTTTGTTGTTGTTGATTTGTCCTCTATTGACGACGGGCAAGGGAAGCTTTGTCCATACAGCCCTGTCTAATTTCAAGTATTATTTTTTATATTTATTTAAACCGGCGATTACAGCACGGCTTCCACAAAAAAAAAGCACGACTAGAGTTATTCGGCGATTTTCAATAAAACCGCAGCACGGCCTCTACGAGGGCACAACTAGTGCCATTCGGTGATCCACACTGCAGTTCACGCCCGCATTAAACTGATAGTAGGTTTAATGAAGATTTTACAAGGGACATTTTGGAATGATCTGGTAGAGTCGTTACACGCTTTTATTTAACTATCCCGCACAATATACACTTTAACAGGCACTTTTTGCATATAAAACTATCACAAATAAACACAAAAATCTACAATATATATTTTTTTGGAAAACTAAATAAAACAACCGCCTCCAACAAAATCCCGCCAAAAAGCCCGCGGATTTTCTTTAACCGCGGAGGTAGAAGGAGAGGCGATGGTACGACGAAGTCAAACAGCCCAACAGCATAAAAATAATAAACTGTTAAATTAATTGTATTTATTATACTAATTATGTTAATTTGTTGACAAAAATAAATAATATGATGAAATTAAATGTTTACATACCATATTATTTAAATTAACCCAATTTATTCATTACAAAAATGTTCGTGCTGGTAAACATAAAAACTCTTTGCTGAGAATGAAAAAAATTCTGGAAAAAGAAACACAAGTGCGGTAATAATAATGAAAAAAGCTCCCGTGTTTAATAAGCTGCTATAAGACCCTAAAAGCGGTGCATTAAGCAAGAGCAAGTGTGTTGAAAATAAATTTAGGGACTATCTACAGAACTTGGCACCCATTTAGATATCAATTCTTTTGTCGGTGAAGTCGACAACCACGGATGTTTTTAACATAGAACTCGGCTCGCATTTTCACATCTATCTTTTGATGGATCTATATTTTTATGGCCTTCGTATACCTCAAATGCACTAAATCCGTAACCTATCCACTTTGAAACAAAAACCTTAATTTTTAAAAATGTAGTTTGCGGTATTTTAGATCCTGTAGTAATTTTCGTTTTGTAAAAAAGTAGTTTTTTCCTGTTCTTTCGTGAGTTTTTTACTAGATAAAGATACAAGTCAAAATAATTTAAGAACAATAAGTCCTTTATAGGTATGTAGGTACATGCTACCATCACTTTACAACAAAAATAATGAATGATTTCCTATTTGGTACAATTTTTTAAAATGTTTTTATTTTGAATTTTTTAGTCCATTAAAAAAATCTATGAAAAGTGTAACACAACATGAAGGTAGAAAGAAGGAAGTCACAAAAAAACGGAAGAACATTTTCTGATGCCATCTTTTAGTATGTACGACAGCAAACCCCCAAATAGTAAAATAATACTAAGTAACTACCTACTAAAAAGTTGTGTATTTCATTTTCATTATTGTCAGTATTTCAAGATTAATTTCGTTCTCTGAACATTTTACTGAAGTGCACTCTCCCCTTATCCGCTTGCTTGATGTCATACAGTGACAAATAAATAATACAACGCCCGAAAGTCTAAAATACTAGTGAACAGTGAATACTAACCTTTGACAATAATAATAGGTACTTAATCTGGTGGTTGTACTCTGTACAAGTATTCATATCAGACTGAAAGCTAGTGCTAGACACCTGCAACGAAAATATCGATCACATATCGTAAATTATTAATTGAACGATCAATGCCAGATGTAATGGATGACGGGTAGTGAAATGAAAAGCTAATTTTTTTTTTCAAATGCAATTTACATGCATAATTTGATTGTAATACCTTGACCTACTACATAATATATTTTTAACCTACATTGGAGTTTGACCTAAATACATAAATTATATATATATATAATATAATATAATTATATAATAATATTATATATATATATATAATGTATTAAGGTCAAACTCAAAATTGCATTTGAAAAAAAAGTTTTTTTGCTTTTCAATTCACTACACGTCATCCATTACATCTGGCTGGCATTGACACACATTAAAACACTTAAAAATATATATTTTTAAACTACATTGGAGTTTGACCTAAATACATAATAGTTGGTATATATATTATATAATTTATGTATTTAGGTCAAACTCCAATGTAGATTAAAAAATATATTTTAAGTGTGTTTTAATGTGTGTCAATGCCAGAAATAGATGTAATGGATGACGTGTAGTGAATTAAAAAGCAAAAACACTTTTCAAATGCAACTTACATGCATAATTTGATTTAAACTTCAATGTAGTTTAAAAATATATATTTATAAGTGTGTTTTACCCTTCATAATGTGTAAAAAAAATGTCAATGTTGGAAAAAATAAAACAGTAGGATTTGTTCAATTCACAAAGAACAAACACAAACTTATCCGTTCCAAAAAAGATTTAATTTTAAATATTACCAATTGTAATAATTTTACTTAAAAGTTTTAATATAAATAAACACTAATTTACTACGTTTTTAAGCTATTTTTCTTTCACTCCACAATTTCCTCGCTGTAGTGAGGTGAAAATTTGTGTGTTGCGATCGGCAGTAAAGTGATTTTGCATCTCGTACCTTTGAAATCCTCGCTACGCTTAGGATTCTATCTTCGAACCACTCGCTTTGCTCGTGGTTCAATCTTAGAACCCTTCGCTTGCTCAGTTTTCAATACTAGTACTCGCACAATAATAACCAACTTTGCAGTCTTGCTTAACACGTAACTATTTATACTTATAATAAAGGAGTAGAAATCGTGTGTCTGTACTTTGAACAAATTTATAAAAAAATGAGTGTGGGCGATAAAAAAAGAGTAACAGAACACAAAAAAGGTTTTTTTAATTTTTTTGTCTTTCTGTCTGTCTGTATGTAATCGCTAATCTCCGAAACCACTCCGAAATCCGAAATCACAGGTAGATTAAGCACAGCCTGGAGCAACTTGTAGGCTTTGTTTCATTGAAATCGGATGACAGCGAAAAAAGTTATCGTCATTTACAGATAAATCGTTTAAAGTAACAAGACGATGTCATAGACATAGGAGATACTTATACAGTGTTTTTTTTAACTGGGATAGTATAAGCCAATCCGAAACCATAGGAGATGCAGAGACAGTGTCTTATGACATAGAAATTTTTTGGTCAAGCGTGTGTTGTCCATAAAAATGAGATATTTTGCACAAAATTTTTTTTAATTCGGTTCGACTCAGTTTCATGTAAGGATCACTTCATTATATCGGAGGAAAAAAATCTGAGCAGCAGAAGTTAGTCAAATTCAATAAAATGTTTTCTCATACAACGCCAGTGTAAAATAATTTTGATGATTTTTTAAAAATGCGTATCGACTTAGTTTCATGTTAGAATCATTTTACTGTATCGGAAGAAAAAAATCCAAGCAGCAGAGTTAGTCAAATTTAATAAAATGTTTTCTTTTATAACAGACCGTGCAAAGTACTTACTACCTATTCATGCATGCCACCTGAACTTCAGCTGCTCTGATTACTATGTCAAAATTGTTATCACGAAAAAATACCTAAGGGTTCCTAAGACAGTTTCCCTGTATCTTCTATGGTTTTGGTTTTGCCCATACTGTATCAGTTAAAAAAAAACACATAGTTTAATAAAAATTGATATGAGGAGTGAAAACAACAAAAAAAAATTTTTTTTCTGTCTTCACCAAATTGGATACGGTGTTCATAGTTTCTTCTTGAAGGTATGGTGGTATACATTAAAATATGGTGAATAATATATACTTAGAATGATCCATTTTATCATTGGAAAATTATAACAAGACGGTGTCTGTACATAGCAGAGATAGGTACCTGCTTCCGAAATCCACGCGGACGAAGTCGCGGGCAACAGCTAGTTGTAAATATAACAATGCAACCCTGGGCTCCTAACATAGGAAGTCCCACGTGTCAGGAGCCAGAACAAGGAAACACAAAATAAACCATGCAATTTTGGCGGCTGTATTTTTTTTCTATACTAGACCGACCGATAGTTCTCCAAGGCTCGTGAGGCGTTCGGTTCGTTCGTTCGCTCGCTATGTCAATATTCGTATTTATTCATTGTTTTGTTAGTTTGTTTGCTTACCATTTACTGTATTCGCTTTTCGCTTCGTAGAGTTTTCCGACAAAACCCATTCAATCATCAACAGCCTATGCTTTTCGATAAATGAATTTATTATTACCTATTATAACATGTCCCCACTGCTTGGGCTCAGGCCTAACCTCTCAACGAGGGTCTCCGTCCGAGGGTGTAATTAAACTCTTTCAATGATTCGAAAAAAACATTGATTACTGGTTTTTCCCGCGGCTTCGTCCGCGTATAAGTTTTTCCCATGGGAACAACTTTTCCCGAGGTATCTAATACTAAACACATTGTGAAACAGCACCATCTTGTAGTTTAATGAAGTTTAATCTATGTATTTTCTATATTCAGCGCCATCTGTAGCAATCTGCTCTAACTGTTTGTTTAGTAAGTTTACATGAAATCAGTATCCATAATGGTTTCACCCGTATTTATTGGCCAATTTACACAATATCTATGAATTATAGCCTAAGTGTTATTCTTATTTTATTCTTATTAATATAAAGCTAAAAGGGTCGTGACGTCATCAAAAATTAGACCCGAATTGTTCTCAAAGATGGAGTTTTGATGGAAAATTGAAAAAAAAATTATAGAGATTTTTATGTAGGATATGGGAAAAATCTGATAATGGACATTTTTGAGGAGTTGAAAAACCTGATCAACGGCTTGCCTAAACGGTTAACCCTACAGAATGAAGAAATTTTTATTTGACCTCGCATTATGTGCCGAATCTTGGTAAAAAAATTTTTGACCTAGAACGCTCAAACTCGGATCCGTGGTGTATTGGGGTCCCCTAAAGACAATAGGGGTGGCGCCGTTTCCTTTTATTCATTAATTTTGCAGATTTGCCCGAAAATCTCATTTTCACAAAAAAGTGGAAAAAAGTCAAAGTTGTAAGTTGTAGTGGGCCGATTGAGCTCAAATTTGGTATGTAGGGGAAAGAAAGAAAGAAATAGTTTATTTGCTAGAACATAGTCAAAATAAGATATAAACAAAATATATATAGCACTATTATATGTTCAGCCGTTGACTGCATGCAAATTTTTGGGGATCCTCTGAATTTATTTTGGTTAAAGCGAGCGTACTCCACAAACCGCAAGCGCCCAGCGAGCGCAGCGAGCGTGGCTCTAGCGCGGAACCGAGCGAGCGTAGCGAAGTGAGCGAAATGAGCGTACTTTTTTCTTCTTAGATTTTCAATTTCCAGTACAGCCAAAGGCCTTTGTAATGTGTATTCACGGGCTTGACAACAAGATTCCGGTTCCAGTGAAAAACCAAATTTCAATTATTAATTCCTGTCACAAAAAAATGGCAACACAGCCGGACCTCCGCGGTCCACTTGCGGGCCGCAGCTTCTGCCCGGACCACTAGTTCTGATGACGTATATAGGTAAAATTTGATACTTAGTTTTTGCTTGAAAAGACAAACATCCCAACATCCATCCTCACAAACATCCTTACAAACTTTCGCCATTGTAATATTAGTAGGAAGTGTAGTTTACTTATTAGAAACCTTACCTATTAGAAAGAAAATCTGGTATGATAAAAAAACTGACTATCTAGTCATTTGAATAAGTGTTTTTTTATGTTAAAGTGTACATCCGTACTCAATGTGCGAGTTGCATAATTTTTATTTTTTATTTTTTCCATAATTGCCGAGCATTTTTTATAGATGTTACAATTTTTATCCCAATTTGTTCAGTACGTTTAAGTCATCTGGCATACAGTAGAACCATACACAGACGAATGGACGAACGGACGGACGGACGGAATGACGGACGGACGGACTGACGGACGGACGGACTGACGGACAGATGGACAGACGGACAGACAGATGGACAGACAGACGGACATAGGAATTCCGTTTTAAAGTAAAAATCAATTTTATTTGGTTATGAAACAATCTATGTACTTAGGTAGTTACTTATTTCATCAATTAACATTAATGACTCGTTAAACTTTAATTAATCATTCTAGTGATTTAATTAAATACTCTATAGGTACCTCATTTTGTTTTCTCAGAGCAATACTTAACCCTAAAGAGAGTCGATGAAATGAATCTTCGTCATCGACGAAACAATATTCGATTTCGAAATCAAGTAGCGACGCCAGAGAAGGAGCTATGAATTCATAAAAAACCGAATGTGGTCTTCCTCAAAACATCCTTTCAAACTTCCTATAATGCACAATGTCATAAAGTGAAAACTAAACAATACTTACAAAGCGCGAACTTTTAAAATGTACAAGTGAAAACTAAACTTTGACGAGTAAGTATATAATACTGAACTGGTGGCTGTACTGTACACGTCTTCATACCAGGAGTGAATAAAATTATAGTGCTAAAACATCTGCAACGAAAGTATCGATCGATGATAATTAAACTTCTTGTAAACGGCTATTGTAAATTAATAATCAAACTATCAATGCCAAAGTATGTAATCGATGAAGGGAGAAAGGAAAAGGAAAAAAGAACTTATTTGCAAAAGCAACTTATACAATTACTTTTAATTAATAATGTACGCTTAATATTAATATTATTATTACTTTACTTGCCTTCTTAGGATAAGCATAAATATGTTTTCATGTAAATGAATTGTTAAATTCGTAATGAAAATAAATATCTTACCACCCAAACATATACAATTTGATTGATTGTAGATACCTACATATTTTTATGTGTGTTTTCAACAGAACACCAGAAAAAGCTCGCTAGTGTTGTCCTATTCGGCTATTCATAGAATTTTAATAACAGTTTCCACAAATAAAAAGGCAAACAATAATGATAGGATAGGATTATCAATTATTTCCTGTCAATCGATACATGCTTTCTCATTCATTTCATGCTTAGATTATAGACTAAAAGCTTACTAAAAGCATTCATTACTATCATAACGTGACGTAGTGGTTCGCCATTCATATCCGACTAAATTAAAATGTCACCGACCTATATTAGAAACATGGAGGCTTTGCAATATGGTAGTATTAAAAGGTGACCAAGGAGACCAATTACTAACATTTATAGTTTGATTTTTAAAGAAAATGGAGACCTTTAATGAGCTCTTCTACACATTTGTAAATTGTAAGAAAAAGATAATGGGTTATAAACAAAAATAAATAAAATAATAATAAATTAATTAAATATAATAATTGTTAACATAGACAAATATTATCTATGACTACTTCTATGCCTTAGTCGTTCTGAGTTTTAATATAATAACCAATAACATTCCGACTTAGATTGTATCTACTTATTTGTTTATGCATTCCGAGCAGTGCCGTGAGAAAATACAACTGCAGGATAGTTGAAGAGTGAAAATTCCAAAGGGTGTAAGCGCCATTGCCGTTCAATTTCCACTCTTCAGTTGAGTTTTCAATAAGTGAGACAGACTGCTTCAAATAACTCTATTACCAGCCAGAACTTTTTCAAATACTACTTTCTCATAATAACGCATTATGCCATTTAAAACTGGCCAGCTATCGATATGGAAACGAGCTATGATAAGACTATATTTCTATAAGGTACTATACTAGGGTCTCCGCACATGCCCTTTAGGACTTCACATGCAGTCAGAGACGAAGGTCATGACTCAGGAATACTCGGGTTTGGGGTGCTGCTACTCAACAGCTATAGTTTTAGACCTGCTAAAGGTAATAGAGCGGCATTGCTATAATGTTACTAAGAACTTTGCAGTTGTGTACTTATTCGAAATAATAAGGTCATACTTTTGGAATAGAGATATATTTTGTGACGAGTACTTACTGTTATAGAAGTTAAGACAAAGTAATTGCTGGCTTCAGTTCAACTTATTTGATTAGGCCACAAAAGACCTCAAATCATATTATACAGTGGCAAAGAATACGATTGTATGAACTAATTTTTAGGTTGTCGACAGGTAAGGTAAGGTAACTACTGTGTTTTAGGTTAAGTAATAGGCATTCGAGGTTAACTGTACTTCGTGAAACGAAAGCCTTGTCTGTCAAGCTAAACCTAACCTTATCAAAAATTTGAACACTTCGAGCAAACGCATTTTGATTCCTTCCCTTGAGCCATTTGATACCACAGGAAAGCACTAGCGTTGGAGCTGTAATTTTAGTGGGGGGGAGTGGGACGGTGCGGCACGTCCGCGCTCGCATCGGACGGCGCGGAGGCGATGACGGAGCAACGAGCCGTCGGCTGTTCGCGGCGGTGCCTCCGCGCTACTGCGGCACTGACCGAAAGGCTTAGCGCCGCCGACGACGCATCCCCCGGCAACTACCGCCCGCCCTGCGCGCCCCTACCCCGCCCGCCGCACGGCACTCCACCACTACCCCCCCGCCCGCCCGCCGCACGCACGCCGCATTTCCGCCTTCCGCCGTTGCACAGTGTATATGTTACTGTAAAAGACCGAACTACGGGAAATCCTACGGTTTACCGGTGAAACCTTAGATTTACCTGGTGGTAAAGGTCGGAATTGATCGTTGATTTTTGAATTTTACCACGGTCATGATCAACACAACCTAACCTTTTTTTTCGTGGGGAAATTCGTTATACATGCTCGACCCACGAGGGAGGGGGTCTATCTATATGGGACTTGCACCGACTCTCCCCCCCCCCTGGGTGCGTGCAGCAGCACGAGGCCACCTTGTGCTGTCGTCCTCTTCAGGGACGCTTGGATGGAAGCTCCCGCACTATGCACCCGCGTCCATTTTAGTCGCCTTTAACGTCAGGCAGGGGATACCGTGTCTGTATTCGTAGCCCCAGACACAGGACGAAACCTAACCTCATCTAACACAAACCTAACAGATTATAAAAGACCATGTCGGACTTTTGTAAATCTTAGGTTTTAGAGGAAAATCCTAGGATTTACCGTACTTCGCGTTTTAACAGTAACGTAATACATAAACAATCATAATTGACTTTCTAAAGTAATTAATTTTAATACACAAAGTAACATAAACAATGTACATACTTACAGGTTATAAAACATAATATTATAATGGAAACGTTCTCTCGATATTCCAATAATAAGTACCTACTTACTTAACTGGCATGTTGTTGTACAGGATGTAAGAAAACAAGCCAAGTGCGTTGCAGTATAAGTGGAAAACTTTTTGAATAGCTTTTAGGATACCGTAATCTGCGACAAGGAACCTTATACCTTTATCGTCCAGTTGGTCCAACTGTCAGTTCGTCCCAGTTTGTCATAGCGCCATAAATTACTAGTGGTTCTGTGAGAACAGTAGACCTCGCAAGCCCATACAACCATGCACTAACTTAGCGCTTTAAAGTTTAATAAGTATTTCGCAAACGGATCCCTAAATCGAAAAATAGTTTTCACACACCCGCAATATTTTTGAAAGACCTACTAGGATAGGTCTACCCCACACCATGGGATTCACGAGGAAAAAAAATCATTCCGACATTACATGTATGGTATGTACGTAGATACTCTAATAAAAAAGTATTTCAAGATTTTATTTTACCCACTTTGTCGGCGTGATTAATATACCTATACCCATGCCAAATTTTTGTAAAAATCGGCTGAAAAATGCGAAGTGTAGAGAATTACAGACAGACAGAAAGACGGACAAAAGCATTTTTGGCCAATCCCAAAACTGATAGACGCTTCGCTCGCTCAGTCAATAAATGCATCAATTATTGTATCATACTTTCTATGTAGATCTCAATTGTAAAAATATAAAACTTAAAAAAAAACAAAAATCTTCTAAATCTTCTTTTTAAAAGTTCCTTCCCATATTATGTAAATGTGGAATAAATTATATTTTTACGCACCCCCTATATAGGCGATCGATAAAATTACAAACTGTAAAATACGCAACTCTACTGCAGGCAGTAGACCAGGGTCCTATACGCACTTTTCGGCCTTTTACTTTCTCGACCCCAGTACCGCGTAGGTACCCAGTACTGAGAGGAAGTATTGTAAAAATGTGTCTGTATCGATAACACATACCAAAAAACCACATTATCTCAATTCCGTCCAGGAAAAGTCCAGATTGCATGGCACCCCTACAACTAAAATTGAAACTTGCGATTTCACAAATGTTTGGAGCTATTGAATTTTATTGTCATGTTTATAGAATAAGTAGGTATTATGGTCCTACAAAATGACTAATAAATAAAAATTTCAATAGATAATTTCGTCTGAATTCTACCCAGGACTGTCTATAAAAATTACAGTTGGGTAGAAACGACTACCATAGGGAAGCTAAACAAAAATGCAGTCATTAATGAACTAAGGCATAGAAACGTGGACACGGCGGTGAGCCTGGTCCACGAGTTTGAAGGATATGATCTGCAATCAAGAGATCCGACGAAAAACAAGGTCTCCAACATAAATGCAAGGGTTTGTGGCAGTGGAAAAGCCACATCAGTTGCTGGGGCTGCGAATTCAATCGACCTATACACGCAGCGGGGGTTCCCCGCCGCCAAGTGGAACTAAAGATGGCGGATGGGGGCGAAGGGTGGAGGGCCGGGTACGGTGGTGTTCACTGCGGAAGGCTACGTCCAGAAGATGATTATGAAATTTGTAATAATATCATAATTATCCACCAGTTTGGGTCACCTTTTATTTATTCAAAATCGTTTTCCCATACAGCTCTCGATAAATTAATCTTGAATGAATATAGCATATTACTGAATACACAGAATGAATGTCGGTCATACGAGTAATATTTTCTGAAACAAATTCAACTCACTTCACTCTTGTGACGCAGTGAGCTGCCCAAAATACTTTTAAGCTCACATCTATTTTTAACACGCTTGCTCGAATCACGACGTGCCGGTCAGTTGATTAAAGGTTTTGTACAGTTCGCAGATAGTTTTTTATTTAAAGTGAATCAAATACATGCTTTTGACATCGCGTTGGGTAAAAATTTTAAATTTAAATAAGTTGAAGTGAAATAGTGGTCCTAATAATATTAGAACAGCCTTTTAAATTTTTACAAAATATTTACATACACATTCTACTGCAAACACATCATCGTTTTAGTTACGAATCGGCACAAGGTAGGAGATTATGTTATATTTTTAGTTTTTGGTAAAAAAATAATCGTTTTCTTAGTCATTCTCAATTTATACATTGGATTTTGTTATACTTACTATTTAGGTTTCAAATTAGTTCGTTAATTGATATTAGTTGTGTGTACATGTGATCATTTGAAATTTCCATTGTTGCCAGATAAATGAATTAGTTATCACATTTGGTGGAAAACATGTCTAGTGACTTCACGAGGCCTCGTTCAAATTCCTCAGTCGACAGAAATGTTCAAAAAGTTTTGAACCTTGATTCTTCTCCTGGAAGTAGTCGCAAAATCTCAGACGACGGAGAAAGTGAGAAAGTACATATACCAAACTTTTCGGAAGAAGTTTTGTCCGATTTTGAAGATGAAACCATCAAACCAGCTGTCAAAAGTGCTGGCAACATTGAAGAAAGTCAATCGAGTTCCCATTTAACGAAGCCTGTTGTGCTAAAAAGTATATTAAAGCGTCGTATACCAAATCAGCAGCGTCATAATGTTACAGAAATCCAACGAAATACAAAATGTTGTCATCCTTTAGTAAACAAAATAAGACATATAGCTGACAAAACATTTCAAAAACTGGAAAGAAATGAAACTGAAAAGATATCTTTGCCAAATGATCAGAAAAGTGGTATCTTTCAGGAGATTAAGCAATTGAAGTGTTCTCCAGGGGCCTCACGAAGACAAAAGTTTGGGACAATTAAGTTAGGGGATTCCGATGAAATGAGTAAATTGTCGTGTCCGGAAGTAACACCCCCAGTAAGGAATAAAAATCACATTTATGAAGACATAGAGGATAAAATCGTTAATCCCGAGGAAATTCAGGATGACATTTTCATAATTCAGAAATCTTATGCATCAAATGACCCTAGCTTAGTAGATTCCTTTGAACCTGAAGATGATACAGTTAGTAAGTTACATAGCGAGAATAATGATGACATGAGTGAACAAGAAGCCATTTTTGACGACATTATACGAAATCGAACCGATCATAACCTAACTACAGCAGGAGTACACGGTGACAGTGATCCCAATAATGATGAAAGTAATGATTTTATTGAAATGTCTCCAAGTCTTAGTCCACAGGAGATGGATACACAACTGAATGAGGTCGAATTTAAAAATAGCCAATGGTCTAAGTCAAGCAGGTAAACATTATTTTTATTTCTCTATTAAATCTAACCTTTAAAGTATATATTTTATTACTACACTCTCGATACTTATATAACTGTGACATAACATTGATATTTCAACACATGCAAAGTTAAACCGCTAGCTTCTGGCTGCACGATAAATATAGCCCGGGTACGTCGTCGTCTTCCTGCAAAATGGGTAAGCTCTTTAAAATTGTCCTCAATGATCGGTGCTCGCGGTTGCTTTCACTTGTGTGTTTGGTTCGTTTAATCAAGTTTATGACTTATTGTCTCATAATGACAACTGTTAAATTGTGTAGTTAAACTAAAACATCAGGGTGTAGCTAATAAGCTACAAAATAGTGATTTTTCTCATACTTATTTAGTTATGAGTAAACTTCGTAGATGGATATCCGAAGGTGGTACTCTGTTAGAGAAACCTGAGAGGTCAACCAGAGAAGGCAGTGTTCAGATATATACCCCGGATGTTCGTTGTGCTTGTCAGTTTTTTCAATGCGATGCACTATTACCTGAAAAAATAAATCCAGTGAGCACTAAATCATCGTCACGTATTAGCAACACATTTCCGACTGACAAGTAAGTCATAGCTACAGTATGTTTAAATAGATCAAGAGCATTGATCAAAAATATACCACGAGTATGAATACACAAGATTTCTGCTGTTATAACGAACGATTGCTGTCCTAGTTGTGTACCACGTACGTAACGTGAGAATGTAGTTTAAATATATCTCATGCCTTGTGCGACTTTATTTTCTTTGCGTAGGTAATTTATACTCTTATTAAATAGTTTTACACTTAATGGCGAAAACAGATTAATGCATATTCACGAAAAAGATACCTATATTTATATATACTAAAACGTGAGATGGGACTGGCAATAGCTACGAGCATAGGAGACTGATGTCTCGTCATTGTCAGCCTGTTATCGCAATTGGCGATACAGATATAGGATTATATAATTGGGAACTCGAATTTTAGATTCAATCTTCTTTTTTCGCATCTCGTATCTCTGTTCAGAACTTGTACGTCACTTCCGGAACAACTTTTTCCAACAGAGGATTATTTGATTTCTGATTATAGAGGTATACATTATTACGTTTTTTCATTGTTATTTTATTACTTACTAGCTTATGCCCCGCGACCTCGTTCGCATTTTCGCATTAAAAAGTATCGTATAAGTTACTTACTAACTGTTGTCCGCGGCATGTAAAGATCTGTAAATTTTTGTTCCCATACAAACCTTAACATCCCTGTTCATCCCTGTAGGCACTAATAATTCCTATGTTCCTTTAGGGTTGGAATTTAAAAAATCCAAGTACACCAGATTTTAAGTCACTTGCTTTCAAAAAAAACGGTTCATATCGGACTAGTAGTGTAGTAGTTTTAGCGTGCTGCGCGGGTACAAACAAACAAATCAAAGAGTAGCGGTCATGTACAACAAAAAGGTTTGTTTTTCTCGCATAAACGGCTCTAACGATTTTGATGAAACTTTGCATTACATTTACTTACTCACAAATTGTTGGAGCTATTGAATTGTCATGTATTACGATTAAGTAGGTATATAAAGGTTATACAACATAAATTCATCAGTTTATGCAAAATGAAGTATGAAGTTTTATTAGGAAAGTGACTGCAATCTTTTAAAAAAAGTCGAGAAAGTTTAGTGCAGGCCGCCGTACAGTTTATTACTGTTAGATTTCTATATTATACTTATTATTTCTTAAGTATAAAAAAACGTAGTTCACGTCAGAAATGATATGATTGTAACATCAAATTGAAAATTCAAAAATCTGCTTAAAATAATTCACATAATTATAATCTAAAGTGAACGTTCTTGCTGGATCAAAAATTTAAATCACACTGGATTATTTACTCTCTAAGGTGCGTCAAGACCGTATATATTTTATCTATTCTTTCTTTCTTAATTGACCGAGCGAGCGAAGCGAGCGAAGCGTCTAAGTTTCGAGATTGGCCAAAAATGCTAATGTCCGTCTGTCCTTCTGTCTTTCTGTCCTTCTGCCTTTCTGTCTGTAATTCTCTACAGGTCGCATTTTTCAACCGATTTTGACGAAAATTTGGCATAGGTATAAATTAATTAAACCGACAAAATGAGTAGAATAAAATTTTGAAAAACATTTTTTTAGAGTACCTACCATACTCGCAAAGTGGGAGTGAACTTTTTTTTTCTTGTGAATCCCATAGTGTGGGATATCGTTGGATAGGTCTTTCAAAAATATTGCTGGTGTGTGAATACCATTTTTTCGATTTAGGGATCCGTTGGCGAAATATTTAGCTTTAAAGCCGTAATTTTTGTTAGAGTCACGTGTCCCTCCCCCCCCTGCCAGCTAAACGGTTGCTTCTGGAAATGTGAAAAAATTCACGGCAGTAGCATATATAACGTAGTTAAAAGGAAAACTATGACAGCTAAGTAGGTTCTATTAGTTTTTGAGTCAATTAACTTAAGAAAGTCGAAAATTTTAATTATGTTCAACTGCATACGAAAAATAAGGAAATAATTTTTTTTCGCGTGAATTCCATGGTGTGGGGATCGTTGGATAGGTCTGTCAAAAATATCGCGGGTGTGTAAAAAACATTTTTCGCTTCAGGGATTCGTTTGCAAAATGTTAAGCTTTAAAGTGCTAATTTTTGTCACATTAGTACTTAATCTGTCTCCAACTGCAAAATTGACTTCTGTTCGTTTCTTTTAGGTTTGGTTTATAAGGGCTGGCGAGGTCTACTGTTCTCACGGAACCACTAGTAATAATATGGGATAAATAAAGATAAGCAAAACTGAGGTAGAAATTTTGATAATCTTATTATAATTATTATGTACCTATTTAATCTGAGTTATATTATAATATAATCTTAATTATTCTTTCATTCAGACCGGCTCCTTGCTATTTAACTGTTGCTTGAGCCAGAGAAAGGCCAGTAAACTAAGTAGGTAGTGTGAAAGTTCGCTGAGAAAGGGTAATTTTTTTCGAAGTGACGTTTTACACTGTACTTTCCATACAAAGGCAGATGTTGACCCTTCATAATTATTTTCACCGAAACCAACTAAAACCCACAAATCTGTTGACTACACAAAGCTTCTGAGCGCGCCCCAAGCGGCAAACTATAGAACTATCCAGTTAGGGTAGGTAGGTGGTTATCTTCACATTTGATACGAATTTGTCACATTGGTACTGAAAAAGGTTCGATTTTCGGCCGCGCGGAGCGCTAGGGTGAATCTTTTTGTCGCCATTTCATTGAAGAGTACAGCGGGAAACAACTCAGATTCCATAGAGTTTACAATGTAATTTACAGTCACAAATTAAGGAGTACCTTAGCAGAGTGTACTCGCAATATGGAGCTTCTAATGTATTTTTCAAGCTCGGAAGGGTATAGGTACTTTGTCAATCCAAATCTGCGTTGAAAAATGCTTTTTAACCGAGGGTTTGGACCATGTTTGAACTTATATCTCTATAATCTGTGGAAAAGGATTTCAAATTTTGAACCTTTCATTTCATAGATGATGAAAACACAATGATACGTTGATCATTACTCTTTATTAATATTAAGATCCCTTTGTTACTTTTATTCTCTTTTTAAATTACTTAGTAAATATATTATTTGAAATATATTTTCGTTGTAAGAATTTTAAATGTATAGGTAGGTAGTGGGTGAGATTTCAGAACGCACTCAGAAAATAACTTTTAATTTTTATTCTTATAATTTATAGAAGTGGACATTTAAATAAGTGGACATTTTTATTTATGGCCCTAAATAAATAAACAATGAAGTCCAAGGGATTCAATAGACCTAGCCTTTTCCTCGATGTAGTGAGGTGAAAATTTGTGTATTGCGCTCGGCAGAAAAGTTAGTTTCCGTCTCGTACCTTTGAAACCCTCGCTACGCTCAGGTTTCAATACAAGTACTTGTACAATAATAAATAATCAACTTTTCAGCCTTGCATATCAAATTATTGTGACGGTTTTTGTCTGTACTTGAAGCCTCAGGTATTACCACCATGACCACTAAATTATACTCATGGAAAGCACTGGAAAAATATTCATTTGAACGAAGAATACATTCTGAACAATAAATAATTCTAATAGATTACACTTAAATAAATAATAGTTTTAACAAAATGTTTTTAATAGTTTGCACGACAAATTAAAATTAGATACCCTGTGTGTATGAGCCGTTTTTTAGTTTAGAGGAATTTAAACTATATTAAATAAACTTCTTAGCAAACGTAAAAAGTGGAAAAAAAACATATAAAAAATACTTTTTTAAAGACAAGCTTTTAAAAATTTTTTTGTCATTTAAGCTACAATTACTTTTTTTATGTTCTTTAAAACTATCTACTTTCAATAATTAATTAAGTTTAGTTTATTGAAAGCTAAGACGTTAGGGAATTAATCTAGAACATTAATTTTGATAATAATATCATTAAATCAACATTTTTTTTACAGTGATCACGAATACGAGATCATCGAGAAAATATCGCCGATTACCGATTACAATCACACAAGTGCAAGCCAGATATCTACAGACGACGAATTGTTTTTTTCAAACGAAAAATATTTATCGCAGACATCAAATGAAGTGAAATCAATAGACAACGAAGCAAACCTGAACAGTGACATTGGCGAAGGAGTACTTAATATAGAATATATACAGGAGGACCCTAAAGATCGATATATAATACCAACTGGAGTCACTGAAACTAAATTTGAAATTAGCGCCGATCAAGTAGATTCAACAACCTCGAAAAATGTGTCCTCAAAATCTGACAATACGGTACAGCATCACTTTAAAGAAGGAACAAGAAAACTAAAAACACAGGCGAATAAGCTAAAAACAAAGTTGGATAATCTAAAAGCAAAACAATTTAATATGCCAGAGAAGGGTAAAATTAAATTTCCTGAACGGCCTTTGTTTACTTTTCCCCAGAGACCAAAATTAAATATACCTTATCGATCGAAAAAAGATAATAAACCCGAAAACGTAAATATTGGACATAAGCATAATTTGAAAAAAAAGTCTACATACAGTATTCCTAATTTTTCTAAATTTGTAGTGCCAGGACTACCAAAGACTTATTTTTCTAAAATATACCGAAAGAAAGATTGTAATGTCAAAACTAATACATGCGATCTAAGTTCAAATGAAAGTTTTGATGATGGCGAGTTTGAAAGTAATAGGGATATAAAGTCATCCCCTAAATTTTCTTTAACGCGACCAAAGAAAGTGAAGAAAAATCCTTCATTTACTGCTATTTTTCCAACACAAACGCAAGATTATGAAGGTGTTTTTGACAAAAATGGCAGTAAAATGGAAGAAGACCGTCATATTGATGCCGGATATGACTTTGGAGAGTCAAATCTTGATTACAGAAATGAATGTGAAACTTTAAATTTCACTAAAAATGTAAATGAAAGTCCGATACCACTTGTAGAAAGAGAAATATCACACACGGAGGAAGTAAATCACGACGAATTTTTCTTCCAGTCTAGAGAAATGTCGCGTGAAAACATCAGAGTGAGAGAATATTTAAATAATGAAATACAACAAGCTTTTAAAGTACCAAGGAACGAGCTTCTATCGATAAGGAGCAATGCAGAATCTGATGAGCAAATTGAGGCTACTGAAAATGATCCTTATCAATATTCGAACGACCAGGTTGACGTTAAAGATAATCGATTTTATACATTTCCACCCGTGCGGCCGTCCCGTACTAAGAATAAGACAGAACGACATAAAACAATAAAATATATTGATGATAGTGTGAATACTAGCAAACAGGTTAGTGACGACAACATTGATTTAACTGGATACCAAGACATCAATGAAGAATCAATTCAATATATAGATGAAAGTGTGAACAATAACAAACAGTTTAGTGAAGCCACAATAGACTTTGCTGATCAGGACATGAATCCAGAATTAATTCAATATATTGAAATAAACAGTGACTTTACTGGAGACCAAGACATCAAAGGTGTGATTGCCTCAGATAATCAGTTCAGTCCATCTACGGATATGCATTGTGTTCATGAATATGCAAACGATATTATTGTAAATCAAGACAATTTTACAACACAGTACCAAACACAGCCAATACCACCGAAGAGAATAAAAAAACATGATAATAAAGTCTCAAGTCATTCTCCTAATATCGATAGTAAGAACCTACTGTCGTCCGACTTATGGGATCCTCAGGAACAAATAAAGGATGTAAGTAAGCGAGTAAAATGCTGTTAAAATACAACATTGAAAATAATAATCATAATATTATAGGAAACAATCAACAATAATTTATAATGTCTCAACTTTTTTGTTTTAACAAATTTAATTTATTGATATGAATTCATAATTAATATCATTAATTTACTACTCCGTTAAGTGCTCAGATACATTAAAGTAGATCGTAAGTACCTATACATAAGTATATTATTAATACTTTCAAAATTTTAAATTATTAATAGTACTTACCTACGTTTCCAGTATTTTTTGTTTCTTTCATTTTACCCAATTTATTGGCAGTGACTGCTTACTATGCTGTATGTCGGTATGCCACTTCAGACCCTAATATGTTAATTATAGTTAAATTAAATATGAAACTTCAAACAATTTAAGTAATGAGTAAGTACATACATTATAAGACTCCTGCTCTGCGGCAGACTAAGAAACAGCTAGATTTTGCAGTACCTATTGAAAGTGACATTTTGCGAGCGTGATATTTGCGAACGTGATATTTTGCGAATGGAACTTCACCGTGACATTTTGCGAACAGGATATTCTGCGTCTGTTTTTTTAACGTATCATAAGCAAAGTAATAGAAAAATTCATTTTGTGTGTTATGCGGAATGATACTGCAGCATCTTATTTAAAATTTGTACATTATTCAATTATTGTTGTATATTTAGTTGTTTTTATGCCAGGTGAATCACTGAGTCTTGATATCTTTAAAAAACCATTCACTACTTCGTTCGCAAATTTCAGTGTTCTAATCCTACATATTAGGTCATTACTTATGAAGTTGCCGTTTTTTCTTACATTTAATTTTGCACTACTTACGTTAGTTGCACGTAGTGATCCAATTGTTCAATTTTTATGCGATGTTCATTCGCTTCATTATTTCATTGCATACATTCATATACTTACGTATTTATTATGAAATATTTAAGTTAGGTAGGTACCTAAATTATTTCCATCCCAGTCTACTCCTCCATAGTTATGTTATTTTTACATAAATTTCATCAGAAATTACAATCTATAAAAAGTTTTTTTCCCCTCCTCCGCTATGATCGCTTTCATAAGGACTGTTCACACTAGGACTGCTACGCAACGCAATGCACGCAGCGGCCGGCCGCGGGCGCGAAGATACTTGAAGATATATTTCTTCTAATTAACATAATATTTAAAATGAAAGGAAGATGATGAAATTTGAAATTTTAATTACAAAACAATAAAATTCATTGTACTAAATGGCACACAAGTGTCCCTAAATAATTCAAGAAAACCAATGTAAAATAAAAAGAATGGACAATAGACTGGAATGCATGAATGTTAAAAAATACTACAAATGGGTACATTACGGTGTCGGTACTGTTAAAATGACCGTTAATTGGTTTTTAAATGGAATTTTTGGATTAATATTTTTATTTTATTTCAGATAATTGTTTATCAGACGCAGTATGAATACATCAATCCTCAAGATGAAATCGTTACGGAACAATGTATTGTGCCACCACGACGTCACCGGTCACTGAGTTCACGAAATATTTCTCTTAGTGATGAAGAACAAACTTCTCACGCCACTAAACCTTCGATTTTTAATACGCATTCGCTGGAGACTGGCATTTTTGATGCAGACAAAGAAATTCGATGCGACAACTCTGAGTATGCAACAGTTAACAAACGCCCATATATGCCAGTCAAAAGTATAAGAAGATCTAAAAGTAAAACTCCTTCTGTAAGGCGTAGTAAAAGTAACAGCTCAGAGCGTAAATATTACACCGTAGACCTTTCAAAAGTATCAGCTCCTAGTCGTCCAATAAGGAAGAAGTCTTCGTCGAGTCTAACCACTTTTGATGACTACAAAAACCGATCAGATAGTACTAATTTGAAACCGTTTGTTGAAAATAACAATGCAAAGTTTGTAGAAGAACAGAAGGGCTTAAACTCTTGTGAAATTATGAGCAAAATGAAAGACAGACCTTTACCTCCACCACCAAGACCACCACGAGGCCCAAAGAAGATGACAAAAATGAAGGATATTCACAATTTTGAAGCAGAAGACAAATATTGTGATACAATTGCATTTGATAGATGTGATTTTTATTCACAACAACAAATAAAGGATGAAAATGTTGTCGAAGTTGAAGTTTCAACTCAGACAGATCAACTTCCAGAAAATGAGAATTTTGAGTTAGTCATGAATAAAAGTCAAGATGTGCCAATACATTATGGTAAAGATAACTGTAAAGTTACAGAGTCTTCTCGCAGCTCATGTCCAAGATCTGAACACTCTTTTGAACTTCCTGATTATTTCAATACGGAACGTACGTCACCTAATGTTATATTAATAGAAAGAAATATTTCGAGTCCCACCAGAATTAACGAACGAGACGAAATCTTAACTGAAGCTTCACTGATAGTACAACACATAGATATCAACGAACAAACATCAAATATACTTCCTTTCCCAAAGTCGGACACTGTATCAAGTGTATTTAAAAATTTAATGTCATCTAATGAAGGTCAAACTCTTGAAATTGTAACAGATGCCGGCAAAGAAATTACAATAGACAATTTGGTTACAAAGCGGCTTCGGGTGAAGGATTTAGATGTCAGCCATCTTAGAGTTTCAGAACTTCAAGCTGATAAACTGCAAGTATCCCAAACCACTGACGTAGATTCTTCATCAGCAAGAATTGCGGAAAGTGGAATCCAAATAAGTCAGTCTATAATCGATGAGGTCGTTAGAAAGTTTTCTGAAATAACGTCTGCTCAAAAAATACCATCTCATATTTCCGACAGTGAAGGGACACAAAACAAAGAAGAACAAACACAAACAGAGTGGTCTCTTCTCGAAACTGACATGAAAGAACTATTGCTTAAAATGAATGAAACTGATGTATCTCCATCACCGCTGTCACCGTTAGATAATGGTCAGAATCAAGTGCATTTTTCAATGCTACCACCGAGACCAGAAAATGCTCATAACCCTTCTCCACATATACCTATACCGCCTAGATTAACACCGCTATTATCTTCCTATTTTCAAGACACGTCGTTGCCGCCAGCATCATTTTACGCCACTCGTTCATTAAGAGAAGCGCAACTAACAGATTTCAATGATCCACATCAGTCTGCTCCCTCTACTAGTCGAAGGGAAAGGAGACAATCACCTTCTCCGCCAAGTGAATCTAGCTCTGATGAAGACAGGCCTCATGTTTCATCTAAGGCTCCTATTCTCAGAGCGCATGACCTAACGATTACTGAAGCTGGTGCACAGTTTATGAGCGTTTGTCAAAAATCCATTAGTAGAATATTTAAAAGCATTTTTAATTATTGCATATCATACGTTAATGCAACGGACGACAAGAAAGACATGCAAATGGCATTCGTTATATTTTTAGTATTAATAGCGGGATTGGTTATGTTCGGGCTGAGTGACCTTCGAACCATTCACCATCATCATTGGGAATTCTTTAATCCACCAGATGGTACTCAGAGACCCTTTTAGTATTTAAGGAAGGAATGAAATATCTCAATTTATTTTAACGTGTCTAAATATTTTTCAACTAACAATTTACTATGTTATTTATTATTAGGGGTTCTAAACCAATAATTGTATGAAATTGACATAGGAAGGTTCCAATAATAAACATAGCACTTTATAAAATGTGAGGTTTTATTGCTTTCTTTTGGAACTTTACTAATTGGAGAGGTGTAAATGAATTTTGCGAGATATTTTAGTCGAACCATTGTGTACCACGTACACTTTTCAGACTGTATGCATATGACTTGTGTAGCCGTGAATATTATTCAGTTAAAACTGCATACCTTATGTTTTATTATACCTGGTTGACCTATCAGTAATGTATAAGCATATGTTTTATAAGTCAACCAGTCTAAGGAGATTAACACGTTAGGCCGACTATTAGTGCAGCATTTATAATCATTAGAATGTGGCTGTCGCCATATTTTGGTTTTTGAAAAAAGAATTCTATCTAGACTACATAAAGTTTAGTATTTGAACTACATTTGAGACCCGAACGGGTTTTTTAACACTCTAAGGGATAAACTGCGTCACGTCACTTCAATATGTAATGAACACGCAATGAATGCTAACAAAAATATAATAATTAATTCGAATACGGCCTGCCTGTTACGACCATGAGTGAATGTGTATTATCTGATGACGACAACGATGAGGTACATCCATACATAATATTAAAGCCTAAAGGTGCTTCGAGTTTTTTTGAAGGATTTAAGTGTGATACAATAACGAAGAAATCCGTCGAAAATTTACAAAATCACCAATATTTATTAAAGTTAGTTTGTAACGAGGTACTTTTACGCTTATCAAGCGTTTACCGCGTATCAAGGCTTGTATTAGTAGTCTTCTCAAATAAATGCGCGGAAATTCAAACTATTACATAAGGAGAACATTTTATATTATACATACATTTTGGCAGCAACAAGTTTTCTATTACGGCTCTTTGCCGCTTCTTGAATTTCAGGTATGTTCAGGTTCAGTTCGTCAATGTATGAACATTCTTTGACGGTTTTATCAGTCAGTCATCTCATCACATCACACTCTCTTTCTTCACTTGAACTCATTTTGTCAATTAAAACTCCAAAATCAATGACGAACAACAATAATTTTCCACGCGCCAAAGTGTTCATTTGTATATTTTTTTCAATAAATAGCTGTCTATTAGCAAGGGAGTTCGAAAATTAAATAAAACATTTGAAGTCACCTCAGTGGTTGCCATGTTTCAGAGTAAAAAGATCGTTTCATTTTCAAATTACAGAACAGATATTATTATGAGTTTTCATAGTGATTTATTTGGCCGCTAAACACGACAGATATGGATTTTAATACAACATTAGAGGCCGCCTGCTCGCACATATTTGACCAGTACAGCATTTTCGATTTATCTCGAAGAAGGTTGTCAAAATAATGCTCACATTTCCAAGCATGTTTAAGAAAATGAAATAAAACACGCACTCCACACGCGAACGCAGCGCGGGAGTCACACAACACAACTGATTGGGTATACAAAAGAAGCACTATTCGAACATACATACATATCTTCACGCTATGTCCCTGGCGGGGTAGACAGAAAGAACGGAGCGCCAAGTATCGCGATACTGACAAACCACGAACATACCAATACTTTATGTAAAAAAACTGTTAATCTTATGGACATACGTCTAACCACTCGCCGCCGAAATTAGGTATTCCCTTTCCCGTCAATATTTCGTGTCCGCGCGGAAGTGTGATGCCCGGACGGACTATTTGCACCTGCATCGTTGGAATAAATATCTTGATACTTATCACTTATTAATTATAACATTATATTTAATTGTGATACAAAAGCCGTTTATTGTATGTTATAATCTTCATTTCTTTAGTCTTTAATGAGGTCCCAGTGCTGACCGTAGGTTTAATTAATATTATTATTCTATCTTATAGTATGGTGTCTACAGAGAAAACAACACACCTGTAGTTAAACTTTAAGTGGTTACAGAAACATTTGGTGGTAACCTATTGAATAATGAAATATAACGATTTTGGTTTCTTTGTTGAGGCAAAATGAGTTGCTCAGAGGTTCAGATCATGCAAGAGACCTTTACAATGACCACAATAATTAGTACTTACATGTCTAATCATTGTCTCGCACTATGACTAAACGGAGATAGAAATATTACCATTCCACTTACCAAAAACGGTCATTTAGCGACAAACTCTACCATTATATAGGTTTCTCTTAATCATTCAACCACAAAGCACAATTCATGTAGTGGAACTTTGAAATTTTGTATTTCATTAAACGGCAGCCTAAAATAATATTACGGGTTGGTCATAATTTTGTGGTGCTTTGTATTAAACAAGGCCAGTGTAAATCTACCCTCAAACCTGCGGCCTGCGGGAAAGGCGCGGGTTGCGCCAGACCGAGCGAACGCGCCCGCCCGCGCCATTGTGTAGGCCAAATTGGGTATGTAAACATTTTTGCCTGGTGTAGTAAACAAAAAACCTATCACAAGATATTGTTTAATTTATCATGTATATGTGCATTATTCTAAAAGAAATTAACAATAATAGTTATTTGTTATGCAAGGCTGCAAAGTTGGTTATTTTGTGCGAGTACTAGTATTGAAAACTGAGCAAAGCGAAGGGTTCAAAGATAGAATCCTGAGCGTAGCGAGGGTTTCAAGGTACGAGACGCAAAATAACTTTGCTACCGAGCGCAACACACAATTTTTCACCTCACTACAGCGAAGAAAATACTAGGTTAATTGAATCCTTTCGGCGGTTTAGAACCACAAATAATAATAACCACAATTAGAATTGACCACTTCTTTAATCTTCTACAAATTAGAAGAAAAGTTTTAAAAAGTTTTTTTCCAGGTGCAGTTTTCCACGCAGATTTCGAATGAGAAAGTATACCCTTCCGAGCCGGTGAGGTGAAAAAGTTATTTATTACGCTCTTCTTTATTTTGAGTGCATTGTGATCAGATTGTGATAGATAGACTTTTTAGAACAACAAGAGCGATTACTTCCGAAAACCACACTGTATCGGACAAAGAGTTTGGAATGGCCGCCGCCGCGATGCCGCATATTGTGCTCTGTGGAATCGTTTATCAATCGGGTCAATATGAAAACTATATAGGTACCATTTTTGCTCTAAATCTGTATTCTGTATGTAGGTACAGGCCCTAGGGTCCTGATGAGTTTTTCAGAAGGTATTTTTTGCATTCCTCCACTACTCAAGCGAAGGAGTAAGCAATAATTTGGCGATGATACCGTAGTATAAGGTAAAAGAAAATCCAAAAATAATACTAATTCCAATATAAACGACTTTTTGAAATGGAATAATTTAACTATTTTACATAACCTACCTACGGAGAATTTCTTGACACAAATAACAAAACACTTCACCTTAAGGGCTCCCTAAACGATCATGCGGCATGACATCCAATACGTACTGTCACTCATGCATGACCGTCTAGCTGAGTGATGGACGTGCCTGACATGCAAACTACGTGCTGTCCGTTGTATTGATTGATAGCAAGCATGATGGTCCATCTTGCCGCATGACATTCACGTAAACGTTGCATGTCATGCAAGCATGAACGTTTAGGGACACTTTTACCTAAGGCATCCTACCTAGGGAGAGCTTTATTTCTGGATAATCCTAACAAAGTCACTTGTCAAACTTAAAAGTAGTATAATTAAATGTCCAATGATACGGCGGGATAAATAGATGGTAAATCGTATTAAAATATATGTATACAAAACAACGAATCGAACTGATCATTATGACGCGATAAAGTCCAATTAAAACGATTCCATCAAAACATTTTGTGTTAGGTCATTGCAGCTGCGTTGCCGCACAATTATTTATGCAGGAAGTCAGCGGCGTTAAATATATTATTATCTTTATCTTATCACTCACGCACGTCGCGTCACGTCATCGTCGTGAGTCGTGCAGCCTGATGGTTCAAATTAACGGAAGGAAGGCCTACTTGTCGAGCTATAACCAAGACAACATAATGTTTGGGAATACATTTATCTGTCACCATAATAATTAAGGTCAGGTGGGGCGAGAGAGGCACTGGAGAATGAGGAACGGCCAGACCAGAGTAGACTGGACGTCTATAGAGTTTAACTCTATAGTTTGTTAAAACTGGTCTATTAATTCTTCTTTCCCGGTGTCCTTTTTACCTCACCTGATTTTACCTCACCTGACCTTACCCAGTTTTGTCCCTTCACCAAATGCAAACCAATCCCCCAATTAACAAATTGGATCCCAGGTTTTTATAAAACGTTCGGCTACATATTGAGAAACTGAAAGAAGAAGAGCGTTACACCAAAGAGACCGGAACACCTTGACTCGAAACTTCGTACTCGTGAAGCTAAAAACTTTTTGATGGGCGCTCGCGCCTCCTTAGGGAAGTAGCAATTTCTTTTTCTTCCTGGTATTAAAATAATAATATAATGTACGGTAACACCACTCCGCGGGAAAAACCTTTTCTACGCGGGCAAAACCGCGGGAAAAAGTAATTATCTATATGTCGTAGGCAGATCGTAGATTTGGCCAGATCGTAATATGCCTAGGCATTTTATGATACGCCGCCATTTCATAATTTCGCCATCTATTAACATCCGCCATATCATTCAAAGCACTCTTTCGACTGTAGGGTGTTAAAAATTTATCAAATCAATATAAATTAACCTAACCTAACCTTAAATAGGTAATAATTCGTTTTGCATGCAATACTTAACGATTATGCCCAGTGATCAGCTGGGAATATCGATAATTGGTTGCTTACGTCGATCTGCCCGACTTTCTCTTAGGCACATCGTAATATGGCCAGGCAATTCATGAAATGGCGGCGTATCATGAAATGCACGAGCGGAAAAGAAGGAATTGACATTTCCTTTACTATCGAATATCTGAAATGTCTATTCTCTCAGACTAGACAAAATGTAAAACAAACCTGAACTCACGAGGTCCTTCGAGAGAACGAGCATACGGGAGCTGCTAGACTTCGCCGTGCGTCCTTAAGGACCGTCCATTAAGTTATTACCTAAATTGACGAGGAACCGACGAGTAGAGCTGGGACGTAAGAGTCCTGAACTGCTTTGAATGTCGCGAACGCAATTGTAATTAAGATACGCTAATTTACTGCTAAAATAAAGGCAGACGTCTATCTAGACTCACCAGAATTCTTTAACATCTCCAGGACTCGAAGTATATAAAATACATGACTCGGAAGTTGATGGAACAGCCAGATGATAAATCCTACTAATTAATTTAAAGGCGAAAGTTTGTAAAGATGTTTGTGACTTTGTAAGGATGTTGGTTACTATTTCACGCTGTAACTGCTGAACGGATTTTAATGAAACTTGGAATAGTGATAGCTTATATGCTTTAATAACATACAGGATACTCTAATCTAATAGCTTTTAAGCTATAATATAAGTAAGATTCTACACAACAATTGTTGTGACGAATAAAAAAAAAGAATGAGTCTTGAAAAATATACGGAGTCTTGAAAACGATTCCAGTAGGTATGTAAGTACTCAAGACACTCCAAGCCCTAAGATTCCAGAAGTTGAAACTTTACAGAAGATGATGTAAGAACTCATGAAAGAACTTAACTGCTTGTGGTACAAAAAAGGATCCGAGTCCTAATAAAAATTGAGTCCTGCTCGATGATTGTGGAAATAGAACTATACCAGAGTCGCGTAAATTAAAATGAGTCAAAATAAAATGCGATTTGAGGACTCAATGTCTTGCAACACTAGCACAGCACGTGTGGGTCAGTCTTCACTACCAACGAACTTCAAAGTAAACTCAAGTTAGGAGGGTTTGCTTGCAGACATCTTTGAAAGTGGAATAACAAATCAAGTTTGGTTAAATCTACTATTCAGGAATCAAAGGCTGACTAGAAGTTCGCGACATCTGTTCTTATATCTAAACAATTTAAAGCTTGTATTTGTCGCTTACCGCAAGAGGGTTAAAGTTCTTTCTGTAAACCATAGATGGCAGTGGGCGCACGACAAGAAAATGTATTTTTTTATTCAAGGTAGTTTGTTCTGTATTCTGAGCCTAGGTAAGTAATGTCGTAGACACCATAATTAACACTAATCTGTGGTTTTTATTGAGCAATATTGCCGCAAATTTCAAGTAGAAGAATATACATTGTGGGTCAGGTGGGTATATAATCATTAGAATGTGGTTGTCAGATTTTGGTTTTTGAAAAACGAATTCTATCTAGACTTCACATAAGTCTAGTATTTGAACTTGTTTTTTGGGTCGCAAAACCCGTTTTAACACTCTGAGGGATAATTATTGTGTGTACTTATATTATTATTAAAAGTGTCCTGTAAGAATAAATCACATTTACCCTAACAGTATTGCACATTTTCTTAATAAGTCTCGATCAACTTCATAATGTTTGGGCACTTCTTAAATAGCACGTGATTTGAATATTGGGTAGGTATAGGCAAAAATACAAATAGAAAAATACATACAGGTCTAAAACATACCCTCCTTTTGGGCTTTGCCGCAGTCGGGTAAAAATAAAACACAAGTCAATGTGTAACAAATGCAATGATTGAGAAGATGAAGCTAAAAACTTGTTGGTGGGCGTGGGGCGAATGTTTTCCTTCATTCTTGAGGAAGTGTTTACCGACTTTTTTAATAACAGTATTTTTCTAATAAAATGTGACAATTTTGTTTCTTTCTTGCATTTTAATTTGTCCCTGTCTTTTCCTACGAACGAATTTAATATACATATTAATGTATCTGATAATGACAATGTGTAGGTACTTACATATTTATGAGCATTTGGATGTGTACAATTTTGTTCTTCTTACATTATAAATATTTTTGTTAACGCTGTGTGTAATTAATAAGTATTATAGTATACATACCACTATAACTGCCGACTTACCGTAAGCGACAAGATAATGTTATCGAAATTTTAAACATAATCAATGCTATTAAAGTTTTACAACTTACGTTCAACATTTAATTTTTGTCAATACCTACGATAAGTCGGAGATAGGGTTCGATGTTTTTACCCTTGATTGTATGTTACAGTCGGGCCTTACGGCCGTAGGATCTATTAACTTATCTGTGCTTACGGGCAAAAACTAAAAAGAGGATAGTCTAGTAAGTTAAGTAGTTAGGATTAGTTTTGTAAAGGAGTCTTTTCCAAATTTTTTGGGGCTTTTAAACGTGACTATCGTCGGTAATCGTACATTGTTACCCTAGCGGTGAAAGTAAGTTATTTAGTCCCGAGACGGGATAACCAGGGACTAAATAAGTCTTTAACCCGTGGTAAACATTATGCTTTTCATTACGGTGCAGTGCTTAACCCTCTAAACCCTTATGCTGGTTGACTTTTTAAGGATACTTGTATTCCTTAAAACAGGTTAATCAGAATGAGGAGTTACTAGGTTAACACTTATAACATACGCTACACCGACTACAGTCTATTAAAGATTCACAATTTTGCGGCACTTTTTGATTATTATTTTTTAGGCTGCTTTTTATTATAACACCTAGGAAGCGGTGGTATAGATAAAAAATTACGCGTTTATATGCACCAGTGTAGGTACATGCAATAAAATATTTTGACTATAAAAAACCTGAGTTCCTTTATCTATCAACTTCCTATCGCAGTCGTTACTACTCCTGATTGCTGATGGTTGCTACTTCAGATTCTGTCTTTACTTACTATCATAGTCAAATGTTTTGAAATATTGATCGATAAATTAAAAATACTATCTATAATTTTGATGTCGTTATGTTCGGATGAATTTTTTAACATAACTTAACCGATGATAAAAAAAGTAGAACTCTTTGAATCAATGAATGTATTGGATCGAAAATTTCGTGTTTGTACTTCACAGCGTGACGCCTAACCACCTGTCGCTAGTTATTTATGTCTGTACCATTAGCCGCACTGTTAGAGGTTCAGATATTCACAGAAACCTCCTTAAACATTAATTTAGTCATAATAAATTAAACAAACGTCCACATGTACTTTCTCGCTCAAATCTATTACAACTTTTTACGCGACGCGGGAATTATTCCCGGAAGTGACCAAAGTACCCGGGAATATACACAAAAATTCCGCCTAATAGTGACCAACTCATTTTATGAAATTAAAGTAATTTTCATTTCCTCATCTTCCGTTCCGTCCCTTAGTTCCTCCGGCCCACGGTCCTGTCAACCCACCGTTCCTCCGTCACTTCGTCCCTCTGCTCCTCCGTCCTCCATCACCGTGTCCCACCGTCCCTCAGTCCGTTTTATAATATAAACTCAGTATCCTCGCCTTTACGTTTTTTTATATATCTCTGAGTTATCTATCTATTGAATACTACCTCTTTCCCTTCGTCTTTCCACCCTTCCGTCCCTCCTTCCATTCAACCTTTCGCCCCTCGCCTTCCGTCCCGACGTCCCTCCCTCACTCCGCCCTACGTCCTCCGTACCTCCGTTCCTTCGTGCCTCCATCCCTTGTTCCCTCCGTTCGTCCCCAGGGTGACTTAACAAGGTGTCATTTCGTAGCGCAATCAAGTAAATTTGCAAATTTAGGTAAGTGCAAGGTAGCAAATTTGGTAGCATAAATCATGCCTCAGTCACCTTTATTTACGTCTATCTAATTTGTTTACGATGTCAGGTCAGGTATTATCTAATTTTTTTTTGTATTCTTTCTCTTGCTTAATCATGGTTGTATGTTTTTATTGTCTATCTTTTAGGGTTATCTATCTATCTTTGAGATCATCACCTTTATAATGATTTTACTCACGATCAATTGTCTGTGAAGCGATGCTTTTTTGGTTCGACATAGGTATATATACATGGTGTCCCAAAATTCAACGCCAATCCTTCATAAGGGCAACTGATTTCTAATTTGAATATCTAAATAGGTCGCATAGTTATAAATTGTGGCACTTTCGTGTAACTACCTAAATCATCATCATATCAGCCTGTAGACGTCCACTGCTGGACAAAGGCCTCCCCCAAGGATCTCCACGACGACCGGTCCAACTACCTAAAGTTCCTTACCAATTGTACCTTACAATTCGTTAAAAATTCAAATTGTTACACATCTCTATACTCCCGGCTTATAGTATAGGAACAGAATGTTACAAGTTACAATTTGCTACTAAAATTTTGCATTTTTTAACATAAATTAGCAATGTTTTGCATTCTGGAAAGTTGTTCTGTATGCAATAAGTACTAATCGATGTATTCCCAACTACTTCCAACTTTTTACCCATCAGTTTATAATACGAAAACTTCTCTCGTCACCCGTCCCTTATTAAACCATTCATGCCTACGTCATGCACCGAAAGGAAAAAAATACATTTAAAAATGATGTAATACAAACACAAACATATTTATTGAGTGAAAACCATTAACATTGGTACTTATATCAAATCAATCTAATAAAAAATAATAATACTTATCATCAACATTAATTACAGGTGTAGGACATACTTTTGCTATTATGTCCCTGTCTGTAGACGGTCACCTATACGTATTTTGTAACACCTGTATAAGCATGTTGGTTTTAAACGTAAATTAACGTCTAGTTATATTGGAGCATATGTCCAAAAGGTGTTCTTTATAATTGGGTCTCGAGAGCGCGGCCGGTGGCGGGCGGTGGCGGGCGGTCGGTGGCGCCGCGTCTCGCCCGGCGCGCCCGCATCGCCCGCCCGCGCCCGCCGCATGCCAACTTGACATTATCTCCGGACGTAGTCCCTTGTGTTTTTACGAGCACACAATGGGTCTCGACATCCCTGTCAGGGTGCAATATTTTATTTATTTCTAATGAACGACGATGGGAGCCAAAAATTTTAATTCGAGTAGGTCGGTAACTAATTAGTAAGAAACTAAAGTTACCCTACTATATTATAAATGCGAAAGTTTGTAAGGATGTTTACAAAGTTTGGATGTAGGTATGTTACTCTTTTAATTGTGGTGAAACTTTACAGTAACATAATTATAGATCATTTTTATTAGATTAGATATTATTAACATACATAGCCTATAGATACCTATGGAATTGACTCTCCCGCGGGAAAACATTGTTGTAGCTGAAAAAACAAGAAAAAAAATCTACGGGGGCGAAGCCGCGCGAAACAGCTAGTCAGTAATTAATAAATCTTAGTATGTCAGTTAATATATTTTTATCTGACTTCTAATTAAAGAGGATGGTGGTAGCTTTATTATGTATACGGAACCAGGTACAGTCTCCACTAACCAACCTTAACTTTAAGTGTTTCGCCAATAAAAATGTATTTTATTAAGTAGAACAATAGTTACATGGTGGCTAATCTCAGCTAGCTGTATTTTCCGAGATATGGGTGGTTTAGTACCTACCTACTACTGATAGGCTATCAGTGATAGAAACCAATAACATTAAAAGTGATACGCCAATGAAAATGTCTTATTTAGTAGAACAATAGTTCCTATGGACCAAACAAAATAATATTGTTCTACTTAAATAAAACCTTTTATTGGCGTACTTATTTATTGTTATTGATGGATGGGTACCCAAACACTCATCATTCTGTACAGATTTTGCACTTGTGTAATCAAAGCATTTGGAATTACCTTGTCAATGAAAGATTGGTTGTTTCCCTTGTCAGTGAAAGAAAACTTACTTTATAAATTATTTCATAGTACCTTGTACCAAAGTTTTCTGATTTTAACAATAAGAAAATATCACCATTTAAAAATATTAATTATCCGATAAAAAAATGTATTTAAAAGCCTGATACCTGTAGAGCGCATCATCGCGCGTCAGATCGCACCAGCGCGGACCGAGGTGCAGCGGAAAGTGTCCCTCCATTCTTAGTAATATATTCGCGGATCCGTCGGACTCATAGCGCGCTTCGGAATCCTCTTCCATACTGGCGCATTCCCGCGTATTCTCGCGCATCCTCGCGAATTCTTTGTTCGATCAGAAGCGTCATGGGGTCGCAGTCAAACTATTTCCAAGCGGCGGCGGCGTTCACCCGATAGAACGTCGCGGCAGACGGGTGACTCGTATTCAGATGTACCCAGAAGTGCCCAGAGTTTATTAATAGATGTAAATCAATCATGTCACAGTACCTATCAACGAGCTATCTAGAGCAACGCATGGAGGGGAGTCGCCATACTCAGGCGTTTCCCTCTGCCAAAAAGCAAAGCCCTTTTCGTCATACGCCGTGTCGAAATGTGTCGATAATGTTGTTCAATTTATTACGTAGCTGTATGCGTTTTGTAGCGATAGAGAATAAATGCGCCAGGTGTGGTACCTCTTATCTTATCTTATAAAATGTGCGTTAATTCCTTTGACGCCAAAAGCACTTGAATTTGCGCATCAGAAGAAGACACTGATGATGGCGTCTCCTCTCTAGGCCGAAGTGACTCTGGCCCAAGGTGGCCGGGTTGCTCTAAGACCTGAACTATAAAGGTTCTAGGTGTTCTGACCCAATTTCAAAGTTACAATTTAGTTCCATTAGTCTCCATCAGCAACCTAACACTCGTATTTTCACCGCGTAAGTTTTAAAATGGTTTCTGTTTAAAAAAAATGACATGAAGGTATTTTTTTATCTTTTAAATTCTAGTAAGTATTTTTTGTCTAAAATGTAACTAAGTTCTTGTTCAAATGATTATTTTTCTAGGGCGTAATATTTTCATTCCTTTCCACGTGGCCACTTAGTGTTTTTTAAAGTTTGTTTGTTTATATTTACACTACTAATTTATACTTGCTACTTTGTCTGTGCTAAAAGGTATCGTATGTGTAATTGCAGGATATAAGCTATCATTGTACAAGATTCATCCTCATTCATTGAGCCCTATGGCATGATTGAGCTACAAACAAACAATAAAAAAATTAACATCCACACTTTCGCATTCATTATACTTGTATTCTGTCACTACGAAACACATACGTAATATATTGAACAACACATCCATAACCTATCGTACCTACACATCGATACATTTCGTTTCGACACGGCGTATGACCAAAAGGGCTTTGCTTTTTGACAGAGGGTAACGCCTGAGTATGACGGACGACCCCTCTCTACGCGTTGCTCTATATGTCAGTAGGATAGAAACTGAACTATCATCCGCAAAGTTTTAATTTTGATTTAATATTTTTTTCTAACTCCTTATCTACTTTATTATAGACTAGCTTATGCCCCGCGACTGCGTTCGCATTTAAAACGTATCTTTTATATTACAACAGAATATATAATAGGACAAATATTACTTTGTCTGCGGCATTGTAAATTTTTGTTTTCGTACAAACCTTATCATCCCTTTTCACCCTTTTAGGGGTGTAATTAAAAAAATCCAAGTACACCAGATTTTAAGTCAGACCACATGCTTTCAATCGAAAAATCCCGGTTCAAACTGGACCCATTAGTTTTAGCGCGATGCGGGTACAAACAGACAGACAAGAATTTTTTTGAAAAGTGATTTGTGGTCAGATAAGCTTATATAATGACGTATTCCAATAGTTTTAAAATCCCTTTAATGTACATAAATACACTTGTTACAATTTTAAAATAGTATAGATAGATAGATTCATTCATTTAGTGGTTTTAATTTTAAAAAGATCATTGATCTTTTACTTGCAGTGACACAACATATAAACAGTATGCCCGTGTAAAGACCTACCATAATTAACTATTATGATTTTTAACATGTATATACATTTATATCAATAAAAAAATATATATAGGTATCTTAACATTGAAGATTATTGTTGATTTATTTTTTTAATTCTTCGCGCGCTTAGCCTTACCTCGTGTCATCGACATCAGTGCGTCTTCGGCGCCAGAACGTACCTACTTAAGCGGTCCCTACATGATCATGCGGCATGACATACGTTACGTGCTGTCACTCATCCATGACCATTTAATTGACGTAGTCCAGCTACAGCACCCGTATGAATAGCACCTTGCCTAGTCCAGGAAGGGCACCGATTGTTTATAGGATTGACGCGAATGACATGCAAACTACGTGCTGATTGACAATAGCGCGTACTCTTCACTGTAAGTGATTGATAGCAAGCATGAGGGTCCATCATGCAGCATGATACTTCACGTAAACGTAACGCATGTCATACCGCATGATCGTCTAGATACCTCTTTAGTGCCTATGACCTCAAGTTTACCGTCACTCGCACACCCCACCAGAACAGCTGCCCGCCTGTGTCGATCGCCCGCGTGACGCGCGCATAGCTAGGTTATACTACACTGTGGTTATACACAAAAGATTGGCGTACTTCCTTTTTGCGCAATATTAATACCCAGTAAATTAGTAGTAGATTTGATATCAATGGTAGGTACTCTTATCAGCTATCTAATTATCTTGCATTTTTGTGAATGGGTTCTTCAAAATTTGCATAAAAAGATTCTGCTTACATGACATGCAACGTTTACGTGAATTATCATGATGGACCATCATGCTTGCCATCAATCAGTACAGTGAAGCAACGGCCAGCACGTAGTTTGCATGTCATGCACGTAGTTTGCATGTCATGCAAGTAGTTTGCATGTCATGCACGTCAATCACTACAGCTAGACGGTCATGCATGAGTGACAGCACGTAATGTATGTCATGCCGCATGATCGTCTAGAGAGCCCATTCGCGCGAGGGGGACGAGGAATGAGGCGGAGGGCGGCGCGGCGTCGGCGGCGGCGAGCGGTGCGGGCCGCGCACATTGAATAATAGGTAGAGGGTTAAAAAATACTTTACTGTACAAAAAAAAGTTTATTTTTACCGACTTCCAAAAAGGAGGAGGTACTATGTTCGTCTGTATGTATGTTTTTTTTAACACCAAATTTTGGTGGTACTTGCACTCAAATTTCTTTGCATTGTTCAATTATTGTAGGTTTTTACATGTGCATCTTAAATACCTACTATAAACAAAAAACAACATACATATTAACATGTACAACAGCTATAAAGTTTATAGTTTAAGTATACGCAGGCACTGTCGATATCCTGGTGCACGTGATTACATGTATACAACTTATATTACTAATCTGTGGCCTGGGACCTCTTAATATTCAATACTATCGAATATCCATGGTACTGTACCTAACACAATAGTAGTTAACGATTGGCAATTATTAGTAGGTACCTAATGATTTTGCATAAAACTATCTGGACTATTTGAGTATCGATATCCCTGACATGCAACACTATTATAATAATGGCGGCGGCGCGGCGCGGCGTGGCGCGCCGCCTGGGGGGAGAGTGAGGGTTTCCGGTAATTGTTTAAAATTTAAATCTAATGCTCATAATTAGTCAATTCAGGCGAGATAATAATATTATTATTAAACATTTTATGTCTTTTCGAGGTACCTACCTTTTTTGATATTGAACTTATTACGTTATTGGAGTAAACTAAAGTTACCTTTAACTAAGATAGGTACTATAAATTACAAATTGTAGATAGTGAAATTATGTAGGTAGGTATATCATTTTTCTGAATAAGTAATTTAATTTTAATAATAATAGTAGATTATACGACAAGTGAATAAAAAGTGAATTTAATTCGAGTGACTAAGTTGGATCCCAAGAGCAGCGAAGGATTCTAGAGTTGAATCATGAGCGATAGCGAGTGATTGTAGATTAGAATCCTGAGCGGAGCGAGGGATACAAAAGGACCGAGAATAAATTTTTTTTTCACGAGTTGTGTACTCTACTTTATACCATTGACTGCGAGAAAATAAATAGTAGTATTATGGTATTTAAATTTATCACATTTTATTTTATGATAGGAAGGTTGTAAAAACCATCCTTATCTGACAGATAAAAAAATAACAGCCACTTGATCTTGCTGTTAGTTTATCAGGCAGATATAAAATAAGGAAGGTTCGAATTCTCGGGCGCCCACCAAAGATATTTTAGCTCCATGGTGAAATTAGAACATAGCTCTCTAGCCAGCTATCTTTTTTTATTATTCTCTAGTGACTAAAAATAGTTATTCACTGTTTTCGAGGAACAAAATGCAAATTTTTTTCTCTAGTGACTAAAAGATAGTTTTATTCACTGTTCTCGAGTAACAATGATTTAAAAAAATATATTCTCTAGTGACTAAAAAATAGTTTTATTCACTGTTTTCGATGAATAAAATGCTCTTTTTAGAGTGACAATGGTATAAACAAACAAATTTACTTAGATAAACTAAAATTATAAGCTAAACAAAACATAATAAGTTCCTACCTTAATTACTTACCTAAAAAATGGGGGCAGCCCTACAGATAAAATATCTCCTCCAGCTCTGCAGATGACTTGATTGTCCGTCCCGATTTTAATAGGTAATTAGTTTTCTAAATAACTCTTATCGATATTATGTATTACAAAATACCTTAAATTACTTAGTAGATATTTTGAAATCCGCAAATAAGCACCTGTTACGATTTTTTTTGCCTCCCTTTTTACTGCGATCCAAGAAAGTGCTGTAAAATCAGATGATAACTCTCGTGGATATGCCGATTCGATGATTCTATTAAGATACGTAACTTTTACGTTACTTGCGGTAACAAAATACCTATAGTGAATATTGAGCAACTTTGGTAGCAATTTAATGGTGAAACTGCCAGAAGCCGTTATACAAAAGTTGTCATGATACTGTGTGCCCTACAGGTCACTACATACATTTTTACACTCTGTAAACTGGTTTATAGGTAGTATTCATTCATAGACGAGCGCCATTCCATAAACTGGGCGCGATATTTACTTTATCCCCTAAAGTGGACCGCCAACCCTTATGGCTCGTACCCAGCGGAAACTTTTGTGTCGGCACTTAAGCGTTGCGTCATTGTTGTTTTGTTTTTGTTTCGCAACTACATATTTCCTTTCGTTTTGTGTTTTGCGCCGACACAAAATTTCCCGGTGTGTATATACGAGGCATTTGGTGTGCTGTCCAGTAACTTTCTCCAGCCCTGCGAATAATGTATGTAATATTGTGCTAAATTTTTAGTAAATAACGTGAGCTTATTTGCATTAGTTTTAATCAAACTAAGGCAAGTCGTTGCCTCCATATTATACATATACTTAGCTTTATACCTATGTACATAATATACCTTTCTCAGCACAAGATTAATAGGTAGATACATGAATAGTTTTAATAATAGGGATATCACATTGTAGCCTCATACCTAAGTACCTATACATACCTGTAGGTACTTTTCTCTGCAAGAGACTAATACCTAAATAAACTAATAATGGTACAACTAAATCTGAAAATTCAAACTATTCAACCCCTAGTCAATTTAATAATGAGGAACAAATCCTTATTTCGAAATGATTATGAAAATGGTTGGTCTCACACTGGATATAAACGTGGGCAGGAGTCCGCGGCGGGCATTGAGTGGCGCGGCGCTGCCCGCAGGCTCGCAAGACCGCAGAACCGCAGGACCGCCAGCCCGCAATAATGCCGCAGTCTGCGGAGGCCTTAACCTTTCATTTGATGCTATGAAAACTCATCAGGATTTCATTATGGACTTCGTTGAAGATCATTAATTTCTAAACGGTTGGCAGTTCTAAAAGCGCCGTATTCTTTTTTGGCGTAAAACGTCTGTAGCTTCGCAACATGTTGAGAGGCTTACACCGGAGACCCTGACTAGAAACTTTTTAGATGTAGCAGCACTTGGTGTTATTTAAATGAACGAAATGATCTTAATGAAAATAAAATATTTTATATTCAAATCATAAACTAGTATAAACTAGGTAGGTAGTACTTAACAAAGGCGTACCTATGCAATGATATTTTATCAAGGTCACAAAATAACATACAAAATACAACCTTACCACGTAAATAATAATCTACCAGCAGCGTGCTCTAAGGTGCCCTAGCAAAACAGACTACAGATAAAGATTCAAAAACAGGTTACAGTGACCTTGATTTGTTTTTCTCTTCCTAGGTGTGACGACGCTAGAATATGTTTTTCCTCACTCGCACACTTTGTTCGTCTACGCTACTCTACGTTTATGTCAAATAAGGCAGGGTGTGACGAAATGAGGGAGGGGGGAGAGAGGGAGGGTGCTTCCGGCAGCAAGCTGTAACATAGACGTTACACGTAAAACACCTGCGGCTATGCCGACTTTACTAATATTTAGGTACTTACGTGTGTAGGTCGGACCCACTCGTGATGAGATACTCGTACACTCGATCTAAAGAAAGCTGAGAGTGGTATTTTTGAATAACTGGCAACGTCGTAGTGTGTTTACAAATGTCTTAAAATCTTTCACACCGTCGTTTGCGATGTTTTCCTGAACATGCTCGATATGTATTAGCCTATTGATATTCAACTGCTAGACCTAACGCCCTGGTCCTTCCACTTCTGGCTACCTTCTTCTGGTCAGTCCATCTGGCGGCAGAGGGGCGTCCCACCCTCCGCCTGTCCATCCGCTATCTCCATTCCATAACTCGTCTAACAACCCCTGTGGGTTTCTGCGACAGTCATCATTGCAACTTCATCTCGCTAATCCTTTCGGATAAGGCGGCTAACTTAGTTCTTTAACGGACCACCTCAATGCGAATCCTTCAACAATATCTATAATAACATTTTATCATGTTTGTTAAATGGAATATTGGTAACGTAAAAAAAGTAACGCAGTTGTCCAGTTGCTGCCCAGCCTAACTGAATTCTTTTGTCTGCTTTCTTATCGAAATTGTTTCTACTTATCTTACTTAATTGTCTGAGTGAGCATAACATAGGTACCTACCTGCTACTGAACGATTTCGGCTTCGATATCAACATTGTCAACGATCAGCGGTCTTAGGTAGACGTGTGAATGGTTTGTATGCTTTTGACATGCATGATTGATTAATCCTAAAACCTATATAATCGCCTGGAAGAACAGTTAAGTCTGCTAGCTTAGCATTTACCTACTACAGACAGTAAGTGAAGTGACTGCCATCACAAACTGTCGTCAAGCAAGAAGTGATTGGAGTTAAAACTAAAACTTTGAGAATAATAACTTTGTAACAAAATAATAAACTGACTTCGAAATGAAAGCGCCATTGATAACATATTAGTTATTGTGCCCAGAGTAAGTACTAAGTATTATTTATGCTGTATCCAGAGTAGAAATAGATTGCTAACCAAGGGGGCAAAGCAAGCGCGAGATCGGCTATGTCTCTGGGGTGAAATTATATTTTCTCCAAAGTTTAACACCCTGCTTTTCACTTCGACTACGAGGAAATAAAACATAGATAGTAAACTTTCAAACAGTTTTTTAACAGTTAATAGTAAAATTGAACAGTTTGCGAAGGCCACAACTATATAGCCTGACTCACATAAGAAGTTGAAGGTTTATCTTCACTCGATGGCGAATGCTCGTTTGGTTCAAGTTGGCGGTTATGTAGTCCAATAAGAATTCTCCCCATAATGTTAGGGCTGTAATTTTTATATTTATATTTTATTTTTAACAAGTTTTTAAACGGATTTTGCTTAGAAGTACATTTTTTTGCATCCAGTTTTGAGCTGATCTCCATCTCATTCTCATTCCATGGAGAAATTTGTATGTTTTTATAGTAGATAAACAAGTATTTCGGCAATGCACAATTTGTTAGTTTTCACGTGTTTAATTTACTCTACTTTTTACGTCACTGCCCACGCGTGTATTAATTAGCGGGTCAGATACTGCCATATGGCAGTATGGTATCTTTTTAGAATTCTTCTCTTCCATTTCTTTTTAATTATGGGGAAATAGGGCGTGTTCCTCGTGGCCAAACTTGATAATATGCGTTTTACCTCGCCAGCACGAAACGGTCGCTTCGTTCTTGAACGAAGCTTTCTTACTTGAAAACAGCGAAGAAAAATGCATTTTGCTCTCTATAATACCCATAGACATTGAGTTTCTAGCAGTATGAATTGGTATTTTGAGATGCAGAAAATAACTTGTCAATGTCATTTTAATTATTTGTATTAGTAGATACCATTTTATATTACTTATTATGTACCTAACCAAGTACCTACCCACTTATAGGTATTATTTTAAAAAAAACTAGAATTTCAGAATTTAACTGATGCGTTTTGAGAGTCGTCGTATTTAGTTAATTTAATTAGAAAAATATTATAAAAAGGAACGACATTTTTATTATTAGGTAGGTACCTATTTGTGATTTTCAAAATATGCATGCCGCAGCATTGTGCTATTTTCACAACGCACATTCCAAAAACGGGACAAGACGAGAGGGAAGTAATTATCATTTTATTCTTAGGTATTATACCTAATGATAATTACTTCCCTCTATGTAGGTCCATAATAATATTTGCTTTGATTAAGTTGTTCGATTTTTTTAAAGACGAATGAATTAAACAATAATGAGACAATATACTTAATTTAAATATTTGCCTCGCATGTGGAGGAGTAAAATTGTATAGGTATTTTGCACACGAGAGATCAGGGTTCATAGTCAGCACCCGTACCAAAATCACATTTTGCTCTCTTGGTTAATAAATAACTATTGTTCAACAGAAGAACAAAGACACTTTTTGTCGTGAGTTCTGATTTTGAACCCATTAATAAAATTAAAATAAAGTTTCAGACGTTTATTTGGTTTTAAATAAGTACCTACTCTTTTTTTTGTTAATAGATTTACAGAGATGTGATCATGTGAACCAACAGTTCGAACTATTTTTGGTCCCTAGAGATATTTTGCCCGCTCTCATTGCGTTGACGAGATCATACTGACGGTTTGGATGAAAACCAAAAACGCCAAGAAGATGGCCCGACTCTGACCCCGCTCCACCTTTATGTAGGTGGATTGCATGTTTCGGGCGGGTCGGCGTCGTTTCTCCAATACGCAGCTACAATTTAGTAGTGGAGTTTCGAAAAGGACACAAATTTGAAGCTTCTATTGGCTGTTGGATAAAGGCTACGCCCCTGGGGTGGAGCGAAATTAGCTTTCTCCTACTGCGGTGAGGCGCCACGCGATCATCGCACGCCAGTCTGCGTCGAGAGACGAGCGCGTTCAGAAGACAATAGACCGGTCGCATACGAGCCGAGTCGAAATGCGAGGTGAGCGTAGTCCGGACCGCTAGCGTCAACGTAGATATGGCAGCGAGCCGCAATATAAACCTGCGTACCTCTGTGATACATTACCTTAATTTTATACTAGCCGTAATATTTGTAAGAAAACAATAAACGCTCGTGTTAAAGAGTGTTCTGTGTGAAGCCGCCCTTATGATCATCCAGCCAGATCATCCATGGCAGCTTACCCACAACTTGGCTATTCATACCCAACCGCCTCGCAGGTTAGTGTACCTATATTGCACTTAAATCCCTATTGATAAATAGTTATTTGATAATTTCCACCTCGAGCTCGAACCTAGATTTATAGATACTGCTTAGGGTATGCCTTTAACGTTTACTTCAATTAATCATAAAGGACATTTTAGGATAAGCGGCACCTACACAATTACAATTAGAAATGGATATACCTATACTTATTGGAATGGAATTGTAGGGACCTACCTACTTAAGAGTTTTATATATACATTTCTGTAAACAAGGACCTAAAACCTTGCCTTTGATGCACTATACAATAATACCTACATAAATAAATGAAATCGACGATAGTATGTAGCTACTTCATCATCTACATAGGACAAAGTGAAACAAAATTAAGTTAGGTGTTAAAATATCGTAACTTGGGCCCGTTTGGACTTATTCTATGTCTATATACATGCTCAACGTATAAACATATCATAATAATAAGATACCTATATATACTGTACCTATAAATATATGTAATACCAATCAAGATTTTGTTCAATAAAAATGTACACCGGGATAGCAAATCGTCGTCGCTGAAAACAACAAGATACCAACCTAGTAGGTTAGCAAGATAATCCTTGCCCGTTTAGTCTGTTGTCTTGTATGACAATTTTATTAAAATTATTTAAAAGAAAAAACTTACGTTAATTAAAACAAAATGTACATCGCCACACATCGTAGGTAGGTACTGTTTTTATAGGTATAAACTTGCGGTTACCAACTACCTTAGGTACAAACAATAATTTGGAATAATTTGTTGGGTCCATGTACCAATGGGTTTTTTCTCGAAACTTAAGTACATGTACTGACTGCTCTCAAACGGTGAAGGAAAACATCGTGAGGAAACCTGCATACGCCGAAGAAGAAATTCTTAGGCGCATGTGAAGTCCACCAACCCGCACTGGGCTAGCGTGGTGGACTATAGCTCGAACGCCCTTGTTGAGAGGGTAGGCCTGAGCCCCAGCAGTGGGGAGATTAATAGGCTGTTGATGATTACCGCTAAATCTATTCCTTGACGCATTATTTTTTACACTTGGACATGACTCGATTATCGAATTAGATGCATTTCAAGTCTGAACCTTTACCTATGAGGTTTATTACGAGATGTAGGTATTACAGCCACGATTGACCACAGGTAGTAGAAATAAAACCATTAATATAGCCTCTGCTACCTCTGCGTCTATTTCTTGACGTGTGGCTTCATACTTTTGATTAATACACTTGTACATAACAAATTCCGAATTCAGTGCAATTTGAAGTCAGAACTTTGTTTGTTTATTACAAGATGTATGCAGTTACGATCGACCAAAGCCAGGTCACATAAAACTATTATAAGATAGCCTCTGTTACGGCTTTACGTATTATCGACTTAGATATATTTGAACTTACCTAACTCTATTTCCATTCGAAATCAGAATTTTTTAAATGTTTATTACGAGATGTATCCAGATTGTATCCAGTTACGATCAACCACAAGCAGTGTAGGTATATAAAGCCATTCAAATGTAGCCACTGTTACTGCTACATCTATTGATTGACGTATTATCGTCTGTAACTTTACTCTATTTCCGAATTCGGCGCAATTTGAGATAAGATCTTTCTTTAATAATGTTTATTACGAGATGTATGCAATTGCAATCGATCACAGATGTAAAACCAATACAATGCAGCCACTACATATATAATTGCTTGACGTATTATGGATATATTTTCGAATTCCATGCAATTTGAAATCAAAACATAGACAGTATACAAAAACAATAAAAAGTAGCCACTGATGATACCAATACATGTATTGCTTGACCTTTCGGTTGTAGATACATTAGAACTTTAATCTATTTCCGTGTTCAGTCTAACTTGAAATCAGAACTTTTAAAATGTTTATTTCCAGAAGTAAGTAAGCAGTTACGATAGACCTCGGGTGGTATATATACAACCATCAAAAGTAGCCAATAATACCACTGCATCTAGTGCTCGAAGTATTATCGACTGTAGATACACATGACGTACGTAACTCTTTAATTCTGTGGTCAGAGCTGCTTGAAATCAAAACTTTTATTATGTTCATTACCAAAAGTAAGTGACGATAGACGCCATGTAGTGTATATATTTGTATTAAAACGTGACCTCTATTAACACTGCATTATATTGTCTGACGTAGGTATTATCAACTATTATTATTATTAGATGAACTTGAACTTAATTTTATTTCCGAATTCGGTGCAATTTCAAATCAGAACGTTTTGTAATGTTTATTACGAGATGTAGGTATGCAGTTACTATTAACCACAGGCTGTGGTATATAAATAAAGCTATTCAAATGTAGCCACTATTACTGCTACATCTAATGCTTGACGTAAGTATTAAGTATTATCGTCTATAGATACACATTAACTTAACTCTATTTCCGAGTTCGATGCAATTTGAAATGAGATCTTTAATAATGTTACGATCGACCAGTTTAGAGTAGGTATGTAAAACCAATACAATGTACCGCTGCATCTATATCTTGCTTGATATATTATCAATTGTAGAAACACATCAAGATACACTTAAACTTAACACTATTTTCGAATTCGGTGCGATTTGAAATAATATTACGAGATGTTTGGTGTGACGATAGACCGCGGAAAGAAAATCATTAGGCGGTATGCTAAAACACGAGGATGCGCCCGGGCGGGCGCAAAAGTGTATGAGCAGCGCCCGTTTCGGCGCCCGCTGCTGCGCCCGCTTCTGCGCCCGCTACTGTGCCCGCTTCTGCGCCCGTTTCTGCGCCAGTTTCTGCGCTCGCTTTTGCGCCAGCTTCTGTGCCCATTTTTGCGTTTGCTTCTGCATCCGCTTTAGCGCCCGCTTCTGCGCCCGCTTTTGCGCTCGTTTCTGCGCCCGCTACTCATACATTTTTGCGCCCGCGCCAGCGCCCGCCTGTTTTTTACTACGGCCTTACAATGTAACCAGTACTACCACTGCATCTATTGCATAACGTAGTATTGACTGTAAATACACATGAACTTAAACCTATTTCCGAGTTCAGTGTAACTTAAAATCAGAAATTTTAAAATGTTTATTTCTAGAAGTAAGTAAGCAGTTACGATTGACCTCGGGTGGTGTATGTAGAAACATTACAATATAGTCACAATTACCGTTACATATTACTTGGCATAAATATCGACTTCACACTAACACTTGCGAATGTGCACTAGCGGAAAATGAATGTTTAGCAGTTTAAATGATTTCAAAATTTCCGGATAGTACAACGCGTATGAGAGTCAAGACGGTTTAATGCCGAATGATGTATGTCACCGTTAATTAGAAAATATTTCAAACTGCTAAATGTTCATTCTACGCGATTGAAATTTGAAATCAGAGTTTTTATATTTATTACGAGATGTTTGGAGTTACGTTCTACTACAGATAGATTATGTAATACTATTAGGCCTTACGCTAAAATACGGGCGGGCGCCCGGGCGGGCATATAAATGTATGAGCAGCGCCTGCTTCTGCGCCCGCAAGTGTACCCGCTTCTGCGCCCGCTGCTCATTCCTTTTTGTGCCCGCGCAGGCGCTCGCCCGTCTTTTACCGTACGGCCTTACAATGTAACCACTGCTACCGCTATATCTATTGCTTGATGTAGTATTGACTGTAGATACACATGAACTTAAATCAAGTCTACCACAGATAGATTATGTAATACTATTAGGCCGTACGCTAAAATACGGGCGGGCGCCCGGGCGGGCATATAAATGTACGAGCAGCGCCTGCTTCTGCGCCCCAAGTGCACCCGCTTCTGCGCCCGCTGCTCATTCATTTTTGCGCTCGCCCTTCTTTTAAGGTACGGCCTTACAATGTAACCACTGCTACCGCTGCATCTATTACTTGATATAGTATTGGCTGTAGATACACATGAACTTAAATCAAGTCTAGTCAAAACTATTTTATTGCATGTAAGTACAGTCGGTACATTTATACAACGTCATTTTTTTCTCTTTTCAATCTATTTCCGAGTTCAGTGTAACTTAAAATTAGAAATTTTAAAACGTTCATTTCCAGAAGTAAGAAAACAGTTACGACTAAGCTCGGGTGGTGTATATAGAACCATTACAATGTAGCCACTATTACCGTTGCATATTACTTGACATTATTATCGACTTCACACTTTGCGCATGTGCACTAGCGAAAAATGAATATTTAGCATTTTGAATGATTTCAAATTTTCCGGATAGTACAACGCGTATGAGAGTCAAGACGGTTTAATGCCGTATGATGTATAACAATGTTAATTTTTTTTTAATAATCAATATTAAGTAGGTACCTATAATTTTATTTTATTTTTAAAAATGTAAAGTAATTTTAATCACAAAAAATTACTAATTAACACCGTTAATTTGAAAATTATTCAAGCTGCTAAACATTCATTCTACGCGATTGCAATTTGAAATCAGAATTTTTATATTTATTACGAAATGTTTGGAGTTCCGATCTACAACTGATAAATTATGTAAAACCATTAGGCCGTACGCTGAAATACTGGCGGGCGCCCGCGCGGGCACAAAAATGTACGAGCAGCGCCTGCTTCTGCGCCCGCAAGTGCACCCGCTTCTGCGCCCGCTGCACATTCATTTTTGCGCCCGCGCAAGCACCCGCCCGTGCTTTAGCGTACGGTCTTACAATGTAACCACTACTACCGCTGTATCTATTGCTTGATGTATTATCGACTGTAGATACATAAACTAAACTCTGTTTCAAATTTTAGTGTAACTTGTAATCAAAACATTTATATTGTTTATTACCAGAAATAAGCAGTTTAGAATTTTAGATAAAGCCCATGTAGGTAGAGTATACAAAACCATTACAATGTACACAGCCACTATCATCCTTGTATATTACTTGACATAATTATCGACTTCACACTTTCCGAATGTGCACTAGCAAAAAATGAATATTTAGCAGTTTGAATGATTTCATATTTTCCGGATAGTACAACGCGTATGAGAGTCAAGACGGTTTAATGCTCTATGATATATAACACGTTAATTTTTTTTTTTCATCATCAATAATTAAGTATAATTTTATTATATCTTTAAAAATGTAAAGTAATTTTAATCATAAAAAATTACTAATTAACACCGTTAATTTGAAATTGTTTCAAGCTGCTAAACATTCATTCTACGCGATTGCAATCTGAAATCAGAATTTTTATATTTATTACGAGACGTTTGGAGTTACGATCTACAACTGTTATATTATGTAAAACCATTAGGTCGTACGCTGAAATACGGGCGGGCGCCCGCGCGGGCACAAAAATGTACGAGCAGCGCCTGCTTCTGCGCCCGCAAGTGCACCCGCTTCTGCGCCCGCGGCTCATTCATTTTTGCGCCCGCGCAAGCGCCCGCCCGTGTTTTACCGTACGGTCTTACAATGTAACCACTACTACCGCTGCATCTATTGCTTGATGTATTATCGACTGTAGATACATAAACTTAACTCTGTTTAAAACGTCAGTGTAACTTGTAATCAAAACTATTATATTGTTTATTACCAGAAATAAGCAGTTAAGAATTTTAGATAAAGCCCATGTAGGTAGAGTATATAAAACCATTACAATGTACACAGCCACTATCATCCTTGTATATTACTGACATAATTATCGACTTCACACTTTTCGAATGTAGGTCTATACCTAAATTTTTAGCAGTTAGACTGAATTCCAAATGTATTGAACGGTTTATTGGGAATCATTCAAACTGCTAAATAAGTAACAACCTGCTAAAAATTCATTCTCCGCGATTGCCATTTGAAATCAGAACTCAAATAAAAACGAAGTCGGTTCACGGCGGGTACAAACGGACAACATGTCATCATAATGTACAAGAGTGTCAAATTGATGATTAATTCCTGTGAATGGAAAATACGTCAAAAACACAAAGTTGTTACAGTTGTCGAAACTGTGCCACCTGTACAAAAATTTATAGGCGTAGGATACTTAATAAGGATGGGATGGGTATTATTTACAAGTACCTATATAACTATTATATTATCAACTAATAGCTCTATTACCTACATTCAACTGTCTCCGACAGGGTATCATTTAAAGAAAGTTACAATTAGTTTACAACTAAGTAGGTACTCTTATCTAAATAAATCGTATTAAACTGGATCACAAGCAATAAATTAAAGTGTTCCATTTTAAATACCTACCTAATTCTTCAAATTCATAATTGGCGGTGACTTACAATTCCTTTGCCCGATAAAAAATATGTTGGGTCATCGTAGCGTCATTCGGGTCATTCCCATTTCTACTAAACTTTTGAAAGGTTAAACTTTTATTATTTCTTTTAAAACTTCAATGCCAAGTAAAAGTATCTCGTACGTAACGTTCTGTATACAAATAAAATAAATACTACCCAGGTACCCTCTCCGTGCACTACAGGTATCTAGGTATCTAACATTTATCTACCCACACGCCGCCGCGCCGCCCGCCGCCCGCGCCGCGCCGAGCCGCCATGATTAAAATAAGTACCTATCTAATAGTACATTATGATACAAGTGAACTAAGATGGTTATTACACATGCCTCGTGTGTAATAAAGCCAAGAAGTGTAATGACCAATGCTCACGCGTGCCATACGACGTTTTTCAACACATTTTAGCGAGTAAAATAAACAAAATGTCATAAACTTATTTTCCTTTGATTTTGATGGTAACAGGCTATCACTTACATTTTGGGACTTAGTAAGAATTTCTGGCGGCGTAGAATCGTAAAGCAAAATTATATATTATCACTTGAAGGCTATATTCAACTCCGAAGTCAATGTTTTTGAAAATTATCATAAAACACAACTATGTTTAGACACAAATAATTTTGATAATAATTGATAAATTTTGAATATGGCCCCAGGCAGATGAGTGTCAAATATGGCGCGAGAATTTTCTTTTTTCTTGGGTATGCGCTCGGAGGTGGTGGGAGAGGGGATGGTAGGAAGCCAAACAAAACAGCCCAGCATTGAAAATATAATAAACTGTTAAATTAATTATATTTATTACACAAATTAAGTACAGTTAATTTGTTGACAAAAATAAATAATTTGATGAAATGAAATGTTTATTTATCATATTAATATCTAACTTAGTATTATTTAAATTATCACAATTTATTTATTCACAAAATGTTGGTAGGTACTGGTAGACATTTAAAACTCTTTGCTGAGAATAATAAAAAAACTATAATATTTACGTGCTTAATTATTACGTTTCCTGTTTTTCTCCAGTGCCATGTATCATGTATCATTTATTAGAGGTGCAAAATAGAATTTTGTTGGTTACGTTTAAATAAATAAATTTATCGGTGGGTCAAATGGGACTAAAAAGGGTCACTCGAAAACAATGGGTGGGTGGGTATAACTGGGAGCTTAATATTCCAAAACAATTATTCTTCTCTATAGAGGAATGACCAAATAAACAATAAATATAAAATATTGAATTAAAATACAAATAAAAGGTACCCACAAAGGTACTCCCACACCGAATATCGACTTAACATTTTTATTGGATTGGAAATAAGCGAGTTATTTATATATAAAAAAAACAAATAAAGACGTCAATTTAATTCATTTGTATTTCATAATCACAATACTTAGTCGTATAATAAAGTTAAGTAGGTAATTAATTGGTGCAGCTGCAATGAGCGTGGGAAAAGTGAAAAAAAAAATCTTCTCATCAAATTACAGATCACGTTACTATGAAGACATAGTTTTCATTGCACTTCGATACGATCCGTATTTACAAAGTTATAAGACTAATTAATTTGGTTAAATCACTATACCTAACTCAGTTTATTGGCGGCCGGCATCGTAGGTATACCGTACTGGGCGTGGCATAAAAGTGTCTCTAAACGGTCATGCTTGCATGACATGCAACGTTTACGTGAATGTCATGCTGCATGATGAACCATAATGCTTGCTATCAATCGATAGAGTGAAGCAACGGCCAGCTCATAGTTTGCATGTCATGTACGTAGTTTGCATGTCATGCACGTAGTTTGCATGTGATGCACGTCAATCACTACAGCTAGATGATCATGCATGAGTGACAGCACGTATTGCATGTCATGCCGCATGATCGTTTAGCCCTTAAGGCCGCCGGCGGCGGTAGTGTGTACGTAGCAATGTGATCGCTTTGATCAAAGTCAAAATTAGTTTAGGTATGCAAAATTGGAGTACAAAATTTAATGTTTATTTTGTATGAGTTTTTGGTTTAATGATTTTCCCGGACGAATGGGTATTAGAAGACAGACATGAGTCATAATCATACTTACGCAATTTTTCAAGCAAATCGGAGGCTCAGTTTTTCAAAAGGAAGGAGCCAGTTCCTTCCTTTTTCTTTGCTGGAACTTGACTTGACACGCTGCCGCGTGTCTAGATACAATCGATTTTTATAAAACTCTCTTTTTATAAAATTATCATTCCCTACACCTATTATAATTAATAATTGCTCTTTCATGAAGTTGAAATCACGTAGGTACTTGCACAGAATTTCAACAAATAGTCCACTAGATGGCAGTACCTACCTGCTGTAGCTGTCGGCCGCTGTTTCAACTATAATTACCTCTTTGATGACGCTCGACGCTCCGACAAGCCGCCACTCAGCGACAGGCTCTAGCTAGGACGGTGCGGATATTTTGGAATGAAATTAGTATTTTAATTCTTGTTTTAGTTACTCGTTAATTTTTTGTGCTCATTGAAGAACAATCACATAAAAAATATTTACAATTGTAGCTATAGATGTAGAATCTTTATAATATAAACAGTTACCGCAGAAGCTGTGCTAAGCTCGAGCCGTAGACGGGGCGAGAATTTACAAGGTTTTTAGTGCCTAGAAATAAGTAATTTTAAGCCGACTTCAAAATAAGAAGTACTTAATTCGACTGTGTTTTTGTATGTTTGTTGCGCGATTACTCCGTCAAATTATGAATTGATTTTAATGATTCTTTTTTAGTTGGTAGGTTACTTCAGAAACGGTCCCATATAAATTTTTCAAAATTGATTCAGCGCTTTTTGAAAATAATCTCAATAGATACACAGATGACGGTATTTTTACAAAGAAGTTGGTTTTATTTTTCGGAAAATGCTAATTATTAAATATTTATAAACTCCAAATGGCGGTAGTCGAAAGAAGTATGTGTGATTCGGAATTTTGGAATTTTTTTTTTGTTTCGACAAAAAAAAAAGATTTGATAGGCGCCGACGACGAGGCGGCCGACCTTGCCTCGACGTATATGACTGCGCAAATGCTGCTTTCTATGAAAATAACCGACTTTATTCGGTTAAAGTGCTGTATTTCCGAATTCAGTGTCATCCCCATTAAGATTATACCTATACAATTTGCGTGGCTAAATTGTTTAAAATATAACTACTATTTAACTACAATTGACGTCGCTCTGGATTTCAATAGCATTATCATCCCGGAAAGCGACATTTGGTCGATGACAGAAGTTAAACTGTGGTTGCGCAAATAAGGACAATATAAACTTCTTTGCGGTTTGAGAATTTGAACTTCTCAGTAAGCTCCATACAAGACGATTTGGAATGCACAACTTTGTGCGGCTTTGGTACGTCGTTAATAATACTTGAACCAATTTAAACTAAAGTTAGTTTTTACTTTAATGCGATTACTGTCAATATCACAATGGCTGAAAAATAATTTACATAGTTGTCAATAAAATTTTAGTTAATTTTTTAAATACTTACCAAATTTTAAAAAATTATGTCGGAAGATTTAAAAATTATGTAGGTAAGTAGTTTTTTTCTCCAAAACCTTGGTCGAATTGATAGTCTATTCCAGCGATTCTAGCACATAATTTTTTTCTCCTTTAAAGTGTAGGATACTAAAGAAAATTATAGTAAGCTTCAGTTAGGTATAGAAATTTATTTTAGTTCTTTTTATATTTACAAAGTAAACGTCGCAGGAAAACGTTTTATTTCATCTATTCTATTAGATTTAAAAAAGAAAGAACCCATAAACTAACCAGAATTTGCCCTTACATACTCTTAATTCATAAATAATATATCCCATTTGGCCTAGTAAAAGAAAAAAAATGCACTCAGGTGAAAATACACACTATTAGGTTAAGTTTTAGACGTTAATCACACGAAAATGATTAGGTTAAATTGACACAGGAATCGATAGGAAAATAAACACAAAAGTTACAGTTTAGTAGGTAGGAAGGAGCATGCACGCACGCAACGCAACGAGCGACCAATCTCAATGACTCCGCGCTACGGAGTTCAATGAGTGTCTTTTTCTAATGGGTTTACGGCCCTGGAAACAAACTTCTTTTAGACCTATCATTGTAAAAAAATATTTTCACTAAGGGTGTGTGTTGGCAAGTGATTATTCCTTATATAGGTTTATAAGATATCAAAAATAATTGAGCCGCGAAATTACGGAGTCTAATGACTAAAATATCATCGATAATACTATATTTAAAAGGATCGCGACAATTATTAACATAGAGTTAGTATACCTTACATTATTATGGAGATACAGTTTATTGACATCTTTTATATTTACAGAATAATCGCCTAGCGTGGCGACACTTAACAATAACATCCTGTATAAATACGTAGTCAATGGTGATACGAACTGTCAGTAAGTATTTGTCAATCGTAGTGACAATTCTCTATCCCCCTGACCTCTCTAATATTACACTGGACCGACGGCCCAGGGCCCCAGGGCCAGGGCTGTCCCATACAAATGACAGTTAATTTTGTGTGCCAAATTGAAGCGCGACACTCGATCCAGACAACAAATTTAGACATAATTTATCATGGAATTCAGCGCCAAAATCGGCGAAAATAATTCAAAATATTTAATTTCGGGGACACTGTCATCACTAGTGTAGCCATTAGGGCTCCCTAAACGATCATCTCGCATGACATGCATTACGTACTGTCACTCCTGCATGACCGTCTAGTTGTAGTGATTGACGTGCATGACATGCAAACTACCTACGTGCATGACATGCAAACTCGTGCTGGCCGTTGCTTCACTGTACTGATTGATAGCAAGCATGATGGTCCATAATGCAGCATGATATGATAATTCACGTAAACGTTGCATGTCATGCAAGCATGATCGTTTAGGGACCACGTGAGCCTTCAACGCCAAAATGGTGTAAGTCACTTAAATAATTTGACATGAATGAACCAGTGTGTCAGTGTGTCATCCTGCTAATATTATAGAGGCGGAAGTTTGTAAGGATGACTGTGAAGATGGATGTGTGTGAGGATAGAATCAGATGGTTGTGAAGATGTTTGTTACTTTTTCACGCTGTACCTAACACATGAACGGATTTTGATGAAACCTGGTACAGTGATAGCTTTATTCTTTATTACAATTTAAAAGGAACTGTGCGTGCAATAAAAATAAAATATTATGTACCTACCTATTAAATTAAAGTATTGTGTTGTGTAGTTTAGAAAATGTGTTTTGTTATTTATCTGATGGTCCCGTGTACCTACTTGGCCTAGCGGATTTTCTGGATAATGAACGTAACCCTGAAAAAAATTGTAAGTAGGTACGTAAAATAATCAGTCACTTTCCTTTCGAAATATTCAATACAATAAGAATTACACAGGGTGCTTAGCTTAAACGTTATTTTAAAAGTACATAGTGAGATAATTATACCTGTTTTATACCGTTTGTGCATATACCTAGGTACAGTAACAAAAAAATAGGTAAGTTAGGTTACCTTATATCTATAGACATAGTATGGTATACCATTTCCACTAAAATGGCCTTGTTTGTGGAGATGGTTGGATGAAAATATCAACCACCATATTACTATCACTTATCACTTTGTTAATTAGTAATTTATAATTCAATATTATTACGATAGGTACCTAGTAGTGGTAAAATTTTACATTTCCTAAAAGTTTATGGGAAATAAAAAGACCCGTAGATTCTTTGTTTTACGATGTTTCTAGCAGAAAATAACTTTACCCGAAACTATCCAAAACAACATTGGTAGTCATGGCCAGGCGAGCGCGCGCGGCGGGGCGGGGCGCTCGCCTGGCTGGCAATGACTACCCCACCCTCACAACCTCACATAGACTGTAAACACCGTCAGCGATTTGCAATCAATCTGAGATTATATTCACTCAATCGTAATAAAGATTTACGGGACTATACCACCCGTATTTAATAATACTAGGTATGCATGTAAAATAGTATTGACCTCTAGAGAGAGAGATAAATAAGTATATTATACAAGGTTATTTTAGTCAGTGCCCAAATTTTGTTAACGCAATTACTATCGTTAATTGAGCATTATTGCACGTAGATAATTACAATTAAGTATAAAATTACCTATTTTATCCACTAATAAACTTAATGAAACATATTCGCAGGGGAAGACGGGTAATGCGGCCTTTCATCTGTGGCGCCGCGCCGCGCCGCGCGACTGCTACTGTGACTACGAGAGTCGGGTTGTCGCATTTGCAATGTGTGATTGATAGTAGCAATGCAGTTGTGATCCGTCGATACATACGCGCAATTGTATCAAGTTTCAACGCGTCTTCGGGAGAAACAAAGGGGAGTGGAGCTGCGTCGTCGCGATAGTAACGATACATGAATCGGGACAGCGTATGGGATGGGAAGGGAAGGTAGGGCGATAACCTATCGACATTTTTGCGACTGCTTTGCGACTACATCGCTGCAAAAAAAGTAGCTGATGTTGGTTTTTTTTTGTGTAATGTTGTAATATTTTCAATTTTGTCAAATAGCCTAGTGCGTAATCAAAATTTGGAAAAGAATCTTGTAGGTATCGTTCTCTCTAAACGTCAATACTATTTTTCATGCATGTAATCGATGGTGGAAAGGCAAAATGAGTAAACCGGCCAATGAATGACGGAGCGCCGTGCCCGCCGCGCGCCGCGCGCGCTCGCCTGGTCATGACTGGCCTGACAAAATTATGTTGTGGATAGTTTCGGGGCTTGTTTCGGGTAAAGTTATTTCGATATTTTTATTCGAAACATCGAACAATACGGGTCTTTTAATTTCCATTACTTTCAATTGTATTGGATGTAAAATTTTGGCACTGACTAAAAAATAATCCTGTAGAGTTAGGTAGATATATAAACTTACCACACTCTTAGCACTTTTTTCTAGAAATATTTATTACTAAAAGTTCATTTACTTAGGTAAGTATAGGTAATATTTATAAGTATCCCATAATATTATTAAATTATACTTAACATTGTATAGGAATGGTTGAACAAACACCTACATCAAATATATACATATTTAATATCCTTATACTTATTAACAACAGTGGTAGGTATTGGTTCTTTTTTCGTGTAATTTGCAAAATGAGTTTTTTACGTCAAAAATTTGTAAGTAATATATTTTCAATGTTGTCAAATAGCTTAATGCGTGGTGATCAAAATTTGGAAAATAACCTTGTAGGTTTCGCTTTCTCTAAACGTCAATACTATTTTTCATGCATGTAATCGATGGTGGAAAGGCAAAAGGGGTCAACTGGCCAATGAATGACGGAGCGCCGCACCCGCGCCGCGCGCGCTCTCCTGGCCATGACTGGCCTGACAATATGTTGTTGTGAATAGTTTCGGGGCTTGTTTCGGGTAAAGTTATTTCGATATTTTTTTCGAAACATCGTAAATCAAAAAATACGGATCTATTTAGTTTCCATTACCTTCAATTGTATATAAAAGTTTGGCACTAACTAAAAAATAATCCTGTAGAGTTAAGTAGGTAATACTTGCCATATTCTTACCACTTTATCTTTTTTCTAGAAATATTTATTACAAAAAGTTCATTTACTTAGGTATAGGTTATATTTATAAGTATCCCATAAAATTATTAAATTATACATGGTAACAAAAGGCACACTGACTGCTAAAGGTATTTTGTCTGTTTGTATGTAAGACTCCACTAACACCATGAATCCTTGGAGGTGAGAAGCCGATATATTTTCCATACGTACAAAAACATCACCCTAATTTTTGTAACTTTTTCTAATCAAAAATATCAATTCCACATTAGAATTTAGTTGACACTTTGTTCTCAAAATCAGCTGTGCGAAGCAATGGACAGCGCGGCGCACCGATCGGTCGTTGACTCCGCGTCCCGCGTCCCGCTCACCACCCTTCGGGCGCCCGTCACGTGATAGGCGGACGCGTATCTGCTCCACAGAGTATGATGGTCATCATGGATGGTCGTATTTTATAATATTTTGTAAATGTCAGAGTTTTTAGAATTCACTTAGATATTTGTAAGTAGACTGGATGTAGATCGAATACTCTACTACCTCCATATAAGATTTCCTCGTTCAACTCTCACGCTGTATATGTCGAGGGCTAATCGTAGAATTGGCCAGATCGTGATATGCCTAGGCATTTCATCATACGCCGACTTCATGATTTGGCCGGCCATATCACGATGTGCCTAATAGAAAGTTAGGCCGATCGACGAAAGAAATTAGTTATCGACATTCCTATACCTAACTGATAACTGGGCATATCGTTAGGTAGTTTCATGCCGCTAAATATGCCATTACATGCGTGCAAAACGAATTATTTCCCATTTTTAGGATAGGTTTACTTTGATTTGATAAATTTGGACACCCCACTACAGTCGGAAGATGTGTTCACACACATCTTTCGACTGTAGTAGGGTGTCCACATACGTGCGTTGAACGATATGTTGGATGTTAGATGGCCACATGATGAAATGGCGACGTATCATGAAATGCCTAGGCATATCACGATCTGATCAGATTTAAATAACTTATATTGTCTACCTTAGGTGCCAATCACGATAGTAGAATTAAAAGAACTGAAAGGAGTATCCACAGGATAGTTTACCATGGAATACAAGGAAACGGAACGCCACGGATCCTCTGTGCGGGGCTGGTAGCTATTGAAATACAAAAATTCAAAATTTTCAAAAGGAATGAGTGTTTTAAACTGTCCTCGGCATGGAATCTAGTGATCCATAAACCAACATCTCGCGGTTTGTCATCGAATACACCCGCGGATAGTTACCTACCGTGAGTGCAGTGTGCCGAGACTTCCCAATAACACAAGACCAACAGTGGGTAGTTGAAGAAACTGGCAGCTCACCCGAGCTTCGGTCAACTCGTTACCACGGTAAAAGTATAAAAAAAAATCGCGTGTAAGACCCATGTCTAATATAATAATAACGAATACCTACCTACATTTACTTACCTTACCTTTAAACAGTTTATAAAAATAACATGCCTGTAGAAGTGAAATAAAAGGGATCTAACTCGAGTTTTTATTACATCCGTGAACTTTTATCCGCATAATAATGGTGTTAAGTGATTTAAGATTACTGCTCAAACGGCTGAGATAAGCCCCTGGAAAAGCGGTCTAAGTTCATCAATATTTATATCAAAGTGATTCTACTGCTTGAATTAAGCTCACGTTCATTAGGTCAAAATAAGACTTATTTAGTGAAAATTGGCCTATGTACAATTAAACCATAAATTCTAATAGCATAAAGGAAATAAAAACTTTTTCAACCCTGTTTTTAAAAGTGTTAAAATAAATGTAATTTTCGAATGACTGTAAACTTTGATTTGAATCAAATTACGTAAGTAGGTAGTTAGGTATACCATTTTTATTCAAGGTCTATGACGATTGTAGCTTTGTGGAAATGGGTAGTGCTTACACTTTATCGGTAATTATTCAGTTTCGTTAGCATGTGGTTTGTATTAAAGCGATGTAAATAAATTATTTATGTAAAATTCCACATAAAAACATTAAGTACATTACATAAACAGGGGCACGTACGTAGTAGTTCAACTCAACAAAGTAGCTACCTCAGTTAAATCTGAGTGATATTGGAACTCGGAGTACCATACTTACTTCCGAGTATGACATCTCTACAATGCGGTCGTGGTTTCACGACGATGACTCCTACACAGTAGGTACATCGTTATCTTATATTTTATTAGGAGTTAATTAATTACAACGCAGTTGGGTAAAAAGGGACGCTGTTCTTAAAACAAAAGATTAAGGGCCTCTTACACCGCTTGCTGATAAAGTCCCAGATACCCTATCTGCAGGTTATCTGATAGATAGCCTATTTTTTGGTTTCACATGTATCTGATTGCCTATATCTTATACATTTTATATAGTCTATCACACAGATTTATCTGATAGATTAGTTTATCACTAAGATTACTATCTGTAACAATATCAGGAAGTGGTGAAAGAAGCCCTTAGTTACTTAATAATTAGGTCCATATAAAAACCTGAGTATGTTATAATAATATGGAGTCACACATATCTAAAGACATCTCGTCCCTATGGGACCTTATTGTTCAGCCCCTGTGCTTAAATGTATTTCCCATCAGACAGAATCCACCCGAGGGGCAGGAGCCTGTAGTCCTCGGGTTTATGGTAATCTGTACCCAGGACACTCATTCGCCTTGCAGCAAGTGGATTGGATTCGCAGCAAGTGCTTCATCGAGTTGCTGTCTGTAGGGATACAGAGTAGGAGTTTGCGGTTACTGACTATCCCATGCAGGAGGTGCCTCACATAGCGAAGTACTTCATAATGTTATTAGTCTAGTACATCGTATGTTTCTGTTGCCAAATCTTTAGCGTGTTTCACTTCCCGAGGAACCGCATTTCGTCACGTGTTGTTGCACGACATGTGGTTTAAAGGCATTTTAATTGTCTCATTGGGAGTCCTTTGTGAGTGCCTTGTGGTTAATAGGCCTAGCCTGACGAATATTAATTATCCACACCCAGCCTTTCTACGATTTAACGATATGATATACATTATCTTGGCCTATCCTGTTTACACTCCAGACCATATATCTGTTTCATTCTTCAGGGCAGACCTTCTCAGGCCCAGTATATCTGATTTAGTCATCAGGCCTAGCCTTTCTATATTTAATCTTCAGGACCAGCGTGCTTGAGTGTCAAAACTGAATAATCCATTACTAAAAACGGATTCCAGTGTATCGATTTGACTGAACGCGAGCTGATATTGCCGGCTAAGCATGCACGGAGGTTCCATTTATCTGATCAGTTAGACTCTATAGCGATCTAAAAGTCCTCCATCTACTCTCTCGACAACCGTCATTAGATCATGCCCTAATCAATCCTTCACTCCAATCCAAAACAATGGCTTCATAGTGACCTGGATTATATGAAAATCTTGCCCTGTTTCTAATTATCTGTCCACCTATGTAATAGGTCATGCAACATGAATTCATCGGTTTTTAAAAAAAATCCTTACAAAAAATTTTTTGTAAGTATGAAAATTATTTTTAGGAAAATGACGAATGAGTTCTCTTTCTTTTTTAAAAAAAGGAATAGCGGAGAAAGTTTAGTGCGGGCCGCGCAGTACATTTTTATTGACTGTAGCTGAGAGCAGCCGGGTCTTCATCTCAAGTGAGTGTTGATTTCAATATACCTAATAACTAACTACATACATAGGTAATATTTATAAAACAAACCAGAAGGAGAATAGGTTCAATCATAAAATTTTATTGTACGCCGCGCAAAGTTATATGAAACTACCCTGGTTCAGTGTTTTTCTGGCTTCTATTTCAAGCGCGAACTCACCTTCTGGTTTGTTCTGTATTCTGAGCTTTAGGCTTGACTTTAGATGTTTGTAAGTTTGAATGTCAGTTGCTTAGTAACGGCTGAACGGATGTTGACGAAACTTGGTACAACGACAGTTTATATCCTAGAATAACGTATAGGGTATTTATAACACAGACGAAGTCGCTGGACGTCCGAACTATGAAGCCGATCTTATGAGTTCATCCCAAAGCTGTTTTAATTGTTCACAGGTACCGAGGGCGTGACGTGCGACTGGTCAGGTCGACCCAGTCGCAATAGACTATTATAGTCTACCGATCATAAGTCACAATTGATATCGCGGTAAATTGTAAATGGAACGCATATAATGTACTAACTACAGCCCTATTGAAAAGCTTTGGAAGGAGTTTGCGTGGCTGGGTAGGTGGGGGATATTCATGCAGTATTTTGTAAGAACGAAGTCGTGCCGGGGGCGCACATGGTGAGCCGTAACCACCGACTTAACGTAACCGACAAGAAAATCTCATTGAAAATTTAATCGTAATCAAATTGTGCTAAAGTTCAAAATTGAAAATTTATTTTTTGTCGCTTACGAGTCGGTGGCTAGGGCTCGATGAAATTTGTTATTTCACTTGCTACTGCCAAAATTTCTGTATCTGTACTTACTCATAAACAATAAATAGAGTTGTTGATTTATGGAGGACTTTGATCTTTTTGCCCGGAAACCTACTCTGATTGTAAACAGCCGCCGAGACCGGTTACCTCATTCATTGTTATAGATAATTAATACCAAGACTAATAAACAGGTTTTTAGAACAAATTGGAATTATAAAGGGTAAAGTCTACCCTTGGACACTAAGACTTGTCAGTATACTCCCGTTTGATATGAAGAAATAAGTATGCTAAAATAGCGTAAGCGACCACGATAGGAAAGTAACTTTTAAGTCCCATTACGCAAGGTAATGCTTGATTATTTTAGAAATTCCTAAATTACCTCTCTCCCTGCCCTCGTTATTTGGGCGTTACGCGTTTCCATTAGGTATAGAAATGGGAATTTTGAGAATTCTGAATGAAACATCTAATAAGTAAGCTTCTTTTGCGAAAATGACAGAGAGTGTTCTGTGTGCCTAAAAATCCTATACAAGCCTGTAGGTACCAAGCTGGTTACAAAGTATGATTGTGGTAAGATAACCCGTTTCGGTCGCAGTCCAGTTTGCGCGCCGCCGCCGCCCGCCCCGCCCCCGTTTGGAGAAAGCATTAATATGGTTGCTATAGGTTCCAGCCGTAGCAACGAGAATCACAAACAGAAAACAATGAAATTCTCCTTCAAAATTCAAATAGCTCCGCCAAATCGACAGATATCCTTTCTATTTAACAAGGCCGCAACCAAGGGCGGCGGCGGCGGCGGGCGGTCGGTGGAGGGCGCCACAATCTAATTTACTTATTTATGTCCGTACATATATACATTACGTGTAGGTACTTTATTTAATGTAGGTACAAAACAAATAAAAACAGCTACGTACAATTTGCAGGTACTCAGTATCTATAATTTAAGCGGTCTTATGACTTATGCGATTTATTCCAGTCAACCGTTATGTTGTAGTAGCGTTATTTATTATTAGGCCCCAGCAGTGGGGACATGTTAATAGGCTGTTGATGATAATTATATAATTTATTTACTATTTTATTACAAGTAAATTGAAATTGATTTGATGAATACAATTTGTCCCTGGATATTACACAAACAAGAGGGAATAATCCAGCATGGATCTGGCCAATGGCCAAACTGTGATGATCGTTTTTTTTACAACGACAAACAATACTAATTACCCACCTAATAATGTAAGCTACCTACTACATAGTAAATAAATACCTACACGTTTATTTTTCTAGATACTATGAAAAAAGGCAGGAAAGTCATATCGTAATACATGTTGAAAGTTCCGTGAATATTTGTTTTTTAATGTTCCAGAAATCCTCGCGGTAAAAAATAAAAATAAAAAAATGTTTCAGAAAATGAAAGCTTACCGAACTCATTGCCGAGCAGTTTTACCTATTTTATTTACCTATCTTTCAAAATTAAGCTCAACCGGTCTGTAATTTATGCGTATTTACTTTATGCATCTGGACGCTCTGACTGACGATGAGTCAAAAAAAAAATTAATTCCATACGGGTTGGTATGCTGGATTCATTTTGAAGTGTCAATGTAAAAGAGTGTATTTTTAATATTATCTAAGTCTAACAACTTATTAGACATACCTATTATGAAAAGAAATACTAATAAAATAGATTGTAATGCAGTTTTACTTACACCGTTTGGAATTTCAACTCTTCATAATTTATACTTAATTTTTTTAACACCGCTTCCTAGGTGTTAGCGATGATAAAAAGAAGCGCAAAAAACTTCCTCAACATTTTAAAAACCAGACAGACAGACGGGACCCTAAAAATGTGGTAACTTTGGTGATAAAAACAAAGTAGGAATGATCTCCAAAAGGCATTGCTATTGTTACTCGTATATGTTCTATAGGTAGGTAATGGAGCCCATTGCATAATGGAAATATACGCCCCTTTGAAAAATCACGCCTCAATTGTAAGCCCTGCGTGTTTTTTTGGAGTAATTACCTATATGAACGGCTATTTAAATTTTTGAGAAGCACAAGCAACCGATAAAAATGCTTTGTGCAGCATAATATTTTTTGAGGCTATTTAAAAATACGAACAGCAAGTTATGATCTGCAAAACAAAAATGTACGATCGGCACATAGGCACAGCAAAATTTTAAGTGACGAGTATATTTTCAATGTGTTTTACGGCCCTGGAATCAAAGTCATTTATGGTCAGTCGTATTTTTAATACTCATAATACAAAAACCTGTGGTTAAAGAACGACTTCCACAAAAACTTGTGACAGTCGGCGATCCACACTATAGTTCATCACATCCTCTTTAGTCATAGCAACTTTAACGAAGATTTAACAAAGGACAATTTGGAACGAACTAGACGCGTAGTTACCTACACGCTTTTATATAGGTACCTAATACCTACTATCATTTAAAGATAATACAACAAAATCGCTAACTTTCCCAATTACTTTTTTACTTTCCTATTTCTAAAGCATTTGGAATAAAAACAAATGATAAAAATAATATGAAAGTAAGTAATCGGGAAGTAATAAGGAAAAACCGTGTTTACCCAACTCTGACAACACGAGACTCAATTATACATTATATTATATTTTAGGTCAACTAAATAAAAGAGACAAGCTTTCTGGCACAATCCCGCCAGAAAGTCAATATTAATATATTATGAAATTTTCTTCCTATTCGACCACCACTTTCATGAGCAATAAATATTAGATAAAACTAATTAGTAACAAGAATTTTTAAGCCTAGTCGAACTAAAACAGCCACCGAATACATTTTGTATAGGTGTCATCACTCAAACTAGGTGGCGCTAGCAGTATTCTAAAACGCGCTATAGGTTGGTCCGCCACAAACGTTATCCGACCGCGCCGCGTCGTCGCACCTATACATGTCCTTTCTATTTCTAGGTACACTTTCTTATTTACCAATGTACCAAATTTTTGTGGTTCTCCCTCGTGTGAGTTGGAGGACAATAAAATCTGTATAGTCATTGTCCTCCAACTCACACGAGGAACCACAAAAATTTACATGCTAAATAAGTATACCCAGGACATGAACAGGTACATGATCATGCATGTGACATTGACTTCTTTCTAGGGAGGGCCAGCCGCGTTCTGAAAAATCTGTAAATTTTTGTTCCCATACAAACCTTAACATCCCATTTCACCCCTTTAGGGTTAGAATTAAAAAAAAACAAGTACACCAGATTTTACAAACAGACAGACAGGCAAGATATTTTTGGAAAAGTGTTTTGGGGTCAGACGTGTTTATTAAAATAGTTTTTTTTTAATCCCTTCAATGTATCCCAACACCTACACTCCTTGAAGTTTTCAACACCACCCTAAGGTTGCCTGGAAGAAATCGCTGAAAGCGATAAGGCCGCCTTTTGATTGTACACAGTTTAGTAAATTATTATAATGTAAACTTTTGATATAATTTGGTGCTCAATAAAGTATATTTGATTTGATTGATTTGTATTTAATTATAATAATAATAGTAAGTATAGAAGATGTACTCGAAATGGGCTCCCGAAACGATCATGCGGCATGACATGCATTACGTGCTGTCACTCATGCATGACCGTCTAGCTGTAGTGATTGACGTGCATGACATGCAAACTACGTGCTGGCCGTTGCTTGCACTGATTGATAGGAAGCATGATGGTCCATCATGCAACATGTCATTCTCGTAAGTAAACATTGCATGTTATGCAAGCATGATCGTTTAGGGACACTTAACTGATATTGATTCTATGACAAATAAACGGTAGGGCCACACCACACAACTTACTAATCGACTTTACCAGATGATATTGGCCATTGGTAGTTTAGTTAATACGGCTCCGATGTCCCCTTCAGGTTTTAATAGATTAGACCACGGGGAAAAAATCTATTACAACCAGATGGACAACAGGGAACGGATATAAGTTAGTTAAAGTCTCCGTAAAATCTTTTTCGCGGTTGAGTGTTGAATAATTATTGTGTGGACTTAATAGTACATTACTGCCGCGGCCCGCAACAGAGGCATTGATGGATGAACGTGTGCATACGTGAGTCCATCAATGCCTGGTTGTGGCCAAGACTTGTATAGTAGTTTTTTCAAACAAATGCGCGGAAATTCAAACTATTACCTATGTACACCATTTTATTTCATACATATACATTCCAAAATCAATGACGAAAAGACGAAACCACGCGCCAAAATGTTCATTTGTTTTTTTACACTAAACTGCTTGCAATTTGCAAGGCAATTCGAAAAAAAAAACTGTTGTTATTTTACCTCCGTGGTTGCATGACATGTTAAGAATTAATATAATAGTCATTATTTGACCGCTAGGCACTACAAATATGGATTTTCATTCAAATTATTTGCCCGTCTGCTCTCATTTATTTGACCAGTACAGCAATGACGATTTAACTCGAAGAAGGTTGTCAAAATAATGTTCACATTTCCAAGCATGTTTGAGAAAATAATACTATGTACATAATTTGATACGTACTAGAGATGTCCAAAAACTTAACAATTTTGATCGATTAAATTTCTTAAAATTGAATGAGCGTCTCTAGTGAACGGGCACAGCTCCCCTTAGACACCTAAAATTAGTCATTGCTCAGGATTCAGGAATCATCAAACTTCACACAACCGCCAAAAAGATTTACGGGCATTTATACATACTCGTAGTTGTTTTGAGCGCATTATGTCACAATCGGCGGAGCGGGACTGGACGAGCCAAGTCAACGCAAATAGCAGACATTACTGCAATAAGTCTGGAATATATAAGTGTCATAATAATATGTTAGCACATCCCGTAATTATTGTTTGTAGTATGAACAGGACTCATTCAGGTTAAATTATCATCACACAAAGTGGTATGTTTGTTTATAGGGTTCCCTACCTAAAAAGGAAAAAAGAAACCCTTATAGGAGCACTTCGTTTTCCGTCTGTCTGTCAAGGCCCTCTTTCTCAGGAACGCGTCGGTATCAAGTTGAAGTCAATTTTAATTAGGTACTCTACGTCCGCAATCCCGTGGACCTGTGAAATAATCAAACTTCTAATTCAACGCAGTCAAAAGATACAGCCGTTTATGCCGTATATTTTTAACCTGGATCCTGGATTCATGAAATATGGCAAAAAGCAATGTCTTATAGCACAAGTAAAGGGAACAATCCGAAAACTGTTTTGTAATTACACCACAAAAAAAATCTTATTGCCAATGAACTTAATTTTACGTACCTATGGACAAATAATCCATGTAAGTTCCTAATTGAAAAAAAACAAATTAACTACAAATTAACGATTTTCGAAATTTTTTCTTTTTTTGCGTGTACGTAACCCTCAGGGGCGCGAGTCCTACTCACACTTGTCCGGTTTTTTACCATTGGGTCTGGCTTCTAATAGTTATGTTGGCTTAATAAATAAAAATCACCTCCAGCAAAAATCCTTTCGGCTGCCTACGAATTATTTATTCCTGTGGCGGAGTTTCGTAACTGTTTAACTTGTACAATTCTATAGGTTTAAAGGAATTATACTAAACAGTCATTTATTTATGTTACAGGAGTTCACAAGAGAGTAGTACATACCTTGTGGAAAATGAAGAAGAATATTTTTTACCTACCATGGTTTCAGGAAAGAGAGTACCTACTTATATGATTTCTGTACAATCTTGATACATTAAAACGAGTGTTCCTTCAGTTGTTTAATTGTGGTCTAGATAATAATATGTGCTTATTAAGCGTAAAGAGTCTTGGACTATAATTTAAATAAGTTAACTGCAAATGTACTGTCCTAACATCATTTACTCGTATACAGGGTGCCTCATTAATTACGATCATTGTTGCTGTTATTTCAACTCAAAAACGCCAGTAGTTTATGAGTTACAGCTATTTAATTTTATTTACTTATGCAGCTTGAAGAAGAAAAGAGTAAAAAAGCAATTTACTATCACTTCTTTCTTTGGAGCGCTTTATCAAGAAGCACCTGTATATTTCACTGCACAGAACCAGAGAGACAAAAGCAAGTGCATTTAAATGTAGCTATTCTGTCTCTTCATCGGTAACAGGTATTGGCGTTTAGAAGCGCCTCTCTATCTGCGACAGATATTTCAGTAGGAATTTTCAGTGAAACTTTGCACTACAATACAAAGTTATGGATGTAGGAAGAAACATCAGTGGAAGCTATGCAAACAGAGAGCAACAAGCCCTGCGAGAATCAAGGAGGGAAAGGATTAAAATACGTCATTCCAATGATTGATGTATACTAACGTACCTACGTTGATGGTGTTTGGGGTAAAAGGTCATTATTATTGTGACAATCACACAGCTTTATCAGACGCAGCAGTAATAATAGAAATAAAAACAGGGGAGGTATTATTTAGGGCCATAAAAACAAATTCTGTGCGTATCTATTATTTGTAAGCATGCTCAATTTGAAACGATGTTAAAGAGTTCAAATAAAAACCTAACCGACGACGGGTCGGAAAGGTAGGTACAATAATAGTCAGGGATTCACACGGCCAATAGAAATGTACATATAGTTATATACTTACGAGGTCTTTCAAAATTAATTAACTAGGTACAGAAATAATTATATAATTATTTACGGGTCTTACACACGAAATAGTTTTATTTACCTTGCCCACCCACCCTATACACCCGCGGATACCGTGAGTGCTGTGTGCCGGGACTTTCCAATAATACAATATCAGCAGAGGGTAGTTTCAGAAACTACCCACAGCGATCAACAATGACAGCTCGCCTCTCCAGTCAGCTCGTGACCACGGCCAGTGTAACCTGGTCGAAACGTCGGGCAAGGTAAATAAAACTATTTCGTGTGTAAGACCCGTAAATAATTATATAATTATGAATACAAAGCGCGAAAGTCTAAAATGTACTAGGTACAGAAACTTCGGCCGTTACCTACATATAAACGGCGTAACAATCAAAGACTATAAATAGGTAATTTTTTGTTTAATGATCTAGTTTAAGTACGAGAAAAATGACAAAATAGTAGGTACCTAGCCAAAATTTTAAAAAATCCTACAATAAGTAGCAATGTAGTAAGTTTAAGTTAGGTATCAACGTTCATGCAAACCAAATGAGAGAAGTGACGTTACTAATGCGTAAATAAGCATAAATAATTTAACGAAAGTTAAAAGTATTTTGAAATGATGCTTCTAAAAAAAATTTAAACTAAACCGAAAAAAATCTTTTTGGAAAATTTTTTCAATTTCTTTTAAGTTTTGTACTCGTGTCATTTGAAATCACTTTTACTAGGTTACCTACATTATCATTTTTGAAAGAAAGAATGACAAAATTTATTGCCACAAGTTTTATTGTTCATGCTTACAGTAATTACTTACATCCAGAGAGTTGTTAGTATACATAGAGCGCGCGTTAGCAAGTCTAAACTGTAAGCACAGGTCTGAACAGTCTCGAAATGTTCGGGGCAACGCTACTAGTCACAACACGTCAGTAGCGCTGATTGTTGCTCTCGCCGGTATTTATTTAGATTTGGAGTAATCATGGTAAAATGTGCAGTGCCAAGCTGTAAACACGATTCATGGAAAAGAACGATCTAGAAAAAATCTATATAGAAGCGTCCATAGAACACCTGCTTACACTTGGCACAATGGGCAATGAGCGATGCGCGCGCTCTATAGCTAGTATCCTAACTCTATGGTTACATCATATACCTATGTTGAATGTATTTGGTCTACAGTATTATGGTGTTTCTCAAAAGCTGGATGATCAAAACCAATATTTCAATAATAAATTTATTTTTGACCAACCTGACAAAAGTTTGCGTGGTTAATTTTGAAAGGTCTTAAATAAGGCCCTTAAATCATTGCTAGTGGAGATACACATAAACATTAGAAGCCAGGCCATATTATTACAACATTACTGTGTAAGATAAAACCCGCAAATGGCCGCAATTTGTGTATTGCCTAAAAGTTGCATTATACTACGCAGTATTGCTACTATAACACTAATACTACACTATACTAAAACAGCACCTAGAATTTTTTTAACAATAAAAGCACCTAATTTTAAAGAACGAACTGCAGCTCCAGATTTAAAAAGAGTTGAAATGGAAAAAGGCAAAATTTTCCATAAAATATTGACGACTTTACATGTAAGCTCGGCCGTACGGGCCGCCATGTAGGTACAACTGAACTCAATACCACAGAATACATAGCAATACCACATTGCGACTTGAAAGCAGCGATTGAGTTGAGTTGCGAAAGAATTTAAGACTTCTTAAATTAGTATGCAATACAAGAACAACGACAATTATGTGACAGAACTCAACAAATTTTACACGGTGGACTTGCAAGGACGGGTGATAGCCGTGCTGTAAGATATTACAATCATTGTACAACAGTATATTAGCTGCTGCCCGCGGCTCCGCCCGCGTGGAATAGGTTTTTCTCGCTGGAACAGTTGGTTTACGCCGACAAGGAGCTGACTGGTACAAATAACAAGGGTAAGAGAATGAAGGGAGTTGGGAATTAAAATTACATTCGGAAAGGAATAAGACGAAGAATAACTAATACAAAATACGAAACTGCAAACGTGTGGTGGATGTGCTTGTGAACAGTATTTGATCCTCTTCGCAATCAAAACTTTTCCACCAAAGAATCGCCACTAGAATAGCTACGAAAAGGTCGTGCATGAGATTTCTGGTGTTTTTTAAGCTGTTTATTTAATCATATTTTATTATAGTATTTAGTAGAGTTTATCTTTTGCGTAGGTATTTTAATATAATTTGATATAATTATAAGTATTTTTAAGTACATATAATGTTTACATTGCTCCCATCCCTGATGCCGCCATCGCGATATGCAGTGTTGTGAAGTTTGCCGGAGAGATTTCCAAACTATTAGAGGTCTGCATATTCATCAATCTCGCGTACACCAGGTTCGCATTACTTCCAATCAGTCTAGCAAACAAAACCTCAGTCCCCCCTCATACACACATAACATTTTCAACAATACACAGTCAGGAACAAACCCTCATAATGTTGCCACCCCAATCCACACTCTCCTTAGTCATCTAAAGCTCACGACACCACTCATTAAGCGTATCCCACGCGGCGCCAGGTCCTCAGTGGCTGAAGCCCTAGCAAGTACCATCAACAAATGCGTTCGTGACAATGACATAGCATCCTGGCAGGAATTACTTACTTTCTCGTACAAAACCCTCCATGTCAACAACGACAATAATAATAATATATCCCTCACACAAAAAATTAAAAACAATACCTTGAATACCACTGCCCCAACCATCACAATAACTTTAAAACAACCTTCTCGGCCCAATAAAGGTAAATATGACATTTTTAATAAAGTCGAGGAGAAAGTGCATGAAGGCGACCTCAAAGGTGCTTCACGCTTGTTATTCTCGAGCGACGCTATCGCACCCGATACCCCGGAGACCGTCGCGGCCCTGCAGTCGAAACACCCCTCTGGCCCTTCTACTCCCCTTTTTGTAGACCCTCCAACTGATCCCGCGGCGTGCCTCCACGCTACGGAAAGAGACGTAATGGCTTCCCTGGCGTCTTTTCCGAAGGGGTCGGCATCTGGCCTGGACGGCATCTCCCCGCAGCACCTCACAGACCTCACAAGCCACGGCGTTGGAGCATCTGGTAACCATCTCATCTCTGCCCTCACCAGTCTGGTAAATACCATGCTACTGGGGAATGTTTGCCAGGACGTGACGCCTGTGCTCTATGGGGCCAATCTTGTCGCCTTAACTAAGAGGGACGGTGGCATACGCCCTATCGCCGTAGGCTCCACTTTGCGGCGTTTGACAGCGAAAATATGCGTTCGACTAACTCGCGCTAAATTACAGTCAGTGTTTGAGCCGATACAGGTGGGCTTCGGCACCCGCGGAGGCTGCGAGGCGGCAGTTCACGCTGTACGTACTTTCTGTCAAAGCGATTCGTGCGAGGTACTCCTGAAACTGGATGTAAAAAACGCTTTTAATTCAGTGGATCGGGAAATTCTTTTGAATGAAATTAATTTACATGTCCCGGAAATATATAATTTTCTACTTCAATGTTATCATTGTCCCTCTAAATTAGTTCACAAAAATCATGAGATCCTTTCGGCTATGGGCTGTCAGCAGGGCGATCCCCTCGGTCCAGCCATCTTCAGTCTGGCTATAAATTCGATCATCCATAGTCTAAATTCGAAATTAAATGTGTGGTATCTTGATGACGGTACCTTAGGTGGGGACTCAAATACAGTTTTGGCAGATTTAAGCATGATTAAAACCAAGTTCAATACCATAGGTTTGGATTTGAATTTAAGCAAGTGTGAATTGTACATTTCTGAAAAAGTTGATCCATCTTTGGCAGCACAAATCTATCAAAATTTTGATGCTGTCGCGCCGAACATAAAATTATTATCAAGAGAGAGCCTGAACCTCCTTGGGTCGCCCATTTTTGATGAGGCTATTCCACCACTTTTAAATGCATTGGTCTCAAAATTTAATGAAAACTCGGATCGTCTTTTAAAAATAAGTACTCATTGTGCCGTGTTCATTCTAAAATTCTGTTTATTCGTCCCTAAATTTACTTACCTCCTTCGCTGCTGCCCCATATGGAAATTTCCAAATCTGATCTTACCCATTGATACTTTTTTAAAATCTCAAATTGAGTCCATCATCAATATTAGTCTCAGCGAGCAGGGATGGACCCAAGCCTCTTTGCCTGTAAGGTTCGGTGGCTTGGGAACCCGCAAAATTTCTTGTGTGGCCCTGCCGGCCTTCTTATCTTCAACCCATAGCACATCTGATCTCGCTGGTAATATTCTAAAATCCCCTGTGGGAACAAACTGCGAGATCGCGTGCTTGGCTGAGGCTACGGCCGCCTGGCAGTGCACTTTACCGTCCACCCCCAAACAACAAAAGGCCTGGGATAACATCACGTCCCTAGCTACCCTCAACACCCTCATCAATGCCTCATCAGGTAGAGATCGCGCCAGGCTGTTGGCAGTGTCCAGCCCAGAATCTGGGCACTGGCTCCACGCCTACCCATCACCACACACAGGCACATTCATCGACTCAAGCACGTTTCGAATTGCATGTGGTCTCCGGCTTGGGGCTGAGGTTTGCACAGGTCATAGCTGTGCTGCCTCTGGAGCCAGTGTGGACAGCCTTGGCCACCACGGACTTGTTTGCTCTTCTGGCGCTGGCCGCATCTCCCGCCACGCAGCGCTCAATGACATTATCCGAAGGGCCCTTGTCAGCGCCAGTGTCCCCACAATTCTGGAGCCCCTGATTGTGCGGGACGATGGTAAGCGGCCTGACGGAATGTCATTGATTCCCTGGAAGATGGGCCGTGCGCTAGTGTGGGATGCCACGTGCTCCGACACACTGGCATCGACCTATCTTCCAGCGACGGCTAGGCGAGCTGGCGCAGCGGCGGAAGTCCGCGAGCGCCAGAAGGTGAATAAGTACAGGTGTCTCGGCGCTCAATACGACTTTGTCGCATTTGGCGTGGAGACACTTGGTCCGTGGGGTCCGGGCGCACACGGGCTCTTCAGGGAGCTCAGCAAGCGGCTCAGGGAGGCGACGGGCGACCCTCGCGCTGGCAGCTTTCTCGCTCAGAGGCTAAGCATAGCCATACAGCGCGGGAATGCTGCCAGCGTGATGGGCACCCTGCCGCGGGGGCAAAATTTTTTACACTTTTTTTAAGTAGGAATTTTGTTTGTTTTTAGTTTAATTTATTTCAGTTTGTAAGTAGTTGTATATTATTATAATTTAGTTTTATTTTATATTTAGTTTATTATATTATCACAAGAACAATGTAATATATTATATCAATAAAACTAATTCCCTTTATTACTTAAAAAAAAAAAAAAAAAAAAAAACTTTTGACGCAAAATTCACGGAACCTCTAGACCTACTTAGTACTAAAAAATTTTTTGAATAAATAACTACATATTTAAATATAAAACAATTCCAGATTTACAAAATAATATTTAATAAGAAAATAGCGTAGGTACCTAGTAGATGGGTGTGACGAGCTCAATAAACATTTATCTGTTTTCGAAGATAGGCTTTAGTTGATGCAGGCCATCGATTGTTGGTTTCCCTTTAGGATACTTGGCCCGCTCTCATAACTCTGCAAAGAATTCGGGCTCATTCAAAGCAGCAAGTCTCTAAGAATAATAGTGTAAACTTGTGTCGATATGAAAACCTGCGCGCGAGCAGGTTAGACCCAACAGAGAGTGCCCCGCCTCTCCCGATCTATATTCTTGTCGTCATTCAAGTTAATTGTGACCCAGATGCACGACAATGACAAAATGCTGGCACGTTCAGTCTTAGGGGCCCTTCCCCGCTCCTAACACCATCACCTCTGTCTTAGTCACGTTATAATCTTACTTGTACACTCACAGACAGAAAGTAACTTTCTTAGATCTTTGATCGAGGGACTGAGAAGTACCAATTATTATCAATATCATTCACATAGCTAAAACTGCTGAAACATAATAAATGTCTGAGGCAATCAGTATTCGTATCTCTCAGTCTCACGATCAAATCATTAACATAGCGATTGAAGATATCCTAATGATGTTACAAATAAACTGTACGGCGGTCCGCACGGAACTTTCTCGCCATTTCTTATTTTATTTTTAATAAAAGAAAGAGTAAACTCGTGCAGCTTTGTTCTTTTTTTTAAAATAATTGTTTTTCTTTGGATTTTTATTTGGATTTTTTTATTATTTTAATTATACTAATAAAGTCATGTTGTTTGACAAATATATACCTACTTATTCGTAATACATGACAATTCAATAGTTTGTAAGGAGCCATAGAAACTAGGTTTTTCCCATATCAATGTGTTTTTACTATGTCGCAGGTGAACTTAAACAACTACGACGTGCAAAGTTTCATGAAAGTCGTTAGAGCCGTTTTTTACTAATGAAAAAAAATTATGTTACTTAAACCATTATTTTGTTAGGAGAACTATTAGCATAGTTATAACTATAACTTTATAATACTAGTAGTTCCGTGAGAACAGTAGACCTCGCCAGCCCTTATAAACCAAACCTAAAAGAAACCAACAAAAGTCAACTTTGGAAACAGAAAAAGTGCCTACTAAAGTGACAAAAATTAGCACTTTAAAGCTTAATATTTCGCAAACGGATCCCTGAATCGAAAAATGTTTATCACACACCCGCGATATTTTTGAAAGACCCATCCAACGATACCCCACACCATGGATATCACGCGGAAAAAAATAATTTTCCATTTTACGTATGCAGTTCTATGAACATAATTTATTTTTTCAACTTTCTTAAGTCGATCCACTATTACTCAAAAACTAATAGAACCTACTTAGCCGTAATAGTTTTCCTTGTAACTACGTTATATATGCTACTGCCATGAATTTTTTCACATTTCCAGAAGCAACCGTTTAGCTGACAGGGGGGGGGGGACACGTGACTCTAACAAAAATTACCGCTTTAAAGCTTAATATTTCGCCAACGGATCCCTAAATCGAAAAAATGGTATTCACACACCAGCAATATTTTTGAAAGACCTATCCAACGATATCCCACACTATGGGATTCACAAGAAAAAAAAAGTTCACTCCCACTTTGCGAGTATGGTAAGTACTCTAAAAAAAATGTTTTTCAAAATTTTATTCTACTCATTTTGTAGGTTTAATTAATTTATACATATGCCAAATTTTCGTCAAAATCGGTTGAAAAATGCGACCTGTAGAGAATTACAGACAGACAGACAGACAGACAGACAGACAGACAGACAGACAGCCGGACAAGAGCATTTTTGGCCAGTCTCGAAACGTAGACGCTTCGCTCGCTTCGCTCGCTCGGTCAATTAACAAATATCTATAACTTTATTTGTTTATTAGAGACTTACGGACCTAAATAAAGTATGTCATTAAAACTTTATCTTGTAATTGATAATCAGAACATTAAATTATGAGGTTATCTAAATATATAGCAGCGTCCCGCGACTTCATTCGTGTTAAAAAAGACTACACAGATAATGGGCTGTGCATGCAAAAAATCCAAGACAAATAAACTTACAAAACTCTATCTCTCCTGCCTTACTTCCCCTCTCTGCCCTACTTCCCTCACCCCTCCCTCCTAATTTGTTACCATTCTTCCTCCCCCCCTAACCCTTTCCTTCCCATTCCCGTCCCCTTCCCTGTCCTCGTTTCCGTTCCCGTTCCCGTCCTCCCCCGTCCCGTCCACGTCCTCGTTCCCGTTTCTGTTCCCCTCCCTTTCCAGTCTCCGTCGCCGTCCCCTTCCCCGTCCTCGTTGCCGTTCCTGTCCCCGTCCCCATCCACGTCCCTTTCCCCTTCCCACACCTGAAAATGACGGATGACTTTCTGTCACGTTTCTTTTTGCTCGGCTCCTGAGGGTCGTTGCGTGATGTTAGATAGCCTATAGCCTTCCTCAAAAGTTGGGCTATCAAATGCAAAAAGATTTTTTCGAATCCGACTGGTAGTTCCTGAGATTAGCGCGTCAAACAAACAAACTCTATAATATAAAAAAATATTAGTATAGATTTAAAGAACCGCTCTCATTCCTCCGTGTCTAACAGACACAGAAGCAAATCACATAATAATTGCTCCGTCTACGATAATGCAACGTACGGAATGGAACGGAACATCTACCGTGGGTATATACGATACGACTATAGCCTATATACGGCACCATTTCGCCACCTCGCCGGCTTATTGAAGAGATAAACATCAAACTCTATGAGAAGGGAGAATTGTTATTAAATTGTTTTTGTACAAATCTTGTCACATTCATGAGTCTAATAATTAACAACCTGTATATCATATACAGTGAATTTTAATTTATTTTATACTGATAATCACATTTTCTTCTAAAGCTGTTTTTCTTGCACGTTTTTCGCGTCAAATCAACTTTGCAGCATTGCATATAACAAATAACTAATTTGATTTTCGGACTTTTACAAACGAAAAAAAACTTATGAGGGAATCATATTATTTCGAGTGCCATTTACCGAGGTATTTTTTAATTCTTAAAAGAAAGCTACTGAAAAATCGATCGTGAATCGTGAGAGAAAAAGAATCGACAGCGCAGGCATTCACCCCATCAGTAACAAGCGACCGGACTTTTTCCAGTAAACTTCGACAGTTCAAAAGAGACAAATTCAAAAGTGAAGTTAATTCTCGTCGTTTGGGGACGCAGGCGTAGTCTTTGCGTCGCCAATTCGTCGTTCGTATGACAATTTCAAAGCACAAATTTTTCTGAAAAAGCGTTTTGCCGTCAAATTTTATTTAACTTTAGTTTCATGCTTCCAGCCTTGAGGGTTTATTTTTATTTATGACTAGGCGATGCCCCGCGACTTCATCCGCGATATAAAGTGTATATTATACTATTTATATGTTATTCAAAAATTTTTAACCCGTTCTAACCATGCCAGTTTCTTAGTTTTAAAGTTTGTCAATAGATGCCGTTAGGTGTATTTTACACCCCGCTATCATTGCGTGCAAATTATCCACTAGTTTTTATCTCTTTATTATTATAGATAGATTAAGATTAAGGTGTAAACTTAGTTAAGTTTTAGACAATCAATTTATTAAAAAAATCACAACATTTTTTATTTTTATTATTTACTGCTAAAAACGTTCAGTGTGGCCACGTCTGGGTTTACTATGTAACGGTGCGCCCTTCGGGCTCACTGGCCTGGTCGCTCCGTTAGCATTAATTCCCTCGTACTGAAGGTATCGGGGTTCTCAGTTTCTAAGGGAACTACGGGGTTGATAAAGGAAACACGGGTTATGAAGATAACTGGCACAATGGTGCCTATATTTGCCTACTATAAAATATATATACAACGGGCGCCGTCGGCGGCGCGGTTCGTATCTTGATTGTCTCGTCTGGCGGTCGGTCCTCCGTCGGGCAGAGTGACGCGGTTCCTTCGGAGCGGGGGGACCCGCCGCGGGGACGTGCGGCGGGGACGCACGGGCGTCGTCCGACCCGGAGTGAGTGCGACGCAGGCGAAAGCGCACCGCAGCTGCACCCCAGGTGAGCAGCTCGCCCAAGAGGTTCTGGTTGCTGGTAGTCCGAGTGCGACGCAGACGAAAGCGCACCGCAGCTGCGAGCCTACGAGCTTGAGAACCCTCGGAAGAGTGCTGACGGTACTGGGCCCGGCGCGCGCTTATATAGCGGCGGCGGGCGGCGAGCGCTTCCCTGTGTGCGTGGTGCTTGTCTCGGTGTGCGTGGCGCGCTCGGGTTATCTCCGATCGCGCGCTGTGCGTATAGCGGGCGCTTCCATGTGTGGAGGCGTACGCTTCGATGTGTGCGTGCGCGCGCTTCACTGTGTGCTGGCGCGCGCTTCAATGTGTTCGTAGCGTCGTGTAGCGTACACGAAGCATCGGAATTCCGCCAGGGCCGGCTCGCGGAGTGAGGTCGGCCGGCGGAGCTTGGGGCGACCCGGGTGGGTCGTCACACTCCCCCCCTTCTTATGAAGATTTTTTCATCTGGAAAAAATCTCCGTTAGTAACTGTCGTAACATATGTATCCACAAATCCCTTGTTCCCTCGGTATCCCCAGTGTTCCTGGTTTTTCCGTCAGGTTTGTTGACATTATTATTTAGTTGTATGTAATGTGTGGCTCTTGCCTTTGATTGTGTGGGTTTTCGGCCAGGGCTGGACTCGGAATATTTCTATTTTTATTTTGTTTACATCTTTGTGTGTGTGAATTTTATGACAGGGTCTGACTCGGAATATATTTTTGTTTGTTTACTTGTTAAATCTTTTTATATCTTTTATGTGCGCGGTTGCGATTTTTCCCTTTCCTGCTGTTTCTTGTAACAAAAATATTACTGGGGACTTCTCTTCTAATACTACATATGGGCCTATGAATTTCGGATCTATTTTCGCGCAAAATTGTTTACTGGCGTTTGATGACGGGAAGTCCCTTTTTAATACCATGTCCCCTATATTTGGTTTCCAATTTCTACTCTGTTTATCGTAGTATTGTTTTTGGTATTTTGATGCTTTATCTTGGTTTTTTCTTACTATTCCGTATACTTCTTCGATTTTTCGATCTATCTTCAGGGACGGACTTGGGAAAATGTTTTTATTTCTAGGCGTTCTTAACTCCTTTCCGAAAGGTAGGAATGCTGGAGTGTATGTCGGCGGGTAAGGTCGTGGCAGTGGTCCGGTTAAGTCAGTTGCCCTGGTTTGCCATGGACCTTCTGTCTTTTCCACTTGCCTTATTCCAGCTGTTTTCTGTTGTGCTGGTTTCTGCGTTTGGCATTTTCTGCATTGTTTCGCATATTTCGCTACATCTCTGAATATCCCTGGCCAGTAATATCTCACTGCTATTCTGCTTCTTGTTTTTGATGTTCCCATGTGTCCGGCGTACGTCGAGCCGTGGTTTTCCTTCAGTATGTTTTCCCTTTCCCCTTTGGGTATGCATAACTTCCATTCTGTCTCTTGTTTTAATTTTGTTCCACTGGCGGGGCTTGTAATTCTTCTGTATAATTTTTTTTCCTTTATACAGTATTCCGGTTGATTTTCTGGTGTCTGTGCGACTTCTTTTAATTTCTTTTCATACCAGTCTGTTTCTTCTTTCATCGCTGCGCATATAGGATTTCTGTGTGATTCGTCTACGGCTACGTTATTCTGTTTCCTGCTTCTTTGTATCGTTTTTCTGAAATTTTTTTCATATTTCTTTTCTTCTTTGTGTTTCGGTTCTTCGTTTTCGGTGTCCCATGCTAGTTTCATGCCGATTCTTCTTAATAAATCTATACCTATGATGCTGTATGTTGTGTTTGGTATCACGTGCATCTGGTGTTCTATTCTTTTGCCATTTATTTCTATTACCGTGTGTAATGACTTTTCGATCTTTATATTTGTGCCGTCTGCTAGGATTATTTTTCTAATGCCTTTTTCTTCTTTCGTTCCCCTTTTTTGACAATTTCTGTATATTTCTTCGTTTATAAACGAGTTTGTTGATCCTGTGTCTATGAGACCTTTATATGTTTTTCCTGCGATTTTCATCTGTGTAAAAATTCTATTATCTTTATCGGTTTTCTTCTCTATTGTGTAAGTTTTCATTGTTTGACTGTAGTCGTATTTATCGGCCTTACAACAATCTTTACTGAGTTTACCCATCTTTCCGCAACCAGAACAAAAAGTAATTCTATTTCCTCTGCAGTCTTGTGCGAAATGTCCCTCCTTTCCGCAATTCCAACAGCAGTTCTGCGGGTTGACATTTCGTATGTATTCTCCTTTTTTGTCGGTATTTTTCTTTTGTTGTTCATGTCTATTCCCAGTGTTCGGTTTTTGTTTGTAGCTTGCCACTTGTCCATCGTGGTAACTATATGATTTGGGTCTTGTTCCGTCTACGTTGAATCTATGTATCATCGATTCTTTCAGTCTCTCGACTGTCACTTTCTCAAAATCTTGTGCTAACTGTATCAATTCGCTTAGATCCTGGACTTCTTCTCTTTTTATATATAGCTTGTAGCTGTGATGCATATTATCGTAGATCCTTTCTAGGATTTCTTCTTTCTTCATTTTTCCTTTTCTCCTTATTAATGTTTGCATTTCTGTGAGGTAGTCGGTGAAATCTTGTTTAAATCTTTGTTTTCGGGCTATGATTTCTTCGGTTAATGTTTTTTCATAATTTCTTGGGAAATAGTAAAGCTTGAAATCTTCTATGAATTTCTCCCATGTCGTCCATGTGCTGATGTTGTTTCTACACCATAACGATGCTTTCCCCCAAAAGAAGCGTGGTAATAATTTGAGGAGTTTCTCTTCCTCTATTCCGCTTCCTGCCACTAGTTCCTCTAGTCTCTCCAGGAATTCTATGGGATTGTTTGTGGTGTTAAACTTTATGTTCCAGCTCGCGATCATCGAGGAGATGTCTTTCGCTGATGGTGCTTTTTCTGCCATCTTGATTTCTTTTCGGGTTTCGTCTTCGGTTTCTACGTCTTTAAATTCGTCGTCCGAATTTGTTTTCTCGGTGTCTCCCTCTAGTCTAACAGCCTGGGCGAGGTTCCTCCTCAATTCTTCTACTGTCAGATCTTCGTACGGTAAATTTCTTTTCTGTAATTCCTCTATTAATTCTGGTTTCTTTTTCCCGTATATCCAGTTGGTAGACATATGTCCTGTCGACGCTTTAGACTCTTCTGTCTATGGGTGTCTGTCGGTCTGTCTTTTTTTTTTTTTTTGTATAGAATATTACGGCGGACGGTATTTTGTTATTTATACGCGGGTATTTCGGCGGTCGGTATTTTCGTGATTCTTTTTTTTTTTCCAAAGCGCGGGGGTTGTTTCCCTATTGAAAGGGTTTTTTTTTTTGTTTTTGTTTGTTTGAAGTTATGACGCCAAGTTTGCCGTTTGTCGTCAAATGCAACGCGGATGGTCTTTTCGTTTTTACTTTGAAACGCGAGGTTGGTTCCTTATTGAAAAGACGTGAGTCTCTGGGTTGGGCGCCGAATGCCAACTGTAGTGGTGAGTGCGACGCAGACGAAAGCGCACCGCAGCTGCACCACGGGCTAGCGTCTCGTCTGAGGGTATCAGTCCGCCGGTAGTCCGAGTGCGACGCAGACGAAAGCGCACCGCAGCTGCGAGCTACTGAGCTTGTGAACCCCCGGAAGAGTGCCAAATGTACCGGTCCCACCCCTATGTCTGTCTGTTTTACTATGCTATCCTACGTTCTGCTCTGTCGGGGTTTCTATTACGGTGAAGTTATTTTAATTACTCGCGGTGTGTTTCCTTTCGCGGCGGAGTGGGTTTTTTAAAGTTGGGCGCCAAATGTAACGGTGCGCCCTTCGGGCTCACTGGCCTGGTCGCTCCGTTAGCATTAATTCCCTCGTACTGAAGGTATCGGGGTTCTCAGTTTCTAAGGGAACTACGGGGTTGATAAAGGAAACACGGGTTATGAAGATAACTGGCACAATGGTGCCTATATTTGCCTACTATAAAATATATATACAACGGGCGCCGTCGGCGGCGCGGTTCGTATCTTGATTGTCTCGTCTGGCGGTCGGTCCTCCGTCGGGCAGAGTGACGCGGTTCCTTCGGAGCGGGGGGACCCGCCGCGGGGACGTGCGGCGGGGACGCACGGGCGTCGTCCGACCCGGAGTGAGTGCGACGCAGGCGAAAGCGCACCGCAGCTGCACCCCAGGTGAGCAGCTCGCCCAAGAGGTTCTGGTTGCTGGTAGTCCGAGTGCGACGCAGACGAAAGCGCACCGCAGCTGCGAGCCTACGAGCTTGAGAACCCTCGGAAGAGTGCTGACGGTACTGGGCCCGGCGCGCGCTTATATAGCGGCGGCGGGCGGCGAGCGCTTCCCTGTGTGCGTGGTGCTTGTCTCGGTGTGCGTGGCGCGCTCGGGTTATCTCCGATCGCGCGCTGTGCGTATAGCGGGCGCTTCCATGTGTGGAGGCGTACGCTTCGATGTGTGCGTGCGCGCGCTTCACTGTGTGCTGGCGCGCGCTTCAATGTGTTCGTAGCGTCGTGTAGCGTACACGAAGCATCGGAATTCCGCCAGGGCCGGCTCGCGGAGTGAGGTCGGCCGGCGGAGCTTGGGGCGACCCGGGTGGGTCGTCACAACTATATAAATTATATTATAATTATAATCTGCCCCATCAATGAATGCTAGATAGAGCTAGTATTTCCAAGGGCTATTTTGGTAAAAAATGAGATACGACCTTTTGTCATACGACGAATTGAGTGGGTGATATTTATAGTGACTGGATTCCATATAGAGATGACTTGAACAGCTGGATTTGTCACTCCATTTGGACCGTTCAGGTTTAAACGTAAAGATGAGATGCGAACGCCTTTAGATTTCATCGTGATAAATACGCTTGGGATTATAGACAAAGGAAATTTCGTCCTGCTAGCGAACTCCTACTTACGAGAACTTTGGACTTGAAGTTTATCTTCAAGTGAGAATATTGAAATTCTCTGCAATGACGTGTTAGCCGCCTCTTATTAGCCGGTCGGTGTAGCACTTCAATAAAACGAACAGTGACGTAACAGTGCTTAAGTATACTCTAAGCATTGTTTTGAATCAGTTGTGTTGTTCGCGTCGCGCGCTGCGGTCGCGTGGGGTGCGTGAGTGCGTGCGTATAGGTAGGTACGTGATTTGTTTCACTGCATTAAAAGGTGAAATCTGTACTTGTTAATGTATTTCGTTAAAATAAAGGAAATAATTATAATATTATTTCCATCTTGATGATACAAATCAGTACCAGCATTGGTTAGGCTTTTCACAATTTTAAAGTCGATCTCAATTTATTACATTAAGGTCCGTTTTAGTTTGTGCACACAATTTTAAACTATTTAGTGCCATCTATTAGGTTTTAAAAAACCACCCGCATTCTAATTATATTATCGTCGGATACACATTTGTAATCTTATTGGATATTTTATTCCCTCTGTGAATTTCACTGTGAAGTCGATCTTAGCCAATTTGCTCTTATTGTAAGTATAATAGTTTTCTATCACTTATCAGTTTCGCATCTTCGTACTCATAAAATTGTTATAGTTAGTAGGTAGGTAGGTACTTATATGACGTGCCAGGAAGATTGAGAATAAAGGACTTCAACCCCGATGTACTTATTGTGTATGTATTGGACTAGTGGAGGCAGATGCCTACGACGATTCTCAAGAACATTGAAAATATTAACTCTATGTAGATTTTCCGACTGTCCCCAAACCGAGCTTAAATCACTGCGCTTATTAGAAGTAAAGATAAAAACAACCAGAAAATAATAACCCAACAAATACCCAGAAAAAAATTACAAGTTGTAAGTCCACTACGAGTTTTATTGACCGAGCGAGCGAAGCGAGCGAAGCGTCTACGTTTCGAGACTGGCCAAAAATGCTCTTGTCCGGCTGTCTGTCTGTCTGTCTGTCTGTCTGTAATTCTCTACAGGTCGCATTTTTCAACCGATTTTGACGAAAATTTGGCATATGTATAAATTAATTAAACCTACAAAATGAGTAGAATAAAATTTTGAAAAACATTTTTTTTAGAGTACCTACCATACTCGCAAAGTGGGAGTGAACTTTTTTTTTCTTGTGAATCCCATAGTGTGGGATATCGTTGGATAGGTCTTTCAAAAATATTGCTGGTGTGTGAATACCATTTTTTCGATTTAGGGATCCGTTGGCGAAATATTAAGCTTTAAAGCGGTAATTTTTGTTAGAGTCACGTGTCCCCCCCCCCTGCCAGCTAAACGGTTGCTTCTGGAAATGTGAAAAAATTCATGGCAGTAGCATATATAACGTAGTTACAAGGAAAACTATTACGGCTAAGTAGGTTCTATTAGTTTTTGAGTAATAGTGGATCGACTTAAGAAAGTTGAAAAAATAAATTATGTTCATAGAACTGCATACGTAAAATGGAAAATTATTTTTTTCCGCGTGATATCCATGGTGTGGGGTATCGTTGGATGGGTCTTTCAAAAATATCGCGGGTGTGTGATAAACATTTTTCGATTCAGGGATCCGTTTGCGAAATATTAAGCTTTAAAGTGCTAATTTTTGTCACTTTAGTAGGTACTTTTTCTGTTTCCAAAGTTGACTTTTGTTGGTTTCTTTTAGGTTTGGTTTATAAGGGCTGGCGAGGTCTACTGTTCTCACGGAACTACTAGTTATATTTATTTTCACAAAATCCACAGCACTTAGAAAAATAATAGAATACATTGCTCATACTGCCAATAATGAAGGATTTACAATACAATATGCTAATTATACTTCAAATAGACATAATTATCATGGACAGTCTGTATGTTAATGATCGTGTGATTGGAAAACATTCCACCAGAGAGGTACCTTAGTAATTTGCCTATTGTTTATTGGATTGCAGATAATAAAATCACTTCTCCGCTAACCAGCTGCGTCTGTAATTCCCGGAACAACCAATCTTTTTCCTTTTTACCTGCAGGCACCTCAAAGAAATGTATTTTTAAGTCAGTTCAGTAATATTTGTTACATCGAACGAACAAGTTAGATTTTTATCCACAACTAGTGTTTTGGAATGAAGTTAGTGTCAGTTGTGTTATTTTAACTTAGACATCTTGTAAAGTGTGTAGGTATAGTGTAAAAACAGGAAACCAATTATGTATCCGGAAATTGTTTTAGACACACAGTTGACGTTGAAATCATGAGAGCATTTTAAGATTGGTCATATATGATAATTTTGAATGAATAGTGTAAATAGTGACAGAATGTGTATTCAATGTGTGTATGTGTAATGAAGAGATCACTGAAAATAATTTTAAATTATTGGGTTACGTAAGTTTTACTATTTTCTATTGTCATATTTGTTTTTAACTCGGTTTCTTGTTTGTTTATTTGTTCGGTACTGGGATCGATTTTAAACTAACTTCTCGGTGAACAAGAGACTTGAAACTTTAAACATAGCTCGGACAATTAAAACGTTTTTAATACAGACTAACAGCTTAAAACCTTTGAGCTATAAAAATACTTGTAAAATTTAAAACGATTAATCTCGTGTGTATACCTAGATGGGCGTGTAGAGAGTAGCGGTCGTTGAGAAAACTCACACAACATGCATTTCATTCATGATTATTTAAGTTTTGTTAACAAACTCAGAGCCTCTCAGACCTTTTTTCAAGTGAATCGTTATCAATTATTCGTCGTCGTATAGTATAGCTATACGACCAAAAATAGTAAAAGAGGGGAACATCCGTTGCACCGCTCGCTCTAATCTCTACCTGCCGGCCGCCCCGGCCGACCAGCCGTTTGTTGAACCCCGGATGTTTGGAATCGAATATCTCGGAACTGCGAATTTTTTGACGATTCAAAACGCACGGTGTTTAATAATTCATAGAGAACAAAAGTTTTGTGCTTAGATTGCAATGAGGGTGGGAAAAAAGAAAAAGTACATTTTTATTTTATCATATAGGTAAATAGATAGGTACAGATCTCATTACTATGTAGACAATAGTTTTTATTTTACTTCGATATTTCGACGTATTTACAAAAATATGAGGCTTATTAAATTTTGTACATTCACTCTACCTCGCTTTATTTTTGAGAATTCGCTGGCGGACGGCATCGTTACCGAGCGATGGATACGGGGAACACTCCCGCGCCGCCTTGCGGACACTCGGACGCCAATCACACCGGGCGCAAAGAAGAAATTTTCGGGTTTATTTTTACAAAACTTTAAAAAAATAGTATGAAGTTATTTGAAGTAAGTATACTAGAGAAAACACTTATTTAAATGTCATATTTTAAGTTGTAACTTGTGTACCTATTTAAAAAAACCGTTCTCAAACTCACTGTTGAGTGAGATACTTAAATATTATGTACTACTGCAAATGTCCGTTACAGATTCAGGAAAACTTTCTTAATTCCACCCTTGAAATCTCAATTTTTTTTTCCTATTTATAAGTAAGTAAATTAAGTTAATTTGAAAGTTAAATTTGACTACTTAAGAATTAAATCATTTAATACTACAGCTGTCGTCTACTAGTAAAGTTTAATATTGAAATTAACATATGTTTTAATAATTTTCTTTATTCAAATTTTTTGTATAAGACCTAACATAAACGCGTACCTTTATCAATAGTAGGTATATGTAGTAACCTCTTAATTATTACAAAGGTTTGTACCTACAGTGGTGGACAGCTAATTAGAAACACATCGTGAAAGCTTTTAGTTTCAATCAAATTAACCAAGTAAATAATATTTTAAGTATCAGAGACGGCTAAAATTATATCTAATGTACCAGCTCTATCACGTGTTGATTTGCTGGGTGTTCTAATACCAAACAACACTTGTAGTTAGAATAATTTATGAAACAATATGCAAGAAGTCGACATTTTACAGTATATTATGGTGGACAACTAATTAGAAACAGAAAAATATTATGACAAAACATGAACAAATTTTATATGAACAAGAAATAATATGGTTAGATAATACAAATGCTTTATCCACAGACGATTAGTACTTGCTTGTGTAACCGCTGTTTTTGATTACAGCTCTACGCCGACGTGGCATTGATTCTATTAATTTTTCACAACTTTCCGCAGGAGTACATCTCCAAGCTTCTGCAAAAGTGCCATAATGTTCGTGAATATTGGTGATACGTTCATCTGACAATGTCTTCTTCACAGTGTGCCACAAATTCTCAATTGGATTGAGATCCGGACTATTTGCTGGCCACTCTAACACAGACACCAATTTATCTCTAAAAAATGCTTTAACACTGTTAGCTGTGTGCTTCGGATCATTATCCTTGAAATATCCAAATAACTGGTAAATAATCGTCAGCGTATGGAATCATTGTCTCCTCCAATATATTATTGTACTGAAACTGATCCAACATGCCTTCAATCATTCTCACAGGACCAACCCCGTATCCGGAAAAACATCCCCATACTTTAACATTTCCACCGCCATGTTCAACTGTCTTTTTCGTGTACTTGTTATTTAATGCCTCATTAATTGGGCGACGTACGTACCTTCTGCTATCAGAATTTATCAAATTTATCTTAGTTTCGTCAGAAAACAATACTTTTTTCCATTGGTGGACTGTCCAACTGCCATACTTTCTAGCGAAGGCTAAACGCTAGGAAAGTGCCACTTCTAACTAGGCAACATAGGGAAAACCTATGTTGGCTAGTTAGAAATGGCACTTTCCTGGCAACTCTTCCAAACAAAGCTTCAAGCAGCCGCCTGCGGACCAGCCTTGCAGATATGTTGCAAGGATCTTGTCGCCAAAAAAGTTCCTTTCGAATTTCATTTGAACCTTTAAACGAGTCTGCCTTAGTCTGCCTAAACGAATCATAAGTCTGTCCTCACGAGACGTGGTCTTCCTTGGCCGTAAATTTCTAGGTAAGTACCTTGTTCGTTGGCCCGTGTTGTTTGTAATGTGCAATGGCATTAAAAACTTTCTTCACGGAACACTCCAAATGATTAGCGATCTTTCTGTACATCCAATTTCAATTGCGATGCAAATTCACTATAATTTTTCTGGTCGATGCATCACAACTCCTGTTTTTACCCATTTTAACGATAAAATTAGACGAAACAATTTAAAAACCGCCGCAAAAATCCTAACATTACAGCTAAGGCTTAGTTTTATTTTAAATTTTAAATTTAAAATATAATCCATACTCTGTTTCTAATTAGTTGTCCAGCGGCCAGTACTAGGGAATTTGGTATTAGTTGAGATAAACAGAGTTTTTTATTTAAAGTCTTAAATGATCATCATAAAATGTTATTTGTTTTAAAACCAAGAACATGTAATACATTGCGACGAAATAAATAGTCCATGATCTCTGATGAATTGCAGTAGAAATATTGATTACATTTACAACATTCTTATTCGTACTATCTGTTTCTAATTAGCTGTCCACCACTGTATATTAAATCAATATTTTATCCTTTTTTTATCTAAAAAAATTAAATCTTTTCTGCAACTAAAATTTCATTATTTTTATTCTCTAGACTCCTAGACCCCGAGTGTAATATAAATGTCTTAGACTTAATTTTATTTATTTATATATACAACAATTTCAAAAAGATTGGAACATTTAATAATCAATGGCCTAACATTTATTGGAAAGTAATTTGACGATAATTATTAAAGACGAAAACATTACATTACAAGCCTGTTTGACCTTTCGGGCAGAGTTATTAATGTTTCTCTAAAACCACAGAATATACCTATACATAATAGTAAAACTAATAAAAACTGGCCACGTACATTAATGTCCGACAACGAATAGGTGTAGAGGGAACTTTACACCTTTTCGTTGGCGGACATGTACTTGGTCAGTTTCTACTAAATAAAGCGGTGTTGTACAGTAATTTTCCCTAAATAATTCGCAAAGTGATCATCACAGGACACCTAAAATATTTTTTAATTGAGAGTTTATACATTAAAAGAACTTAACGAGTTTGGCGGAATATAACTACTTAATATCTCGTAAATGATACGGCTGAAACAATTATGTTGTAATACAATACCCTGTAAAAAGACCTATTCAAAGGCACAAAATAGAAGAGGCGGCGCTCAAATAAAATTCATCCCTTTATATGTATGAAAAGGTACCCCCTGAAAGGGAAATTTATGACATTCAATTTCTTTCGAGTTTAGTCTACGTTGAAAGTATCCCCGTATAATATTTCATGCATTTTGGTTCATAACTATAAACATAATGACACTGTAACAGGCTGGGACGGCCTGATGATGGATGGTCAGGAGAACTCGACGATCTTATAAGGGTTCCATTGAAGAATATGGAATCCGTAAAAATGATAAGCTATAGTCAGATCAGCTGTTTGCTCGAACGGCGATGGTGGCATTTACTGACCTATTTATTTATTTGCTAGACATTGTTGATGTTCTACAGCTGAATCGGCCCAGTTTAGTTTTCGAGTTATCCACCGGACAGACAGACCAACAAAAAGCTTCGCTATTAGCGACAAGTGTATCCGTTTTGAGGCAACCATAAAAATAAAAATAGCATCGAAACGGCTGTAAATAAACCATAGGCTGTCCTGTGCCCCTACCATGAGGAATTTACGGCGTCAATACTCACTACGGAAAAAGTCACTATTATTACAGATTTACTTACCAAATATGTATGTAACTCCATTCTCGCAATACTTTTTGGAACATAACTTGTTAAACTACAATACATTATAAATAATGATTTAAATAAACTATTATCTATGATAATAATACCTATATATAAAATAAACACAAGATTACAAAATGATCTAAAAACTAAACTTTATGCTTACTATTACGTATTGTAACTAAACTTTAAACAATAATATAGTGTACATGAAACTTGCCCTACGGTACAAGTCCTGGGATCAGACCTAAGACAGGGTGTGGGTGTGAGTGTGTTGCATTGCTTTTTTTGTATGTGCAGTAAGAGTTCCTCAGTCTCCTCGTAATTTAGTAATAGAATAAAATTAACTATAATTTTTTGCATTCAGCATATAACATGTCTAATTCTTTATTTATTTTATTCAAAGTATTATAGTCGCTAGCGCGCACTGACGCTGTAAACTCATAGTAGGGGTTACTGACCGCTACCGTTGCCAGATATTACAGTAGGGCTGCCAGGAACATGGGGCAGTACCCGCGGTACCTCTATGTGGCTACATTGAGGGTGTTTTGCCTAAATGGCTACGCTCTGCGTTATTAAGGTCTATGCTGCAGTTAGGCTGACGCTGTTACACGCCTCCCTGGCCGGTGTATTTATGGCCCAGTCCGCCACTAGCACGGTATGTTAAAACTTAATTAGGTAATGGCAATCCATTTTAAAAGTACCTACCTACGCTTAATATTAAACTTGTCAACAATTTAAAATCGAACACGGATCTTAAATTGCCACGTCGCGGCTGATTGCACTTTACGTACGGGTAAATTACCTAGTATGTTTGTCAAGACGGTAACACATCGGGTTCTCATTTGATTTAACCACAATGTATAGTGCGAACCGAAGGAGCCAACAGTTCCATTCTCAAGTAAGTTTCTATTTTATTTTTGTAAATGCAGGTCGAATTTCAAAGCGGAACACTTTTTTTAAAGTTTACTTATTTTATACCTACACGAAGACGAAGTAGTACTTATATAATTTCGTTCAATACAACTTTAGTAGTAGGTAGAATAATTATTTGCAATAATGTAAATTAATCTCTAATACCCGGGGGCATATGGCACAGTTAATTTCAAAATTATACACCCATGCAATTAAATTATTTAATAATGATTATTTGATTCTATTAGGTTTGTGAATACGTATGTGTACCTACTCAAATGTTTTTTGGGTTCTGGATTTGACACCACTTCCCATACAAATAAAACTAGTGGTTCTGTAAGAACAGTAGACCTTGCGAGCCTTTATAAACCAACCCTAAAAAAATCGAACAGAAGTCAACGTTGCAGTTGGAGACGAACAAATCGAAAGCATATTATGTAGGGACCAAGTTCTGCCTACTATTAAAAAGATAAATTTCGAAATCTGCAGTAATAAATTTTATCTTATAAATCGATTTCTTTGTTATATTATATACAACAAAGTCGTTTTTCCGGTAAATTTATTGTTAAATCGATTAGTGAGTGAGTGAGAAAGCTGTAAGAACGATGCGGTCGTAGGTACTTACCATTTGATCTCAGTTTAGTGCTGCCAAATTATAAATGTGTGCCTTCAGAATCGTCTCCATTATAGGGTTAAGTGGTTCAATTAATATCTAATGACCTTCCCACCACCGGGGAAACGGTAGTACACAGTTTAAAACAAATTAAATAAATAAAACTTTTGGGAAATGCCTCGTTGAGTGCACGAGTACTATGAGTAAACTTTTGTCTCTGTCTCAATACGTATTGGTAAAAGTTGAATGTTAAGGGGCTATGATATCTCACAGCGGGTCGGATGATCCGTCGCTATTTCAACAATACTGTATCATTCATTTTGTAATAAATATGCAGTAAAGTAGAAGACTTTTACTAGTTATTCACGATTTCGAAAACACAGTTCGTTAAAATTTTCTCAATGAAAAAAAATTCCAAAGTTAACCATTTTAAGAATTTATTTTCGCTACTTTTATGTAATAAAGCTACGTACAATCACCATATTTTGAGTACTAACTGTACTTACTAATATGCAGATCACATAACATTTGAATTTACAAAATACACATAACTTTCGGCAAAAAAAGGAAAAACCTAAATCTAAGCGTTTTTGAGCCAGCCCAACTTGAGCCGCATGGCATCTCCCTACCCCGCGTCAGTCCCGCTCTGCCAGTGGCACGGGGAACACGTGTCGCTCGCCGCCATCCAGCTGTCACTCCCGTCACACGTCATTTATTCAAATTATATTTTGAAATAGGGTAGCATCTTTGTTGCTATCCTAGTGTTTTTTGGAGTACAGTCTCCTTGACTGAAAAATGACTGGATGTTTGTTTGTAATTTGTTTCGATACTTGGTTGTTTGACTTGACAGAACAAAAATAGACGACGACGTGTAGACAGAAGACTACAAAATAAATTTTCTGAAGATAATATTTATTTTCCAATATCTTTCTTAATAATTTCCCGACCGTTTAGTATAATAACGAACAACAAATCCAGGGACAATTACACATCACCGGCAGGCGGCAATGTATATTCGCGGTATGGTCTGGACGGGACACAGACATAACATTTGAAAAAATCCAACGCGATGACAAGTTCTGGAAACAGATTATGGAAGATAAATTAAAAGATTTTTATTTATCATGCATGTTGCCAGAGTTATGCGATCCTAGACATGTTCGAAATATGCCAATTCGAGAGTTAGGCGAGGTGTGACGACAAGTCCGCCCTCAATCTACTGAATAAAAAAATTAAACCGCCGAAAAAAGAAAGGAACTGAAAAGTAAAAATAAAAAGCCGGCAAGTGCGAGTCGGACTCGCCCACGGAGGTTTCCGTTCCGTCAGCCACACTAATATAAGCTATCACTGTACCAAGTTTCATTAAAATTAAATATTTTTCCCGCGGGAAAAGTTTACCGCGGTAAATAGTTGCCTATATGTTATCCCAGGATATAAGCTATGACTGTACCAAGTTTCATCAAAATTAAATATTTTTCCAGCGGGAAAAGTTGCGGACCAGGACGCGGGCGCAAACACGCGTGACAGGAAAACCGGCCTAAATGTATTAAATTTTGCTTACCAAATGTAAGACATGTAGAAAATAATATGACTTTAGGTACATATAGACTAGAATTTATTAAAAGTATTGTGTTCCTTGGTATAACTATAGATTCATCTTTTCAATGGGGGCCCCACATAGCTTCACTAGCTGGCATACTAAGTTCGGCCGCCTATGCCGTTAGAAAAAATTGACAATTACTGATATTGCTATCGCAAAATTAGTATATTTCAGCTACTGCCACAGTAACATGGCATAAGGCATCTTACTGTGGGGTCGAGCAGCAGATATAGTGACCATTTTTATTTTGCGAAAGAGAGCTAGGTATTAGCTCGATCTATAATCTGCGTTGTAGTCATTAAGAGAAAAGTTTAAAGAAATAAATATACTAACCGTATCCAGTCAATATAGATTTGAGAATATTTTGTTTAAGTAAACCCGCTGTAAAACCACAGCCGCCTGCTGGTGATGTCCGGATGGATGATGAGGGTTTCACTATCGTACAAACTACCAGGAGATATATATATCTATCTTGAATATGAAGCACACAAAGTTTAAAAATCACATTATGTAACAATTTGTTATTATAAAATAGACGATTCTTTGAATGACAAAGACGCCTGATATTAATGTTACTTGGTGATGTGGTACTCCTATGCTATAAAGTATGTTGACATTGACTGTAAATAAATTATTAATACATAGTGTTTTTTTTATTAAGAACCATCTTGGACGGTCAATATTGTGTAGCTTACCCTACATAAATAGTGCGAGTGAGATAGGTGCGCTGACGGCGGCGGTGGGAGAGGCATGCGGGGGGGAAATTTGAATTTGAGCTGACATACCATCGACTCTTAAGACTACCACTTCTACACTTTCATTACTTACTCTTTGGGATATCGGTCACACAGCGCGGGAATGGGTGGAGCGGGGGGATTAAATTAGGCTTCCCATTCATCCCAAGGCCGCGTCGTCGTCATCGCGGCGGGTGTATTCCTAAGCTGTCTGCTCCCTGCTTCTCCATACGTTTAATTTTGTTAAATTCCATAAATGCTGTGGATGGCGTCACAGAAATAAAATTAAATCCAGTCGACATGTTCAAATTTAGCTATGACTGCTAGCTGACGTTCGTTTGGTTCCAAAAATGCTTCATAGATAGCGCCACATTGGCCTGAGCTTTGATCGATCCTCCATTCTGGAGACTTATTTCGTTTCGTTCACTCACTCCGTTCGGTTGGTCGGTTGCCGCAAGCAATTTGGGTAGCGTGATGTTAAAATAGCCTATACCATAACCAAAAAACAATGCCTTGCTCAAGAGAGGAGCTATCCAAATGCAAAAGACTATGAAATCCGACTGGAGTTCCAAAGATTAGTGCGTTCTATACCGAAACAGAATCGTACCCCATTCGGCGTTTTCGGGGGAATGGACTTTCGGATAATTGGACAAAGTAACAGGGAATTGAAAATAACGCGGGAATCGGATATCCGATTAGATTAGTAATGAACAGTGGGTGGCACTACTAATTAGACTTATTATTCGAACGTCTAATTAATGAAATTTATTCCCAGTATATACTGGGAAAAAAACTGTGGTGTCACCTACTTCTGAGAGCTTTAATCTTTGACTTGCTGTTGTTAGGCGCTGCGCAGATGAGGAACTTTTCTCCGCCGGGCAGAAATAATCGCTTCTGTCCATTGTTGCCCACGACGAACGGTCACGTTTGCCATGAACTCAACGCACAAATTCAAATTCAAAATTCGTTTATTCAAAATTGGAACAAAATATATTTTTTTTGCCGTCAATTCTGTCTAAGACTAAAACTACTCTGTTCACTCTGCACACAACAATCTGTCCATGAAGCTTTATGGAGAAGTACTTGGAAATCAAGCGCGGACTGTACTGTCCGTCGTCTGCGTTACCTTAATTATACCTAATTCGTTTTATATTAAACGCAGACAGCCGCGGTCTGTCCTGTCCGCCAGTAATCGCCGGTGCCCGGATTTTTTGTCCGGCAGTCTAGTTCCTTCGTGTGCGTTATCGCATACATTTCCATACGTTCTATCGTCGCGGACAAATTGTATGAAAATTGCAGAAAAAGTATCTCGTTTGCGCAGCGCCATAGTGTTAAAACGATCAAATGAAGGAGGGGTCGAAGATGGCGAGTTAGTTGATTCAATCTTTGTAAAGTCATCCGCACGTCAGCGGTAACACTTTGACCTTGAGCTGGCCTAGCCTTCAATAGAGATACCAGTTTATACTGGTTTTGTTTCCACTGACGTGCGGTCGACCGTACGTAGACAAAAATCTTAAGCTTGAAGGCCTCGTGGTTAGACCGACATAATATTTTAACGAAACATCCCGAATCCCGTATTTCACACTTAATTAACTAAGTCGGCACGGTTAATCAAGCTGTGTTGTTTGTTTCCAACAACACCGCCCTACCTACCGCTATGAGATTCGAAACTGTATACTAATTTTCCGCGCTACTAAATGATCGTCTATCGTCCTCTTTACTCCTATCTTATTTAACTCAACGGGTAAGTGTCTGAATTGAAATTTTAGCGTTGGTGTTTTTTTTGTTCAAGGGTATTTATAGTAGGTAGAGTATAGGTATATACTTAGTATGTATATAATATGTTAGGTTAAGCATTAACTTCCTTAGTTACCAAAATTGGATCGAAATATGGGCCGTATAATTCCTTTTTTGACCTATACTCATAGAATTTGGCAAGAAACAACAGCACAAGTAAAGGAAAAAAATTAAAGAACCGGAAAATTTGTAATAGATAGTTCAAACTTAGGTACCTATAGGTGTACTTAATTTTGCGTATGGACGTTCCTAATTGAAAAACAAAGTGATATATGTAACAAAAAAAATTAACGATTTTGGATTTTATTCTTTACCCAATTAAGCTTGTACGGAACCCTCAGGGCGCAAGACTTACTCGCACTTGTCCGGTTTTTTTATTCCACATTCGTACCTGCCACTTTTTCACAGGTCCCTGTGTAAAGTGCTACTTAGGTAGGTACAAAATAATTATTATGATTTTTACTTTTTCGGCTCCCGCATGTACGTACGTACTTACGTCAGGGTAGAGAAAGTAATTTTGTAATCACGAAACAAAAGTTTTTTTTTTCAATTTACGTGACTCCAAAATACTCAGATTTTTCCGATCGTATTGATAACACATATCTACCAAAAAACAAATATCTTAATTCCACCCGTCCGTCCGTCCGTCGGTTCGTCCGTCCGTCACGATTGGCTCTGGAGGCTAAACCTTTGGTCCGATTGGAACCAAATTTCGAACTTAAGAGTTTAAAATTATTTTATCGATGGAATAACAAAGTTTCTTTGTAGGACCTTCAAACCGAAGAGTAGCTGTTATACAATGAAAAGTGAATTTGTTTTTTCTCAAAAACGGTTCTAACGATTTTCATGAAACTTTGCACGTCGTAATTGTTTATGTTTGTCTATGACATAGTAATACACATTGGTATGGGAATAAACTAGTTTTTTTTGTCGTAAGGTTCCTCTACAACTCAAATTGAAAACTTATTCGCAAATGGTTAAAGCTATTGAATTGGCGTGTAGGTATTACGAATATGTAAGTACACATTTAGTCATATGTATGCTTTGTCAGTACACTTATATGTACTTTTTTTCATACTACCAGTTGGACAATTGCAGTTGGTCCACGGATAATACCACAAAAAAACTATTGTATGTAAAAAATTGTGTAAGGAAAATGACGAAGCTGTTTGAGTTCACTCTCTTTCTTTAAAAAATAAAATAAAAAAGAAAAGTCGAGAACGTTTAGTGCGGCCCGCCGTACAATTTATATCTCCTCGTATGTATGTACCTAAGTAGGTATTCATCTTTTTGAAGTTACGTGGATCCCACGTCCACCTTGCTTTTAACATAATTACGATTTATCCTAAATTAAATTGACTCCCGTTTGACCAGCACAACACCAAAAGTATTAACTGGCTAAGTGCAAGTCAGGCTCGCGCATGTAGGGTTCTGTATCATGCAAATCAGTTAAGAGAATCAGTCAAGACTTGTGTTAAGATTAAACGGGCCAGAAGGGTTATTTGTTAGAATGAAAGCCTTAATGAAATCAAATTTCGTGTCTTTTAGTATATTCCTACCATTTTTGAGATTACAGCCATGACCAAAAATACGGTTATCGGTCGCAGCGCTTATCGGTCTCCAAATTCAACAAATTGTAAAAAAACAATACTGTCATCATAATCCACATAAAAGCACTTAAAAAATTAGATTCAAAAATTTTAAAATAACAACTCTTTTAGTCCTTAGGTTTATTTCTAAGCGATACAATTAAACGGTTAATTTCAATATTATAATAATTTCAATATTATCTGTCTCTTCACGTTTCCGAGCTAGGTAAGAAACCTAGGGACAGAGTGGCTTAATGGTATGACTCCGTTGAACTATTTGGATACGCAACCCTAAAAATTATAGTTACAGAAGGTTACAGACCAATCTTAATAATGGTTAGTTATCAAATTGAGGGCTAATTTTTAAACATCCGATTAGGCCGCCAGCCGCCGGCTATTCCTTAATCTATAGGACTCAATAAATCGACGATTTGTTCGTTCGTCGAAAAAATGTAATAATGTATGGTCAATTTAATTATTATAATGTTCTTTTAATAAGTAGATTGGAGAGATTTGTTCCCGCAGATAATCCTAATACATGCACCTTGTAAACTTTTGACATAGTTATTAGTTAGTTTAGGAGTTAGGATTACACCTATGGGTTGTATTGATAATCAGTGCTGCTAGCTTGTAAGGTGGGTATGTATTCACTTAAGAAATAATAATTTTATTTTATCCACTCCCTATTACTTCTAGTTACGCTTATTAGAACATCTAAAACGGTAGGTAATTTTTATTTTATTTTTTATTATTATTGGTACCTCCCTAGGTAGGTAGGGTCCCTATAATGCACGACATTGTTTTGCACATACCAGTAATGCACGACATCAGCAATGCACGGCACGAGAATGCGCGACACGTATTTTGAATTCCAATGACGCGCATTGTTATGTCGTGCATTCTCGGACCGGACCAAGAGTGCCCGTCATAGTATTGTACAGCATAACAATTGGAATCAAAACAAAGAGTGACGTCACATTAAAAAAGTAAAAAGCCACTAGGGATGGGTGATTTACTGATTTGATTGATTTTTCTGATTTGACGATGGTTGATGGTTCACGTTGCCTAACGTTCTAACTACTGTCGCTCGCTTCGCTCGCTCCAAAAGGGTTTACATTGAACCTAACAGCTCGTCGCTTCGCTCCTCGCACCTAACCTTCGGGGTGGGCTGACTACATTTCTGGATCAATCGACGAAATCACTCAATGCAATCAATCGTCTTTCGGAACAGCACTACCTAGTATCCAAGCCTCAAAATTCGGAGTCACCTGATTGGTCAACCAATCGGCCAATCACGCGATGTCGCCAAATACGGTGCTGTACACTCTCGGCTCGGACGAGCAAGGTACAGCGGCGTATTTGGAGACATCCCGTGTTGTGCAATCCATTGTCGCGCTATGCTGGTGTGTACATTCTCGTGTCGTGCGCTCTCGTGCCGTGCATTGTTGATGTTGTGCATTACTGGCTCCCGGTAGGTAAGGTAGGGCATTTTTATGTCAGTGCCGCAAAACGATGCAACAATAATGGCGCTATGGTTGGCCAATTTCATTGTTACACCGTTTAGATAACCAATCAGCGACTGGGTACGTTCTGTGTGAGCGTTCGAGTCTACATCATGGTCTAAGAGATGGTAGCACTGTGGTTGTAGATAAAGTAAAACTCGAGATAACTAGTTGAAGTGAAAATAGTTTATTTTCAAACATAATTCTACGTACAAAAATAAGTTCGCAACTAGCGAGGTATCGGCGCAGCTCAACCACTAGCTGACCAATCACAGCACAGTGCGCGGGGCGATTTGCGCGGCAGGTCCGCGCTTGTTCAGCTAAGTTCATAGTCTGTCCTGCAGCTACAATGGCAATGACCATTTGCCTAACCCGAGTCAAAAGAATAAATATTGTTTAGTCGGCGATGGGGATGGTAACATAAAAACGAAACTGTCTAATCTTAGCGCTGAAAAACAGCGTAACAATTAATATTGTTGCATCCACAGAACACGGAAAAAGCTCGCTACGGGTTTCATCGATAAGATAATTATAGTTGTCAAATTTGTCCTGTAGCTCCAAGTATTTACAAGTAAGTTTAAGTTTCCAAATTCAGGAAAAGTTTTGCTCCGTGTGCAGATTTCCATGCATCTCTCTAAAAGCTCTTCTCCCGAGTCAGTCCCAGGCGTTCTCAAGGGGATTGGGGTCGGCGGGCTGTGCAGGCCAATCTACCAGTGAGACGCCGTTTTTGGTGAACGCATTCATCATCACCCGCGCAGGTGCGCACGAGCATTGTCTTGGATAAGCAGGAAATCTTCACCCGGCTGCACTCCGTATGAACAGACAACACTGCACTCGCTCACGTCAACAGCCTAATATTCTCCCCACTGCTGGGGCTCAGGCCTACCCTCTCAACGAGGGCGTGCGGGCTATAGTCCACCACGCTAGCCTAGTGCGGGTTGGCAGACTTCACATGCGTCTAAGAATTTCTTCTTCGGCGTATGCAGGTTTCCTCACGATGTTTTCCTTCACCGTTTGAGAGCAGTCAGTACATGTACTTAAGTTTCGAGAAAAAACCCATTGGTACTCGCTCATCGCGGTATTTTTCAGCATTCATATTGCATCGTATCCAAATCCACTCCGTCCTCCCGCCGAGGTGACGGCCCATACCATTATTAAACTGCCTTGACATGGATGAACTAGGAAGTTCATCATACCCAACTTCAACCCAGGAGGGTTGAAGTCGGCTTCCACGTCCACTAATTTGCCAAACACGTTCTCTCTTAGAATCAGGAGGAAACCTGAACCTCGATTCATCCGAGCAAAAGACAGTGCACGCACTGTTCATTGTTCCACAGGAAATGACCCACGAGCTCACAGTCAGCGTATTCGGCGATTTCCTCGTGTTAGAGCTGGGACTCTCAAAGGTCGGCGAGGACGAAGGTCCACTTCATGCAGTCTCCTCCTGGCAGTTTCGTTGCTGATGACCACCTGGTGTTGTGACCGCAGCCTGCCTACGAGTTGGCGAGCTCTGATAGTGATAGCTGCCTTCTAGCGAAGTTTTTTAAAAACCGGTCTGGTCCAAATGCTATCATCCTGTACTGCCTCATTAGCGTTCAGCCACATCCCCGGTAAGGCGATAGCGTGTCCATACAACCTGAAGAATATGCTTTGTCGTGTTTCAATGGTGGTAGCAACATCGCTTTGAGAACGCGCGGCTTCCAGTCTTCCTAAAGGCACGATGCATCTCTTGAGGAGTCAAATATGACGGCGAGACATTACGCGCATAAACTTAAAAATACAATTAAAAACTGTATTTTTGAGATTAAAATCAAAATCACTAAAAAGTTAACCTAATCTTTTTAATCGGACCGGATAATTTAAAATAATTTACACAAAAGTTATTTCCCTAGACTTCGTTGATGTGTGTATTGCTGATAACTAGCACTCTTACTTCGTCCGCGTATAAATCGTTTACTATTTCATTCACTCAATAATAAAATTTAATACACTCACATGAATGAGGGCAAGAAGGCTTGCATTTGATATCCCACACGATGTTTTAAAAAATGAACGTAGCAGAGTCCTAAAGACAATCAATGTGCCGGTTCTGTCTATTAGAATATTTTTTGTTGTTCTTTATTATCTCGGAAACTAATTTTTTCTTGAAATTTCCATAATTTTTCCATTATTGCCGGGTAAATTTACATATATTATTATGTTCCTTGAACTCAATTGGCTTGGAGAGACAGACATACAGACAAATAAGCTTCGATATAAGGTTATCCGTTTTGATGGCCCCTAAAAACAGACCACGTGGTTTTTAGAACGTCCCTAATAATGCCAGAGAATAGATAATAGTAATGAATGACGTAGGTACAGAAGGTTCACTCTTAACATTACCGCTTTTGAGGCACAGACAAAATATAAGCTTCGCTATAAGCGTATCCGTTTGACGGGCCCTAAAACAGGCCACGTAGTTTTTAGAACGTCCCTAATAATGCCACAGAATAGATAATAGTAATGACGTAGGTACAGAAGGTACATTATTTAACATTAACGCTTTTTAGGCATAAAAATAACCTACTAAATCTGGTTTAACGTGTCACGAGGTTTTAAAAAGGTCAAAAATAGGTAGGTATGTAATGTAATAGTATATTTCGTACCGAGTACAAAATGACGGTTTTTCTCACCTGAGAGGGAAGAAGCTAGTTTATTCCCAAGGGTAAGAAAAGAATATTGTACTCGGTATACGAACGATACTTATTCTACTACCTGAAAGTCCGATACAGTTATAACAAAATAACATACATTATAACTTTTTTTGTGACGTCTGATGTGTGTGTTTATTAGTTCATACCCTATTGACACTATTAAAATATGCCTCCTTTATTTGTAATCTGTAGACAAGGATTTTTTATAAAATAATTGTAATTACTAGGGATGCAACGATTACGGAGCGGTGCATCGGATACTTTTACGGTAAATCACGATACGATCAACCGCATATAATGTAAAGGTATTAATCGTAAAAATAAAAGCAGTGTCGAATGGTACGTAATATCGAACGGACGGAACGCATGCAAAAAACACCGACTTTAAATTGCTATTATCTAAAGCCGCAAAATACTTAACTACGTATACATTGCTTTTTATTTGGTAAATCGTTTAAGAGAAGTTGTTTATTTGTTTATCAATGATTATAGCTTCCGATTCTGTATACCTAAGATGGGTACTTTTAAAGTATCTAAAACCATATTTTTATCTATAATACTTATAATACTTAATTGTTTTATTTTGTTAGCCACGGTTTTATTAGAATTTAATAAATTATACATTTTGATCACAGCACTCTCTTTAACTCCCGATGAAAAAAAGACAGGTGTTAACATGACGTGTATATCTGTGTATCTGTCTGTGACATCATAGCTCCCAAACGGATGGACCGATTTTGATGTTTTTTTGGTTGAAGCTTGGTGAAAGCTGACGTGATCGAGATGGTTCTTAGCTATAATTTATGAACATCATCAGCTTATTTCCTAGAAAACGACGGTATCTCACCAACTTCCACAGGTCCCATTGATTTGAAGCTTGGTGTACTGTTGGTCCATGACATGGTAACATTGACCTGATGCTGCAGCAACTTACAGCAGATATAGAGTGTTTAGGCTTATTAGGATGGTCACAATGAGTAGTTGTTAGACAGAGCTGCAGCATCAAGTAGTCTGCGGGATCCCACCTCCTCAGCAACTTACACCAGATAAATGGTGTTTAGCCTTATTAGGATGGTCACAATGAGTAGTTGTTAGACAGAGCTGCAGCGTCAAATAGTCTGCGGGATACCCACCTCCTCAGCAACTTACACCAGATATAGGGTGTTTAGCCTTATTAGGATGGTCACAATGAGTAGTTGTTAGACAGAGCTGCAGCATCAAGTAGTCTGCGGGATATCCACCTCCTCAGCAACTTACACCAGATATAGGGTGTATAGCCTTATTAGGATGGTCACAATGAGTAGTGGTTAGACAGAGCTGCAGCATTAAGTAGTTTGCGGGATACCCACCTCCTCAGCAACTTACACCAGATATAGAGTGTTTAGCCTTATTAGGATGGTCACAATGAGTAGTTGTTAGACAGAGCTGCAGAATCAAGTAGTCTGCGGGATACCCACCTCCTCAGCAACTTACACCAGATATAGGGTGTTTAGCCTTATTAGGATGGTCACAATGAGTAGTTGTTAGACAGAGCTGCAGCATCAAGTAGTCTGCGGGATACCCACCTCCTCAGCAACTTACACCAGATATAGGGTGTATAGCCTTATTAGGATGGTCACAATGAGTATTTGTTAGACAGAGCTGCAGCATTAAGTAGTTTGCGGGATACCCACCTCCTCAGCAACTTACACCAGATATAGAGTGTTTAGCCTTATTAGGATGGTCACAATGAGTAGTTGTTAGACAGAGCTGCAGAATCAAGTAGTCTGCGGGATACCCACCTCCTCAGCAACTTACACCAGATATAGAGTGTTTAGCCTTATTAGGATGGTCACAATGAGTAGTTGTTAGACAGAGCTGCAGCATCAAATAGTCTGCGGAATACCCACCTCCTCAGCAACTTACAGCAGATATACCCTATATCTGCTGTAAGTTGCTGAGGAGGTGGGTATCCCGCAGACTGCAGACTTACAGCAGATATAGGGTGTTTAGCCTTATTAGGATAGTCACGATGAGTAGTTGTTGGACAGATAATGATCGGGGCCTCATGGTGGAGTAGCACATAGTATCGTCAGATCTTTTTTCTAGCTAATTTAAAGTCATCTCAGAAACTTTTAATTTAAATTTACTTGATAAATACAAAACAAAATTATAAATTAAAAAAAGCCTCCGTCACAAAAACCAAACAAACACATAATGCTGACCGTACTATAGTTGGTATCGTTCATCCACCACCTCCACAACATTACGAAAGAACTGCGTACAAAATATTTCAAAAGTTTAAAAAAATAACTTTTAAATATAACGTTACGGTAAATTAACTGACGTACACCAACTAGGTACCTACGTCAAAAGTCTTCAGGCTTTATTTATAAAAACCGGCCAAGTGCGTGTCAGGCCACGCGCAGTGTTGGGTTCCATAGTCTAGTTCAACAACAACAACTAGCACAAGCATACTTTAAATCAGCTTGTATGCAGTTCAATTTTTTTTCTGTTATAAGTTGGGCGATTATTACTCGAAAACTAATAGAACCAACTTAACTGTCATAGTTTTCCTTTTAACCTTGTTAATAGTGCTATTGCTGTGAATTTTTTTTCATATTCATAAGCAACCGTTTAGCTGGCAGGGTGGGGGGGAGGGTTTAGCCGACACGTGACTCTAACAATAATTTGCACTTTAAAACTTAATATTACGCAAACGGATCCCTAAAATTTCCTGGTTTTTTCTACGGAAACCTTAAAACTGGTAGAGAACTAAGTTACCTACCCGGAAAGGTATACCTGGGGCACGCAAACCGGAGTACTGGTACGTCGGGGAGCGCACGCGACGGGAGACGGCGTGCACGTTGCGGGCCGGCGTGCCCGCGCACGTGTCGAAGCGTGTGCTCGCCGGACAGCTCGGCGAATACAACGCTCCCGTGCAGGTCGTGTCCACTTCTAGTTCTAGAGTCGGACCAAGTGCAGCCACCACAATTGAATGCATTAGGGAGCGTGGCGTGACGCGCTTGCCATGCTGGTCGCGCGGTCTGGACCGCCACGGGTACATCGACATGGGCACCGATGCCGAAGTCCAGGCTCCCATGTGGAACCTCCACCAACCGGACCCGCACTACGACAAATGCTCGATTCCGCCGCCGGCGACCGGGCCGCGGAAATTTTATCATCGCTTGCTGCAAATGATGCATCCGTGGGTTGCCCGTGCGTGGTACCACCAGTTTGTACCACCGGGGTACCACGGACAATTTTTACTTCCCATCGACAGGTATAATACCAATTGATTCTTGATTACATAGAACTGTAATCAAGAATCAATTGATTCTTGATTAGATAGAACTGTAATCAAGAATCAATTTGGTTTTTGAAATATATGGATGAAACGAGGATAACACTGCGAATGACGAATGCACCGTAATTCTTATTTACGATTATTATACCCTACGAATGCAGATTGTTGCTGACTGTATTTATTTACGCCTTTGATTTTCTACCTCTATTGGTACCGGGTCTGGGATTTTTATTGAACGTAGACGAGCGCACTACAAACTAGGCTGCAACACAATGAAGAATTTGCTACTATGTATAAGTATACTTTGGTTTTTGCCCGTGACATCGTCCGCGTGGGAAATCTTTTAAAGCACCACCAGTAGGTCTGGTCTACCTTAAAACTGCTCCAATGGCATGGAATTGATTTTGAATTCATAGTCACTAAATACATTGCCAGAGATCTTATCATAACTAAATGTTTGTATTTAATAAACAGTTCAAAATAAATCAATAACTACTATTATAATTTAGAAACTATATGGTTTAAGAAATGAAAATCTGTTATTGGCTAATGCACAATTTATATTATATTAGATTAAAATATTCTGTACTAGCTGTAGATTTGAGAATGAAAAAATTAACAATGACAGTTATTTTTAGACGAAAATTTATGTTAAGTCTTGAAATCATGTGTTTTATCTGAAAAAAATATATTTCTTGAACAATCGCAATGAAACTTATTAACGTAAATAATGCTCGTATCGTAACATTCGAACGTTTCAGCCCTAGTAATTTCCCGATAAATAATTTCTCCTGTGATTAAGGAAATTAAGGAAAGTGAAATGTTAGCTCGGGATGCTGATCTCTAAGTACCTAGTACTTCCTAAATCAATGCATCACGAATAATTTCAATACCAGCATAATCTGCTTTGATGGTCGTTATTTTTAAAACGGGCTCGTCTCGCCGCATGCGGCATTTCTCGACTATGTAACTGGCATCGGTCGTATGACCACATGCGGCGAGCTAGAAGGCGATAAATTGAGTGACAAAAATCGAATCGTGTAAACCCACCATAAGTGAATACCTACTTGTAATGACCCGTTTTCAAAAAGTTTGTGTTTTGAACAGTAACTGGCACCTGAATCACCTGAATAGTATGAAATGAGCTTGGGAACTGTTTTTTAAATTTTTAAATGCCTATACAAGTTTTAACATAATAAAACTTACACATTTTTCCCTAGCACTTCAATTAGCTTCATAATAAACATAATATTTTAAGATTTGTAAAAAAATAGGAAGGTATATCTTTTATACTACGTAAATACTACTTATAAAATCGTAACGGGAGTAAATCTGTACATTGAAGGGATTTAAAAAAAATTTTTTTGGAATACGTTATTTAGGTTTAACGGACCCCAAAACACTTTTCAAAAAAATTTCTTGTCTGTCTGTTTGTGCCCGCATCAAGCTGAAACCGTCCGATTTGAACCGGGTTTTATTTATTTGAAAGCAGGTGGTCTGATTTAAAAACTGGTGTACTTGGATTTTTAAAATTCCACCCCTAAAGGGGTGAAAAGGGATGGTAAGGTTTGTATAGGAACAAAAATTATCAGTTTTCAAAAATTTCTTCACTGTTCCGCTCACCTTTTTACACCGCGCTTTTATTTGTTTCATCAAAGGAAATTAGTTTTATAGTTTGTTAATAGATGGCGCTAGGTGTATTTTACATCGTGCTATCTTTTGGTTTATGGTAGGATATCTATACTAATAATAAAGAGGTAAAGTTCGCTTGGATGTTTGGATGGATGTATGTAGGAGCTAATCTTTGTAACTACAGAACCGATCTCAATAATTCTTTCACTGTTGCATAATTAACACTCTAAGGGCCTCTTACACCGCTTGCTGATAAAGTCACAGATACCCTATCTGCAGGTTATCTGACAGATAGCTTATTTTTTTGGTTTCACAGGTATCTGATTGCCTATATCTTATAAATTTTATATAGTCTATCACACAGATTTATCTGATAGATTACTTTATCACTAAGATTACTATCTGTAACAATATCAGGAAGTGGTGAAAGAAGCCCTAAGTGTAGTTATAGGCTACTTGGTATTGGGTTGTAAAAAAAGAGCGACCACAAAATATTTTAAAGTGAAAGTTTGTTCGCACGATTCGCGCGTTTGTTCGCGCATTTCGCGCGTTAGGTCGCGCGTTTCGTGCGTTTGTTTGCGCGTTTGTTTGCGCGATTGTTCGCGGGTTGGTTGGTTTTTCGCGCGTTTCGCGCGTTTGTTTGCGCGATTGTTCGCGAGTTGGTTGGTTATTTGGTTGGTTTGTTCGCGCGTTGATTGGATGGTTGGCTGGCTGGTTGGCTGCAATTGTTCGCGGGTTGGTTGGTTTGTTCGCGCGTTTCGCGCGTTTCTTCTCGCGTTTCGCGCGTTTGTTCGCGCGGACCGCGCGTTTGTTCGCGCGTTTGTTTGTTCGATTGTTCGCGGTTTGGTTGGTTATTTGGTTGATTTGTTCGCGCGTTTCGCGCATTTGTTCGCGGGTTGGTAGGTTGATCGGTCGGTCGGTCGGTGGGATGGTCGGTTGGTTGATTGGTTGGTTGGTTGGTTGGTTGGTTGGTTGGCTGGTTTATTTGAAGTATTGCATGCACAGCTCAATAGTATGTCATGTAGCCTTCTTTTTAAACGCGAATGTGGTCGCGGGCATATGCTAGTAATATAATAAAATTATAGGACAATTAATAGCAAGGACTATTTTTGTCATTTTGGGTGCGACGTCATCGTATAAATTAGTTTTCTTTAGTAAAATGTTGTTGTCACAGAGTCCTGTGTAAACAAATTAGATTTTGACCTTTTCTGCACAACCGTTACGGAATCGGCAAGGAATGTGCAAGTAAACGATTTTATTGAAATTTAGCTAATTATGACTGTTGTTTTGGTGTTTTTGTCTCTGTTGTGTTTGTCAATTCTTTAAATTTCTGCTGTATATACATATAGTTTGTCACTATCAGTGAAAACCTTTAATTGGTCATCTGTTCATAATTTAAGTTTTTTATGTTGTGTTGTTACTGTAGGTTTTCCTAAGAAATTATAATAAATAAATAAAATAAAAATTTTAACACAAGAAATCTGTTGATGAACCAGAGTGCGGAAACTCAGAACAAGTTGTGGTCGTCGCTCGGTAACGATGTCGAGCGCCAGTGAATTGTCAAAAATAAAGCGAGGTACAGTGATTGTGTAAAATCAATAAGTAGTATAACTTTGTAAATACGAATCGTATCGAAGTGAATTAAAAACTATTGTCTACATAGTAATGAGTTCTGCTCTTGTATATTAAGTTAAAAATTAACTCTTTTTTCACTTTACCATCCTAAATTGTGAGGACAAAATAAAACTGATGCTCACATTTTAGGTGAGCTCCGTGGATGTGCCGGTGGATTGTGCAATGACAAATATTTTTTAATATCAAGTGCGTACTGTGAACTGAGATCCGAGTCAAGTAGCAGTGCAGTACATTGCAGTACAGTGCTCTGCAGTACAGTATAGTTCAGTACAGTGCAGTGAAGTGCAGTACAGTGCAGTACAGTGCTGTAAAGTACAGTACAGTGCAATGATGTACAGTGCTGTACACTACAGAGCAGTGCAGTACAGTACAGTGTTAACAGTACAGTACAGTGCAATCAAAGGAAATTTAGTTTTCGACATTTTATTTATTTGTTGAAAAGCGTCGTATGACACGCGTGAGCATTGGTTCTCGGCTTTATTGCACACTCGACTTCGTCTCGTGCTGTGCTATCCAGCTCGAGTATAACGTACGACCAACTTGTATCATAATGTATTATTGTGAAAGTGTCATTTAAAATGGATTTGAGACTTCGACCGTTCTTCCCCTGTTCTCTTCAAATCTGTTCGCTTTATTGAGTTCCGGGGGTGTGACCGAGGCACGCGTCTGTACTACCATCTATCATTTTCGGCTGGAACCACAACGCGCGCTTACGCGTTTACGATGTGGCGGGAACTTCAAACTTTTTCCTGATAAGGGAAATAGTCACCCCCTAGGGCTGAAGTTACCCTCATCGATGATTACTGTTTTCTTTACACTAGAGGCAAAATCACTTAACAAAATATTGTTTTTTTATTAGGACGAAATATATAAAGTAGGTAGTAGTATTGTAATTTGTTTATTACAGTTAAATTGTAAATTGTTATGCTAGGCTGCCGTTGAGTATTATTGTGCGAGTATTTACTAGTATTGAAGCCTGAACAAACCAAGGATTCTAGAGAGAGAATACTGAGCGTGGCGAGGGTTTCAAAGGTATAAGACGCAAAATAACTTTGCTGTCGAGCGCAACATAAAATTTTTCACCTCACTACAGCGAGGAAATAAGTTAGCAATTGCTCAAAATTAAGTACCTATTAAAATCTTGCTGACCTCGGTTAATACCCTATGAAACAGTTGCATGATTGATTATTCACTACAATGGTTTTAAGTAGAAAATCTTCAACACTCGATAGCTCAAACAAAATTTATCATCTTGTGATTTAACACACGAAAGCATTGCACCGACCTTATAAAACAAAGAGGTAAATAAACATATCAATACTACGATATCAGTCAAAGAGTCCCCCTCGTATACCGTCTCCCGCAAAAACGTTCCCATGATGCCAGCCATTGCCGGCGGCGGCATTTCACCGATGGATGGCGAGGGAGACGCAGCGCGCCCCCGTCGCCTCTAATCTTTTCTTCTTTTTCATAATCTTTTTTAACATTGAAATATCTCGGTCCTTCTATCCAACTTAGTCCCTCGAATTAAATTCCCTTTTTATTCACTTGTTGTATAATCTACTATTTCGGGCCAGTACCGACGGCAAAACCGTAACCACAAATTTCAGCGTATAACCGAACATGTCGCTATGTTATTTTAAAATTATGAACAATACAAATTAGAAATATGCCATCGAATCATTAATGTTCTATTAGTACATTTGTAATATGTAGTAAAACACGGACAAGTGTGAGTAGGACTCGCGGCCTGAGGGTTCCGTTACTTAATTAAAGAAATAATTAGATAATCGTTAACAAAATTTGTAGTTATATCACATGGTACTAACTTAAATGGATAACTTGCTCATACGCAAAGTTAGTTTTTTTTGTGATGTAACTACAAATTTACGGTTTTCGGATTGCCAAATTTCATGATTCTAGGTCAACGGGAAGTACCCCATAGGTTTTGATTAGCAAGATACTCAAAAATAGCAGCAAAAACGGTAACGGTATCTTTTAACTGCGATGACTTAGAAGTCAGATTTTTTCACAGCTCCAAGGGACCGCAGACTTGACTATTTCATATTAATTTCAACTTGATAGCCCCACGCGTTCCTGAGAAAAATGGTATTGACAGACAGACAACGGAGTGATCCTATGAGGGTGCCTTTCTCCTCTGTTGAGGTACGGAACCCTAAAAAACGGTAAATGCATATTACTGGCAATGTTAGAATGAGCTCGTTTACACACAGTCAGTCGGGAGGGCCTGTTTATGGCCTAGAAAATTAATTAAACAAACACATTGAAAGTATGAGCGAGTATATACTTATTACTTTTGACGATGATTTGTTTTGGAACTTGTTGTATAGGAATAGATTATACCTAATTCATAGCACTGATGATTGATGATTGATTCCTAGTAAAATAAAATTAGTATTGGTACAGTCAGTCCCAATACGCGCCAGACCAGGACGCGGGCGCAAACACGCGTGACAGGAAAACCGCCCTTAAGCTACAATGCCCCGACATTTTTTCTTTTCTATCCAAATCATCGATGTAATATATGTAGGTACTACGTACTAGAGAAGACGCCCCAACTCGACTGTTTGCAACACGAGTTGGTGTTCATTGGCACCTACTCACTTTGTCTGCGCCAGGCGCTTGTCGCAACGTGACGTGTTTGTTTGCCAGTTTTACGTTAATAAATATGCCTTCATGTGCACTGAGGTAAAAAAAAAACCCATTGGTACATGGCCCAACCAGGGATCGAACCTCGGACCTTTCGATATTATAGGTCGCGTCTTATCCCCGAGCCCACTAACGGTACCGACAAGTAATGTAAAATAATTACAGACAATGAAATTACTAATATAATCACTATATACTACAGCAGCCAGCAACAGAGGCATTTATGGACGAACGTAGTCCTTCAATGCCTGGTTGTGACCAAGGCTTGTATAGTAGTTTTCTCAAATAAATGCAAATTATGATTTATCATTTATTATTGAGAGCGTCAGTGGCCTAGGGGATAAGACGCGACCTATGATATCGAAAGGTCCTAGGTTCGATCCCCGGTTGGGCCATGTACCAATGGGTTTTTTCTCGAAACTTAAGTACATGTACTGACTGCTCTCAAACGGTGAAGGAAAACATCGTGAGGAAACCTGCATACGCCGAAGAAGAAATTCTTAGGCGCATGTGAAGTCCACCAACCCGCACTGGGCTAGCGTGGTGGACTATAGCCGGCACGCCCTCGTTGAGAGGGTAGGCCTGAGCCCCAGCAGTGGGGAGATTAATAGGCTGTTGATGATGATGATGATTTATTATTGGATATTATTATTCACTTATTTATTTATATTCTCAAGTATACATTTTTTATAATATTTTTATAAAAAACTAATTACAAAAACATTATAAAAAACCTAACCTAGAGTGCCGCCGGCAGCGGGGCAGGGCCCAAGCTACCGGTGGTTAGGGCCGCAGAGTGAGGAACCTCCGGACAATACGCGCCGTGTCCAGGAGTACTGCCTTCTGGATCTGGCCCTTGATCCAGCCGTCTAGCGAGAGCCTCTCGATTATTACTATTATTTTTTATTATTTTTATTTTTTAAAGTTACACCTTTGGTGATCGAAGAGTTACACAGTATCAAGTAGGCAAAATAAGCAATATGTCCCATCTGTGCGCGTTGAATATTATCTATGAGAACGGAGACACCCCCGCACGCACCCCGCGTGCCCCGCCGTCATCTTTAGTTACCTACCTACCTATAACATAAATTTTGTTTGAAGTAGCTACTCTACTCTATAATATCTCAATGGTCCAAACGGAAACCCAGAAGATAATATCGTCTGTCTGTCTGTTTGTTCCGCGGATACTCGAAAACTTCTGGCCGACTGAGCTAAAACTCTAAACATGATATGACATGTAAAATTGGTCGACAATGATCATTATGAATAAGAAAAAATATATAGGTACTTACAGGTTATTATGTATATATTTTCACAAAAACTACTCTTGACAGATGCCCCACATTAGCAATTCGACGTACGCTTTGCTGACTTTTGAGTATTTAGGCTACCTATGCTATTGTAGTGATGCATTAAATCATGACGCTGAAAACGTTGTTGGCGAGCGCCGCCGGCCCTAAGGAGAAATGGGTTGCTAAGTGCCAGACCGGACCCTATGGGAATGGGACCGACTCAATTCGCTATAGAATGACATAAATATCGTGTTATTCCATAGCAACACAAACTAAAAATAGAAAATTAGCACCGCCAAATTGACAGATATCCATACAGCATAAGCATGATACTGCCTCCATAGGGCCGCAGATGCCACCAACTCATTTTCATCTTCATGTTGTGATTGCAGTAGGTTACTTATTAATAAACTGTGTGGTATTTCAGTTACTTGTCGGCAGCAGCGGGGCGGGTACTGTTGCGGCGGCAACATCGCCGGATGACGGATCCAGTCCAATACCGCTACACTCACCGGGCGGGTCCGCTGTGGGCGGAGGGGCCCTGTCTCCTGGCGGCGGCAGCCACACCAGCACCCCCGCCGTCTCCTGCTGTGACACCCCCCGGCCCATTATCACAGACCCGGTTTCGGGCCACACAATTTGCTCATGTCAATACGATGGGGCCAGACTTACCCTCACATCGTACCCACGCCTATCAAGCACGGCAGTTGGAGTCTACGGTGCACCGTATCCGACGACGGACCAAGCTGCTTACCCGAGCATTGGCATCGAGAGTTCCGCGTTCTACACACCCCTTGTATGTATTTTGAGAATCAATTTGCAACCATATCACTTTTAAATTGCTTTTTGGGACCTTTACTTACTCATGGACCTGTTCGGAGGAACCATACCACAACCTGGCGTGACGTGGTTACGTGTGAATAGCATTACCACAAAGCGGCGGTTGCAATGTGGTTACCCAATTGACAGTAGATGTGCGTGGTTTAGTCTCTGTGAATGATACTATGCGTATAAATATAAATACGCGAGCATTTCATGTCATGTGGATGTGGTGTGCTTCGTCTGAACTTACCCTATATGAGTAAAAACAAAAACTATGGGTTTTTCTGGTATTTCACGGATACAGGCCACGCCAAACAGGACTACAAAAGCGCGCGTTCCGCGGACCAGCCTGCATTTAGGCTTCACCAAGGTGTGCGTCCGTCGAGGATGCAGGCACATTTTGCCAGTGTAAGAATTGGAAGAGTTATAATGTCAGTCAGTAATGTCGTTGCGTTACGTTTACTAAAATAACTTCAAAATCACCAGGGGTAGTAATTGCAAATGATTAAAAATCACTAGAATTTAATAGGACAGCTAAGCTAAAACATGGTTAAATAAATAAAAACAGAGCTGGTCATTAAGTGACGGTTTCTCTTTCACATGTACTAGTATGTTGAAATGGCAAATGAAAATGTTTCTACAGTCTCACATGAGCACAATCCGACGCGCACCATTGGAGAGCCTTTGTACGAGCTTGGCCCGCGGTCCGCGTTTGCTCTCGGGCTACTCTGCGGTCTGCGTTTATGCGCGGGATAGTCCGCGTTCGTGCGCGGGCTGGTATACCGTCCGTGTTCATGCGCTGGCTAGTATGCCTCCGTGTGCAGGCTAGTCCCCGGTCTGCGTTTGTGCGCAGGCTAGTCCGCGGTCTGCTTTAATGCGCAGGCTAGTCCACGTTCGTATGCGGAGTAGTCCGCATTCGTGCGCAGGTTAGTGCGCGGTGCGCGTACTTTCGCGCACGGTCCACATTTATGCTCGGGTTACTCCGCGGTCTGCTTTCATGCACAGGCTACCGCGTTCGTGCGCGGGCTAGTGCGCCATCTGCGCTCGTGCGCATACTAGTCCGCGTTCGTGCGCGGTATAGTGCGTGGTGCGCGTTCGTATGCGGGATAATGCGCGGTTCGGTCTGCCGTGCGCATGAAATGCAATTTGCTTACCAGTTCGTTCGGCTGATCTTCATACTTTTAAAAATACCGTCCACAAAAAGTCTCAAATATAAGCAATTATTTTAGAATAAAACCATAATAATTAATTCAAGATTTTTTCAAAATCAAAATGACCTGCTTAAGAAATTTGTTCATTTATGTGGTCTTGACCCCCATAAAATTGACCAAGACCATTAAAAAACTTTTTAAGCACCTATTTAAAAACTTAGTTATAATACAGTGTCAATGACACAATTGGTGGAAAAGAGAATAACATTTCCTTAAATTCTGATACGTCTGACTCTCTCACACCAATTGCCGGTTTTTCGAATTCGATTCATCTGTAAGTTGTTCGTACCACTTGTTTAGGCCTATTCACTTTTTATTTAAGTGTAATGTGTGTTTTGTGTCACAAACAAATACATTTTTATTTCTTTCTTCTTTCGTATTCTTAATTCTGAAACTAAATTAATAGTAATAAAAACTGTGTCAGTAACTAAGAACGTAAACTCGATTTTATTATTATTATTAACACGGTGTCTAAATAATATTAACATGAAAAAAACGAGTGGAGGACGATAGAGCAACATCACTAGCGATTCGATATATAACGCCGAATATCAGCGAGCTTGATAGGTATGTAGGTCGACTATTTAATATTCCTTTATTTCGTTTATAGATATCTTTATATTTACCAACTATTTGAAACACACAGAGCTAATAACATTTACAAAAGAAGTTATATAGTGCTTAAATACCTACTGTTTCATAAAATAAAATAAATATAGGAAGGTACCTTCTATACCTTCTATACTAGTTGTGTTATTTCATATACCTACAGAGCCTAGTCCGCGGTCCGCGTTCTAGCACGGACTAGTGCGGCGTGAGCGTTGATGGTCATGGTAGTCACCGGTACACATTTGAGCGCATTCTACTCCCCGGTCTGCTTTCATGCGCAGGATAGTCCGCGTTCATTCGTAGGCTAGTCCGCATTAGAGCACAGGCTAGTGTGCGGTGCGCGTTCGTGCGCGGGCTAGTCCGACGTCTGCGTTCGGAATAATGCGCGATGCGCGTTTGGGCGCGGGCTAGTCTACGGTCACGCTTATGCGCGGACTACTCCGCGGTCTGCTTTTAGGCGCAGGCTAGTCCGCGTTCGTGCGCGGGGTAGTCCGCAATCGTGCGCATGATAGTACGCGGAGGGATTGACGCGAGAAAACGTGTGGCGCGTGGCGAATAGGGCTTGAAACGCTGTTTGTTAATTTATTACAAGGCAAAAATATTTAAGATGTAAACACCAAGTAGGCAAGCAGGTAACAAATTTAGTGGTCTAAGCTACACCTATTTAGGTACGGTCATATGGACTGTGAACGTTGCATACGCTACCCCCAGTATGTTATATCTATGTAGGCATTCGCCAGGTGTTCGTGTCGTCACGCAAAGCGACGTGCTCCCACCACGAATTCAAGTACGCGACTGATATTATTTTAGCGGCCGAACGGCTCGGCGCCGCCGCGCCGCACCGCCCCATGGCGCATAGGTGTTGTCATGTGCAGTCGCCAAAAAATGACAGTCAATTGTATACATAAAAAAAATATATATACTTACATAGGCATACAAAACGTTAATTTTTTGGTGATTGCGCAAAACCTCCTATTTTTTAAATAATAATATTGTAAAAATATGGTTATTACTCAGTTTTTAATAGGTAGTTATAATTTAAATACATATTAATTAATACACATATTTCAAGTTAAAATGAAAAAACAAAGTTTTAATTTACTTGCAAAAAATTTCAAAATTTAATACACTAAATATAATGAATAATATAATAATAATAATAAATATAATGAAAGAGAAGTTGATGAATTTTGCATTTCCTTATCTTATTTTTTTTTATTATAGATGTATTTTAAAAATTTTTTAAGACTGTGAGGATGTCCCACAGTAAGGTTTTTTTAGTTGGATTTAGGTACCTAGCGGTCCGTAAATAGCTCAGTCGCCCCTAAAATTCTCAGTGCCAGCCTAAACTGCCGCCGGCCGCGGCCGGCGCCGCGCCGCGCTTTGTCGCCCGCCGATTGCGTTTTAGTAGCCATTTCAGCTGGGAAATAGCCCAAATAGCGATAAATCGGTTAATTTTTGCTTAGATAGATGAATTACGGCAGCCTGCCGATGCCACTTCATACTAAAATAATGTGAAACGGCGTCGGGGGAAACCTGACTCCTCCGAGGATACGGCGAACGGATTGCGTGAAAAATAAAGAATGTTTGAATGTGGATGACAATTAAATGGTGTGTTATTATTTTTAAAAAAAACTGTGAAACTATTGTTTACACTTTTGTGTATCGAATTAACAAGAGAAATTTCTTATAAATTCCTTTGTAATAATGTAATCTTGATAACAGAAAATTACGTCGTCTTATCGGTCGTCTTTGTGAATTCGATGATATTTTCCCGGTAATCAACTAACACAAGTTCTTACTAATATCACAAGGTGAAAGTTCACATTGAAAATGTTTAATATTTTGTAGACATTTTAATAACCGCGTGTTCTATTACGAGCGATTTTAGCTCACTCCCACTTAAACTTCAGACGGCGCAACAGCACACGGGCGATGTGCCTGCTACAGAGCCCGAGGCTAGCACATCGACTGCATCCATCGCCTCTGGCCACTGTTACAAGAGTCGTCGAGGGTTCGAGATGAGGACATGCTGAAATTTGGTGACAGTTAACAAGCCGGAATAGCCACAAATCGAATACAAGAGAAACGAAAAGTAGGTACGCAAGCAGAGAAACTCTGAGCAATGACAGATATTGGCACTTTTTCTACTATAAAGACTACTGTGCTACGCTGCGTGGTGCGACGGCTGTACTGCAATGCAGCGGAGTTCTGATACCAGACAACTGCAAATACGTAATAGGGTCAATGCACATAGAATTGCAAAATGCTCGAGCATGCTTGAGCATTCTCGTAGTCGCCGAGACAGACCGAGAGCAAACCTACACTTGCGACGTCTAGAGAACGCCCTAGTATGTGCGCGGACGCGCGCCTACGCGACAGTGCCAGCCACTTGCCATTGGCACAAGCGCGGGCGTCCGCTTACATGCTCGAGCGTTCTCTCGAAGTCGCAAGCGCAGTTTCTTTCTCGGTCTGTCTCTGCGAGTACGAGGATGCTCGAGCATTTTACAGTTCTCTCAGCGCAACCCCGCCGCAGTTGGCTGCCGCGTCGCTCAAGTGCATTTTGCTGCATACAAATTCATATATACCTACTTAAAGAATATTTGGTCCTTTAGAACTATTTGTCCTCTGGTTATTGGCGACACAAAAATTAATCGTGCGCTTTTAAAAAGCTACCTACCTAAGTAGAGACAAACGCTTGAGAATTGACAAGTGTGACGCTCTTTGCACTAACTTCACCTTTGAATTTCTCTCTACTTACAAACTGTCAAATTAGTACTGAAAAAGGTTCGTATTTCGGTCACGGGGAGAGTATTTCCGTAGTCAATATCACATAAAATTTTACAAAAAATATATTTTTCCTTTTAAATCGAGGGTGGCAGCAACCGGCTGCGAACTAAAATGAATGAACATTAAGCCTTAAGGAGGTGCAGTTGAACTTTTGCTGATTGTAGGTACAGTCGAGTTTATTAGTACAGTATTCACGATCGCCGATTAGTACATACCTATATGTATTTACATTTTCGTACCTTGCCGCCAGTTGTCGCTCTAATGTAATTGACGCATTCGCTCTTGACATTAGCAAATACCATTACTGTGACAAGGTACCTACTTAAACTGGTCAGATATTAATGAACTCGACGTATACGTACTTGCGGTGGTCAGCCACAACATACTCTCTTCTCATAGACGTCGCGTCGTCCATGATAAGACCCATTTTACTGGAAACGCTTGCCACTGAGTTTAGAACGACGAACTTAGCTGTAGAAGTCACAGGAGGAAACGCATTAGGCGCCACTGATGAATGTATAGGTAGATAGATATAACTAAGAGTAGTGCATAATCATATTGAGCGTGGTGAGAGGGGACGAAGCCAAAACACGACGATGATGCTAAGGATTGCCTATTGGTGGCAATCCTTATCAATTGTGGGGGCAACATGTGAGGAAAGGTGGGAGGAAGGGAGGGAAGTAGGGAAGAAGGGAGGGAGGAACGAACAGGGGGTGAGGTATAGGGAAGGCGTTAAACAGGAAACATGGGCTTGCGGGAAACTACAGTAAATAGCTTTTTATGACAAACTCACTCTTTATTACTAGCTACCTACTAAATTATAACACATCATCGGCACAGAGGACTATAATAGTTTGTCGTCGGTTCGTCGGTAATATTAAAAGTGTAAGATATTAAAAGTGTTCCTCTTTCTAGCGTTGCCTATTAGTGGCAATCCTTATAAAATGTTCAGGGGGAGATGTGAGGAGGGAGCGAGGAAGGGAGAGAAGGTGTAGAGGTAGGATTGAAGGAGAAGAGCGGGGCGGGAGGGAGGGATATGGAGGGAGTTAAAAGGAATGCGGAATGGGCATGGAGGAAACTACGATGTACCTTAGCTTTTTATGACAAACTCACTCTTTGCTTGCAATATAAGTATACATCGTCGGTAATAACAATAATACCTATCACAAGGCGCTGTGTTAAATGATTTTAGAATGTTGAATACACGATACGTCACACAACCGTCCATACCCTGCCTGGTATATTATGTTATGATACAGTGTGTGAGTTTGGCGGCGCCAATTTTGGAAGAGATTTTCATAAAGTAAGTAGGTAGGTACCTATCAGTTTAACTTATTCTCATTGCTATGGTAATAACACGATACTTACTTAAATCATTTCATAGTGTGTTGCGCGGGTCCCATAGGGACCGGCCTCGGGATGATTTCTATTTTCTACAAAAAGTTTTAGCTTAATGTTTGTTTACACTCAATTCAATTTTATTGGATGAAATGTGACATCACAAAGCCGTAGTCGTCGCGCAGCGAGAGCTGTTGCCACTCCGTGCGCTTGCGCCGGACCGTGCGTGCGGCTTGCGCCATGCGCGTTGCTGCCGCTTCGTGCAGACCACCGACCACCGAGTCAGCGAGCCACTGGAGCCGCCTCAACCCAACACCGCGCGGCCCGGCCGCATTAGCGTGCTCGCACACGACTGACTTTTTGTAGAACGAGTGCGTTGATACAAAGGAATCCTATGTTCTGTTCTCTCCGAAAAAAAGTCGGTCAACGATTGTCTGTCGTGTGAGAGCACCCTTAGGGCACGAGGCATGCAGTACGTACTGGTCACTTCTCAACAAGTACCGACCGGAGCTTTCGGCACTCACCAGTACCTACTGGCTTTGGTGTAAATTATACAGAATCGGCGCAGGCGCATTGCCGCTTTAAAACTTGTTTATACAAAATGTATACTTAAATAATGCATCGTGAATTATACACCAGAAATTAAAAAAATCGCAAATTTTCAAGGATTCTCTAACTTTTGATAAACTTAATTGATATTTTTTGAATTTCCGCGCTTAATTTGAGAAAAGTACTATACAAGGCAAGGCATTGATGGACTCAGGTATGTGTGCCTCGGCTTGGTCTCGGCCCACATATACACGTTCGTCCATCAATGCCTCTGTTGCCGGCCGCTGCAGTAATGTGCTATTTTTAGGAAGACCTAGACAAATTTTTACGTAGGTATGTTTTAAGTGGGATCAATCATTTTTAAAGTTTATTTAAATTTATTTTACCTAGTTTTAATATTTAATTCGACACATGAATAATTATAATTCATAGGTTCAGTTTTTGCACTAGACCTATTAGGTACTTAAATAAGTATCATAATTATAGAAATAATAATAATAATAATTTTTTAAACACAATAATTTTATGCAATAAATGGTAGGACGTAACTACTTGGCCCTTTTGAAGTACAAAATAAATGAGTATGACTTATATTAAAATCTATGAATTATACATATTTTTGTAAATTAAGCCATTTAGAAATAAAATTCTTTTTTTTTTAAATTGTCCTTGTCCCCTATACGTCCCTTATACCTCTACGGCTACTTAATCAATTCAATAGAGTTCGTCATAGATACAGTATGGAAACTTTGGCACGAATTCTAATCCTGAAATCCCCAGGGGAACTAAATCTAGATAATTAATACTTACATCAAACAACTGTGAATTCTCTCCAGCGCTGATTGTACTTAAATCTACTATTGTTTGTTAAATGTTGTGCTAGGGTTCTGAAATTTGACAGTGCAAACACTCCTCTCTAACTAAATACTCTTCAAATTCGGAACTTACCCTTTAATTAAATAAAAAGAAGCTTTAGAAATTTATTAGTCCTATATGTCAAATGAAGAGTGTTGTACAAAGAAAGGGAGGCACGTTGGAGATAAATGTGGCGAAATATCAGATGTTTTATAGGACGAGGGTCGCAATGTTTAATGAACAGTAGGTAGGTTCCCGTAAGTACCTATACGTTACGTAGATGCGTGCAAAATATTTTTAAGCTCTATTCACTAATCCTGATTTCCAATATAAACAAAGCAAAAATATTTTTTGCGAATCTTTTTAGAGAAAGTATTTTTTCATTCGAAATCTGCGTGAAAAATGCTTTTTAACCGCTAGCGTGGAAAAGGTTTTCAAAATTCAAACCTTTCCTAGGATAAAAAGAAAAACACACAATGATCCGTTAGAAACTCGGTTCGTCATTATTCTTTATTAATGTTATGTATGATCACTTTGTCACTTTTATTCTCATTTTAAATATCTTTAAATTAACAATAATAATCCGTTTTAGTTTTATTACTAAAAATATTTTAGTTCCTTCCATTGATCATAAAAATAGAACAAGACTAAATATAAAATATTTAGAATATATTTTTTCTTGTAAGAATTTTAAATGTACTTAATAAGGTGGGTGAGATTTTACAACGCACCCGAAAAAAAAACTTTTTAAAATGTTCATGTATTCAATTCACTTAAAACATTTCCGCTGTTTGTAGTGAGGTGAAAAATTTTGTATTTCGCTCGGCTGCATATTCAAATTCAAAATTGCACCCGCAAATCAAACATATCAATTTTTAAACGAAATAATTAAAAATTACGTAGGTAGAGGTGTACGTATCACCGGATGGCGATTTGATTATCTCCCAAAAAGGGCCGGCCGCCGATGAGAAATTAATTTCATTTCGTGTAACTGCCCAACTATCGTTGCCTAACTACATTACACATTTGGGTTGTTTTTTAACCGACTTCGTTTTATTAATCAAATATCCTAGGTAGCTACAATTATCATTGTTTTATAGTTTAAACAGATAATTTTATTTCAATTAAAATGTTATGGCCAGAAAGGTTAGGATATTTTCTTAATAAATAACTACCTACTATGTTTAATTAAGTTTATTAATTTAAAAAATAAGTACGTATTTAAATTTTAACTCTTTTTACAATAAAAATTAAAATGTACACACAAAATTAAAATATATTGTTTCGTGAAATCAAGAGACACGAACCCCGTTTCGAGACACGACCTACCTAACTCGCCTGTTAGTCACCTATACAGGTGAGGACACCCTAAATAGTATAATAATATGTAATTATAAAGACACGCGCGGATCGCATCGCCAGCACTCATCTAGTGCTCTCCACCACGAGTAGTCGTCGCAGCGGATTGGCAAGTGCCGGTCAGCAAGCGAACACTTTTCAGAGCTGAGCATTCCTGAGATCTCGCTTAGCAATCTCGACAGCGGATTTGCTTCGCTTAATCGCCGACAAATGCTACTCCGGAGTTAGGCTGATGTCAATATGAGGTGGTTTGTGTTGTTAACAGTTCATCAGCCGGAGCTATGTCACTATAAGCACGACACGTCACACCTTATCTTAGTTTCAATTGGAGTTTGTTTGTACTTTATTTAATACAAAAGGTATCTCCGAAGGAGGAACCCACATTAGTGACCCCAACGTGATTAATTAAACAGCCACCCCGAATTGATGAATATCGAGAAATTGAAACACAGATTGGTGGATGTAAATTGCCTTCGATTGAAGAACCACGAGCTATGTGAAGCCGTCACAGTTCTTACCTAGACGGCAGCGGTGGTGTAAGCGACTAATAACTAATGTTACTGAAGCATGTGCTCTGCTATCGCACGCTGCCTGAGCGTCGTGGTCCGCAAGACTATTTTATTCCTGGGATGTTATTGCAAACTTCGATGGTTTATTCCAAAGTACCTACCGACAATTTAATTTCAACCCCCATGCAGACTGAGCTGAATCAACAAAAACTGCAGCTGTCGATTTTCCAGTTCCGAGGGCAATCATCATTACGCAAATAAAAGCCGATATCGGTTCCGACTTTCAATCATCAAGATGATTTCTAAGTCAGTACGAGAAACCAACCGTCCTACATGCACCTTGCATGGGGTTACATAAGGCACGATTTTGTTTGAAATGTTGTGGTGGCAAATTTAAAACCAATAATTTGAGCAAATTTAATTTCACACTATGGCTTAGGTACTTGTTGATTGCAGAAAAATCACAGTGCAACTACATTGTCTACAGCTGGAATTCTCAAACAACACCAGGTTTTCAACGTCAAGATTATAATTGGCATCAGTAAGTACCATAAATTGTTGGCACAGTATCCATCTTTATCAAAGCCGGCTGGGTATACGTACCTAATCATTTACTGGGCATAGGTACCAAAATTTTCAGTATCTTGCAGATCTCGTTGCCTCGCTCCTGATCTTCTTAAAATAGTAAAGGAATAGTTCCAAGAGATAACTCGTGATGGTACTGTTCGGCCGTTCCTACTCATCTTGTACTTCTCTACACTGCACGTGGCACTGCGGCAATTCAGAAGCCCAATGCTTGCACCATACCTGTAATGTTAGACACATCATACGCTAACAGCCAATGAGGCTGCAAAGTCTTCTTAAAATTGGCCTTGTTGAATGTGTGCAATCAATCATACACCAGTATTATTGTTATCGAGCGACATTCCAAAACTAACGATTACAGCGTCGATGTACGCGAGATGTACCAATTTACATTCATGTCTATTGGACTTAGAAGCGCTTAGCACAGGTTTAATGGTTTTAGACAAATTTTGACTTTTGTTTCCCTCATTTTGATGATGAATTGGTGTATTCCAGGAGACAGAGGGAACACCTAGTACATCTGCAACAAACTTTTGGGCAGAGTGAGTTAATATTCTACGGTTTTTACATCTGAGAAGATGGCACGCGACTTATGGATGAGAAGGTAAAAAAATTCAAGACACCGAAAACCAAAATTACACTGAAGACCAAGAGGTTTCTTTGGACGATAATTTTTAATGGGCTCTTTATCCTTTACGCTGCTGAATATCAAGCTTCTCTATACATAACATGCTATCCAGACCTAAAACAAAGGACACACAACCATTGACCTGGAACCATAACACTTACTGGAAAAATAGTCAGGTACAATGAATTAATTAATACAAGTAGCACACGCAGTATGAATGCACCATTTTCTATCACAATGACAGACACTAATTATCGAGCACAATTAATAGTTGCCGTCTTACAACCATTCATACTTCCATGATTACAACAGCTGGTTAATGGGAGTTGGCAAGGTCTGTTGGCAATTTATGAAGTAGAATACTTACCTAATATAATATGGTCGAGGGCAGACATTCCGTCAATTTTATAGCCTATACATCAATTACTTTTGTATTTAAGCAAAAGGATTGAAAACGTTCACCATAGTAATTTGACCATCTCGATTACAATTACAAATCACAATTTACGAAAGATATCAGGCACATCTCGTGTAAGGACAACATTACTGCCGATACTCTCTCCCTTAAAGAAACCGTAACCTGAAACACTGGCTCTCAGAGTTATAACGATTACTCATCTTTACTGTAGCCCTATCATTTCGTAAGCAAGGAGATGCGTCGTCAACTCCATACACTGAGCCATGCCGGAACTAAGTCAACAATTTTAATGGTCAAACCTGTCAGGCATGCCAAAGATCAACAAAGACGCCATACGTCGTCTCCGATGGTCAATTTTATGATATCTGGAGCTCAATTCAGCCATGTACATATTGACCTAAATATTCCGCTCCCACCGTCTCTCGATTATATTTATGCATAAGAACTGTTTAAATGGAATAGACCAACACTCTCGTAGGCTTGAGGTTCAACCCCTGCCAGACATCACAGAAGAAAACGTAGCAAATTTACTTTATGATCTTAAGATTTGGTTTTCCACAGATACTCACCACAAATCATGCATGAACAAGGGGAAATTTCATTATGTTCAAGGCTCTAGCACCTCTGTGCAGTTCAGATACGCAATACAACCACTTATTACCTGCTGCGAACGGCACAACTAGCTAAGCGGCTATACCGAACTTTGATGGCAGCTAATAAGTCTCATCACGAGAATAGATCGGCAGACATCATCCCTGTGGGTCGCTGGTTATCGGGATACATTGGAAAACTGATCTACACAGTGCTGTACTGCGGAGATGGAGCCTTTGAGATCCGTGGTGAGTTTTACACTCAAATACTTCTCAAACATTGCATGCAGCCAACACACCAGCAAAATTTTACCTCATCAGATCTGTTTTTGTACAGGAAGGCTTAACACATTCTAAACATGGTTTTCTGGGATCTTAACCCACCAGCACAAAATAAATCAAAGTACATAGAGTATGAGCTACCTAAACGATTATCCGCTTCTTAGGGATAGCGTGTGAAATAACAAACTGGGAAAATGAAAGTTCACCCAGTTAGGTACTCTGCGCGCTTCAGCACTTATTGAGGACATCCTTCGTCAATTATGGATGCATCGGCTGTCACATACTAACCTAGTGGTTATTGTAACTGTTCAAGCAGACCTGTCTATGGACAAAGTAGCATACCTATCTGGCACTAAATTTTCTGGAGATGTCCAACCTCGGCCAAACATGATACAAGTGCTGTGGTTCCAACGGACATGAATGCCATAACTAGCAGGTTCTGACGATTGAAGGCTGTTTCCTTATAAGTTGTATATAAGGTCATCATAACGTTACAGATTTCGACCGCAGAGCTGCCAATAGAAGCCGCATTAAAACATACGGCAGCGTCTGTCTCGGGCTAGACCTGGACCGGTGGAGATTTCCGGTGGAGAATCAGATGTAAGTACTATTATAATTTAGATTTATTTTGGCATATAAATACAATTTATTACTTGCTTACTTGATTAGCACAACGTGAGCTTAATTTCTGGCAGGATTGGCTTGTCGATTTAATTATCATACCACAAATAGAACAAGCTAAAATAAAATAAATTTCTACTCTTGACTCTCTATTCAAAAACGTCTTGACGGAATTTGCAGATATCCCGCGCCTGCCTATTTTGCTGAGAGGTGCGTCATAGTGCAGTTCACCACATCCAGATGAAAGACAACTCGCTGGTTTCCTGCCATCATCGCCGCCTTCCTCCGTAAAGCTGTCGACATCGAGAAAAGAGTTTAACAAGATGGTCAAATGGAGGACAACAAGAGTCTCACCCAAACAGCCCATGGTCTGAGCCTCTACACTACCTCGAAAAGCGCAAGCAACTAGCGCCATTGCGGTAATTACCACGCCCGTAATACCAGAACTTTCCCAGATCGCTAACCAGTTCGGTGCATTCAGCGTCATGAGGAGTGACACGATATTCAGATTCCTAGATCTGGCCAAAGCGTAAACTTCGTCAAATGCCGCACAGGGAGTACTTGATATGATCTTTTATGAATACCTAAACAGGGACTGTAGTATACGTCCACCGACTGAGCCTATTCAAGCGGTATAAGAGTCCCAGCAACTCCCGTCAGATCCTTGGCATGATTCTATATTGCAGCGTTCTTATCCTGATGCTGTCATATTCCAAGCGCCGCTTATCAATAATTTGGCCGCCACAAAAGGAAGAAATAAATAACTTTGCCCATGGACTCCAGCCCTACAAATTTTCTTGGACTCCTGTCAGAAGAAGCCTGTCACGTTCGGCACCACTTCGGCTCTGATCGCATGGACGCACATTCTGCAGGGAGACTCACAAATAAAAAACATAGGTTGTTCACCGATGCACCGAGCACGCATATTATCAAGGACCTGCACAGAGTGACTGTCATCAAATTGGTTTTCGACCTGACAGGTCTGAACTTCTCCTACATGTTGAGAAACATAAAAATGAGTTGATTACTTACCTCTACCCAGCGGACTTATATAGCAGCCCATAAACGAACAAAGCAATCATTAATAAAAATAGTAATGTTTTTGAAAAAAAAATTTAACGACGAAAGTTTGAAAAAAAGAAAACTCCTGGAGTTAATATTTACGACGAAACTACATAAATAATTACAAATACAAAACATTGAAATCGCTTCACTAAGTTTAGGTGTCGCCGCTTTTAATAGAATAGATACACTACTGGTCGACTAAAGAATCCGCGAAGTTATATTAGGATGCGCGAACATACGCGGCGCTTGTCCATCGGACGGAGGTCGCGCGTCCTCTCCGCTTGCTATAGACTCGCCAAAGAGGTTGGAAATGTCACCGACCGCCCCGCGGCGCCCGCCCCTCCGCGCGGCGATGCCCGCGCATGCGCTTTGTGGATTGCGCCGATGACAGCCCTGTGTCTTCTAAGGCCCGTATTTTGTACGGGATCTACGAGCGGCGCCGCCGCTGTCTAAATAATTCGTCTCATAAACACTCATGTAATCTCGTGCAGAGCGGTGCCGCCGCTATTATAATACTTAGGTATATAATTGACCGAGCGAGCGAAGCGAGCGAAGCGTCTACGTTTCGAGACTGGCCAAAAATGCTCTTGTCCGGCTGTCTGTCTGTCTGTCTGTCTGTCTGTCTGTCTGTCTGTCTGTCTGTCTGTCTGTCTGTCTGTAATTCTCTACAGGTCGCATTTTTCAACCGATTTTGACCAAAAGTTGGCATATGTATAAATTAATTAAACCTACAAAATGAGTAGAATAAAATTTTGAAAAACATTTTTTTTAGAGTACCTACCATACTCGCAAAGTGGGAGTGAACTTTTTTTTTCTTGTGAATCCCATAGTGTGGGATATCGTTGGATAGGTCTTTCAAAAATATTGCTGGTGTGTGAATACCATTTTTTCGATTTAGGGATCCGTTGGCGAAATATTAAGCTTTAAAGCGGTAATTTTTGTTAGAGTCACGTGTCCCCCCCCCCTGCCAGCTAAACGGTTGCTTCTGGAAATGTGAAAAAATTCATGGCAGTAGCATATATAACGTAGTTACAAGGAAAACTATTACGGCTAAGTAGGTTCTATTAGTTTTTGAGTAATAGTGGATCGACTTATGAAAGTTGAAAAAATAAATTATGTTCATAGAACTGCATACGTAAAATGGAAAATTATTTTTTTCCGCGTGATATCCATGGTGTGGGGTATCGTTGGATGGGTCTTTCAAAAATATCTCGGGTGTGTGATAAACATTTTTCGATTCAGGGATCCGTTTGCGAAATATTAAGCTTTAAAGTGCTAATTTTTGTCACTTTAGTAGGTACTTTTTCTGTTTCCAAAGTTGACTTTTGTTGGTTTCTTTTAGGTTTGGTTTATAAGGGCTGGCGAGGTCTACTGTTCTCACGGAACTACTAGTTATAATTTGCCTTAGGTTTGTATTGTAATACGGCCGTTAGGCCAGAATTTTAATAGGCGACGCCATTGGTCTATAAGAGATTACATGAGTATGTTTGATACGAATTATTTAGGCAGCGGCGGCGCCGCTCGTAGATCGCGTAAAAAAATCACAGGATAGCGGCGCCTCCGCCTACCGTAGCGGCGGCGCGATACGTGAGTCCGTCAATGCCTGGTTGTGGCCAAGGCGTGTATAGTGCTTTTCTCAAATAATGGTCGGAAATTCAATCAATATCAAAACATACCAAGTGTTATTTAAATTTTGAACTGTCTGAACTAAACGATCACGACCTAGGGCTGTCACAGTACTTTATAATTTAAATTAAATTATAAAAAAAGTGTTGGCCTTTTGTAGTTTAGTTTAGTCTAGTTAATAATAATAAAATTCAATTATTCGAGGGAGACCTTTCATTTGAGTACGATCAACATAGGTATCAGCATGCATCAGCCAATGCGGAGATATTATGAGCAAATCAAAATAATTCAAACTGGTGCCAATATTTCCAGAACGGCTGGGGCTAGACTCATGTTCATGGTACTCAAAGAAAGGTCTCGACGAGGTTTAGTTGAATATAATAATTTTTACTATTTTTTAATTTTCTTTACTCTTTTTTAATTTTTTTATTTAATTTTGCAGAATAAACTAGGTAAACAAACTACTTAGGTACCACAAGGCCAACCCTTTTTTTTAAATAATTTAATTGTAGGTATTGAAATTTTAAAGTACTGTGACAACCCAACTATTATTTCTTCTGTGCCCTAGCCCGTGCGTGATTGTTCAGTTCAGATAGTTCGAAATTAAAATAAAACTTTTGTCAAGTTAGCCACCTCCGTGGGTTCAGAGTAAAATATCGTTCCATTTTAAAATTTCGCGACAGATATGAGTTTTCATAGTAATTTATTCAGCCGCTAAACACGACAGATATAAGTTTCATACAACATTGCCGGCCGCCTGCTCGCATGTAACTAATTGACCAGTAGGTACAGTATTTTCGATTTATCTCGAAGACGATTGTCAAAATAAGGCTTACATTTCCAAGCATGTTTGAGAAAATACAATGTGGGTTGGTTCCTTTCCGCATAAGTCTGGTCAAATTGAGCTTACCTACCTATCATTTTAGATTTGCGTTTAACTAATTTCTCTCTTCATTAATATGGCTTTATTACAAAAAATTATAATGTCAATGAATTCTTTACACATTTATACCTGTTCCATCAGATATCTTTTTAGGGTATGAAATGTTAGCGAAAAAAATCTTAGCTATTAATCAACCGGTTGGCGTCCTAGTTGTCGGTAACTTGCGGACTGACTCATAAAAGGAAAGGTGTTCTGTTGGGAGCATTCGAAGCTGCTTGGAGAAATTTATTTGCCTGAAAGGAGAACTATCAATATACCTATAGGTACTATATACAACACTATAAAGCCGTTTTTGATCTAACATTTAGAAGTTAAATTATTATGTATTGAAAAAAAATTGTAAATATTTTGATCCCTAGACTGTGTTGATAAAGGTTATTAATAAGCAATTAAAAATCTTACTCGAACCAATTTTCTCCCCTTTTACATGCGACTGAATCTAACTACATTTTAATCAATTCTCCACAGAGTTAACGCGTCAGTGCGCCAGATATACCCACTTGCTACACCAACCCCAAATAAATATAAACAGGAGCGAAAGGGGACAACCCCACTATGAACTATTCACGTACACTGTATCAAGTCACTTCTAAGAGGGTCAAAGTACATTTTGGGCAGCATTAAGCTATTAAGTAATACTAAAAAGTTAAAGTAATATTAACTAGATGTAGCCCTCGATTTCATCTATGCGCTCACATTAAGTAGGTATTATTTATAACAATGCGCCAACTGTTAAAAAGAAAAAGTATGTTTAAATGCATTTTTTTACATAATAACTAATGTTTTTCTTAAGTTTAGTTTAGAAAGCAGATATTTTTCGTGAAAAATACATACCTACTTATTTCTAAAGTACGACTCAGACCGGACGGAATGCGGCGGGCGGCGGGCGGCGCGCGTCCGCGCTGACCGAGCGCAGCGGAGGACGCGCCCTTGCGCGCTCGTTTTCGCGGATGCGTCCGGAATCCTCGCGAATCTCGCGCTTTCTGTAGGGCTGCATACTACGGCAGGCGGGCATACCCGCGCGCGAACACACAGAACATTGAAATAACGGATTCTGCGGCGGTATGCGGAAATATGCAGATAATTATATTACCTATGCTTTAATTCATTATGTAGATTTATAAACACAAGGAGCACAGCAAAAATATCTTCAAACCACTCAATCTAGGCTACCTATCATATTTGGGAATTATTTCTAGATAATGTGTATTATCGAGCTTTTACTTACGAGCAAAAGTTCTTTTAGAAAAAAATATTTTTTAAATTCTACCCCATAAACTTTTTTTTAATAGTCATAACGAGAACCCATTTCATATACCTAGGTAAAAAACACTTTAATTTAGAACTTTTATTAAATTTAAAGCTCCATTCTACATTGCGGCGGTATTGACATCGTACGTCGGTCGGTCGGTGACTTCGGTATAATTCTAGTAGGTACATGGTTTAGTTTTTTTACGTCTTAGTAAAATATCACGAGAAATATATGTAAAAAATATATTTTGTCTCATTTTTAGATTTCAAAACATAACTTAAGCGCAACACAGACTGAGCGGCGGCGGTGCGATAGCGTTGCGGCGGCGAATCTGAGGGAAGCGAATATAAAGCGGAGCCCTTCAGACAGGAATACCTCATGCGGCGGCGGCGCGGCGGCGGTGTGTATGAAGAACGCTCCGCACCGCGCCGCGCCCGCGCCGCTCTGTGTGGCGCCGCGCGGGGTATTCTAATCTGTGCGCGCGGCTTTGTCGCTTTCGCCTTCGCACCGCCGCCGCAGCGCGCGTTTGCCGTGCCGCTTTGATGTGAAGGGCTTCATACTATTTCGGTCATTACAAAAAATTACCGCAACGCTATCGCACCGCCGCCGCCCTGTCTGTGTCGTGCTTTAACGTATGACAATTAAATTCTGTAGTTAAAATAAAACATTAAAATAAACTAATACTTAGTACTACTGCAGCGGCCCGCAACTGAGGTGCAAGTCCATCAATGACTGGCCAAGTTATGGCCAAGTCTTGTATAATAGTTTTCTCAAATAAATGCGCGGAAATTTAAACTATTACTATGTAGAACATTTTATTTCATACATTAAACATACACTTTAGCAGCAACAAGTTTTCTATTACGGCTCTAGCCGCCTCTTGAATTTCAGGTGGCGTCAATATTAGAACATACCTTCATGCTTTATTGTCATCTTGTCACACTCATTTTCTTTACTTGAAATTATTGGTGGTTTAATTGACAAAATGATTTCAAGTAAAGAAACCAACAATAATTTTAAGAAATATAATAATATATAATATATATTTTACCTGAAATTCAAGAGGCGGCTGAGCCGTAATAAAAACCCAACCGTGACTCTATCACTAAAACAGTTTTCTATTTGCAAGGTATTTCCAAATTTAAATAAAACTTTTGATAAGTCACCTCCGTGGTTGCCATGTTTCGGAGTAAAAAGATCGTTCGATTTTTAAACTACACGACAGATATGAGTTTTCATAGTAATTTATTCGGCCGCTAAGCACGACAGTTGAGGATTTTCATACAACTTTGCCGGCCGCCTGCTAGGATGTATTTGACCAGAACAGCATTTTCGATTTATCTCTTTATTAGTTGCAATGCAGATTGATATTTACCGCTTCCAAACATCCTCCGACGCACGCACGGCGGCACGCGTCTGTCTGTACCTACACGTGAACGAGAGTACGGCGAGTGCGCCGATTTCATACAAGCGCTCCGAAACGCACTCACACCAGCACAGTGTTAACCTACATTAGCACACAGATGAAATCGCGCGAAAGGAATACTTGGCGACGCAGTTTTTTCTGTGTGCTCATGTTAGATGAACACTGCGCTTGTGTGCGCGCGTTTCTGAGCGTTTGTATGAAGTTCCGCACTCTCATCTATCATTTTCGACTGGTATGGTACCATGACGCGCTTACGGCGGAATTGCGATTCATGCGATGTGGCGTGAAATTCAATCTGATTTTCCTGATTTTAGTCATAGTTACCCTACATGGAAGGGAGGGACTAAAGTAACCCGCATCGAAGTTAACTTTATTTATTTTCCATTTTGTAGCTCATGAATAAATGTTTTTTGTCTTATACTCTGTGTTTTATTATGGTTTAAGAAAGAATTAAGCATTTATATAAAGAATGACCAACTCTTCGTCAATATCGCAGGGCACGGACTTGAATACTAAATTACCAGACAGAAAGGGCACAAAATATATCTTAATTATTATTGTTCTAAAAAACTTGAATAATTCTACTATGGAACATCCTTTGTTCCTTAACTGTTTTCAAATGCAAGTCCGCTCTGCCAAAAAGACGGATAAATAAAATTTTGGTAGGTAAGTGCCGTGAAGGTTATGAACCCACACCCTTAAACATTCTGGACTATTGGGGATATAGGTATGTATGAGTGCACATTATTGTAATAATCATGAGTTTATTTAGTAATTTGGAACCTACTGATATTTTGCGACCTTGACATTTTGCGAATGTGATATTTTGCGAACGTGACTTTTAATAGTGTAATATTTTGCGAACGTGTAATTTTGCGATAGCTTCATATTTAGCGAATGTGACTTTATATGCCTTAACTGTTTGTTAGTTCATCCTCGGCTGTAACTGATTATTTACATGCCATTAGTGTCAATGCAGCCGTGAACTCTACTGGTGCTGCTTTATTTTCTGAACCTGGTATATTTGATAGTGTTTGCTGTTTCAGCTCCAAGATGAGAGCTCCAAGAAGAGTCTTGTTTCCTGATTTACTACGCAGACGCTTGGAAACTGATGGTGGGCCAAAGCCTAGAACAAGGAAAATAAATAGTTGCAGTAGCAGTCGAAGAGCTTGACTCGAAGCAGATTCCCAAATGCTGCCCAGCCCAACTGGATATTTCTTGTCCGAATTCATAACAATATTTTCTATCTAGTAAATGGGTTTGCTCCAGGTACTACTTTAATATCAAAATTGTCTTTAATCACCGGTTAAGACGACGTGTGAATGGAAAGTTTTACTAAAAGCTCGACTCAGATGGCGCCACTAACATACGAGTAAACATTGTGGTGCTTTCCTAACAAGGTTGATAAAAGGTGAGCTACCAAAAGTACCTAAATCTAGATATTTCTATGAAATAATTTTTGTATTTGCGTACGATATACTCCGTGACATTGTAATAGCTTTAAAGAACTCGAAAGTGTGGGAACCATTAGTAACGCGTTTTTTGGTAAGCGCCAATCACGCGCTGGCGCAGTCGCGCCCCCAGCCCCCGTTTTCCATACCCCAACCCGCTATGACGCTCGCCGGCCTGTTACTAGTGGTTCTCGATACTTTCGTTAATAGGTACATAATATTGTCTTCTCTTTCGATAATATGTATTTAAATATATCGATAGTACTTCTAATCTAACGGCGATAATATCAAATCAGGAAAACCATTAAAATGTAACAGTGTATTGTATATAAGTTAAAATATTTACATTTCAGATAGGGAGAAACATATAATTTCTGATTTGTTTACTCATGCGCTAGTGGCGCCGTCTATGGATAGTATTTGGACTCAAAAAATGAAAAGATTTTTGTTTCGAACTTAAAATTAAAACATAATTCGAACATAAAATTTTAGTTGTACAATAGTATGGTAGATGGGTAAAAAGTAGGTGTAGTTAGGGATACAGTTAAATAGGGTTTTGATAAAACTATCGATGGGTGGTAGTAGTAAAAGTGTAGTGTAGTAATTAGTAGTGTGTTGTAGTTTGTGTAATGTAAGTTTTGTATGCTGTGTAGTTTAGTACGGTTTTTTATCGATGAGCTGTTTTAAAACATCTTCATAGTGCAGAATTATTCCATAATATTATAATTATTCTGCAATAAAATAAGCACTATTTTTGCAATGAAACAAAACAAGCACGCCTCACGCGACCGCAGCGCGCAACTCACAGAATACAACTGGAAATAAATGAATACAATGAGTACTACTATGAATTTGTCGTGGCACTATTTGAACACTCCTGGGGAATCTAGGCAGTAAGATGATAGCAGGTTTACGTAGCAAAAAAAACCTTAAATTACATACATCTTATTATATTCAAAATACATCCGTCCTAAACGTAGAAAATTATAATTTATAACGTTTGAAACTCATAGGTAAAATATTATAATTTGAAGACCCTTATGTTTAAAATTCATAGCCTCAAAATGTATAATGTTTAAAGGCATAGAGTTCAAAAATCAATTAGTAGTAAGGTAAGGTGGGGTAAGGCTAACATACCTACTTTATTGTCAGAAAGCAAAAATCGGTTTTTGTGAAGAAGTAGTTTGTCCTACCTACCTTTGAGGATATGTTAACACTGGTATAAGATTTAATTATGCTTTTATATACCACATAAATAAGGACAAAAAAAATTATAGGTGTTTTCAAAATGGTTACTTAAGAAAAGTTTCACCGGGGTAAGATTGAGAGTACGGTTTTATTTTAAACAGTACGGTTTTTATTTACTCTTAAATAGTTCTGTGTTTTGGGCCGAGAACTATATCTGTTCTGTTTTACAGCCGCAGTAAGCTAGACAAAAAGGCTGTACTTAATGAGATATAAAATGTTGTTAGTCTTGCCCCGGCAATAGTCTTGCTCCATTTTACAATAATTATATTATGTACTAAAATAAAGGTGTAATGACGCAGTTTCCTTTAATCTTAAGTTAGGTTAAAGATAATATCATAATTTAATTTTAAATCACAATTTGTTTAATCAACAAATAAAATGAAGACATTTTTTAATAAGTCGGGGTACTATACTGACCAAATGTTACATAGGTGCAATTTAAGTACAATTGAGACCTGATGGAGCTCGTCGGCGTCTTTTGGAAAACAATTTACAATGCAATAAAATGTGTAATCGATTATTTCAAATACATAATTTTCATGTGATTTACACATCTAGAAATACTCGAGGCTGCTCGCGCATTCCACGACGTCCACTGAATGCGTCCGGCCGCCGCGGCGTCCGCTCGCGATAACAACGCTACCTAGTCGATCACGGAATCCGCAAGGATGCATGAGGATAAGCGAGCATGCGCTAGGATACCAAAAGTGTGCACATTCTCTCTGCTGCGCTGTACTGCGGTCCGCGCCGATGCGATCCGGCACGATCCGATGCGCGTCCACGCGCTCCGTCAGGTCGAATCATTCGTACGTATACCTTATAGTTCTGGCAAGAACCGTGGTGCTAATTTGGTAGTATCACCTAACCTATTATAGTATACCTTACCTATGTATAGTCAAGAAGAATGACATAACAATAACAGATTAAATAATAAAAAATTAAAAACACCGTTTCGGTCTTTGTAGGAGATGATTGAGTGTGTGTATGTGTGTGTGTAGTTCATTATGTATATAGTTATAGTACTGTGTAGAGAGCAGAATAATTTAATCACAAAAAATACGCTATTATTTAAAATAAAAATTGTATTATTTTATTAAATACTTAAATAAAAATGTAAGTACTTACCTGACTACCTACCTACCTTAATTAATATTATTATAAACTAAAATGCATATTAAATATTTTCTGAGTAATTTTTCCAAATAAGCGGAGTATTAGCTTATTTCGTTTTATTCACAACAATAAATACAACAAAAAAGTCTTTAAATAATTAATTTTAAAATTCTCAATATTCCCAGATTTTTTGATGCTAAGGCATCTAATACTATGTCATTAAAACCTTGAAACAATTATTATTTTATATACCAATAAAAGCCTCGCTTATAAATTGTATTATATATCAGTGTTTGTGTGTATGTGAGTGTGTGAAAAATGTAACAATGTAAAGTTCTATATACCAAAAATATAATAGAATACTCCGCCATAGAAACCATACGACGGAAAACTTTTGTCTAATGTACGATTCAGACCTAATCCAGTCGGCAGGCGACAGATTGCAATTTACAATGTATTAGAAGAAATGAAAATATCTGTCTAATTACATTTTATATTTGCATGTAATTAATACATCTAGAAATACTTGCGGTTACACCGGTCGGCGATGCCATGAGCAGTGTCCGGGCGCCGCGGCGACGTCGTCGGGTAGGCTACGATTGTGTTGCCGTTTCCCGCGCATCCCTGCAGTATCCGAGCAAGGAAATGGGTATATCAGGTAGATGTGCAAGGATTCCAGAGCGCGCTCTAACCAAACGGATACGCAAGAATGCGCGAGGAAGCGCGCGCATCCTCACCGCCGCGCTTCGATTCGCGCCGATGTGGCCCAAGTCTGACGCGCTACGTTAGATCTGAATCGTACATAAAACTAATAATCTTTTAAAAAAAAACTACGATACTCTTCCAGGCCACGACCAAGGCTTTAGAAAATGTCCATCATCGTCTGTTTTTGAATAAATAAATATGATATGACCCACCACAACGGCTGTCGCAACATACCCTGTGATATGGATCACACGCTACCACAGCGCTATTACAAACGTAACGACCTTGATTGGTCACTGTAACTACAAGCATTTGTGGTAACCACATCGGAACGAAAACGCAATCAAAACGACTGCCGCTTTGGAGTTTGGCTATCTTTTTACCGAATTGTGTGCTCGTCAGAACAGACCCTATTAAATGTGTAATAATTACTATTACTCGTACACTGGTAGCTTTCATCAAACTAATCAGTTCAGAATTATTGTTGTTTTGTTTGTAAAACCACTAAACTTTAGTTAGGTAAAGTGTTTTTACTAATGGCATTACTCGATTTAACGCGCCTAGATTCGTCGACTTGTGGATGGGATGACCTCTTTATTCATGTTTACTGTTTAAACTAACATCATCATAATCACGGGTACGTTGATAACTTCCCCGACGATGCGTGTCCCTCAAAACATAAGAGGTGGCGAAACCAATTATTCTGTGATCACGTTTAGGAGTGGTAAGTGATCACTCTATAGTGGATAAGTGAAACTATTTTTGATCTCTTCAATAGTGGCACCTTGCGTTTTATCAAGTAATTTCAACAATTTCACAATGTCAACTCGCAACCGTTTTAGCAAACTCGATGCCAATCGTTTCCAGTAGTCTCAGATAAGTTTTACACTTGTAATTACGTATTGGCAATTATCCTTCTGGTTAGCAGTCTACTGTCATCACTGTATTCAAAGTAGCCAGTTGCGATGGATGCAGTTGATGTGCTGGCCTGGGTTTTTGTAACATCCGGTTGATGCGCTGTCCAAATATGTTTAAGTTTAGACGTTCCCGGCAAGCTCGCTGATACTTGACGCTATATAGTTTGTTTTAGGATGCGCCTGATACTGCTCTATTATCTGACACCCGTTAGCTGTTTGGCTATGGAATTTAATGAAAGTGAAAACTAAATAAAAGGTTAGGTTAGGTGTTACATATACCGTTATACGTTTCTTTACTGATGGAAGTAAGTATAGAAATTCTAAATCTATGCTTAGTCAAAGCAAGTCAGACAAAACCATATAATTTTCTTTATTATAACATAATGATGATCATCATAATAATGGGATAAAATTTACCACAATAAAAGAATATATAATTTATATAAAAAAAAGTAATTATTATAATATAACATATACCTATAATAAAATGAATAATATTTTTGTAAAACAATCCTTGCTTTTACAATAGAACAATTCGACCTGACGCATCGCGTCATGCGCGCTCCCGTGCGCGTCCTCGCGTATCGTCCAACGAGAGCGCGCACTGGATTCCTCGCGCATGCTCGCGCATCCTCGCTTAATTTTGCGAATACTTTGACCGGTGGTGTCAAGAGTTGGTAGATTGGGTTGCATAGTAAGCGGCGGCGGTACGCGAACGCGGCAGCAAGGCGTAACCGATGGAAAGCTCGAGCAATAGCTAGTATAAATTATCTACATGCAATGTCATCTTAAGCCATCAAGTTTAGTACATTTCAATTTCCTATCCATTTAAGAAAAAATCGTATTTTAGAAAAATAAATAATTTCACACCAGCATACATAAGTATGATTCAGATCTGACGGAGCGCGTCGGAGCGCGTTGGACTGCGTCAGGGCGGACCGAAGCGCGGCGGAAAGGATGTGTGCGCTTTCGCGCGGATCCGTCCGGCGAGAATGCGCTCTGCGCGCATCCTTGCGCGGATTCTCAAGCGGTGCGAGGGAAGCAGCGGCGGCGCATACTGTGACACTCGCTCGTTCAAAATGTATAATAAATCACATGCAAATTTAAACTACTAAGGAACCTAATGTCAACTAGTAAACAATTCAATTTCTTTCAATGTATTGTATACATTCGACATAGAGCAGTAAACCCTTGCGCTCCAGTACCCGCCAACGCGCTGCGTCAGGTCTGAATCGTACATTAAAATTTAAGTTAGTACCTAGGTACTCGTTTTCCCCATTTTTGAAAAAATTTCAGCATTTTAGCTTTTGATGTTGCTGATAAAAAAATTACAAATCAGCTCAAAATATTTTAACCTTTTACTTAATATCCGTAGCAAAATCGATAATTGACTAAGAGATAAAAGTAATTAACTATTGCGCTAGTAAAGTTCCTAGAAATGGGGGTATGATGAATCTTTAAGAAGTTCAACTTTCATCACCTCCAATTAAAAAACCAAAAGGCGATAAAAACATTAAAATAAATGCCTGAACTGAAAATATATCAGTTTTTAATAGAAATTGTATTGTATTAAGAAAAATAATATCAGAATTTTAACGAAAGAAATTACTAACATAAATTACTAAATAAACTAAACACAGAAAGATAAATTAATAGTTTCTCGAGGAGGATCTGTTATAAAGAAATTTTCAAAAAACAAGATTGAGCGCTCTTTTAGAAGGGAGGGCGCGTGAAGTACACAGGGCAAGGGTCGGAATGGTTGCATTTTAATATCATTATTTCGAGCTATCGTACCGCACCAGTTTCAAAACTTTATTAATTTGCCAAAATTTTCTATACACTGAAATCTATATTGAGTACTAAGTACCTTTAAAATAATTTTATTGTTTAGCTCCTGTGGAAGACGTCGTCAAAACTTCTCCGTCAGGGGTAGTTCCTTATGTTTTATAGAACTGCGACGTCATAGAATTATAAAAACCTTTGCATGTTGTTACTATTGAAACTAAAATAAATTGTGGCTATAGACCCAGATTGTTCTATGATGAGTCGTTGCATTTATTATGCAATCTCTTACAATAATTACATGGACTGTTACGTGTCAAGATGACCTTAACAAACTTCTTTAATTCTTCGTAGATTTTGGAAATCAAGAACAGAGAGATCTTCATGGTTTCCAATTAAGCTAGTGTTAATTAATTCTATAGGACAATTTTTAGCTTCACTAGTTATATGAACAACAGGGAAAAAATTTTCGAAAGTTCTATAACGTAACAGTTCTACAAAATAAACGGGCTCTACCCTCAGTCAGTATATTTTTTGCAATGTTTCAGAGTAACCCATATGCGCTAAAGGACGCTGGCAGCGAAATGTCGGCATGGACCCCGGCAAGCCTTCAACCATCCGGCGGGTACTACCCGTACGACCCAACGCTCGCTGCCTATGGGTGAGTCCCTAGGGTATAAGCAAGGTGTAGGTACTTACGTCGTATACAACGTGCGGGTTACGTCAATTAAAAAAAATAACGTAGCTTACGTTACGTCTACCCTGTGGGAACAGACCAAATCGGTGAACGTTATTTGGTTATTTAAGCAACTGTTTCAGAAAGTAGGGTAGGAATTTCAAAGCAAGTTTTACGGAAGACAGCACAATAGTTGAAATATAAATATAAATTAGGTAGCATCGTGAAATGTATGACTTTTTATATGATTTCGTTTAGGGAAATTTCAATACGGAGTAGATAAAATCCTATTGTCATATTTAAAGTCTTTCTCAATCTTAAATAATGTTGTCTAGATAACTCTAAATATCAAAACATAATATTTTAAAACCTTCAAAACCGTTCCACGGCTCTAAATCACGGGTGCAAGTAATGACGTCTTGTGTGTGTCATTTGGTTGGTTTTATAAAACTAAAATACATTAATTTTTAATTTTTTAATTTAAAAGCAATTTCTGCTAACCCTGAAATACAAATAAAATAAAGTTTTTCGTAGGATAATAGAATAAAACTGCCCAGGCAGTATCCGCCATAATTGCGATGATTATTATTCTTAATGAAGGCGCCTAATGCTCCTTACTTAATGTCTTAACTTCGGTCGACGCAAAAATTATGGGGTGATGTATTTTTATAAATATTTATACTGTCACAAAAATATTTGATTGTCCGAGATTAAAATATGCTGATTAGGATCCCGTGCTGACAGTTAATAGGTAACGAGCCGGTAGAATTACAAATGTGCGATACGAGGGGTCTATGCGAGATTGGCGACTCTCGACTATCTTCTTCGGAAAACCATTTGGTAACGCGTGCAACGTTTAAGACGATAGTACCTACACAACGTCTCGTGAAGACAACAACGTCGAATCCTTTAATAGAAATACTTAACTTCGATTATGCTAAAGAAATGGTAGCTGACTTTACGTTGGGCAACTTACAGTCGAAGTCAACGATGAGCATATCGAATAGTTTCATTTTCATCAAGCGGCGGTAGATAAAAAATTGACGTTGTAGAAATGTAAGTAGTAAGTACCCACTGTACTTACATACAATAAAATAGTTTTGACTTTGACTTTGTAAAATGTATTCCTGGCACATTTTCGTACTATAATAGACTAGGTGCGCTCGGCGGCGCGAGCGACGCGTCTACGCGCGGGCGCGGCGCGATCTTGACTGATGGCCTGGCCGACTGACTGAGATATTGCTGTTGTGCATAAACATTTTGTATTCTACCTATTACTTTTTGGTTTTACTGTGACAAAATTATCTATCATCAACGTGCATCGGTATATTATGTCAGTATAAATGGCTTAACTTTTTCCGACAGTTGAGCAACATTAGGCCTACTGCGTCGTAGGTAACAAATCTAATTATCAATAAATGGGTAATCATGTTAAAAATATATAGGTATACGTAAGAAACTTATAAAAATCATTTTTTTATAATCTAAGAAGAAGCCATGTTTTGAGTGTGGAATGCAAATTAAGTATGGATCGAAAACAATTTCAAGTGATGTAATACGAGAATAGTCCATATAGGCCTAAAACCCCTATCTCGGGTTGACTGTTTGTTAGCCTACGAGATGTTTATGATATTCAAAGTAATGCCTATTATTATGTTGTATTAAACATGCTGTTATTATCACAAGCAATACACATTCAATAAAAATATCAGTATGTATTAAGTTATTATGAATATCTACTTAGAGTCAGATTTTGTTGTATTGTAGGTACGTATCAAAAATTAAAAATATTGTATTGCATGTAATACTACTTGTTAATGGTTATTGTTGTTGTTTTATTTTATTGTCGATATTATTTGACTATTTTGTCTATATTATTATGACAATATAATTCCACAAAGCTTAGATCTAATTAAAAATAAAGTTTCAATTTAAAAAAAATATTAGCTATTTTTTGCGTTCGATATGATAATAAATTTTTACATCAACAATATAGAAACAAAATTTTTTTTAACTCGCTTACTGCATGTTTATCGTGCAAACCAGTTTACTTCCATTCATATTGTTTTTGTAAGCGTGCCTTAGGATGTCCTTGTACAGATTATTTAAAGGTTAGGAATGGGTTATCAAGTTAACAATTATTTGCATGTACTGTACAGTAGAAACCGGCAGAACCAGAAACGTATTTTTTGCAGTGAAAAATTGTATTTCTACCCATTTTTGGGATTTTCTTGGCGCCTTCTTTACTACCTGCATCAAATTTTGATTTTGTGGCTATACTACTGATAAAATTATAAATAGATACAAATATTCGGACTACTCTGGAATTGTTAAAAAAACTGAAGACGCACAATTGTGCCTTCTTTGAAGCACTCCGCCACCCATCTATCCTTCCCGTTTCGCAAACCAACTGCCGAACATCCTGTACATTAGAATTTAGTACCTATTTATCTGTACAATTAATTGAGATAGCAACTTTTTTTAAATATTTTAAACATAAATTAAACTAGTTAACACTTTCATTAATCTAAATAAATCTAATTACAAAATCTAAAATAAACTTTCATTACGCAGTAAATCAATACTTAGGAAGGAATACACATCAGTTTTAACGTTTTAGTTTAAAATTATACCACATACTAATACTAACACTCATCAATATTCAAAGATTCCTTGTGCACCATACTCACGTTGTTCGTATTTATCTAAGCAAGCTACGCGTACGCGACAAAACATTAATAACATCAGTCCCGCTTTTGAGCTCAAGGTGGAAGCACGTCGCTTCGCGTAACGAATAGTGGCGACGCGCACACACATTTTGTGTAACCAATAACCAAGCACACCTTCAAGACTAATAAGTTCGTTTAATTTTATTGTAAGTACAAAGTGTTCTCCTTGAGGGAGAGGGTTGGAGTTTACTTACTTCTCCACCTTAGTAGAGAAGGAGAAAAGTAGGGAAGTAGGATGTCAAACTACTTACGTACTCTTTTATGAGATTTAAATAATAATAGTATGTATCATTGTTACGCATTTGTAGAGATAACGATAACCAGTCCCTTAGACCTCACTTAGACCTTCACGATGTTCTTCCCTCTTCCCCACCTTCATCATACCTAATTTACTCTTTTTCTATTCCCCTCCCTACTGTTCATCTACCTATTATCTCTCTCTCTCTCTTCCTACCGCCCCTGCTTACGATCTCCTATCCTGTCGTTCCCCCTCCCTTACCTTCCCTTCACTCTACCTTTTTCTTCCCTACCTCCCTACTTTCCTGCCTTCCTTCCTTCCTTTCCTCTTCACTACCTTTTTCCCACATCTCCCGTTGGTTAAACCTTTCCTCTCGTCTCTCTCCAAAAATATCTGAGTTCAAACATGAAGCTGCCATAATTTGTTGCAAAATTAGCAAGAAAATAACAAATGTCCTTAAAAAGTTAATGCATGTAATAATGTATGTAAGTACATTAAACTTAAATACCTACTTACAAATTTTCTTTAAATATTAAAACCTAGTAAAATGAATTAAAAGAAAAATTTACAGAATCCGCACAAATCATGTGTTCTAATGTACAAATCTATCCGTTTCACAAAATGTCTAAGTGCCTATCGTCATACATAACTCTATTCGTCAGAAAAAGCGACGCGCTCCCCTTTAAACTGGACTGAATTTTTTTTTTTGGTACTTACTACGTGTACCTAAGTACCAAAAAAAAATTACTTGCTTAAATAACTTTCTTGCATAAATTGATAAATTACAGAAGCATGCTGTACACTATCCCACATAATAGCCTATCTATGAAAAACGGCAAACCATTTGCGTGAAAAATAAAGAATGTTTGAATATGGATAACTCATAGATGATGTAATATTATCATAAAACGAAACATACAAATTGATATATATACTTTAACGTATTGATTTAATGAAAGGGAATTGTTAAAAATTTCTTTGTAATTATGTAATTCTGATAAATCGAAAACGTCGATTTCCACGGAGTGTGTTAGAACAGTCTCGCGACGGGCGCGCGGGCGGCGCGGCCGGCGCCGCGGGCGCGCTCATTCAGTGGATATTTATAAGCAACGCTTTTAATAGTACAGCCGACCGCACGTCAGTGGAAATACTTTGGCCTAGAACTGGCCTAGTCTGTTAATGAGTTTCAGTACTATGAGAGACCAGTTTATACTGGTTTTGATTCTGCTGACTGTTTTTGATAGCTAGTAGCTACGTTATGCAGTAATCGGTGATAGTGGGTGGTTCAGCTGTCAACATTACATGCGTATGATAAGGCGAGGGGGACGTAGGGAGGGAGGGAAGGAGGAAGGGAGGGAAGTGAAGGAAGAAGGTGGGATGTAAGGAGGGTACAAGATTAGAGAGGTGGAAGGAGGTAGGTAAGGAGGGAGGGAGGAAGAAAGAGAGGGACGGACGTTAGGAGAAACAGAAAGGGAGGGAGGATGGGTGGGTTTGGGACGTATAGTATTTATTCAATCAAAATTAACTCTCGTAATCAGACCCCTTGACTAATTGGTGAAAACCAGGTGAAACCTTTTTTGTTTTAATTTAAATTAAAAACATCAAATTTTTTATGTAGATTCATCTTACATTTACACTTTTTAGTGGCTAGTAAAATATTTTTAAAAAATCCTCACAAAAGTTTGATCCCTAGCCTTTGTGGATGTGTGTAGTGTGTACTTACTTACAAATTTTCTTTCAAATTTAATACCTACCTCGTAAAATAGAATAAAAGAAAACTACGGAATTCACACAATGTGTATGATTGCTGACATTTTCAATCTGTCAAATCTTGTGTTCTAATCTACGGTTCAGACCTGACGCCGCGCCGGAGCGCATTGGCGCGCGTCGGACCTCATCGCCGTGGACTGAAGCGCAGTAGAGAGGATGCGCGCGCATGTATATAACATGGATTTGCCGGCTGAGAGCGCACTCATGAATCTCGCGCATGTTCGCGCATAGTCGCATATCCCGCCTATTTTTGTGGATCCTTTGATCGACCGCTAGGGTCATTCATGGTGTTGCAGTCAATCTATTATATTTAAAGCAGCGGCAGCACCTGAGTGGACGGACGTGGGCGAATCCTGGTAAATATTGAGGAAAGGGCAACCAGCCGCGAGTAATTTTAAATTCACCTTATTATAATATTAACTTTAAATTATCAGACATTTCAATATCCTTTAAAATGCCCTCCAACGCGAGCCGTTCATCTCTTGGTCAGGTTTGAACTTAAGGTGGCAAAAATCATTGAAATTTTGGGGAGCTTTTAACAGTATCATCTTAACTATATTCACGCTGTCCTCCCAACCAATGACCTGCGCCCCGTGGAGACGACGAAGCTCTTTACTTTAACAGCGAACGAAACAATTATATATAGGTAAAACGTTAGTGGCAGTCCCGGAATTATCTTGCATACGTTAATTTCAGGATTAACACCAGGGTTGATCCTTATCAAAATTCAATCCGATCGTGCCTTGGTGTTGAGTGTTTTAGGCTAGCATCGCCTTCTAGTCCCTTTTAGCTATTGCACTATCAACCTAACTTCACCGAAGAGTTGCTTTCGATACTCTGGTTTCGAATGGCTGAAGCGTTATGGAACATTGAAGATCCGGCTTGAGGTCAGAATGTGAGGATTTTAACATGGCGCATAGAAAATGACATGACACACACTGCATACGATTAAATAACGAATTTAAAAAACATAGAGAACGGCCAGCCAACATTAGCGCACAGACCTACCTATTTGAAGAAAAGGCCTGAATTAGAGTAATAAGTCAAACATTGCACCTATGTAAAATAACATCACAATTAAAATAATTTCCAGTTAGGTGCGTAATATAAAACGTGAATTTGTTAACAGGTATGGTGCTGGATACGATTTAGCTGCCAGACGGAAAAATGCTACGCGAGAATCTACGGCCACTCTCAAAGCATGGCTCAATGAACATAAGAAAAATCCATATCCGACTAAAGGAGAGAAGATAATGCTCGCTATTATCACTAAGATGACTCTGACGCAAGTTTCTACATGGTTCGCAAATGCCCGTCGGCGTCTCAAGAAAGAGAATAAGATGACGTGGGAGCCGAAAAACAAAACCGATGACGATGACGATGCAATACACTCAGATGACGATAAAGACAAAGTTGATCAAGAGGAAAAAAATAGGATTCATAAAGGTTTGTCGAAATTTATTCTTAATACATCAAACGACAGTTAACATTTTATTAAGCCATCCCTTCTTCTGGCTTTAAAATTTGACCTAACGACTAAGATTTAATTGATTTTTTCATTGGACCTAACCTTCTATAACGCAGTATTGAATTGAATGTTTATTTATCTATTAAAAGAAATTAATTTACGCGCTAAATCAATCCTTACATAGCCAAATGGCCGTAAGAACCAAGTAAATTAGATTTGTAATTGTCTTTTTAATTTTTTTAATATCAATAAAAATCTAATATGAAATTCCATTTAAATAGCAATAAATAGTAGCTTTTAAATAACTACATCAAAATACGGATTTGCGGCCCTCGGACTAAATGCACTTTGTACCCATTGGTGCTGTATTGATTCTGCATCGCGTCTGTATCGATACTGTATTGCGTCTGTATCGATGCTGCATCGCGTCTGTATCGATACTGCATTGCGTCTGTATCGATGCTATATCGCGTCTGTATCGATACTGCATTGCGCCTATATCGATGCTGCATCGTGTCTGTATCGATGCTGCATCGTGTCTGTGTTGATACTGCATCGCGTCTGTATCGATACTGCATTGCGTCTGTATCGATGCTGCATCGCGTCTGTATCGATACTGCATTGCGCCTATATTGATGCTGCATCGTGTCTGTATCGATGCTGCATCGTGTCTGTGTTTATACTGCATCGCGTCTGTATCGATACTGCATCGCATCTACCGGGATGTTATGAGAAGTAACCTGGCATCGGGCATTACTACTGAAAAATTACAAAGTGGTTTTATTTAATAAACACGCATTGTAAATATTTACTCAAGCAGTAGGTATAAATACTGGACCGAAAAATACTAACATTCGTTAGCTCACTTTGATACGATATTATGACTATTTACAAAGTTATAAGACTTATTAATACGGATTTGCGGCCCTCGGACTAAATGCACTTTGTACCCATTGGTGCTGTATTGATTCTGCATCGCGTCTGTATCGATACTGTATTGCGTCTGTATCGATGCTGCATCGCGTCTGTATCGATACTGCATTGCGTCTGTATCGATGCTATATCGCGTCTGTATCGATACTGCATTGCGCCTATATCGATGCTGCATCGTGTCTGTATCGATGCTGCATCGTGTCTGTGTTGATACTGCATCGCGTCTGTATCGATACTGCATTGCGTCTGTATCGATGCTGCATCGCGTCTGTATCGATACTGCATTGCGCCTATATTGATGCTGCATCGTGTCTGTATCGATGCTGCATCGTGTCTGTGTTTATACTGCATCGCGTCTGTATCGATACTGCATCGCATCTACCGGGATGTTATGAGAAGTAACCTGGCATCGGGCATTACTACTGAAAAATTACAAAGTGGTTTTATTTAATTTACACGCATTGTAAATATTTACTCAAGCAGTAGGTATAAATACTGGACCGAAAAATACTAACATTCGTTAGCTCACTTTGATACGATATTATGACTATTTACAAAGTTATAAGACTTATTAATTTGTAAAATCAGTCTACCTATTCTTAAAAAATTGCTGGCGGTCGCGTCTTGCGGCCTGCGCACTCCCGCGCCCGTCCCGCGTACCTATACCCCGAACGACGGCAACCACATAATATTTATACAAGAGGAAATAAAGATGCCGTCACAAACCTTTGAAATATATTGTGAAGCTATTTGAAATGCTATAGCAAAAATTTGTTGATCATATTTTAGGTTGAAACTTGCACACCTAATAATAATAATAAAAACCGTTCCTAAGCCCATTTGATAATTGTATTATTTTTTGCAAACTAATAATGATGTAAATTACCATGTTAGCAGCCCTCGAAGACGCTACGCTGAGCAAAACCAAGTACCAAGTACATGGTATTGTACGACCATTTCCCCTTTTGCTTTAATCTAGGATCGTAAGACACAATAGGCGGGCTCAAGGGTTCCGTGCGCGGCGCGTAACAATAAACAAAGCTTCGGGCTGTACCGCACGTGCTTGGGACACGTCCTACCCCGGGCAAGTCCCAACGACCACTCGAGTTCACTCGACTCAGAAAATGCGTTAAATTAAAATTTATACATTTGTTGTAATAATCTACTGTTCACAAACGCTTTGATAGATGTGTCTGGAAACTGGAACGGGCATAGCATTTTAAACGATGAGTGCATCTGTATTACACTTTGCCGATGATAATCATCGTCATTGCAGAATCGCTGCAGGACCTACGGGAAATGCTGCATGGACAGCCACAATGCTTTTACGACGGGTCGGTCTTGGAATGAATTTGGACAAGACTAGGTCAAGTTCAATGATCACATTGTACGACGGAAATTCCATCGAAGCTGTTCAAGAATAATGCGTACCTCGGGCAAACTAAGATACAACCATTTCAATTTTTTGTGGTAACGTCACATTGAAACCGCGATCGTTGCCGTTCAGATGTTGTATGCTATTCACATCTAACCCTTTCCGACCACATTTTTGTGGTTGTCGCGTGATTTTCGTGTAGTTCGTAAGAACAACGATACATTAGGTAGGTATTCGTGCGTTTGACCCTAAAAATTAAAATTATTTCTGTATAAAAGCACTTGATGCGTGTGCGCATTTAATTCGTGCAACAAAAGTTTGTCGCGCCCTCTATTTTGAGACAGCAGCCTCGACTTAGCTTTGCTGTGCGTTTTAATCTCGTGAGTGACGGATTTAGTTTAAAAATCTATGTACAATAACGAATTTAAGTTTGAGTTCCAGCACACATACTTAGACCTACAGATAAACATAGTTCACGAAAACACTTTCACGAATGTATAGGTGCAGTGTGCGATACTTAAACCTAAAATACTGATGCAATAGGTTAAGTAACTCGACTTTTAAATGTGTATAATGTGATATGATAGGGGTAGCCATCACAGCTCTCTTCATTTTGAAAACACCCCCGTGTTACAAAACATATTCGCGTGGGGCGCCTTGCACGCGCTCAAATAATGGTCGGCGTCTGAATGTCAGAATGTCACAGCCACCGGCGCAAGCGCCAACACAGTCATAGTCACCCGTAGGTATACACACACGGCCATGCGAGCAGGGCGAGGCGCTCATTCATTCTACTCACAGTCGCAACGATGTATCGTTGTGAGCGACGTCCATTGTCGCACAATGATTAAATGCGTACTATATTTGAATAGTGACACAACAAACTAATGCTTAAGTTTACTCTAAGCATTAGTTTGTAATCAGTTGTGTTATACGCGTCGCGCGCTGCGGTTGCGTGCAAGTTTTGTTTCATTGCAATATCAAGGTCAATCTGCACTATTTATGTAGACGTTTGAAATAAATCACAACGCTTTAGATTATGGTCGTATTTTAAGTGCTATATACCGAATACGACCCATATTTTTAGTTGAATTTTTATCTACTTATATTATAATTATGATTGCAAGCAATGTAATAAACACAAAAGTTGCTGACTACTGATTTCTTGTCTACTGATTTTATTTTCCAGTACAATACAAATTACAGAACATAATTAAGTTTACAGGCGAATTTTAATTTATTTACATTTTTATGATATTTATAACACGTTTCTCTTGTGATATTATGCGTTACCTACATTATTATGCGCATTACCTACAACGTTCACTTACTCCGCATAATAACTACTAACTATTATTATGATTAAATAAACCTATATGTAATTTTATTATTAATAAAGTATTTGATTTTAATTGATTGGCTTGGCTACTTAATACATCCACAATGCAAACTTTGTGTTGTGGAACTTGCATTTCATATCGTTATTCGGAATTTAATTCTCTGTTACACAGTTACAGTTATTGGTTCATGCGGTAATTTACGAGAAGAATTTTAGAGTTCTATATTTACGACCGATTGAACTTTAACTTGTTAAATATTGTGTGCTGGTAATTAGTATTTAAGACACCACACTACCTATTACTAAAGTACGATTCAGAAATGACGGAGCGCGCGAACACGGACCGGAGGTGGAGCGCAGAGGAGAGGATGCGTTGGCATACGCGCGCACCCTCCCGAATGCGTCAGATTAGATCGAGCGCTCTCTGAAATTCTCGCGAATGCTCGCGCATAGTCGTGTATCCTTGCGGATTCTTTGACTGGCCCGTAACGTCATCGCGTTGCAGTCGATCTATTCCATTCTACCGGTAGCATCAAGTGAACGTACGCGATCTCGGGCGAACGGAAATCAGTGGTAGCTATTCGCAGCCGGCTGCATCCACGCGCATACTGCGGCAGCCAGACGCAGCCGACGGAATGCTCGAGCAGTCGCCGAGTCTCTTAAATGTAACGTTCCGGTTCAAATTGATGAAAAAAATGTAGTATCGCTGTAAGAGCGTAAAATAGTTATTCTCGGCGACCTTGTAGACCCCATAAGATAAATAGAATAAAACCATAGTTGCGTGAGTTATTCCCATAAGGGTTGTCAATATCGTATTCGGGGCCTCAATACGATTTTCACTGACACTCGAATGCCGAACTTATCTAAAACCTCTGGCTGAGGTCTAAAATTTTATATTAAGTTAATAATCAGCGTTAATAACATCAGAGATATTATTATCAACAAATAATTATGTTATGTTAAAGTGTTACTTTATTAAAGAAAACATTTTGTGTCCTAATACCATGCTTCAACGCAAACACGAAAATTAAATTTCTATAGTGTAATCAGCAGTCGAAGTGCGTGATACGGCTGATACCTCAGTGTTATAATAACGCATGCGACTCGCACGGTTAAGGATGCGACTCAAAGGCGATTTCGGCGTGCGTGTCACCCACCGCCGCCATTCACCAACACGTGCAGATCCTCATCTAACAGAGATTAACTACTTATGGACAGTTCAATGATACATAAGATTGGATGTCTCTCAGAGGACTGGTACACATTTTACGGATCTTATTTAATTTCTTATTATTTTTTTTGTTAAATCTATTTATCTACAAAATTGAGATAATGGGATCTGGTGGTAAGTATGTATGTAATTTTGTATACAAATTGAAGCATTGAGACCTAAATATATAAAACTGCCAAATAAAAAAATTGAAGAAAAACTAATTTTACGAGTTCAAAAAAGTTGAATCACTTCGACGCATGGGCGGAAACGTATTTTCCCCTTCTAACTGTACGCACCAAGTTCCGATCCTGCATTAGGGAAACACTTCGAGCCTCCAGCCACTGCATCAGTAACCGTGCAGGGGCGTTACTTATCTCCGAAAACTGAAAATTATGCACCTTTGTGAGCTTGCAAAAATTTAATCTAAGATGTTAAAATGATGATTCGGGTAAAAGGTTTTAAATGTATTACAAAAACGAACAAGTGCACGTACACACTATTATATTATGCCGGGAACATTGAGAATATAGGACTTCGACTCTGTAGTGTCGGATTTTAGAAATCCTTGATACTTAAGGGTTGTTTAGTTTTTAATTTATTATAATTATGAATTATTTAGTTGAACGATAATTTTTGATTAGGAAATGTAATTGTTTTGGTTTTTATCGTCATTCAATTTCTGCCAAAAAGCACTGGTTGGTAAATGCCCGCGAAATGGAACGGAAGAGGCACCACCATACAGATCCGAGTGGATAATTTGGGTTTGTTAGATTTTTGTTTCTGGCTTAAGTGTCAGTCGCTTTGTATGTTGTTCTGTCTGGCAGTCTGTCGGTCTGTTTGTCGGTCTGTCTGTCGGTCTGTCTGTCGGCATGTTTCTCCGTTTATCTGTCGGTCTGTCTTTCAGACTGTCTGTCAGTCTGTATGTCGGTCTGTCTGTCGATCTGTCGGTCGGTCTGTCTGTCGGTCTATCGGTCTGTCGGTCTATGCGGTCTGTCAATATGTCGGTGTGTCTGTCGTCCTGTCCGTCTGTCTGTCGGTCTATCTGTATATCTATGGGTCTAACTGTCGGCTGTCGGCTTGTCAGTCGACCGGTCTGTCGGCCTGTCTGCCGGTCTATCGTTCGGTCTGTCTATCGGTCTGTCTATCGGTCTGTCTGCCGGTCTATCTGTCAGTCTGTGTGTCGGTTTTTCTGTCGGCCTGTTTGCCTAAATGTATCGCTCTATCTGTGGGTCTGTGTAAAAGATTATTAAATAATAAAATAAAAAACTTTTATTAATGTCCCCATCACACAAGTATTATAAATACCTAATAATAAATTTTTGAGAGAACCCCTACTCGGAGGAAACCCTCCTCCAGGTTTTGCCAATTTAGCGTGTCTTTCGCCGTCTCTAGCCAGGTAGCGCCGGCCAGCCCGCCACAGCGCGGATGTCATCCGTCCATCGCTTGAGCGGGCGGCCCGGGCGGCGGACGCTTGCCTTAGATTTTTAGATTAAACGGATTAAATTATCGGTAGAGCACATGAAATTAAGAATTAAATGGTTATTGTCAAATGGATATTATACCAATGGGAAATAAAATTAGGTCAAACGTTGTCAAGTCAACTAAAATGAGTAAATAAAAGAGTGTTAGGTCAATCGAAATAAATCCACCCATATAATAACTGAGTGTTTGTGACCAAACTAATATGAAAATATCTAGTAGCAGTAAACAAACACTCAGTTCGGTGCTGATGAGTTAGTTTCCCGTTTAGTCATGGCGGGGTGGCAAGGCGGGGGCAAAGTGAGACATAATAAAATGCATCGAAACCGCGTAGGGTGCCTCCGACTGCGTAACGTCATCCCCCGCGCCGCGTGCCGCCATCGCCGACAGCGATGCACTCTTGCAGCCTGCATTTTATAACTGAGAAACAGAGGTCAACACAATTTATTATTACTCCTCCGTCGAGTCTCACCCTTACTCACTTGTTTGTATTATGTTTGCACTCGTTTTCCATTAACGCTCGCCGGATTAATATTTTGTTTTCTATGTGAGGGCATCGGCAAAAATTAACATTTGTTGGTACGAGTAGGGTCCGAAAATGAAGCTTTTATTCATGAGTGGTTTAACGCGGGATATTTCTGGATGTTTGTTTGCTGACGACGGTCTAGGGATCGCGTGTGAAAGCTTTTACACTAGCTTTGTTTGCCATGACTTACAGTGATATATTACACGTCGCTAACATTGACATATTTATAAAAGAATGGTCATGCATGTCGAGAGAGAAACGTGATGGTTTATTTATGCCTAGGATTAAGAGGGTACTCTAGGAATGGCTTGCGAGAAATTGGTATTTAAAAATGTATTATCTGACTCGTCTCTCATCGCAAACACAGAAAGGCACAAACATTGATCAGTGTGTGTGTGTATGCTAAAAACTTGTTGGTGGGCGCCGCAGTCACTAGTTCCTATGGATAAAACATGGAAACAGTTGCAAGAAACCGTGCCGGGCCGGGCTCTTATTGGGCCTACTCAACACACTATGGAATGACATAGGTATCGTACGTCCTATAACAACGTGATTAATAATATAACCTGTATTTACTTCGTATGGTACATACTGCAGTGGCCGGCAACAGAGACATGCTGAGGCAAACATTTGCAAGTCCATCAATGCCTGGTTGTGGCCAAGGCTTGTATACTGCTTGTATAGTACTTTTCTCAAATAAATGCGCGGAAATTCTTAGTACCTAGTCAGTTAATAACTATGAAGAACATTTTATTTGATAGGTAGGTACATTTACATACATTTTTGCGGCAACGAGTTTTCTTTACGGCTCTTGCCACCTCTTGAATTTCAGGTGGCGTCAAAGTAGGTATGTTCATCACACTTCACATGAACTCATTTTGTCAGATGAAATCAAATAAATAATAATAAATTCCTAAATCAATGACGAACATCAATAATTTTTCACGCGCCAAAATCATGAATTTCGTATTTATTAAACTTTATTTTTCATCTTTTTTTTCATAAAACAGTTTTTGTGCAATCCAGTTTGGATTTAAATAACTTAACTTTAAATAAAGCTACCTAGTGATTGCCATGTTTCGGTCAGAGTAAAAAGATAATTCCGTTTTCAAATTAGTCGACAGATATGAGTTTTCATAGTAATTTATTCGGCCGGTAAGCCCGACAGAGATATCGATTTAATACAACAATGCCGGCAGCTGCTCCCATAAAAACAAAAGAAATCCATAAGGCCGGCCAATCAATTTCGTTAATTTGACCAATTTGTTAGATTTGTTATTTTATTACAATTTATTAAATTTGTTAAATTTGTTAAATTTGTTAAATTTGTTGAACTTGTTAAACTTGTTAAACTTGTTAAACTTGTTAAACTTAAAAAACTTGAAAATCTTGTAAAACTTGTAAAACTTGTAAAACTTGTAAAACTTGTTAAACTTGTTAAACTTGTTACACATGTTACACTTGCTAAACTTGTCAAACTTGTTAACTTGTTAAACTTGTCAAACTTGTTAAATTTGTTAGACATGTTAAATTTGTTAAACTTGTTAAATTTGTTAAACTTGTCAAACTTGTTAAACTTGTTAATGTTGTTAAATTGGCTAAACTTGTGAAATTTAATCAAATCGGTGATATTTCGGTATGGCCACTTACTGCTAGGCTCAATTCATACACATAGAAAGGCAGCTGCTGACAGTGGAGCAATAAAGTTTGTAATATTTTGGCATTGAAAACGCTTGCGGCTAGGCTGCCACTGCCACTGCCATTTCAATGCGAATTGAGCCTCCTCTCTCGCGCGCACAATGAACTATTAATACCTATGAACTTCGACAGTCACGTGCCAAAATAGTGGTAGAGTGATCGGCGTGATACATGGTTTGGCGCCCCGATTAGGTCTTTCGAGTTTCTCTCAGAAGCGAGGGTCATTCGTGAAGTGAGACCTTTATAAAACCTAAACCTTTTACCAATACCTATTATGTATTATTTTGTATTTTTACAACAGCTAATTTATAATTTAAAAAATTAATTTCATTCTTTAATAATTATATTTCCTACAATAAAATGTAAGTACATAGGTATAGTATATTACTGCAGCGGCCCGCAACACACATACGCGAGTCCATCAATGTATTATTACTTTGTATTAGTACTAGTAATGTATTAGTACTTTTCACAAATAATGCGCCGAAATTAAAAAAAATATCAAGTTTTATTAAAATTTTGAACTATCTGAACTGAACAATCACTACTAGCTAAGGTTGTAATTTTTTTATATATTATATTCAGCTAGATCTTGTCGAGACCTTTTATTTGAGTACCGTGAATTTAGTTTTTTAATTAGTTATTTAATTTTTGAGTACCGTGATTTTTGGCCATATTATTATCTCCGTAACGGTTGGTGCTAGACCCATGTTCATGGTACTCAAATGAAAGGGCTCGACGAGATCTAGCTGAATATAATATAAAAAAATTACAACCCTAGCTAGTAGTAGTGATCGTTCAGTTCAGATAGTTCAAAATTTTAATAAAACTTGATATTTTTTAATTTCCGCGCATTATTTGAGAAAAGTGCTAATACAAGTCTTGACCACAACCAGGCATTCATTTTTGCCATAATACGAAATTTAAATTATACTTTTGAGATTATTTAATATATTCTGTGCTTCTAATAAGTTACCATGTTTCAGAGTAAAAATCGTTCCATTTTTAAATCACACGACAGATATGAGTTTTCATTCTAATAATTTGGTTGCCTGCTCTCATGTATTCGACTAGTACAGCATTTTCGATTTATCTTGAAGAAGGTTGTCAAAATAATGTTCACATTTCCAAGCATGTTTGAGAAAAGTTCATTAAATATTACAAAAAAATTGAGTGCTAGATAAAATAAACATTTCACTCAACAAAATATTTTACAATTTAAAATAGCATCATTTTTAACTCGACTTCTATTTTTCATCCAATATATTCCTTAGAAAATTTTATACAATACTTGGGATTTACATTTTTCCCCTAAAATTACTAAATGAGCATTACATTAAACAAAATGAGCAATAAACGGCAACCCTCGTTGTGCTTCGTATTTCCCCACGCCCGCCGCACTACGTTGAGTGTTTGATCAGTGTATAATATTGCCTATGAGCGGAGACCATATTTCTCACACTGAAGTCATCCGAAAATTTCTGGTTTGCGCAAATCAAGGGAGTTATACGGGGGATCGAAAGAAGTGACTGGAGGAAAATGATAAAGGTGAGAGGCGTGATCACCACACCACCATAACGGAGCGTAAATGAAGATGAATTGGTCACATCGCTCTTATGGATCTACCTGGTTGGACTATGGAATGTAGACTCGAAAATTTTGGATAACCTGGCCCTCAAGCTGGTAGGGTGGAAATGCGTAAAGAAAATTTGTCTTCCCATACAAAATGGCGTATATGCCACCTAGAGCACCAACTCTCATATATTTATCTGGATAGAATTATTCCAAAATGTAGAAGACCGCAAGAATGTGGCTGTATAATGAAGAAAAAAGGAAAATTCGAGCACTTTAATACATCGTAAACCAAAGAAATCTGCCATAAATAAAAAGACGACGACGACGAGATGGTGCTTGGTGACCAACAAGTGGCCACTTCTCCACATCTGTTCCAGCAAATTAACCAGTTATGTAGGGTAGGAATACTTCGTTCCAGCTACATAACTAAGTATACGTTTAAAAATCTAGATGGAATGAAATTTCCAGCAAACAAAGCAACTAGTACCTACCTAAATTAAGGGGCATTTTTTTTGTTCTTTTGGCTTTAAATAAGTTATAATAAATTCAGTTATCCAGAGGATTTTCAGAGTTGAAGTTAGTAGGTTTTTTTTTAATTCTAGTTATGACTTATCTTTGTGACATAAGTGGTACAATTTGCCGTTTGAAAAGTCATTTTGCATAATGGTTATTATTATTGTTTTTTTCTAATTTATCTTTCCCATGATTCTAAATAAAATAATAATGCAGTAACGATACAGTTTCGAGACCTCCTTCTCCGTCCCTGTAATGTGTAACTTTGCAGGTAGGTAATCGAAAGTAAAATTCTACTTAAAATCATGTCTTGTATGCACTCATATATATTTTAAAAATAAAAAACTCTATGCACCTTAATTTTTTATTCATATTTTAAAGCGGTTTGCGCTTACGAGACGAATTGATGAGCTCGGGATGCGGTACAGGGTCAGTGGGGGAGATAAAGGTGAAATTAGGTTTTGTTGTCGCCAATAACAGCTCTTAATTGTATCATAGCGAGCATTTCGCGGCAGTGGGTGTATATTCCGGTAAATATTAAAATAAATTCTAAATACCTAAACACCAAAAGGGCTCGGTTGGCGGCGGCTGTTCCCGCGGAAGGGGAATCGCGCCCTAAAGTGATATTTTCACTTTGCTAATCGGATAACCACTTACCGAATGGGTCACTGCGCGCCAAACGTATTTTACACCACGTCTCTAGAGGGAGATTTTAATTCCCCTATCTTACAATTACAAACAACGGATTTTCACATTTTTAGATGTACTGATGCCGATAAATTCTTATAGCTGAAATGAAAATTTAATACATCACCTTACAAAAGAAGTAAAAAATCATACTCGTACAATAATGTGCAGATACATTTTGTAGGTATTCTATACTAAAAGCTCAGTCTGTTTATGTAAATATCTTTGTATATCGGGCCGTGCTTGTTTTGATAGCAAATTTTAAAAAAATAAAAGAAATAGAACCTATTAGATAATAACGTGCATCATCATATCAGCCGAAAGACGTCCACTGCTGGACAAAGGCCTCCTCCAAAGATCTCCACGACGACCAGTCTCGCGCTAACCTCACCTTGTGGGAGGCCTGCCTACGCTGCGTCTTCCGGTACGTGGTCGCCACTAGAGAACTTTTCTGCCCCAACGGCCGTCAGTTCTACGAGTGATGTGCCCTGCCCGCTGACACTTATGTCGGAGAACTTGATTCTCCTGCGAATTCTCTCTACAGAAAATCTGTTCCAAAGCCGCACGGCAGATGCTAGTCTGAAATAAATTTGATCAGTGTGTACAATTCTCTTCACAGGTGAGGAGCGAACAAGCCACGAATTGATGCAGGGTATGCATCATCAATTGCTGGGATACGGAATCAAAGAGGATTTGAAGCGAAGTTCGGCAAATTGTGGAGTGCCGATTCCTGCATCAAAGCCAAAGATATGGTCACTAGCTGATACGGCAGCATGCAAAACTCCACCGCCGACGGCACAACCGTGGTCGCATTCTTACGGGCTGCTTCCAGAACGCGTTGTGGGGACAGGCAGCACGTCGAACGAGTTCGCTCTACCGGCGATGGCAGCAGCAAGCCCGGTCAGTGGTTCACATAGCGGACATGGGGAGTTCCAAGGTGACCAGTATAGTGGACAGCACCACTGTGTATATCCTACCACATTCCCAGACGTGCAAACTGACACGCCGCCACAAACGCCTCCTAATATGAAACTACCAAGCGTAGCAGTTCCACTCGGGAGTGGAGGCAGTTCCGGATATTGTTTTCTGCGACGACAGTTATCACCACAATGCGATGTCTACCACAACCCTCAACTCGTCGCTGTTAATCATCAGCAAAACCAACCACAACACAACGTCGGGTCGGCAGCTTTTAAACCATTCTACAAAAGGTTATAGATTTTTCAATTTTTTTACGAGTTAAACAAACTACTTAGAAACAAACTACTACTTATGCAGAAGATTCAGATAAATAAATAAAAGGCAATTTTGGTCGTCAATGTTAGTCCAAAATTATTAATTAACTTAAATAGAAAGTAGAATCAAATCCATTCATTGATTTAGATAGTGGATTTGAGCGGAATACATAGCGAAATGATTATTATAATGAAGTTGTAGTGGGAAATCAAATCTATCGCAGAACCGATGGCTGTAGGAGCAGACGAGTTCTGGAGTGGAGACCGCATACCGTGTAAGCGCTCTGGCCATGTGGACCGAGGTTCTGAAAAAGGTGATATGAAGCGGCGGGATACGGAGGGCTGTGGTGGTTCTGAACTGGGCACTCCGATGTCTAGCAGTGTATATAGATTTGTTACCTTGAACTACGTAATATACAATGGGGCTATTCCAACTACCTAATTTTTGAAAAACGTTCCCTACGGAGTTTCGGACTGGTAGACTCACTGGTAGATTCTCACTCACTCGCAGACAGATACCAAAGGCAGTTAATTCCAGTAGATTTTAAAAGGTATTTTGGCTCTTTTGAATTCAGAATTTTGACTAAAATTAATATTTTATATTTTTTGTGCCATTTAATTCAAACTTTGATTTACAATACATGTAAAAAATATTACATTTAAGAAAATATTGATACATACTTTAAAAATAGTTTTAAAAGATAATAGATTTATTTAATTACTGACAATAATAATTATAAATAATTAATTTATGGACGGTTTACGCACCCCATTTTTACTACTTAGTGCTAAATATGTACTTTGTTTCAGGTAAAACACAAAACACCTGGGTTGCTGCGTTATCGGAGAACCATTTGAAGCTGACATTTTTTAGTGGCATAGTGTTTCAATTTTGTTTTATCTTAAATCCCAACAACTATTTTAAATAAATTAAATAAACGTCAAAAGACGAATACGTTCTTCGAGTCCGTGTAATTACTTGTAACAATCTATGCTTATTTTGTATAATTATATTATTATAATTATAGTAGTTGTAAGTTTTCCAAATATAAAAAATATAAAATAATAATGCACAGTGTTGTCCTGACTGACACATCATGGACCATCTGCCCAAACACTTAACCTAGGAACATCAATGTAATTTATATTGTTCTTTCTCTGAAATAAGATAAAAATTATTTCGAACACAACCTTCAAAAGGATGAAAAATAGACTAAACTTTGAATAAAAATCTACATCAGTCCCAGGCCCAGGCCATTTGTTCAATGCCGCCGCGCCTTAAAAAGTCTCCTAGGTTATAGGCCGTTTATAAAATGGCGACATATTTCAAATAGCCTGAAAGACGGGCAATTGTATTTGTGGTCTAAACCTAACCAGAATCGGTAGCTTTCTAACCTAAATCTCGCTTTGCTTGCTCCCGAAATAACAGACATTTAAAATCAGCCTAAACGTCAGTAAGGTTGTTTGCCATTATATAAACGGCCTTAGCTGTTTGTAAAACAATGTTTTAAAACAATTATCCGGCGACACACAAAACAAACATTTTGGCAAAACTTTAAATTTTCTTTGAGAGAATAAGGGATTATTATTCTCCCCTCCTTCTCCCAAGAGCAGAAAGTGGGAAGTCCGAAATCTAGTAGAAGAAGAAACTCTAGAACATTAAACGACGCCTGGACAAAGGGTGGAATACATCGAAATGTTTTAGGTAAAATCTAGAGCACAGCCCTCGTGCTAGATCAACCTCGACGTGTACGAGTACGTAGAGATCAGCCATCTAAAGAACAGGAATGGCAATCTGCGTCCATAAGTGACATAAGCGGGGCTGGTGAGAGTCAGAGGATTGCGGACGTCCGGGCCAAACCGTCCAACATAACCTTGAACAGTTCCTTTACAAGATGCCTGGGCTCAACCTTACTATCAAGGCCCTTAGATTGCCTGTCAAATGTTAAATTTAATTTTAATTCTTTTAATTGTTTATGTAGAGAATAATGCTTTGGGTCATCATTATCAGCAGCCCGCACCAGTCCACTGCTAGTCATAGATCTCCTCCAAGGTGCGCCACTGAGTCTTCGGTTCTCGACATCCGGCCTAGCAGATCGTCGCTCCATCTAGCCGGAGCGAGGCATCCCACATAAAACTGCCCATGCGTCTACCCCAGCGGTTATCGGTTCTCCGACAGATGTATTGGTGCGATAAATAATTTTTGTGGCAGAATTAAGTTTGATCGCTCTCGCTCGCTACATGGCCGTCGCGTTAGCTTGAACATAATTAATGATCACAAATAAGATAAGATGGATGCGACACAAGGTACCATCCTCAGATAAGTCAACACCTGATCCGGTCAAGCCGGATGCAACCTTCCTCATCTTTGAACCCTTGTTGGCTCTTTTATTTTTAGGTGAGTATAAGAGCTAAGATACGCTGACTTGTCGAGCGGCCGTTTTATATGAATGAATTGTATGAATTACATCAATCTTGACTGATTTAATTTATTATCGTTGCATTTTTATTTTATTTTTCCGGTAACCTTTTGTTTGTGCTTGTATGTACCTAATGAAAATTTGGAATTGAGTTTTGAGATAAATCCTAAGTTGAGACAAGTTTAGCAGGGGGCACAAGTTGTGTGAGGCGCTCTGGGATGGGAAAGAATGGTCCACTAGCCGCAACCGGTGGATAACAATATAGTCTATCGAAACGCATAATTATTAGAAAAAGAAAATATACTTAGTGAATTAAACATTGACTTTGTACTACTACATAGGTAAGTATCTGATATTTAGAACGAATATGCGAGTGAATATTCTAATTATATAATAAACATGTATAATAAGTAGGATAAATGGTTGTCAAATTAAGAGACACTAATTATAAGAAGTTCCTAGCCTTTTTTCCCTCTGACTCCTACATAAATCAAATATTACTGTTTTTTTTTGTTGTGGACCGAATCAACGTAGAAAAATATAATAATTTTATTATGTAGGAGGTATGTCGTTTCGGCCCACGGGGCAAAGCCAGAGGGGTCCGAAACGACAAAGGACCCATTAAAATTAGGTCAACGGTTTATTGGGTCAAACGTTGTTAGAACAAATGAAGGGATACAGAGTTTCTAATGTCAACGATGAAATACATTATTAACCCTTATTTAAATTATTTTAATTAACTATTATGAATATAAAGACTGACATAAATTAGCTTGATCATCGCAAGTTATTCTCTATAAACAATTAAACTTCATCTCTCGAAGACAATTTCAGTGGAGAATGTGAAAACGATTAAACTGATTTGCATGAAACTGTCAGTAAATAATAATTATGGTTCAAGTCTTTCCGATATATAGATGGACATTGCAGTTGGTTTTAAATTTTATTTAGTAGACAGAAGTCTGTATAGATGAAAATGTGCTCACATTAACCATAGACCGCGGTATCGCCAGTACGAAATAAGTTTTTACGGTTAAGGCTTCTACAAAATTGCTCCGTTGCAGATCCCTATTATTTCGGCAATGTTCGATTGTTGGGGGAACCCACTGGCTAAGTACGGTTCAGGCGCTCACCCGCGGGGGTGTGCGATGGTTGGATCCGCCCTCTCCGGAGTATCTCTTTACGAGCTTAATTGGAGACACCCTATCCTTCTCAGGACTGTAGTGTCCCATTGTTGTTACAGATTATGACCTGTTCCTTTATCTCAGAGGAATAGGCATCTCTATTACATTATACAGCAGTAATATCAATTCCCTTTTTAAATATTAATATAGATAGGTAGGTACGTGAGTATTCGATCTTTCACGTTAAGAAACAAACGGTTCGGTCACACTTCACAACTTATCTCTCTACAATCACCGGAAAAAAGTTTTATATAAAAATAGTTATATAACAAAGAAACTGAAGTTTTATTCATATTTTGTATGTATTTTTTCAAAAAGGCCTATGATGAAGCGTTAACTAATTTTGAATTTTTGTACTTTTATCTATAGCACTTTGACATAGTATAGTACTTACTACACTTAGTGTAGTACTTAATAAATAATGTCATATTATGTAATTCTAAATGACATCAAATAAATTCTATGGTGATTTAAATGATTTACTACAATGTCACGAAATGATTTTGTTGTTTATTGATATATTTCGGACCAATTGGTATCTTACTAATTATTATTACTGTGCTATAGTATGGATATTCACCACATGGATAGTTTTTAATAAATTTTCATTGTTTCTGTGGACCTAAAAGCATCTCTACATACCTATTTACCAAATATTCACGAATAGCTTATAAAATTACATTCAAATCGTTTAACCGGTTTAGGTTCTAGACTCGGTGAAGACATACACCAAATAAACACACACATACACGTAATACATACACACAGATAATTTTTAAATCTCAATTTTTCTCGAATCTACAGGTTTTCTAGAACCGATTTTCATAAAAAAAACGGGTTTATTTTGCAAGATCACGATTACTTCTTTCACTCCTATTAGTAGTTCGAAAGAAAAGCTTAAAATAAAACTTTATGGGACAAAGTTGAACTGCATATAGAACTGTAAGACAGTTTGTCAACTGGTGGTCAACGTGTCCAACCCCATTGGAACTGCCTACCGATTGTACGCGGTCTGTACGCGGAATGGAGCCATATTTTTGAATTGCTCGCCTCGCTTCGAGCGGTCGATTCTACCAATTTTCCTTCGACATCGACATCCGATATAAAAGTTAGTAGAACCGACCGTTCGAACCGAGGAGAGCCATTCAAAAATAGGGCTCCAGTCTGCGTACAGACCGCGTGCAATCGGTAGGCAGTGCCGATGGGGTAGGACACGTTGACCACCAGTTGACAAACTGTCTTGCAGTTCTAAATGCAGTTCATCTTTGTCCCTTGTAGTTTTATTTTAAGCTTTTCTTTCGAACCACTATAGGAGTGAAAGAAGTAATTGTGATCTTGCAAAATTAACCCGTTTTTTTATGAAAATCGGCCGCTGCCGGCACGCCGCGTCGAGCACGTCGACTGCACGATGGCTGCTTGTAGTTACGAATCTGCCAAATCTTTGCTGACATTTCCAGCAAAGAGATGGATGAAGCAGAAGCAAACATACAGGTGAGGTATTTTAGAATTAAACAATATACCTACAGAGTGTTAGGCAGATTGTTTGCCAAACAGGATGGGTGGAAAGTTATTTATCGTGCGTCACACCCATGTCAGTCTTACCTTTTACCATGGTCTTACGGTTTTATTTTTTTACCAGAATTGTAGCTTTTATAAGTATATTTTTTGTCGTTGCAGCTCAAACCCTTTTTTTATTTAAATAAATGTAGGTATTAAAACAAGAATAGTATATAATTTTATAAATATTTATAAAAAAAATCAAGAAGTTCTAATTGTAATGAAAACTAAAAATGGTGGAGATGTTCAAATGATTTAATATTATGTTTTCATGGGGTTTCCACATGCAATTATGATTTACTAGCCGATGTCCCGCGACTTCACCCGCGTTATAAAGTAGGTACCTATACAATTTAATATAGTTATTCAAAATTTTAGAAATAGTCATATTGTCAAGTCTCTATGCTACCACTATTAAAACGTAAATAACTATAGCAGTCATTTGAAAGCTACTCTAAAACATTAATTAAACTGTGTAATAGTGTAGTATCGCTCTGTTATATTTTTAAGTAACTCGTTATATTAAAATCTTATAAATATAAGTAGGTAGTTCTTTAAAAAGCGGTTGTGTATAAAATGCTAAGTAAACTTTCAACTAACTACCTCAAAATAAAATTGTCATAGGATTTCATTGCTGTTTATAGGTAAGTGACAAACACCTACATGACAAGCTGTCATCGTCTATAGGATATGAGCGTTTTATACAACATTCTACTATGACTGAACTACAGAGCTGCAATTGCGAATATTGCTGGCTATAAAGAGTATAAACAAAGTTTCAACAGAAAGAACAAGAGAAGGCAGTCGGAGTCAAAAGCCGGGAGGCAACGTCGCCCTTGCCCTGTTTCCCTCGAGGATGCCTGCTCTGAATATACCTAGGTGTGAAGTAAAAGTTTAAGGTGTCTTTCCTAAACTTACGATGTTGTATAGGCAAGCTAAATAAATTGTACGAAGTGGGTTTTCTTTCACTTCCTTATCAGTTGCAAATTATTGTTTCAATTACCATGTTATTCTAGGCCTCTTTGTTGTTGGCGCGCAATTCTGTAGCTCTGCCAAATATTTTCAGATCGAAAAATTCAAGAGGTAGGTATCTATCTGCCTACAACTGCAGTACGTTTTGGTGTATTTTTGGTGTACGCCATTCATGTTTCCTGATGAATAAAGGGTTTTATTCATTTGTTGTTATTTTATTTTTAGTGTTCCGTACCGACTAGGCAACGTTACATTAATGACCTCACTCCTCCGGTGTCACTCTGTCACAGCCTATGAAAGCATAAGCGTTTAAGTTAGAAAAGTCAAAGTCAAAACTATTTTATTGCATTTGCATTTGCATTTATTGCATGTACATTAATTAAACAACGTCAATTTTTCATCTACCACCGCTTCCCAGTTCTACCTGAGAAGAAGAAGCGGCGCAACTGCAAAAGCTGAGAATATCTTGAAAACGGCTACTTTGGATGATCATTCGATTGTGAAAAAAACGGACAAGTGCGAATAGGACTCGCGCCCTGAGGGTTCTGTACAAACTTATTTTAAAAAATAACTCGAAATCGATAATAAAATTTGTAGTTATCTATATCATGCCTATATCACAATAACATTGTACCTACTAACTTACGGATGATTTGTTGGTAAGAGAAAAATAACTTTTTTGTGATGTAACTACAAATTTAGGGTTTTCATATTTTTTTCTTTACTTGTGCTATAAAACATTGATTTATGATAAATTTCATGATTCTAGGTCAACGGTAAGTACCCCATAGGTTTTGATTACCAAAATACTCAAAAATGCGGCAAAAACCGCCATATCTTTAGACTGCGGTGACTTAGAAGTTTGATTTTCCACAACTCCAAGGGACTGCTGACCTGATTATTTGATTTATTTCTTGAGAAAAAGGGACGGACGCACAACGAAGTGTACCTATAAGGGTTTCTTAGGTAAAAAGTGGGTAATTGTTTACATATCGAGTAAGGTATTATTACATGAATAATTGGGTATACCTAATAGGAATCATCTGTTATCCTTTAGCGCCAAAATGACATTAATCAAATCGGCACGAAAATAATAAGACAGCAGCCGGTTCAGGAGCCCGCCATGCCTTAATGCAATGCCTTGAGGGGGAGTCGGACATAACTTCATTGTATATAGTTAATTACTTAATTATAATTTATTCCAAATTAATTGTGTAGAGGCACCTACGTGATGTAAACTTCTAATAAAGTGTTTATTGTCTAGTACTACTGTACTTACGTATTTATTATTTGTAGCTATTTTTTATTCAAAATAATTTTAAATAATAATATGTGAATTTTACATTAAAAGCTCTAAATACACAGGTATTTAAATACCTACTAAAATGTAATTAGGTAAATTAGTTATTTATTATGTAATTAGTAAATGTAATTAAAATGGCAGCGAGCTGGACGCCATTTTTTATTCGTGGGAATTATTTTGTTTTAATTTTTATATTTATTATTTTTATTTTATTTTATTTAGTTGTAAATATTTATGTAAGTGATTTTTAAGTTAGTATTTCTGTATTTCTTTTTCCTTTTATTAAATCACCTACCTATTAAAATGTAATTATATAATTTTTATTATTATTCAGATACAATTTTTATACACTGTGTTTGCAATTACACGTACATTACTCTACAACTAGCATTAATTAATTACTAAAACTTACATTAAAAAATGTTGCTATTCGAATTATATAATTGCGGTATAAACCTGTAGGTATGTAGGATAAATTATGTATATCGGATTCTTGTATACCTAATGGGGAAGTCGCTGCACTTTATTCTCAACTAGCTGTTTCCCGCGGCCTCGCCCGCATTTTATAAGTTATTACTGCCTTTTTTCTTTTTGCTCGGCTCCTAAGGCCATAGCGTGATGTTAAATAGCCTATGCTTCCTCAATAATTAGGCTAACAAAGCCAAAAAAAATTTATCAAATCCGACTGGTAGCTCTAGAGATTAGCGCATTCAAACAAGGTAAAATAAAAAGATAGATAGATAGACATTTATTCACTGACACAACACAAACTCACAAGCAATTAAAGAAGAAATTGAAGAAACTCCATTAGTAATAGATGTTCCTGGCCCGCACTTACATATATTATCACTAAAATCCACCACCATTACCACCCGTAGATACCTCTAATAGTCTACACTACAGCTTAACTCCTCACGGCTACGCGCTTAATTTTACTAGCTTAGGTCGAGTTATACGCGCATAATCTGTACATTTCGCAGGATAAAATTTCTTATAGACATGACAAAAGCGACTGTCATCGTCTACTCCGAAGGGTTGTCACCTCATCGCAAGGCTAAGTCCCCATTAACCGCCGGAGACACGCACGCCGGCACGCACTCGCCTAATCCGCACGCGCTCTACGCATAAAATCAATCTTATTGATAACTAGCTTATCCCACTTCTACTATTTGACCATAGCTATCGAGCTTTCTCTTGAGTACTCTCTTCTTCCCATTGCCAAACGAAGCCATAATTAACTAGGTATTAACGAGATACAACAATTATTCAAAAGATTTGGAATATACGGGTTTCATAAGTCACATGTCAACAATAGTATTAGTAAACCTTAATTAAGTCTGCAACTTCCTATAGCATCAGAATATCTACCTATATACTTTATATAAAAAAATTGTAAATCTCATTTTATGTGAACCTGAGTTCTGAGAAATAAAAAAAATTCTTTAAACCTTCTTACTTCGATTTTCCGATACAAAATCGAGGTAAGAATTTCGCTTATTTCAAACTCTTTGTGAATTACATAAGCCACAACCATTTTATTAAACTACTATAAAAAAACACTGACACCAAACGAAAAGTCTATAAGTACCTTACCGAAATAGCAAGTTATGAAAAGTTTAAAAAGTATGAAGAGTGAAGAGCACTTGCGAGTGCTCTTGACTCTTTCTTACTTACAGTGATAGGGTGGAACGAATGGTTCATGGAGGGTACTTTAAATATTGAAGATAGCAAAATTTCCTCAAAGGAAACTTTATTTTATTTTTAAAAGCAGTCTTCCAGTCAAATTGGCTACGGAAAATAATAATATTTCAAAGTGGACAATTCAGGCTATGTGCTGAGATGACTACGGAGCTAAAACAGATCATAATTTTATAACCCATTCAATTTCAAAATTTTCAACAAAAAAATATGAATGCAGTTTTATTTAAATAATGAAATATTGTCTTTCCACCTGTCAATGATGAGACTGAGCGTAAGTAAGGAGGTGTCTCTATTTTTCCGCCCTACCCTATCACGTATAAATGAGACAATTAGATCCCATAGGGTCGCAGTGTCGATGTCGCCGAGTGGACCGGGCCCTATATTATGTAAAGATAGTCTAGCAAGATTTTATTATTGTAATTTGTCCTCTATAATTTTGAGATTCATTTTACGTTTTAGTATGCTATTTGGGTTAGGGTTTTGTACGGTAAAGGAATTTGATTTCCCAGACGAATTCGTTACTTGTCCTCTTGTAATTCAGGAGAAAATGATTTATAAAAGTAAGTATTATTATAATACATTTTTTTTCCTGCATGGTCGAGACTCAAGAACGAGTGTGTGTAAGCCACCCAAAGTACAAAGTACATTGCTTAAATGGCACACGGTTACATATTTGATACCTGATCATCTACACAACCTCAAGATACACGTAGGGTTTGTTAGCTATAATAGCTAGCAAACTTCGAGTTCTACTAGGTTAAAGCGCAGCCGATAGTAATAATTATTAAGCTGTTGCCGAAAACGAGGTGCTGAAATTATTAGACTCCGTTTAGATATACTTACATAAAAAAAAAAACATTGTGAATAAAACGTTTGGGGAAGAGTTTGGAAACCAATGAAGCAATTTTGACCGAATATGGCTAAGAACCGTCCCTGAAAATTAACATAAAAAAACGCAACAAAATCGAACCACTCGTTAATGAGATACGGAGCCACGAGAGATACACACACAAACAAAAATATAAGTACCTACGCGTCAATCTTATAACACCCCTCCTTTTGTTGCGTCGGGGGTTAATAAAGGGTGTTCGCCAGACGGTTTGCCAAATGGGGAACGTGTATAGGTGGGGCCTTTTGTGAGTTATTCGATCCTCATGACCTCTGTTCTAAAATCTCACTTTATATTTTTAAAAATTCCTTGAAAAACCTTTTAATTTTTTCCTAAATTTTATCGTTGTATGATTGCACAAAATATATTTATTATTATTATTTGTATTATATTCGTCCAAAAAGATAGTAGGAAATTGATTTACATAATTGGCAAAAGGGACATAATGTGTTTTATCTAGTTACTGCATATTTATCTCGCAATCTATTTTACGTGCCGTTATTGTTAGTATCTAAGTTGTCTCAAGATGTTTGTAAACAAATAGGTATCACTAGTTTTATCAGGTAATTCAAGTAGGTAAATGTAATTGCATGCCCTTGAAAATGGCATAAACCAAAGAAATTTTATATTTACACACCATTAAAGTACTAAGGTCTCTTTTATTTAATTTAAAGGAATTAAAGAAATATTGCAAATACCTCGACCGACACCGCAACACCGTTTCGTCCAATTTGGAAAGATCGAGTCCGAAAGCTTCCCTTGTTAGTCAGTCGAAGGAAATACCCCTTTTTTCTCACAAGTTGGCGGCAAGGCGGCAAGAGCCTTACTTTTTGCTTCCGTTATTTTTATCTTTAAGCTATGTCACTGACGGGCTAGCTAGAAAAAACGGAGCGCTAAGTAATTAAATAACAAATACAAAAAATCATGTCTAGTTATTGTGGATTTTAGATGGCATACCTATAATTATGTATAAGTTAAGGAACGGCTTCATGTGTGAGCCCGACTCGCAGTTGTCCCAATTATTTGTTATCTTTAAAGTACAGTTACTGTTGTAGTATTCACTGTGGAATGACCGACCGTACGTAGATTATTTATCACAAGCGGACCCCGCTAACTGTGTGTGGTCATTTTACCAGTCTCCATTTCGCGGAAACAGATCGCATTGTGTTTGAAAACATTTTGGTTCGTACATTTATAAGCAAACATCTTAATGTACACTAATAAAACATTTTCGAAATACATCGGTTACTGATATTCCCGTAATATAAGCATTATAAATTCTCGTCACGCATTATTCTATTGATAACTTGCGCAGCGGGAAGCTTAGCTTCACAGCTTGGTTGGTGGCATTTATATTGTTATGCACTGACACATCTTGACAAACATATTATTTGATGCATTTTATTTCTTTGAGTTGATCATTACATTATCAAAAGCGCGGGTCATGTTTTTTTGCAAAATCTATCGTAATTTATATTACCTACTAATAGAGTTTTTTGGGGAGGATCCTTAGTAGGTGTGAATTTCATATTTTGAGTTACGACAAAGCATGAAAAAATTTGGTCTTAATATAATAAATAACGTTTCCTGTCCTTTCCTAAGATGAATCCGAAGGGGCCAAAATGTACCCTAAAAAATAGGTTAGGCTGTACTCGGTACAGCCGCTGCATTATTCGTGAATGAATCTTCAAACTCCCTTCGCCACAGATTAGTTAGCCATCCGTCGTCCATCAGTATGTTCGAGATATGGCTGTTTTAAATTTTGACAGCTGTCATTAAGTTATGTTTTGAACTGTACATTATGTTTTGAATTATTACAACTACTGCAAAACCCTGCAACACTCTTCAACACTTTGGAATACTCTGCGATACTCTGTTGCACTAAGTCCGCTATACTTAGCAAAACTCTACAGGACCCTGAAAGACTTTGTCAAACCCTGCAAGAATGCAAAACTACAAGATTTTGCAACATTCTGATGGTTTAGAGAGGGTACGAGTATCCGAGATTCTGTATGATTCTTCCCAGCCCGCGCATCTCGGCGCCGGCCGCCTTACTGCTGGGACTAGTGCACCATGGCGAAGTAACACTTGCGCATCACATGAGACTTCTGTAATGTTGGCCTCAAACGCTGTAATAAAACTCAGATAAATTTTTTTTGTGGGCGCCGCCTCTCTTAAGAAAGAAAGAATATAAAGAAAGTATGAATACAGTAGCAGTAGGGAAGAATAGTACATTGTTAACCTAGGTGTGAAAGTAACTTATTTAAGTCCCGAGACGGGGTTTGGCGCCCGACGCGTAGCTAGGGTAAGAATACACTGAAAGTAAAAACAAATACATAAAATGAGTGCTAATACATATCTCTGCTATACGGAAGTATAAACAAAACTCTACAACTCGAAAAAACAAATGAAGATCGGATTGCCGCTTTCCCCGTCTACTTTGTTTTTTTTCTGTGACCGGCCAGTTAATTCTGCCATTATTTTTCATTTCCATCACTGAAAAAATGGTAAATATTTTGCCCAAATCTATGTTATTTTAAAGAAATAGTTGACAGTAATAATTATAATAAAGTCATTTAAAAATACATATTGTTTAATTATTACATAACTTTATGTTATTTCAATTTTACATCGCGCTGTAATTGAGTGGCTGTATAGACAGTTGGAACATGGTCCAATAGAAATGTCAATATAGTAGGTACTAGTTTTTTTATATATAATTTGACAGCTGTCAGTTGAAAGCGATTCTCCCTAGGGCTGAGATGTATTACTTTCAACCCGCTACTCAGGCAACTTCAGACCTACTTTCAGAGTATGAGTAATGAAAAATAAGTTTAAAGTCACCTCTAAAAGTAAAGTAGTAAAGGTAGGTAAGCGATCTATACTTATTGCTATTTTGATTTAAATTACAAGCAGTCACACATTGTATCTACAATATTAAACGAATAAACATTTATTCGTTCGTTACTCATATTAAACGTAGACATGCTAGTGAAGTCAGGGGCAAGCAAATCTAGTTTCCTATAAAATGCAAGTTTAAATAAGCTACGCGTCGAAGTCGTGTGTGTGACGAATGAAAATCGAGCAAGAGGGGCCTCTACCCTTTCCTTAACATCCGACGCATTAGTGCAACAATCTGTGTTCTAAATCATGGTGACAGATACTTTTTACATTGGCCACGTTTCATTATAATTTTTGTATTTATTTTCTATTGTTTGAAAGGTAACTTAAATTGCTAATAGCCAAAAGGTCTGACCAAAATTCGCTACGTAGAGGAATTTGGGTGGTGGCTGCGTTAAACAAACAAAATTAATAGTCGGAGCGGTAAGTAAGTAGGTGTATTAATAGGTACTCTACTTCTAGTAACTAACGCCAGAAAGGTTGAAAATGGGAGCGTTAACATAATGCTCCTTACGTATGTTATGGTACATAATAGAACTGATACTGATCCTTTGGTGCATTCAGGTGATACGGGCTACGATCAGGACTATTTTGTTTTTTTTTGCTACAGAAGGTGTTCAAATAATAGCAAGACAAAGTAATAATTAGCAACTAAGCATTACAGTGCGGTCAGCGACCAGACTCAGCCAAAACCTTATTAGGTTACCTAGTACCTACACCCAAATTCTAGTGTGTAAATGTTATTCAAACCAAATTAATTAATAATAGATAAATTATCTATTAAAATAAGTTGAATTTAAAAAGAATTATGTTTTGACGTGTTTTCTTGCAGAAAGATCGAGACAGATATTATAGCTATCTCGCACTAAACCGGTATCTTTCCTGCGTAATAATACCTTCTCGCTCTCACAGCGACTTTCTAAACATCGCGCGCTGTCGGTATCCCTCGCTAGTTGCGAATCCTATTTAAGGAATATAAATAAGTGAGCAGGAAAAAGCCTTAAGTTCAGACCACCAAGCAGTAATAACGCTGCTAGAAATAGGTATAATCAGAAATTATAGTTATGAAAAAATTGAGTTTACCGATTTTTATGTTGTGGCACTCTATTCAATCAAGTCTACCACCATGGACGAAACTAACCACATGGTGGTTAAATTACCCAGTTGAGTCGTGAGCGTGGCGCGCTGCAGACGCGTGCGTCGTCCATATTTTGTTTCATTGAAGTATTGGTATAAATCACAGAGCCCAGAATGCGCATGCGCGGGAATCGCCGGCGCCTCGGGGCGGTCGGTGATATTTCCAAACTCTTTGCTTTATATTAATATAGACCAATATTGCAATGAAATAAACTACGCATGAAGTGGCATGAACGCTGAACTATGTATCTAAGTAGGTTCAATCGCGTAGTAATTTCCAGGCACTTTTTTTTTTGAATTTGTATGAAGTGACGACTGGATACGGGCCACAAAAGGAGGCTGCAAAAACTGGGATTTGTAAGTTTTAGTTAAATTTGTTTTGCTAAAAAATCAAAAATTATTGATGACACTCAAATACAGTTTATTTAGTTTAAATCTAACAAGAAGTTTCGATGCAATTGCGAGTTACACTGAGCGGCGCAAGCGCTATATAATATATCTCATTTTTAGCGCTGTCTATGACGAGATCGCGGAGGCGGAGGGAGGGTCAAACATAATAATATTATTTTTGTAACTTTTAAACTTTAGAAGTATGAAGCTTTCAAAAGTGCATGTTCTTCGTTACATAAATTTTCCGGAATGCGCGCCGCCGCGCCGCCCGGGGCGATGCCGACGTGGAGACGTTCGTCGAATTCACGTCAAACAATGAATGTCAACCAGAAAAGCTGAAAATAGGATAGTGTAAAGTGACTGTGGCTGGTTTGCTTTAAATGCTCAGAAGATGCATTGTGTGCGAAGTTGGAGCAAGCACTGCGCTCGAACCGCAGAACAATTTGTAGGTACGAATTCAAATCCTTCCTTCTATTCATCGGAAATGTCTCGGCACCTATGGAATGCACTTACCCCGCTCTGCGTCGCACTCCACCCCGGTCTCGTCTCGCCAGTCGCCCGCCACGTTCGTTCGTTAGTACCGTTGCCAACGCATGCATAGACGCACGTGTGTAAATTTTGTTATATTTTGTTGTTTCATATAATATTAGTTGTTTCTTATCTTGTTACGTTGAGTTTTTGGTATTCATTTCTCGTTATTAACTTTTGGTTGTTGAGTGGGTTTATTTTTAGATAAATAGTAAATCTAATTTTTTGCCGAGACCTCATTCTTTTGTGGTGTCTAAATATTTCTTCCGAACTTCGAATATCTTCATTTTGGGACATAATGCCAAAGAACAGCGCGAGAAGTAGGTAAAGGATACTTTGCAAGAAGCACCTGTGAATTAAAAATATATTATACATAATAATAAAAATTATTATGAGTATACCAAGTATATTACACTCGTTAATATTATGTTTATATACCAAACTGGTGAAATTCGCCCAACATAAAAATATAATAAAATTTATGTAGGTAGGTGTTTTAGAGGTTGTTTTATTGCAAAAAAATGAAACCATATAAATTTCATACACAACGTTATTGTAACGAATAGCTACAATAATTTAAATATTTTGGCCTACAGAATTTAAATTGGCCATTTTAAAGAAAAACGACTGCTGCATTAGGATTTTTAAAATGAACCTAAGTATAATCAGTGAAAGTTTTTTTTATATATTGTTGTTTTTTATAAAGGAAATTTTTATTTTATGCGCCCTTAATTTCAAAGATAGAAAAAATCTAAGAAATGCAAACTCCCTTCCCTCCCTTCCTCCCTAAGTCCCTTCCTCCCTACCTCCCGCGCTCCTAACTTCTCTTCCTCCCTTGCCCCATCCCGTTACAAAAAATTATTAATATCATCCAAAATCATTTATTTCTTTACCTACCCACCTAGGTGAAGTACTAACTACATGCAAAATACAAATTCAACAAAAATATGTGACTGAGCTTATTTATAATACAATTGCAGTTAAAATAAGACTAAAATCGAAAATGTTACGATTTATTTTGAATAATACACTTAATGCAGACTTGGCCTATTATTGCAACGAAACTAAACACGCGCGCATACACCGCAGCGCGCGGCGCGCGCAACACTATTACAAGCGAATGCTCAAAGTACATATATTGATGTATTCTATAGGATTCTGATTTATAGACAGACATGAGTCACATTTGCCACAAGAAAAAAACTATGTTTACGATTTGCTTTAAATTTTAAAGCAAATCGTAAACATAGTTTTTTTTAATTGCATTTATTTTCCCAAACAGTTAAAATACAAAAAATATTTTATTGCATTATTTACTCGTATAATTTATCATCCATATTCATTATTGTGCAAATATGACTTGAAAATACAAGCCAAGTTTATTTTATGCGCGATGTAAGTTTACAAATTTAACTAAAAAGTGTGACTGAACTTATACAATTGCACTTAAAATAAGACTAAAATCTGAAATGTTACTATTTATTATGAATATCTACGTAGTACAGACTTGGCCTATAATGCCAAATTAAACTCGCACGCCGCTCGCGACCGCCGCGCACGGCGCGCACAACAGAACTGATTACAAATGAATGCTCAAAGTATATTCTACTAGGCATTAAAGTGCTACTGATTGAGTGTTGTACATACTAATTTAATAATAATGATTATTAGCATTGATGCCATTTCACAACAATGGTATTTAATTTGTACCTATGTTATATCACAAATAATCACAATGATCTTTTATTAATCAGTAAGAGATAATTTTTAAAATTTTATTTGTTACTAAGCAGACACTTTATTTTTTCTCCGTGCGAAGTATAGGTTATGTTTATTCTGTATGGTGTAATGATTTTTCACGGACCAATGGGTATTCTATAGGATTTTGAATTTAAGATACACATGAGTCTTTGTAATAATATTTTTAAATGGCATTTTAATTTTATATAGGAGGCACCCTTAATTTGAAAGATAGAAAAAATAAATTAAAAAAGCTCAAGCTCCCGTCCTCTTAACCTCCTTCCCTTCCTCCCTCCTTTTCTTTCCATTCCTCTCCTTCCCTTCCTATATCCCTTTCTCCATCCCGTTACATTAAATTCGTACTCAAAAATAAATTTTATATCTTTTAAATTGAAGGATTTTATATCTTTTAAATTTATGCAAATTTTTAGTAGGTAAATGTTACTCAAATTAGGGTCCTATATTGAACTGAAAACTTTACATGTATTCATTTGAGCACAAACAATATTTTCCAAACATCCAAACAAGATACTTACTAAAATACCTTACTACAAACATAGTTCATTTTATTTATTTATTACTAAGTGTGACATTACAATAATACCTAGACAAAGCACTAATTACATACAATTTCAGTAAAGAAATGTGATTGAACTTATTAAATGAGGGCGGACTCGTCGTCACACCACCTTGTAACCCTGGTGTTACTACGAGAAAATACACTTGCACTTAAAATAAGAACAAAATTCCAAATGTTACGATTTATTTTGAATATCTGCGTAGTACAGAATTGGCTCTGTATTGTGAACTCTATGGTATTGTGACTTGGCTTAGGTATATTGCAATGAAACCAAACACGCGCGCCAGTTGCGCGCGCCACACGCGACCGCAGCGCGCGGCGCGCACAACACTAGTGATTACAAAAGAATGCAATGCGCACTATTTTATCAACCGGCTTAAAAAGGAGGAGGTTCTCAATTCGATACGATACTTTTTGTATGTTTGTTATCGTGCCACTGTTAAGTACAAACTATTACTGAACTACTAGTTTCGATTTTAGACTATTTTAAACTCAGTGTAATTTAAGTCCGAACTTAAAAACAAATAATTGATGATGATGATGATGATAAATATCATTTTGTTAACATTTTACAACAATGTTTTGTTTGATCTAAAACATTAAATCGAACGCGGGTTCGGCTCATCGAGATGGTTTAATACGAGTACGTTACTGATAAGCCGTGTTAAAGTAAAGCAACTTTGACTTTGTAACAAATGTCGTTACTTTCGTAGAACTAATCTAATTCACAGTCATTGAGCGTGAAAGTGTTGGGCGTGCGATTAACACATTCTCCTATCGAATAATTGAGAGGCTGTCAGTTGGTTTGCGTAAGCTGTGACAGGAGAGTGGCAGAAACAGTGGGGTGCGTTGAGCTTGGGGCAACTGGCAATCGAACTTATAGCGTGATGCGCTGCCGCATCGTCGCCCTTAGGTTCGCGCTGATTCGCCCAAGTCACGAGTGTCATGACATGAGTATTGTACTTTGATCGTATATCACCCAGATACCGAATCAGTGTTCAAATAGCGATTCGACAAAACAGCGCTTAAATATGCCTTATCTAAGCATTGTTATAAAATCAGTTGTGTTGTCGATCTGCGCTACCGAAGCTGGTATAGTAAGGTAAACAATGCTATAATTTCAGTGATATTCTTTCTATAAGTAAAAGTATAGCTATATTTCCAATCTGCAGATGAGCTTGTTACATCATAGTTTGCGGTCCGTTCGGGCTATGAAACATGCAAAAATACAAAAAAAAATTATAATGTCCTCACAAATTAGAAATTAAATAATCATTAGATATTAGTGTGGGCGAGTAGAATTTTATTACTTTATGTTTAGACTTTTAACATTTTTCTAAAGTTGGTTCGATCTTGTTGGTTTAAATAGTAAGTCCATGGTTATTTCACTATTTTCTACTGACTACGGCGGCGAAGCCATAAATAGGGTTATGGTTTTAGCTGTCTATTTTGTACGTAGCATGCATCTTCTTATTAAAGTTTTTAAATCGAACATAATAGTCTTAAGTTTTTATTTCGTTGCCGTTAAAACGTACAAAAGTTAATTATTTATAACTCTGAACGTCTACTTTGATAGGTAGTTTATTTTTTACCTATACGATACGATTTAAAGTTTCACGAGTATAATTTAATTGGTTAATTTGTTAATATAATTTCATTGGTTTCTTTGATTGATTTAGTTGGTAATATTTCCTAGATGAGGAAGGCAATAAATATTTTATGGGTTTGGATTGTTATTATTTCTTAAGTATGATTTTTTTACTCTCTAGGACCTAGGTCTTAGCGGCAATTTTTTGTACTGTTCGTCTGTGGTCGCGATATAGGTCGCTAATATAGGTACTTTACTACTAAATTGCATTGATTGTTGTCCTTGTGCATCGTGCGTCACCGGGGTACAACGTTACGGTATGAATGGCGCCCGAACAGTGATGGTTAGTCCCTTAGCTTTTGTATTATTTATCAGCTTTGGATGAAAGCTTGCTGATTTATTAGTTGATATAAATGTTAGTTGTGTTTATTATAATATCGGTAGTTCGGTACTTAGCTATGGAATTAATTATACTTTTTAGTGTAAGATAAGCTTTTGTGATTTATTAAAATGATCTATTTTAATATATTAGATAGAAAAAAACCATAGGAACTATCATGGTGGTGATTTCTAAATTTTATGATTTTGTAAAAGGTTGCTCTAATTTTTGACTTACCGATGCGCGCCAAAGCGTTGAACTGACTAATTGTTCAAAATATACTTACTACAAAATTGTTATTTATGCAACTGTTTCTAAAATAAGGGTAAGTACTTCAACAAGAGTCACAATAGATGGCACGTCTGTTAAAACATATCATTTGTGATGTTTCAACAATAATTTTGAATCCGAATTTGACATTCGTTTTGGAATCGAAGATGATCGCCGTGACAGACAATTGCCTTTTTTTTTACAATATGGGTGTTATTTCCAAGGGTTTTCTCGGGTGCGGATTTTAAATTTGACGTTAGTTTTAAAATATAAAATGGCAGCTGTGAAATTTTATACTTATTTTGAAATGGAGTCATTTTCTAGCTTTTCGGGGAAGTTGAATCCGAATTTGACTTGCAATCGATAATATCATATTATTTAATACTTTTTACAATATGGGTGTAGCTTCTAGGTTTTTGGGGGTGCTGAATTCGAATGTGAACATCAAATACGAATTCAGCACCCCAGTTTTGGAATCCATGATGGTCGCCTTGACATTTGCCATTTTTAAACAAAGTATGGGTGTCAATTCCGAGGGTTTTCTGTGGTCACCCATCATTATCATTATCAGCCTGTAGATGTCAACTGCTGGTCATATGCCTCCAGGGTTCTCCACTATGAGTTTCTGGGGTGCGGAATCCGAATTTGACCTTAGATATAAAATCCAATATCAGCCGATACAATCGATACTAGCCATGATATTATTTAATACTTATTACAATATGGGTGTAGTTTCTAGGTGTTTGGGAGTGCTGAATTCGAATTTGATGTTGATGTGTTTTGGAATCCAAGATGGCCGCAGTGACATTTGCCATTAAAAAAAATAGTATGGGTGTCAATTCCGAGTGTTTTCTGGAGTCATCATCATCATAATTATCAGCCTGTAGATGTCAACTGCTAGACAAAGGCCTCCAGGGTTCTCCACGGTGCGTTGCTGGGGTGTCGCTTCTTATAATAACGCTTCTTATAAAAAGTTTACTTTAAAAAGTTATAAAGGGTGAATCTGAATTTGACGTTGGTCTTGAAATTCAAGACAATACAATACAGGCTATAAGAAAATGTCTGTAGTGACCCATTCTAGAAGTAATCGTGTGTCGAATCTGAATTAGGTGCTATTATTTAGTTTATGAGGGAGGAAGGAGTGTAGGGATAGCGGATAGGAAGAAGAGAGGAAGCGAAGAAAAGAGACCGTTCAACAGTGGGTACTCTTCTTTTACGTACAATTTATATTTTATTTGGATTCATAAAAGGCAGTAGCCACACACGGGAGTGTGAGCGGGAAGGAAAGATATGAGCTTAACAATACTTAATAAATTATTATTTATAAATTTACGTGGACAATAAAACTATTTAATAAAGCAGGTCATTTAATGAAATAGAAACTTTATTAGTCATACATATTTTAAAAATATTTATTTAATTATAAAATACAATTTTTTGTAAGAAAAAAAACAATACAACTTTACAGCTTTTATTAAAGCTTCGATATTATCATAATCATCATAATAATAATAAACAAAGTCCCCGGCAGTACAATCTGTAATGTGCTGTCCAATCTCGGAGACTATAATAAATAGATTTAGATCCGGTTCACGGTCGAAACCCACTACAATGCATCGTCGCGCCGCACTTCGTCTGCTCACATCGCATTGGTATACCTATAATATCGTCTGCATCGAACGGGACCGTCACGTTGGGCGGTCGAGCGCGTTCGCATGCGTCTGTGAGCGGTGCGCCTTTTCGCATGCTGCCGCACGCGGCTGCGCGGTATAGCATCGGCTGAAGCGGATCTCATACTACTCCATGCGCGGGACGAAGGAGAAAGAGACGCACATCTGTGTCACCGCGTGCGTTTGCTCCGCTGCGCCATAGTAAAAGAAGGAGAAGTACGCCGACTCTGAACTTACCTGTGCGAGCGATAATAGGCTTCTCTCGTAGGGCTGTCGCTTTAGGTCGTCGAAAATGCAGGGCCAGTCTCTATAAAAATTAAGCGTATTTCAGAAGGGTAGGCAGAGCATCAGGGATCCTTAATACAAAGTTTCTTCAATACCTAGGTACCTATCTTATATTAAATTGCCAATTTTGGAATATGCTGCAGTGAAGCGATAGCTGCGTCTTTTACGCCGACCGGTGTGTATCACGTCCATAAGACGACATTTAACACCTTGGAACGGTGGTAGATAACAAAAACCGGACAAGTGCGAGTAGCACTCGCGCCCTGAGGGTTCCTTACAAACTTATTTAAAGAAATAATTAGAAAATCGTTAATAAAATTTCATACGCAAAATTAAGTTTGTTGGTACAAGAAAAAAAGTTTTATCTGTGATGTAACTACAAATTTACGGTTTTCGGATTTTTTCCTTTACTTGCGCTATAAGACCTTGCTTCTTACCAAATTTTAAAATTCTAGGTCAACCGAAAGTACCCCTTAGGTTTTGACTACCCGGATACTCAAAAATGCGTCAAATTCGGCCATATCTTCTAACTGCGATGACTTAGAAGTCTGATTTTTTCACGGCCCTATAAGGGACTGCAGATCTGAGTATTTGATAATAATTTCGACTTGATACCTCCACGCGTTCCTTAGAAAAATGGTCTTGACAGACGGACGGACATACAGACGGACTACGAAGTAATCCTATAAGGGCATCTTTTTTCCTATTTTGAGGTACGATACCCTAAAAATGAAGTTGTATAAAATGTAATTACTGTACTATGTGTAACTTACATGCAATAATTCAGTTCAATTCAATACACTTTATTGCACATTTAATATAATTTTTGAATTCGATTTTTTAATTCTTTTGCGATTTTGACGCAGCTCGAGTGAGGGAAGTAGGTTAGTACGATTTGAGCGTAGCGTGGATGGCAGCAACGCCTCTGCGTAGCGTGGCATCGCAATAAAGCGAATTCGTGCGTGTGTAGCTCAACCCTTAGATAACTTTCCGAGGAAGGTTTTGTATGTGAAAAAACATTAAATATTGTTAAGTAGCCGAGCAATAACGCTGTTTCAAATTAAGTCAGAGAAAAATAGCGGTCCGAGGCGTTATCTTGACTTACGGTGGCCAGACCGTTAGAGATGCATCAAAGTGATGTATGACGCGATCGTAGATTTTAAAAAGTTTTACAGATAAGTCTACGACAGCATATTATGTCTATGCTTTGAGGATAGCCCACTAATTTAACTGAATTGTAGTTTGAAGATTGTTTAATAAAATTAGGTTTAACTTAATCCACAACTTCTGAAGCTTTAGTCTTTATCATATTAAAAATCATCTGTGACATTTTATTGCTACATCAATTGAATTAATATTTAAACTAGATAACATAATCCCAAGCTCATACAGTTGTGTTAATAAATATAGAATACATACTTACCTAATCATACTCTCTCACTCTATTAATGTTTGTTTGTCTAATTTATAATTTTGGTTTGAGGTCGAACTATACTTCGTTTTTTGTAGGTGTTAAATGAGCTCGTCTCTGTTATTGCGTTTGCGAGCTTATTAACGTTTTACTGGAGCTTAGAAATGTCCTTATAGTTTGTGCCAGAAGCAATAACCCTAATATTAATTTAGAAATAAGGCAACAATACATCTGGTAGGAATAAATAGTAGTACCTACCATATTATTTGGACTAGATCTAAAGTTGCGGAGTGTTTATTTACACGCGCTTTCCAAAATTGCTTAGATTGCAAGAAAACATCACACTTTTTACTTTAAATTCTATGATAAAGCGATTTACGATAATAATGTCCAATCTGAAAAATGTCTAACCGTTGAAAAATGTCCAAACTGAATAATGTCCAATCTGAAAAATGTCCAATCTGAAAAACGGATTGGACGTTTTTCAGATTGGACATTTTTCAGATTTGGGCGCCGTGCAACTATACCTACGTGTAATATAAACAAAACACATTTTAAGACATTTAAAAAAATAAAAAGAAGCCTAACAGAAGTTAAGTAAACTTTTTAATTAACGGAGCTTCATTGAACGTAACTTGAAAGCGAAATAAACGCTACGGCCGCTCCGCAAAACTTTCGCACTCCCTCACTATAATCGACAACAATTTCTACTGGAAAAAACGTGTACCTAATATGAAACAATAAGATTTTCCAAACAAAGAAAATTTATAAAAACGTATATCCTGATCCACAATCAGGATATACGTTTTTATAAATTTAACACTTTTTTTTACTTAACACATAGATTAGATTTAACACTATTTTACGGAACTCAAAAACATACAATAAACTTCGATACATTAATTATACTTAATAAAAATTGATTTCGTCATCTGAAGTGATTTTAATGACATTCTAATCGCACAAATTCTATGACAACTTTAGATCGTGGCATTCATTTGTATAGAAATGTTTACAAACGATTGGCAAGGGTAGTGTGGTACGCTCCCCGGCTAGATGTAGCGACGACCTTCGTAAGGCGGCTGGCAGTGACTGGATGCGGAGAAACGAGAATCGGGGTCAGTCGCGCGCCCTGGGGGAGGCCTATGTCCAGCACTGGACTAGTGCAGGCTGATGATAATGTTTACAAAACAAAATGCAGCTATATGCAAATGTATAATACCTACTTACAGTTCGTAGTTCGTACAGATTACTTGTACTATTACCTATTGTGTGATATTAACCACAAAAACTTTGTATATGATTAAATTATTTTTTTTCTCGTATCGATTCAAATACAATCGATTTCACTCCTCTTTAATAGTTTTTAGAAAGTAAGTCTGGAATTAGTAAGTTATCACGACCTCCACTACCGCTTGTAACGCGAGAAAATTACTTTAATCTATCTTAAAAACTTTAAGTTCGTTTGTAAGTTAACCCGCCTTACACGAGACTCACCTACGTTCTCAGAAATCCTGAACATGAATCTTTAACATGTGTTTGGGTTTTATGAGCCATCGGGGGTAGCCTTGAGCTAAGTGATGATAGACGTATCACGTATCTCAATCCAATTTTTTGGGATCCCTTTAAAACGAAGATATTTTGTCCGTCTGTGCCTTGAATAACACGGTTCCCAAACCGATTGAGCTAAAACTTGCAACATACGTGTAAAATTACCTGGCAATAATGGAAGAATTAGGTCTAGTCTCAGTCGGTTGTTTTGTCCGGTACCAAGCTACTGAGCCTTATTTAGTCTCTTAGTAGTGATCTTTTCTTCTTCTTAGTAGTGGTCGACCGTACGACCGAACTGGGACAAAGAAAGGCTCAGAAGTTCGTTCAGGGATGATCGGAATTGCAGTTATCAATAACTGAACTGAGTCTTTCTTTCGGTTCTTTTGAAACTGTTAAGACTAAACCATTCTAGTACTTACAGAACCACTGAGACTAGACGCAAAATTAAGGCCATTTCGGAAAAAGCGACATAGGTACTTTTTTCTTTGAAACTACCATTGCCAAATCTTGAAGAAACATGTTTTTCGAAATAAAAGAATTTAATTAATTTAAAATCTCGCTAAATTATACCTGACGCGGTTTGCAGAATTCTTGTGTTTGCATACAAAGCTGCACAGTTCCTCATTCATATTGCATAGGTTTAGATACTTAGTTAAGCAATTAATGTTTCGAATCTGATCATCTGAGCCCTGTATTTTTATCGCCGGTTGTTAGTAACCTGATCCTGTTTTAACCTGCGACCGGAAATGAAATGACCAGTAACAAAACGAAGAGAACAACAGGACAGAGAACCTGCGTTCGTTCGGAACAATATTGTTGTGTTGAGTTATTTCAGCCGAGCGCCGACGCGCGACGCTCGATCCCATTGGTCCTATGCCGGCGGACCGCCCAGAGGAGGGAGTTGCGCACACTCCCATGGTCAGTCCCAAGATAAGTTGCTATACCTACACCTACCTATGCGTTATACTGATGTGTGAATTTTTTGATCGTGGCGCTCCCAGTGTAAATACTCGCATCGTGATTGATGAAAGAAGAGAGACAGTAATTTCGATCGGCAAGTTTGCGCCGCTTTAATATTAAAGTTCTTTTAATTACAATTATACAGAATACTGTCTTCGAATTTATTTTACAGCGAGAACACGATACGCGTTTTATTCGTCAACATGCTTTGCGATGCTTTTGCTTTAAAGTATAAAGAAAGTTATGTTTCATTATTCATAAAAATTACAAACTCGAGTGGTAGAGCTTAAATTAGGGTGTTATGTTAACTTAACAATTTGTGTTTGTATTATTTTTTTTGGTTGTGCTTTTGAATATATTAATTAATAATATTATGTTTAATAATACGTATGTATACAGTATGATTATTATAAATAAAACAGCCAGAATATTTAAATACAAACTTTATTCTAGTAACTGTCAAATAAGGCAAAGGTCTTTCGCTCGCGTCGCGCCATCGTTCTGTATTTTATTAAGGGGAAACAGTAACCTAGAAAAACTGTTGAGTAATATAGCGAGCGAGACGTGCTCCCCCCACGTGCAATCCTCTACCCGCACAATTTCTCTTTCGATCGTGACATATGACCTTTGTCCATTTTCACCGCACGCCCTGCTAGCTATGCATGAATTTGGTGATTACTCGATATACATATTATATATAGCTCTACGGATCATCCATTTAAATATGGATCACTACAAAACAAAACTCTTTGTTACGTTACGCATTGCAGGCAACACCGGTAAAAGTTTTACAAATAGGTTTTTTTCTTCTAATTTCACCGCTTGAACGAATGCGGAACATTAACCTACCTCTATCTGAATAATAAATTTGCGAAAACACAATACAATGAAACTTTTAAGTTCAATGTGACTTTTAAGTTACCTATCGTGCCGTACTATTTACACACTTTTTTTATATTAATACCTTAACTTGCCAATTTCCTGAACTTTCCGACTGTACTGCGAAATTCTTGTTGGTAAAAAGTGAGCCACTAATAATTGACAATATCACCCTATACTAAACTATAAAAATGTGTAGCTTCTGGGAGGGAAAAGATTCGTGAACATTTTGTATAAGTTTATAGGTAATTATGAATCTCAATATAACCATTTTTTACACCGCAAGCATTTAATGTCGAACTTCTACCTCATATCTTAATTGTATTTGAAAGAATAAAGCTTGAGTGTTGACGCCAGCAAGCACAAACATTCCAGAGAAGATCTGTAAACTTATAAACACCCTATGCACAACTGGCATTTATTTGTTTATAGGCGCTGTAGCGATAGCAATCGTAAATGCTCTTTGTTAGGATTTCGAATGCAATGGAAAGAGATCAAAAAACGAAAACGCCACTAATGGTCAATTTGGCCATTAATGGATCAAGTTCGTTCATGGGACCCACTAATGAACAAACTCCATAATTTATTTATTCTACGTATAAAAATCACTATAATGTACATTTAAAAAATATATATAAAATATAATAATTCCCTACGTAAATTTCAATATGTTTGTAACTAGGTACCGTAGATGTAGTAGGTACTTTTCTTTGTTCCCAAATAGTTAGTGATAGAGAAATTTCTACTTGTTATTAGCATCTACCTATAGATAGTTACTGTTTCACCTTAACTTCATAACTAGATACGATACAAGAATGTATACGTTAACGCCGCATTATCATTCATTAATCAACAGAACGTTAGTTTCTAACAAACGAACCACAAAAGCTACTTACCTCTCTGAATATTTTCCAAAGAAATTGGACCGCAGCCGCCGCCACCGGTAACATGGCAATTGTTCGACTACCCACCATTTTAAAACTGTTTGACTAAAACGATGCCATTTGAGAGCCAAAGAATTTAATTTCTTTGTTCTGACACTAGTATCTTGCCTCGCCTTCCACGGAATCGCCGGAACACCACGATCTTGACTTGAGTCTGATCTCGCGCCACTAACGCTTTGAAGTGAACGTCGAAGCGCTTCTGGTCCTCTTTCACGGTGACTTTGTCTTTCAGTCTGGTATACTCCTCGATGTCTTGTCTCTCGATGGGGTGATGCAAACGGGACTGGTACAAGGCTATGGTCGGTGTCATGGCCGTAAGCAGCAGGAAGTGGGGCTCTGATGCTGATTATGTTGCAACATTGATGGTTTCGACTGATCCATTGTTTCCGCCTCCTCTGGACCCCGACAAATTTGTAATCAAGTCATTTGCAAGTGCGGGGCGCTATCTCATTGGACTGTTAAATCTATTTCTAGGCGGTTTGCTGACGTCTTAGAAGAGATGATTGCGTCAATAGCTGAACCCTTGCGCGCTTGGCGGCGCGAGTCGGCTTAAGGAAGACCAAATGCCCGCGCACTTTTTGGCGTCATTGTCAAATGAACCACATCACTAAAGCCTAAAGAACAAAATCGTATAAATGATTTCTGTACGTCGGCGTCGCCTCGCGCGCGAAGGCATTCATACGAGTTTGTTCTTTAGGCTATAGTGATATGGTTCATTTGATAATGACGCCAAAAAGTGCGCGGGTATTTTTCCGCTAGGTCTGCGCATTCCCTTAGGCGGGCGCTGGAGGCACTAGTGTTTCGATGCTTGAGCCGGTTGAATAGCAAATGTGCAACGTACGTACTTCGTCGGTTGTTGACGTTGTTCGAATCACGCCCAGTTTTTATTCAGTAAATATTCCTAGATACAATTTCACATGCGAATATCGACGTGGTGTGCGTGATGCCTACGTGAGGTGCCCACTATCCCAATGCTTTGTTGTGCGGTTGCGTAGCGGCATCTATGAGTGGACCCTCAGTCCTCCTGCTTCTCCCCGAGATAGTGGTTGCCTGCTGCCCGTCCGTATAGGCGGAGCTGCACGACATCGGCCGCGGGGATGCGCCGCCGGCGAGGACGCTTCAGCCCGGCCCAAGGGAGTGTTTCTTTTACGATCCTGGGATGTGAAAGCCATTGCGGCGAAAACTCTGGTGGTGGCTGACAGATTGACACGGCGAAGATTATATGCCGCGGGGGTGGGAAGGAGAACCCACTAGCTATATTTCCTGATTGATTACATCGTACCCGGCCATTTGCAAGGCGTTGTGATAACTTGGTACACTAGTGGTGGAAAGTGCTAGACGATTGCTCTCCCGGTGCTTTTTCGAAAAGACCTGGCTTCTCATCATCATCATCATATCAGCCTGTAGACGTCCACTGGTGAACAAAGGCCACCCCCAGGGATCTCCACGACGACCGGTCCCGCGCTAACCTCATCTAGCTGGGTCCCGCGACATTCACCAGATCGTCGGTCCAACTATGCTTAACTATGCCTGCCTATGCTGCGTCTTCCGATACCTGATACCTGGTTTCTACAGCCTTTTAAATCCGAAATAAATTTCCGTCTTCTTATATTCTAAAACCGAACTTCGAGTGTAATCTTAGTACCCGAGCTGACACCTGAAATATCTGATCTTCAAGAGTATTGAAATGGAAACTTTTTACACTCGTATCGTCGTTAGAAAGACTCGCGCTCGACTCTACTCGAGACTTCTGAGTCTAGGTGAGCACACCGAGTCCTGTGCATCATTACGTCCAGCCGCTGTTACAACAACGCACGAGTTGTCTTTCTACAAGTTTACGGCTCGAATCGAAAATGCGGCCGCTTCCTAGCTGTAAATTCATCTGAATGGTTAATACAAAATTTGTTTTATTTTTAATTGATTGCATGGATTTAATTGTATCGTTCAATTGTAACTCGTAATCGTTTCAAAACATACAGAAAGGTTTTGATACTTTATCAATGCTCATCATCTCAGCCTTTTAGCGTCCACTGCTGGACATAGGCCTTCCCTAACGAACGCCACCACACCCGGTCCTCCGCTCTCCGCATCCAGCCGCTTCCGGCCACCTTCTTTAGGTCGTCAGTCCACCTGGGGAGGGGCGTCCCACGCTGCGCGTACCGGTCCGCGGTCTCCACTCCAGAACCCGTCTGCCCCAACGGCCGTCGGTTCTGCGACAGATGTGACCTGCCCATTGCCACTTCAGTTTGCTAATCCTTTCGGCTATGTCGCTAACCTTGGTTCTCCGTCGGATCTCCTCATTACGGATCATGTCCTTCAAAGAAACTCCGAGCATAGCCCTCTCCATAGCTCGCTGAGCGACCTTAAACTTATGGATCAGGCCCACCGTCAGTGTCCACGTTTCTGCGCCGTAGGTCATGACTGGCAGGACGCACTGGTTAAAAACTTTCGTCTTTAACGATTGTGGGATAGGCGACGTGAAGACTTGACGCAGTTTTCCAAATGCTGCCCAGCCCAACTGGATTCTTCTGTCAGCTTCCCTATCGAAGTTGTTCCTACCCAACTGTATTGTCTGTCCTAGGTAGACGTACTCCTGAACAACTTCGATATCGACATTATCGACGATCACCGGTCTAAGGTCGACGTGTGAATTGGACATGACTTTCGTCTTGTCTACGTTCATCCTAAGACCTACTCGTCTGGAAGAACAGTTGAGGCTGCTCAGCATTTCCGCAAGATCCTGCAGCGACTCTGCCAACACTACTATGTCGTCTGCAAATCGGAGGTGTGAGATGTGCTCGCCGTTTATACTTATACCGCGTCCCCTCCAGTTCAGTGTTTTAAAGACGTCCTCCAGTGCGCTGGTAAACAGTTTCGGGGATATGACATCACCCTGCCTGACACCCCGTTGCAACTGGATCGGACCTGTCTGCTGATTCTGAAGTTGGACGGTCATAGTGGCAGCGCTATACAGACCTCTCAGCACCTCGATGTATCGCCAATCGACTTGGCATCGCTGCAAGGATTCCAAAACAGCCCAGGTTTCGATAGAGTCGAAGGCTTTCTCGTAGTCCACAAATGCAAGACACAAGGGCTGGTTATACTCCTCGGTCTTCTGTATAATCTGCCGCAACGTGTGGATGTGGTCTACGGTGCTGTAGCCTTTTCGAAACCCAGCCTGTTCCGGAGGCTGAAAGTCGTCAAGTCTACGGGCGAGACGGTTCGTAATAACCCTCGAGAACAGCTTGTAGACGTGGCTTAGGAGTGATCAATGCTCGATATATGTATATATATATTTCTGACTATCGCATAGTCTAGGGCCTAAACCAGCAGATTTTTGATTTTTATGTAATTTTGATTTAATGAATGACGATTTGAATGTAATTTTGTATGGATGTGCCTAACTATGTATATTGAATTAAATTGAATAAATTGTAAAATATCAGAATTTTTTCAAATGATTTTTTAAAAATAATATAGGTAAGTAATATAAAAAAAAAAAAATTAAACTTTGATGTTATTAAAACTGTGGCCACGGTTTGTTTAAAATTTCGCATGTGGTATTTAAAGACTCGCCGTCTTTAATACACTAAGGCACAAATACGCCGTTGACCTTGGGCACGGAAGAGCGGAGAGGGTTCGCGTAATAGAATCAAGGGTGCGAAATAGCGAATCGATAAAATAAGTCATAAGGTTACACCAACACAAAAAATGTGAGGAATCAGTCTTTAAAATTTTGAATTTTCCATAATGTTATGAAGATAAACAGTTTGATTGTTTAGAATTACTGTTCATTTTACTTCTTAAAAATTTTATGAGCTAATAAATAAATAAATAAAACTATTAAAAAACACGGGTCTGTTATCTGTTAATCTTTTCAAAAATATCAATAATAGGCAAGAAATAATTTGCATCTTCCTTCAACAAATATCTCGAAACTAGTAAGAAGGTTTAGCTAGGTACGATCGACCGCACGCAGTAGAAACAAAACTAGTATAAGCTGGTCTCACATAGTATTGGAACCCCTTACAGGCTAGGCCAGCTCAAGGTCAAAGTGTTTCCATTGACGTGCGGTCGACTGTACAATTTAAGAATTTGAAGGTCGATTCCTCATACTAAGTAGATTGAATATGGGCTGCTAGAAAAAATACATTAGTCAATTATTTTTCAGTACTCTTATACTCTACAACAACATTATCAGAATGCTTCAATACGGAGCCGAACGCCGTTTCTATAAGTTACGTTTATGGTGCGAATTTCAAGATAAGTAAAGTTTAAGAAATTTTGTCAGATTTTAAAAACAAAAATGTAAAATTAACGATAAAGATTATCTAAAAGTAAAATGTAATAAATGAAACTAATAATAGTTTTTCCTATTTATTTGTTTACTGCTGGCCACTTCGCACGCGCAAAAACTTTTTTTGCTGGTGGATAAGTTTTTCCAGAGGTATTTATCGTCTATGTGTTATTCTGATGTCTAAGTCTGTGTGTTCTATATTACTGTAAAGTTTCATCAAAATCTGTTCCATAGTTTTTGAATGAAAGAGTAACAAACATCCAAACATCTTGACAAACTATCGCGTTTGTAATATTAGTAAGATGAAAATAGTTTTTCCTAGTTTACTTGTTTAATATAGGCTATAGGTACACGATCATCACACCTTCCGCAAACTCACCTCAACCGTAGCGAACTCGCAACACAAGTCAGGTATAATGTGCAAGTTCCTTTGATTATGGTGTCGATACCGACGCGCCGCACCGCGCCCAATCGTCGGGCGAACTCGGCCGAACCTCCCAACGCGAACCACCCCTGCACACATTGAGCGTTGGAGGGTTCATTAGAGGTTTGGGCGACCGTGTAGAGCTAGCATAAAATTGAGCGCGCCCAAAAATCGAAGCTGAAGCTTTATAGGATATTCGGTAGCATTTGATGGATATAGTACAATGGAGTCGGTGTTTAGTATCAAATATGTAGAGATAAACTCTAACTAAAACACAAATATATTGAATCTAAAAAAGAAAAAAAGGTAAATATATAATTAATAAAAGTTATCGGTTAAGTAAAGTCTCTGATCATTTTCCCTTTAGTAAGTAAGTATGTTGCATTACCCGTATTTAAAGTTAAGCATGTGTTTAAAGTTATGCAAAAAAATAGTATATTTCGTACCGAGTACAAAATTACGCTTTTTACGGACGGCAAGAAAATCCATTTTTTAACTTGAAAGTACAGAATACATTAATAATAAAAATATTCATTATGTACTTATTCTGATAATTTACCTTCCGTACCTCAAAAAAGAAATAATATGTTACTTAGAAGGAATTGATTCTGATTTCCCCCTTAACGTACCCTTTCGATTGATATCTTATAAATACAAGTGTGTTTTTTCCACATTTGACCGGTTCGATTCTGTTTCAGACAGGTGATTTCTTAAAAATATTTAAATGCAATTCTACTTATTATTGAAATCAATATTATGTAGAATAAAAATTCCTTTAATTTTAAAGGAATTTTTCTTTTCAATAAAATTTGCCATCATCAATGTTTAGTATACTGTCTTTCCCTCCAACTATCGTCTTTCTTTTCCACCCTGTATAAATTGACCGTTATGTCATGCAGACAATGAGGAAATTCGATTCGAAGTCGGAAAATGTGTTTATTTATAAACCGTTGAGCGTATTAGAGTTTCGTGATCCGACACGAAACCCTTAATAAGATCGTACAGTCCGTCCGGCCCAATAACAGTCACAGCCTCATTTCATTACTTTTTCGCGGAACCGAATTGAAAATTGCATGAAAGTTTTTAAAGGTAGATTTTTATATATGTAGATTTCAATTTTGGATTAATAAAAACACAAAATGTGCTTTGTAGAGTCAGGTACATTCGCATACATACAAAGATTGGTTAATAGTTATTTGATATGCAAGGCTGCAAAGTTGATTACTATTGCGCGAGTATAATACTTGCTTGTACGAGACGCGAAATAACTTTGCTCCCGAGCGAAACACAATTTTTCACCTCACTACAGTGAGGAAAATGCTAGTAGAATTGAATAGAAGAACATTTTAAAAAGTTTTTATTCGGGTGCATTATAAATTATTATCAAAAAATATGTTCTAAATAAGTATAATATTTAATCTTGTTCTATTTTTATGATTTAATGAAGGAACTAAAACAATTCAAGTAATAAAACCAAAACGGAGCATTTAAAGTCATTTAAAATGAGAATTAGAATTAAACAAAGAGATCATAACATTATGATGAACTGAATTTATGGAGAACAGTATCATCGTGTTTTCATCATAGAGGAGAGGTTCGAAGTTTGAAAACCTTTTCCACGCTAGCGGATGAAAAGCATTTTTTCACGCAGATATCTAATGAGAAAGTATATCATTCTGAGCTTGTGAGGTGAAAAATAAATAACTCCTCGGGTTGGCTATCATTTTTTCAATGAATTATTAGCTGGTATCCTCTAAATTCTGAAGGTAGTAAATTTTACTCAAAGGAAACATACCTTTATTTTCAAAACCAAGTAGAACTACATTTAAAGATTTTAAAAAAACCACATGTCTGAGCCGGGAACCGATCCGTACAAATGTGGAAAAACAGCCCGTATTTTATGATAGCAATCGAAAGGGTCAATCATCAGAATCAATTCCTTTTACCTAAGTAACATTTGATTCTAATGATTGACCCTTTCGATTGGTATCATAATAATACAGGTGTGTTTTTACACATTTGTCCGGTTCGATTCCAGGCTCAGAAAGATCTTTTAACGCAGTTCTACTTATTTTTAAAAATAAAGGTATGTTTTTGGTTTTAGGTTTTAGAGTACTTTCCCTCCAAGTTCGCTTCGAAAATTCCACCCATTCCCTATACGGAGCCCTTCCCTATTATATGGCCCGACTGATTTTCTGCAAGACGGATCTTCCACTTCAGCTATCCTAGGTGGCGTGACGCCGATAAGTATACAATTTCTTTTGCAATTATAACTTTGTCTTTGTAACATCTCCATAAAAAGTAGTAACTAAAAAACAACTTATAGTATGATCTATGTAATTGTAATGTATCATTTTGGTTTATGTATATATGGTTTAGGTATATGTATTTTTAGGGTAAGTTTACAGACAAGTAGTTCTTTCTCCTACTTTACTACGAAATTGTGGTCCTTAACGCAAAAGCTAATCCTCTCAGTAACTCTAAGGTTGACTGGAAGAGATCCCTTAGTGGTATAAGTCCGCCTTTGTACTTAGTTTCACTGGTTTTACTATCTGTTATTGTAATGTTTTTAGTACAATAAAGTGTTTACATACATACATACATACTTTTTTCTATGCGTAAAAAGTTGTGAAGTCCATTAGGTGAAATAGGTAGGTATTGCGGCGTGGCCGGGTACCTTTTTGACATACCTTCTTTTTTAACCCACGCCAAAAAAGAGGGGTGTTATAAGTTTAACGCGTGTTTCTGTTGTTTAACACTACTGGATTTCCCGCAGCCTAAAACCTCGCGAAAGAACCAAGCTATACAACAATTAAAACTAAATCGGAATTCATTCAGTGGTTTTGGAGAAGAGTAAGTCAATACACAACGCGAAAAACAACTGTCATTTATAGTTACTAGGTGCTGCTTGCGGCTTTGCCCGCGTTGAATAAATTTCCCACGAACCCCTAAATCTTGCCCAAGAACCAAGCTATCCAACAATGAAAACCCTATTGGAATCCATTAAGTGGTTTTGGAGAAGATTAACAACGCGAAAAGCAACTCTCATTATAAAGTAATAGTGATTTAATAAGCTACTTTTATCCCGAGAAAAAGTTTTGATGCTGCGGGACAAAAGGTCAAGAACCGCTAACCGGAACGAGAAGGGTTTTATTGATTTCTTAGGCAACTTTTTATATACTCTGTAAAAAGGTTTTGCGCCTGCGGGACATTTGAATTTATCAAAAAAACGCTAACCAGATTGAAAGTAGGTACCTATTATGTTTACTATTGATCACTCTTCATTCTGTGAAAAGGTGTTAGGAACAATGTTATTTGAAAAATCGAGAACCAATGAGTTTTCTCTACCGGAAATTTTAAGTTTTTTTTAGTTTTACGGCCAATTGGAAACAAGTCCTTAAAGGCCAAATCATAAAAAGACAAAGACAGAGACACTAAATTTCCATAGACGAATGCCACAGATTAAAAAGAAAAGGGAAGTCTTTTTACCTACCTTTTTAACGTTTTGTTTGACCACAAAAAGTTACTAAATCGTCTATACCTAAGACGATATATAGAATTTTTATTCCAGCGGTTAATTGCAATATATACTGCTTACAGAAAACCTGCAGGAAATTACTTAGGCTCAAGAACCGCTGACCCAAATAAAGTGGGGTTGTGAGAACGGCACGGGGGCGCGGCCTCGCCCTGTTTGCTTTGAATAAAACTCCGTTCGCTAAATACGTTTACTGAATATTGAGGCTCACTTTTATATCAATAAGAGCGGCGATTTCTCCCCAAATAAAAACAAAACTCTACGCTGGAAATGTATAAATGATGACGACGACGATACAATCACAGAACGTTATAAAATCAAGTGCGTTCGTAAACGACTTAATCGAAAATGTTAAAGGACCCCGGGTCTTATTAATTTGGTATATAGGTACCTACACAGAAACTTAAGAACACTTAATGACTGCTCTCAAACGGTGAAGGAAAACATCGCGAGGAAATCTGCATGTGAAGTCCACCAACCCGCACTGGGCTAGCGTGGTGGACTATAGCCCGAACGCCCTCGTTGATAGGGTAGGCCTGAGCCCCAGCAGTGGGGAGATTAATAGGCTGTTGTTGATGATAATTGATGATACATACAAAAAATGTGGTTTCAGTAAAATCTGATGATATATTCATAATCCTTTTGATGATAGTCTTCTGATCAAGCATATTATCTATATTGGGTGCTGTGTTTACTGTTTCCGAGTTAGTTTACGGAATTCGATCGATTTTGTAGCGCACAGTAAGGTCGTCTATTAAGCTACTACATGCTCACACTGAAATAAACATGCGATGTCTTGAAAATTGTACAAAAGAGTATAAATCGTCAATATTTATATTACCTATCTTATATGGATCATTTTCATTTTTTGTACTTATTTCAGTACACATCACAAATTCATTTGATTTTACGAAAATCATATTATTAATTTCCTAAATACCTACCAAGCGTTTTATAGGCATACTGTTCTCTATTCATTTTGTGCGACCTAGGACTGAGAAAACGCGGTCGAACGTAATTGGTCAGAGTTAAGCCGCTTAGGCCGCGTTTACAATGGAAGCTACAGTTATAAATTAATCAGTCGACTCTTACAACCCGTGCGGTGCGGACGTGTGCTTATTGTATGCTGACTTGCGACTTATCTTTGAAAATTACTTAAAAATCTGTAACTCTTCATTGGGTGAGCATTGTATGACTAGGTATACCTATTTCTAGAACAGACTATGTCATGAAGAAAAATTGAAAAAAGGACCGACTGACAGAATCTTCAAGTAATAATGAGGGAACCCAAAGAAAGATCTTAAAAAATGTAAGGGTGATGTCCAGAAGCAGGTAAAGGTCCTATTTGAATAATGTTCATGTTCTTTTATTACTATTATTGCTACGGGGGCAACAAGCAGGCGCGCCTCCTAATGTTGCAGTTACATGACGAAATCCACTAAGACTTGGTCCTTAACACAATTCCGCAGCCGGGAATTTAATACAAACCATCAACTCTCCCAGACACTGCATTGCTTCAGAGGTAACTTTCCTTAAAAGAGTGCATCCTGAGAAGCACAATGTTAAGATACATGAGAGCGAGCTCTATACGATGGTAGATACGCTCGATCATGCCGCCGCAACAGATCGAACTCGAATCAAATTAAACGCCTTAGGTTGTTGTTATAGTTGATAGCCCGTCGAAACGAGAGATACATTTCCTTTTAACAGTCTCAGTCACCTTCTTAGCGGTGGTGGACCGCATAGGCCAGATGATATCGTCGATACGATGGGAAAGCGAGGCTTAGTACTGCGATGGCCAACACGTCTGCCCAGCGTGGCCATTATGGGCAAAACTTCTTATTTACGACCAATTACCACTGCCCCTGGGGGCCGATCGTTCCCGGTAGCCCTACTATTCCTGGCTACGGTATTAGCGGTCTAGGTAACTGACGACCTAAAGAAGGTGGCCGGAAGCGGCTGGATGCGGAGAGCGGAGGACCGGGTGTGGTGGCGTTCGTTGGGGAAGGCCTATGTCCAGCAGTTGACGCTAAAAGGCTGAGATGATGATGGGAAAGTTACTAAGAAGAGCAGAAGACGTAAACCATGAAGCTAAAAAGTTGTCGGTTGCTATGTGCCTTATGGGACCTACTCAACCCACATGGATTGACATAAGTATCGTGTTACACATCCATAGCAACGAGATTAACCTAAACTGAGTCAAACCAATAGCCTCCCCACTGTTGGCGCTCAGGCCTACCCTCCAGTCCACCAGGCTAGCCCAGTAAGGGTTGGTGAACTTCACATGTGCCGAAGAATTTATTTTTCTTTGTACGCATGTTTCATCACGTCTTCCTGGGATACAGTTTGAGAGCATTCAGTAAATATACTTAAGTTTCGAGAAAAACTCATTCCGAACGGAACGGGGATTAAACTCGGACCTCTCGACGACACTACGCCACAGACGCTCGTCTGAATACACTGAATATTTAATATAACCGGATAAACAGAATACTTAATGAAATTCTGCTCCAAAATTGACAGATATCCATACAAAATAAGTGTGAAACTATCTACATAGGTCAGAAGGCGCCGCCATCTTAGTTTTACCTTCATGATGGATCTTGCTGCACTGACAGGCTTCACTGGCGCGCGCCCACTCGCTGCCGTCCATTTTGACTGAGAACCACACGAATCGATCGCACACAAGGCGAGTGGTGGCGCCGTTAAGGAACTTCCAAAGCAAGCGTTAATAGAGGACGACGACTGCTTGCCTGTGGAAACGCCACAGATTAAAACGATGTCAGTGTCTGGAACAGGAACCTTAGACAGCTGCATATGCTTTGTAAGTCTTCGAGCACCATATTGAATTCCGGCGACTTAGTAAGAATTGTATAGTTTTGCTTGAGCGCAATAGCATAATCTATCCGCGATATTGCACCAACCACGATATTATCCTGCTACTCCGATTTACCAAAACTTGCTTAACTGCGGAAGATATACTTGTTTCTGTGCTGTGCCAAGGCGTACAGCAACGGCTTGTGGTCTGTGAATAGGATCTCAAATGAAACTTCCAAATTTTTGCGAAAATACTGTTTGCTTTCGTACACTACTACTTTGGTACACTGCCAGTAGTTCTCCTGTTTCTGAATGCAAGAAAAGTGCATGACCTAGTTAGTTTTTAATATGCTGAGACATCTTTAGTGCCTTCGACATAGTGGGTCATTTGTTGCTCCAGCACATACTGGAATAGTTACTAGTGTTGCTTGGAGATTTTGGTGATATCCTATGATTCTTTATAAAACCTGGGCGAGTCTCAGGGATCACGCTTGTCAAAACTTCCTCTCGCACTTGCCAGGGAGGATGTAAGTACCTATACTCGACATGTAATGCAGATGACATTGTGCCCTTATTATTTCGGAAAGAAAAGGGAATGCCAATCCAGGCAGCTAAAAATTCATGTACTGGTTCCTGGTGAAAAAGCAACACAGAGGGAATCACCATATTATTCAGACGTTGTGCTCTGCCAAGGGTAAGTACAAGACCATTTAGTCATGCGCGTTATAGAAATGCATCTGTGTGTACGAGAGATTGTGTGTAAATGTGTTGTTTGGTTTTACGTGAGTGTCTGCAAGTGTATGTGGGTGGATCCCTCGCCCCGCAAAAATGACAGGATATTTCGCATCGGAAGAAAACGCTAATGGCGTCTCCACTCCGGAGCAAGCCGAGAGTTGCCGTAGGTGGCCGAGTTGTTCTAAGGTCAACTGTTTAAGTTATCTTTTCAAGTTTTTAACCTGTTTTAACTAGATTTAAGATATCTCGTTGAAGTAAAATAACGTTGAAGTAATATTTAAATAAGTTGACGCGTTGACGCACACTTGGTTAAAGCATAGAACTTAAATTTAATGTGTTTAAAGAGGAAAAGGGAGATGGCCCACATATCCCTTTCTAAGTTTGTATGATATCAGAAAATACAAACCTAAACGAACTTGCACTGCGCGGCGCGGCGCGTAACTGCACTGCACTGCAGCGGATGTGTCTAATGCCACTATAGGGGCATGCTACTATGATTTCCAGGCAACAGTCACTGAACTGTAATGTATACATATTACCACTGGACTAGCGTTCCCATACAAAATACAGTAAATTTAATGTACCGATTTGAAGTTTAATTCTAGGGACACCGTTACTATGTAGGTAGTTCTAAAACCTTCGGCGCCAAAATTTTTAGTTCCATGGACACATTTGTCACTAGTCTCCACTCGCCATAGATATTATATTGATTGTGTGACATGTTTGAATTTTAGGTCTCTTTCATTTTCTAATAATTAGAATATCGGTGAATATCTCTCCTCCCATCCTCCCTCCGTTCCTCCCTCCGTTCCTCCCTTCGTTACTGCCTCTGTCTCTGTCTTTCCCAGTAGCCGTCTTGGCCGCCCTCTCTCTCCCCCTCCATTCCTCCCTCCTTTCAAATCATCGCATGAGCAAACACTGCTTTGAATTCCACACTCCACAGATCTAATTATTTAAATTTGTGAAAACTTTAAATTGGTATATCTTTTTTTTGATTCAGCCGATTGTTATGAACTAAAAAACCAAATGTTACTACAGATAAATCCTTATATTGTACTGAAAACTATATCCGAATTGGGTTAGGAGATTTTCCGTGACGCGTGCACAAACAAACATCCAAACATACAATTAGTAATAAAAAGTTCCAATAATGATCTTAATGCAATCCTATTCTTAAATTATTACTTTGAAAATATTTTGCAATGCACCGACATGAATTTTGTTAAATTTTACATAAGAATTAGGTATTTTTTCAATCTTTTACAAATCAGGATGAATATGACTCCATCCAAGTAGAAAATTTCGTAAAGAAATCGACCGTGCCTCAGGTAGCCCTTACCAACCTTTCAGTTTCACAATATGTGTGTAGCTATTTTACAAAATTCTAAACGATGAAAAAACTCTTTTCAAACAAAACAGTTAAAAATGCATAGTCTCATTTACTTAGGCACCTCAAATCCCAATAAGCTTAGGTCAAACACACAGGTATGTCATTTAAAATGAAAATACAAAGCTGCTCATCTTAGCTTCGTCTCTTTAATTACCACATTTGTATTTATATAGGTATGTGAGTACAAGCACAGTACCTATAGAGTATCATAAAAGTATAGCGCTTCTTTTTAATGTTACGTGAAAATATCAGGAAAGAGTGAGACAGAGAGAAGCTTTAAAAATAAATCCCCACTTTTAGTTGCGCTCACCGCATCGGTCCGCCTCCTTTGTTTGGCGCCACCCATCGTGCCGCTAAAATCGAGCTGGCAGCATAGGAGGTTATCGTCGTCGGCAAAGCGAGCGTGAATAGAAGGAGTGGTACATCACGCACACTAGCACTTTCGTGTGCGTGGCGCGACGAGAGGGACGCTTGTCGCGAGAGCGGGACGGCGGCGCCAATTACTGTCACCTGGCGCGCAGCTACCGCATTACTCCCTGCCGCCGGGCGCGCGACCACGCACTCGCTGCACCACTTCGTTCTCCTCGATTCTTGGACGCTTCCCGAAATCAATATTCGCCATACACCGGTGTGCAGCCTCCACCAGCTCGTGAACTGTGCCCATGTTGCCCTGCGACCTACTTGCAACTTTTCCTTGCGAAACAATGTGAACTACGTACTGCAATTTAAGGACAAGAAGTGTCGGTTCAACACAATATACAGCTGTGAAGTGTGTTCGCAAAAGTGAATTATAAACAGTGGTATTAAAATCTGTTAACGGAGTTCAAACAGGCTTCAAAGTTCGTCATTTCAAACATGACGTCTCAGTTCGCGTTTCGAGGATCACCCAAAAATCAGGTACCTATCTATTTTAATCTAATTTTGATATTTACAGATGACTGCTAATGCGAATTTTTATTTTGTTTGTGGGCGAACATATTATGATACAGTTACACTATTTGAAAAGCAATTACATTATTTAGGTAACCAAAATATGACCCTAGTAGCCGGAAGTTAGAGGTAGATTTCGTGGTTGGTTTTTATAATGTTTATAGAAAAAATTAAAAATAATAGCATGTAAAATCAGCACTCGATCTAAATGAATTTTAACGACGGAAGCGAAAAAAGGAATCGCCGTTCGAAAGTGCAAACGAAAACGAAGTATTTTGGAAAAGTGTTACTTACATCCCGAGCAGCGATTCTTCCTTCCGGTTCTAATTGGTTTTATCTCTGTTCCGGACAGTAATAAGCGGCACAAAAATTCCAGTGTGTTTTTTAATTTATTAACACTTCCTTGAGACAACAAACTTGAGACATCGTTTTGTCATTTGTCATAATATCTTTTTGTTCTTTGTGTCGCTCTAAAAAAAGAAAGCATTTTGGAATCCGATATAATGTTATATTTATATCCCTTTCGAGAAGCGATTACTTCTTCCGGTTCTCTCTTAATTAATTGGTCGTAGGTCTGCTGCGGACAAAGTGATTGATCACGACCCTAAGCGCTAAAGAATACGAGTAACCATCTAATTTTAACTAAGTATACTTACCACGTGTCAAAATTTATATCTAAAAAGACCTTGATGTAAAATTAAGGTCAATTTGTATTATGAAAATTTAACTATAATTTACCTAGAAAGCAACTCTTGTACCTAGTATATTTTTAATAAAAATTAGATCTTTGTCATCCACTCCATTATTGAACTTATCCAAGACATAAACAATACGAAAGGTAGCATTAAAGTTATTCTAAGTTTTCTTCTAAATCGTTTGCGGTTGGAATTCTGCTGTTGGAATTCTCTGCGAATAGATTCGTATCCCAAGATAATTATATAAACATTTGGTTTCGGGTAGGGTCAGTGACCCTGATCAGCGGACAGGTAAATATTGTTGAATAATGATTACATTATTCTAAACTCTTAGTTTTAAATATCCGGATGTTCCATATAGATAACCAAATTAAGATTGCTAAACTACATAAGTATTTACAATTTATTAAGTCAAGCGTCTAATCGTATCTTCAAAATTAACACATACGTTGAGGGATTTACTTTAGGTACCTGTACATTGTAACTTCCTATGACGTTAATAAAAAATAGTGACACTGCAATTTCTTGTAAAATTTTTGCACAACATTTTTTATATAGAATCTTGCTATCACGCTTAGGTCACCGTGTGTTGGAGTCCCAAAAAGAGAGTAGTGTCCGTATTGAAAAAAAAAGGTACTTCTGTTTGGTTCCATTGATGAGATGTAGTTATTCAATAACAACAGTCGTAGCGAGCACGTGTGTTGAAATACACAGTGCATACATAATTTATCTCAATAGTTGCAATAAGAGACAAAATGGGAAATGATAAACCTCATTCCAAATTCAAATCTTCGTACAGAAAGTTTATATCGATTATTTAGAAAATATGTACCTAATAACGAAAAGTTCACATTACAATACAGTTAGGTTAGAAAAAATTATACAGTGGTATTAATCTTTGAAAATTTATCTAAGCCACTTTTACCACATTTACCGTAACTTACCAAATTTATGGCAGGAATAAAACTTTTCCCGGGATAAAAGATAGTCTAAGTTAAAATATAGGTAAACATAAAGAATCAATGGAAAAATTTACAATTCCAATTAGCGGTTCTTTGATGTTTCCAAAATTCCCACAGCATTCAGTCAAACGTTTTCATAATTAGAAATATTACCTAAGCAAATTAAAACCTCTTACCGGTTCTTAGCCTTCTCAATATTCCCACAGGAAGAAAGCCTTTAATGATAATAAAAAATATTAAAATTCATTGCGAAATCTCATTGAAACACAAACACAATCATAAAAATACAGGTATACAAGTCTTTGTTTAAAAGCCGGTTAAAAATAGTAAACGGTTCTAGTTTTCCAAATTTTCCATAGGAACAAAACTTTCCTCCGGGATAAACCACTCTATATATAAAAAGAAAACCTCTCCTAGAAAATAAAACGTTCCGTTTCGGTGAGCGGTGCTTGAACTTTTCAAATTATTTCAAGTTTCCTAAGGTATCAATAAAAACCCTCTTCGTTCCGGTAATAAAATGTTAAGCAGATAAATCTATGCAATCAATTATAAAACACATTTGTTTCGACGGTTCCCAAGTTAAGCGCGAACAAACACTGAATTTATATACATATCTCATATAAATAGACAGACACTGCGTATTTTTCTACAGATGTTAGGTAGTGATTAGAAAAGTACTTAATCTATACATATAATAATAGTTCATAAAAAAATTACCAGTGCCTTTCTACTAATGGAGGTTAGCCGTCAGCTTCTCCCGGTGTTGAGACAAACAAAACAGCTCTTGACGCTGGCTGTAATACCCGTCCATTCTCGGATATTTCCGAACTTTCACTTTGTTCTTCTGTCGATGCTTAGTTTCCTCTTAACCTTTTCCATCATCATAACCTGAAGGAGATGCTATTGTTAGTGTCTTATCACTTGTACAAAATATCCCACCTGCCTTGTCTCAGAGAGCGTTGGAAGAGCACTTCATCTAAGACTCTAATCTATGTAACCAACGGATCCTTAGTATTCTACGGTATGACCACATTTCAAATGCCTATAAGGTCATGTGGTGTGGTTCGTGGGTGTTTTCCTTTACATTACGACGTTTAAATTTTATTACATTAATGTGGTTTTATTTATAAAACTTGTTATATCACCGAGACCAAACGATGGTCAATGTAGCAATAGGTTTGTATCACATAGTTAACCAGATTTGTGTCGATGTCGTCGATAGCGTCAGTCTTTTGAAGTGTGCCCAGACATGACTCGCAAATCCAAACTAGGTCTTAAAAGTCCGGTCGCAGGTCGCACATCACTGGCGTTGTAGGCGTTGGTGGGTGGTATAATAGGAGGGCTTCCATCCACTGCGTCTTCAATAATTCTATGACATTAACGTCCAGGTCTTCCAAGTGGGCACGTTCAAAAAATTCGGTGCTCTTTTTTTCACTTTGTTGCGCCATTCTGATTTGTGAAAAAGAATTGACGATTTCTCAAAATAAAATAAAAATACTACTGGTCCATGGAAGATCTGATGAAGGGTAATCTAATTTTCCACTTTCACTAAAGAGAACTCTTGCAAAGGAACTTAAAGCACCCGATGTAGAAGGCAGTCTGTAGGAAAGGGCCGATGCGGTGACGATGAGTTTATTATTTTAGAATAGAAGCTTATTATTGCACTAACGTAATATCAATTCCTGGCACAACGACAAACAAATGTCATCACCATATCAGCCGAAAGACGTCCACTGCTAGACAAAGGCCTCCCCCAAAGATCTCCACGACGCCTGGTTCCGCGCTAACCTCATCCAACCGGGTCCCGCGACCTTTACCAGATCGTCAGTCCACCTTGTGGAAGGCCTGCCTACGCGGCGTCTTCCGGTACGACAAATTTATACGTTACCAATAAATATGAGAGTACTGAATTGAAGAAACCAGTGTTCCCGTAGAAATGGAAAGGTGAAAGGTAAGTTTGTAGGTTAGGGTTCATAAAAAAGAAGATTCTAAACAAATATTGTTGAAATTCAAATAAGGTGTACACAAAGCCTGGTTATACTCTTTGGTCTTCTGTATAATCTGCCACAGTGTGTGGATGTGGTCTACTGTGCTGTGCTAAAGTTTTCTCGAAATCCAGCCTGTTCCGAAAACCGAAAGTCGTCAAGTCTTCTGGTGAGACAGTTCGTAATAATTTGAGAATATTTTGTAGACGTGGGTTAGGAGTGTTATCGGCCTGTAATTCTTGTGGAGTGTGATATCTTTTATTAGAATATTCCCAGTATACCTACTCCTACCTACACCACGTCTATGGCGTTGATTGATCCCTTGTGTGTGAATGCCGGTATTAAAGAGCTCCTGCAGCCGCGTCGGGACTGGAGTCTCTCCGACCTTTTTCTAATCTCGTCCACGTCAATGTCCGGTACCTAAGTCCTCGGTGTAGTGGGGGATCAGGGGTGCGCAAATATCGCCCGTGTCTTAGACCGCAGGCTTCGGCGCGTGTGTCCAGCTCCAGCTACAAATGTCGGTGGAACTCTTAGATTTTGGCGCATGGTCTGGAGTTCTACCATTAAGAAGTCTTTAACCTCGTCATGTGGCTCCACCCAAGTAGCTTGGAAAATACTTTCGATCCTGTATTTCTGTATGTATCGCTCTAATACTAGCTAGTATTAGAGCGGCGGAGGGAGATCGAAACGTATTCGAGCTTGATTTAATCATGCTTATCTGGTGAAACCATCGACGGCTTCCGTCTCACCTCGTAAGATCCAGAGTTTCACCAGAGATTTTAGACTGTACCCTTTCGCTCCTGTTGATAGAATCTGCGGCCTTCCTCGAGCACGACATTTGTGAAATTATTGTATTTTTCATAAACAGCCTCTGTGGTTTGTTTTCAGCGAGGCAAATCGGTTGCTCAGTTGGACCTGTTTGGAACACATCATAGTCTGACCCAGAATCCGTAGGAGGGTTGCCTTCATAAGACGCCGCCGCTCGAGGTGGAAGTTTATATTTAAAGTGCCTCGAACGCGTCAGTGATCACTTTTGGCGTTAAACGTATCATCACTGACAGATCTTTATATATATACGTCTTTTTTTCAAAATGTAGTCAATGTAGTTATCGTGGCTTGTTCTTGAAGAAGAAATTCATCAAGAATAGCCCCTGATTTTCCAGGAAATTGACCAACATTTGTCCTGTGATTTCTAGGCCTAAATCCGCGTGGTCTAATTTTCGTTTGGCCCCGTTTTTTACTTCCACTTTTGCGTTGAAGTCCCCTATAACAAGAATATCTTCGTAGAACGCTTCGACATCATCGTCAATAGAGTTTGTCACCGGTGGGCGCTTAAAACTTGTACGAGTGCCTGTGTCCCTCATAATAATATACTACCGCGACGACTCGCTTCTGATTTCCAACACGTTTTAGTGAGGATTTTGTTGATCAAAAATCCAACGTCGCCTTGGGACGTTTGGTTGCCTCTCAGTAGTAGTAGGTAGCTGAGGGCTCTATCTAAGGTTATCGCATCCTTCGCCTGTCTTCGGACCCTAGATAACCTGAGCAGGTGCCACCTGTTTTTTATTAACTCTACTTCGAGCTCGGCGAGGTGTTATAGTTTCTCCAAAGTTCGATTATTGAGCATACTAATTTTTTTGTTTGTTTGAAGGATATGATCCATAATAAAGAGATCCGGCGGAGAACTCAGGTTACTGACATAGCTGAAAGGATTATCAAGCAGAAGTGGCAGTGGGCAGGTCAAATCAGTCGCAGAATCGACGGCCGTTGGGCACACGAATTCTGGAGAGGAGACCGCGGACCGGTACGCGCAGCGTGGCGCGCCAGGTGAACCGACAACCTAAATAAGGTGGCCGCGGGCGGAGGACCGGGTGTGGTGGCGTTCATTGGGGAATTCCTGTGCCCAGTGGTGAACGTTGAAGAGCTGACCTGGTAACGATGAGTTTGAATGGTTAAGCTGTCATTGTGGTTTACGTATTGATTTTGTTCACCTTCGGAGAACACTCTTGTGATGACGCGTACGAAATAGTTCAACAAAACGACAGAATTGCGGGCGATTGAGCGCACGCCAAACTACATGCACTCGCGCGCGCGCTGTGTGAATGTCGCTTGTATAATGAGGGAAGTGCGGGCATCCGCCGCACCGCCGCCTCTCCATCCAGGGTGGGGTAGTTATTGTTGACCTTGAACAAGCGAGCGCTTTCAACTCTTGTTCATTCAAGTTCGTAGTACGGGCAACTAATTGGATAGGGCTGGTTACGGGCAGAATTTTTTAAAATAAACAAACAAAAAATAATGATATTATAGAGTTTTTTGTGGCAATGTCAACTTTATTTTGATCGCGTTAAGGCTACCACTGTTTAACTCAACGTAATCTTGTCTGTACAATAGAAAATGGAAAGAGATACAGATTAAAAATATTATATCGGAATAGAATGGCCTAGTCTAAACTTTAAAGCGCAGCGGGATGGCGCGGCAGCGCGGCGCCCGGCGCGGCGCCCGCCACGGCTAGTGCGAGTGCGGTATGTGTGAGAGACAATGAGAGCCGCCAATTTCATGGACCTCGTATTTCAAATTAGGCAATACCTTTAACATTGGCGTCACAAAAGATAATTATGGTGTACCTACGACTGTTCGTGTCAGGTCAGATAACAAGAACCATCTAGATACAAGAATGTGGCTCAATCTGCAGACTAATAGACACCTCTTACAGGTCAACTGCGCCGCTCCTCGCACATCTGTGCTTTTCAAAAAAAATAAATCTACGCTACGCTATAATACCGATGAAAAATAGCCGTGTCAGCGCTTCGTTACGTCGCCAGTAACCTGCAAATATACTGATGTATGATGAGCTGCAGCAGTTTCCCGTCAGGTTGTCCTGTATGCGGTATTTATTGAGGTGTTATATGTGCCTCAAGCGAACCAACTAAACCTTCCAAACTGCACAAAGGCTCGTTTTCCATAGGAAGAAGAATACTTGATGGCATGAAATGAATAGCAAAAGACTATAAGTCAAATACTGACCACGCTTTTCTGGTTGTAGGTAGTTTAACAACGGTCATCAGCTTGTCGGCGATAATTGTGAAGATTTAGTAAACATAAACTAGTCGATTGTTAAGCCTTAGAACTATATTTAACCGTCTGCTCCTCTGTGTCCACCAACCTTGTGTGTATCTGCTTGTCTCCATTGCTGAGACTCCATTTTTACCTCTTGGTCTACCCGTAAGGGTCCAACCCTTAAGATTCCGGATGTAGAGTTTTTTTTGAAAAAACAATAACTAAAGCATTTCATTTTCGAATGAAATCAGTACAACGCCAAACACGCTCGCTTCAGCCGCACCAAAATGTTCAAAATTGCATCCAATGAGAATGAAATTCTCTCTAGATCCATCATGAATCTATCTAATGGATCTATTGAGAATTTGAGAATGATCAGGTGTAGAAGCAAGCACGAGCACAGAGCGTGAAAGTCGCGTTCTTAAAAATCGGCCGGATTCCTATTATTTCAGATGCCCATACATTCAAAAGGGCTTGATTTAAACAAATACTAGTGTGTTCCTTGCCATAATTCTACCTCTTCGTCACGAAGGTTCATCTGATTAACCCGTTCCTATTTGTACGACGTCATCAACAAAATGTTAGGTTTCATGACTTGATTCAATTAACAAACGTTAAAAAAGATGCATTACACACTTGGGTATCGATATTCTCGTAATAGGAAAGGATGAAATAGCCGTTCGTACGCATTGCATTTCATCCGAGTATTGGAATTACGCCCCCAATGAAATTCGAAATCCCGCCGCGGCAAACCTTTCGCGTCGTGTAGCTCCGGAACCCAAAGATTTATCATAGCAAATGAGGATACATAGAATTCGTTAGGTTTATTTCATCAATACTTTTGTATCAGAAAATTGAAGAGTGTATTCAACTAATAATAAATGCGAATGTGGATGTTTATTTATGTGTTTGTTTGTTTGTTTGTTTGTTTGTTTGTTTGTTTGTTTGTTTGTTTGTTTGTTTGTTTGTTTGTTTTGTTTGTTATTTGTTGTTTGTTTATTTGTTTGTTTGTATGATCGGTTAGTTTTTTGTTTGTTTGTCGTTTGTGTGTTTGTTTGTTTGTTTGGATGATCGGTTAGTTTTTTGTTTGTTTTATTATTTGTTGGTTTTTATTTGTTTGCTTGTTTTCTTGCTTTTTTCTTTATTTGCTTCCTTATTCATTTGTTTTGTTTCTTTGCTTGTTTGTTTGTTTATTTGCTTGTCTATGGGTTTGATTGGTTACCACAAACATATAAACAAAATTAAGATGTTTCTATTTCCACGCATAGGGACTCGTTCTGTCGCATTATATGTACTCTTCAATACTGTTCAATGCTTGATTTAAATATCAAACGTTTGAAAAGCTGTATACACACTTGTGTATCGATATTCTCATAACAGGAAAGGATGAATAACCTCTGACAAACTCTGTATCTTGCTCTTTTTGAATACAAATTATGACCTGCACTATTCCATCCATCCCTGCAGGGGAATCCAAGTCGATTGGTGCAATTCCAAGGTCTGCTGGCTGTTTGAATGGCTTTGCTACTATGGCTCACCATTGAAATACTTAAGTGGATCAAGGTATAATATAATTTCGCCGAAACTGTGTTTACCTTACCAGAACATTGCAAGATGTCTTAGAAACACTGGACTAGACTCTCTCCCACTTTCAATTTTCAAAAGGACACTCGCTGCATGATTTATACTTCAAACGAATTGATTTAAGGATGCACGTAGGCAAGACAAATTCAAACTAATACTTTCATCGAGAATCAGGAACTGTTTGTCCCTACTCGTATTCTAAAAAATTTTCGCCATGAGGCTATTTCTAATATTGTTATGATTAACGGTCTACTATGCATTTTGTCAATCCATATCCAAGCTTTGTGGGTTCCCCTGAGACTGCAGCAAGTGGATATAGAGATTTCTCTACCTGTTTTTTTACAGGCGATGTGGATAGCTATAGTGCAGTTGATATTTTAAAACACGTAGTCATCGATTGAAGACCTACAAAACACACATACTCAAACTCTCACACACGACACCGAGGTAGGCACCGAGTACGTAAGCGTTTATATACAATCAAGGCAGTCTAGAGCGAGATTGATAACGTTTGGCATGTTTATTTTTTGTTGTTTCCTTTAATAAGGGTGAAAGCCTGGTGATATGTACAAAACGAGAGATGCCTATACTTGCATGTCTCACAAGATGGAAGTTTTTTACATGTCTGGTGTCAAAAAGTTCGGAGTTATTACAGATTTACGATGCAACGAAATTACGTGTCTGATAAAAACGCGATAACTTGCTAAGTAATGAACCGATAGTAAACAAACAACTGACTAAAATCTGATCGGGTAAACTTCAAAGGTTCTAGCAAACAAGATTATTACGTAAGCTGATACACTCTCTGGGTGTGTAAGGATATAGGATGGTACGGTTACCTTATATGCAGTCGCGGGAAGTTAATGAAATTCGCCTCTAAAATTGCCAATTTGATGAAGTAACATTTATAAAGCCTCTGTAAGCTCTCCGTCTAATCTGTACTCTTCACGTCGGTGATCGCAATTGATCTTGACATGGCTACCACGCCTCGCGAACAGTCGTGAACTACATTCTTGTTCATCATCAGTTCACTGCTAGACCTATATTATAGCCTAAGCCTATGCTTCACCCAATTATTATTATTTGTAGGGGCTCTTTCAAGGTTTATCCAGCATTGTATCACTGCGACCATTGCTGGTCTATTGTGATCGCCTGGTTATTATAGTTCATTGCTAGGGGTTTGCATATATTAGGAACTTCAACACGCTTTTGGTACTGCTTTATTTTACTTCGTCAAGTTGAAGTGAGTAGTTTCCCAGACGGGCGCGTCTTTTACGCATCATTGGGCCACTCTGGCACAGAAAATGTAATGGTGTCTTCTCTGCCTCTTGACAGAGTCTGCACACTTTAGTGTCCTGGAACTTGAGGTTCAACATGTGTTTGTTCAGGTCGCAGTGTGCGTAATTTTTTTCCTACATATTGCTAAGGCCTCACTCGCAGTATTGCGGTTGAAGGTTTTTGATTAGCGCTGTGGATGATTTACCCTGGCCAGTTGGTCCAGTCGTTAGCATTGCTCTTGATAGTGGCTCCTGAGTAGTCCTGAGTTTTAGGCGTGCCAGGCTTTTAGGTACGCCACAGCAGTATTCCCATTGTCCCTGTCTTTGTAAGTTCGTCGACTTTCTCTCTGCCTTCGACCCCTGCATGTCCAGGAACCCACCGAAGAACAACCCTTTTCGCCCAGAGAGTTGAAAAGTGTCAGGCAGTTTTCCACTAGCTTTGAACTAATTGTGTCCGGAGCTAGGTAGGCCTTACTCAAGGTGCGACACTAAACCCAATATTGGGTTCTCCGCACACAGTCACTGCCAGCCACCTAACGCAGATAGTCGGGTCATCCGATCCGACGGATGCCCAGTCGTGGTCTCCACTCGAGAACTAGGTCTACTCCAGCGGTGGTCGGTTCTCCAACAAATTGACCAGCCCACTGATTACTAATATTTTGGTCACCTCGTTTTCATCCTGTCTCTTCTATTATCTAGTAGTATTTATGTATTCTATGTAACTAGGAGAACAGGTCTTTTCATAGCCCGTTGAGCTACTTTGAATTGTTGGATTACTACACCATCAGTTTCATTACGAGTAAGACGCACTTTTTGTAAACTACGCAATTTTCGTCACTAGTGCTACCTACTCTCGCAATAGATTCATTTTGCAAGAAGTCACTGTCACAAAAAGTTCCGTTCGTAAAATGTCCCTGTCGCAATAAGTTCCTTTCGCAAAATGTAGCATTTTGTAGAAGGGACATTTAGCGAATGGGACCTTTTTCTCCGAAGTGACATTTTGCGAACGAAAGCTCTGTCATCTTTGGAGGAGAATCTGGTCAGGTTGTGTATAGCGTAATCTGGTGCTTCTATTTTCAAGTTCGCTCCGATTGACCCGACCAGACCACTGATCTTAGCATAGCATTTGTGCAAACATATTTATGTGCGAAGCGTCAGTTGCCGTATAAGCAATATTTATTGAAGGTTATCTATATTCGTAGCATTTCATCGAAATCCTGAAGTGCGTGCCATCACAACTAATAAACTGTGCTGTATTTAATTATGTCAGTTAAGTAGTCCAAAGTTAATAAAGATAATATTATTTTCAATTACGGGTCAGTAGCCTAGCACGTGCCGTCACGATCTACTTTTGTTATCACATCCAATTGATATTATAAGCCACCTAGATGTATAAATTCAATCAATTTATAGAATTCTCAAATTAGTCTTCCATTTCCTTTTACAGACATAAGTCGTGGAACATAAGATTTTCTAAACTATTCGATATTTTCTTTTGCATCCATAGCTGAAATCAAAAAGAGGAAGATGCGTGACTTATACTTACCTACGACCATTAGATACTAAGTATTGTATTTGTATGGTCGTAGTAAAAGTTACTATTCCACTGCATATTCTATACTAATAATATAGAGGTAAAGTTTGTATGGATGGATGTATTAATGGATGTATGTTTCAAGTAATCTTTATAATTACTGAACCGATCTCAATAATTTTTTCGCTGTTGGATAGCTGATACCCTCTGTGTGAACATAGGCTATCTGGTATTGGGTTTTATAAAAAGAGACGGCCACAAAATGTGTTAAAATGAAGTAGGTCGGTGAATATCTCCAGAATTCATCAATATTTCTAAGAGACGTTAGTAGAGTCCGTGTAGTATTTTAACGCGAATGAAGTCGCGAGGCCTTTGCTAGTATTATTTTAATTAAGTATTAAATCACATTTCTTTAAAGAACATCATTGTATGAGATTGACGATTTCGCAGTGAGTCGTTTTGACTTAATACCTCAGTATAGCAGGTAGAGAGCATGCCCCCGTATAGGTCGGTCACCGGTTCAACTCCGTTAATTTTTCTTTCTTTCTTCTAATTTAATTAATTAATAAAAATATAGTCTTTAGGTAGGTATTTAACACACACAAAGTAACACACAGCGAGAGACGAGAGATTGTGTATGAGTACTTAATATAGCCTTGAAAGCTTTGTTTGGTGTGCTTGGCAGTATGTTCGCTTTCTGTGAGACAAACTTTGTTATAAATGTAAGTATACTTTGTATTTAAAGACCTGTGATTGGCATTTGGCTTTTGATGTTCCACCACGATGTAAAATCAAAGTGTTTATGTACTTTAGTTTGACTTAAATAATATTCGTTGGATGGGCAATGTAATAGGTAGGTACTAATGTTATGAGTACCTACTATAGTATCAAAGATATCTCTGTGGAATAAACGAGGGTAGCATGGTCAAGTCTGTACCAAATTCTCCTAAAAAATAAAAATATAAAAAGTCTAGCATTTCTGTTGCCTTTCTCTTTATAGTGGAAAGATAGGTATAAAAAATTGGGCATGAATCGCTTCGTATTATGGGCGCGGTTATTTTATTTTAACTACGGCCATTAATTAAAAATTCGAGAGCAGAGGGCACTTCATCTCAAAGGGGAGACTTTAATGGCGGAAGGATAGGGGCCTAAAATCATTTTCTACGGTACTTTTAATAATTTTACGCGAAAAAGTGTTTATGACAACTCAAAACCTTATTGGTACCTGTAGACATTTTCTTTTAAAAGCTGTCTTAATTTTTATTCCGACGATTGTTTTTATTCTTACTGTCAATACTATAAAAATGTGCTTTTCCAACTTCAACTTGGTACAAACTTTATAGTAAGGTACGGTCGACTGAAAAAAATAAAAAAACCTATGTTAAGCGTATCACGACACACGCGGTCTGCGGTGGCGGTGGCGGCCTGTTGTCTTCCCTATGCAATTCATGTGAGACTTCAGACACGCGCGGCCAGCGTTTGCATACATTATTAAAGCTGCGGCCTGCGGTAGGCCGCCACCGCAGACCGCGTGTGACATTTCCGTGAATATAAAAGATATCAAAAAATGTTAACTATCGAAAGTACGTAATGATAATATATTTTTTTATAAAACGAAAAATAACCAAAATTTTGACTTTAAACTTTCCCGTTGCCCGAAATTTACTATAGCTTTAGTTCCTTAATTTATGAGATGAGTACCATAAAAATAGTCTGTACATGATAATAAAATAATAATAAAAACTAATTTTCACATTTTTATTAAGTACTTATTACATTTTTTACAATCAATTAAAGGTTATTGATATCTCTTAAAATAAGGAAACGAGAGCCTCTCAACGATTGCCATAGTAAATATGGAAGAGTTTGAAGTAATAATTTTGATTATTTCTCGTTTAATTAAAAAAGTTAAGTTAAGAACTTTTGATATCAGTTTAAAGTTTTTTTCACCTCTTTTATTTACGGTACTATCTATAAACACCTTGGCCAAACATAATGATTACATCCTGTACCTTTATGGAACAAATCTTGATGGAGCTGGTGAGAACGATCCTCTAATACCTACCTCATTAAATTACGCCCGGCTATATAGTACGGCGGCGTTATTTAAATGACATTTACCCAAACCATTGGATTGGAAGGAAAGGACCCTTTTTGTGGCCACCGCGGTCTCCTACCTAATCTACCCCAGAAACTTTTTCTAAAAAAGTTTAGTTAAATCAAATAAAATGATATAAGAACGAAAACAACACATAACTGAAAACAATAATCGTGGAAATTTCTTTTTTTATTGAAACTAGCTTTTTTAATACTATATAAAATTGATTATACTATATTGTATTGTCTTCAGAACAAAAGGTGGCTGCAAACTTTGAGCATGACCGGATATCGGGAAGAGGCCGATAAATCGATCGAAGGTTACTCCCGGACAGACAATCAAACAAAAAAGTTACTTAAAAGCTTGTAAAATGCAGGACAATTTGATATTTCCTGGACTATTAACGTTATTATCACAGGTTAGATCTGTGGTTATTATACAATTTTGACTGTTCGTGTTATAAATACGGGCCAGTGAGTCAGAGGGATAGATAAATATACCTCAGTAAGTGTATACTTACTTTAATAATATATTAATAAACTGTTGATTGCTATTTGTTTGATCGCCACGCTTATTTTTGACGCCCATCTGATCGGATCGTTTGATCGGATATCACGTCGCATTATTTGTCCAATAATTTAAGAAAAATAAGTACATAAAAGTAAGTTTTCCACTATTAATTTCCTCTTCATAATTTAGCACATTCTTATTTATATTCTCAAAAGTTTAATTAATTAAAAGTAGTAGGCACCTACTGTATTTAAAGGACCGCGATCGAATCTCTTAAATTGAGTTTGTAAAATGCAAATATTTTGCAAATAATTACTTCATTGTAAAAAATCTATTAGGTAGTAGTAAAACAATGTGTTACACCTCGTTAGAATCTGCATATTAGGGCAAACCTGTTTCTACATAAATAGGACAAGTTTCTGGTATTGGTTCAACTTAGCGTTGATTAAGAATTTGCATTAAACGTAAGTATTTATTAAACCCTTTCAATATTTTTTATATTACTGTTGTGGCTACCAATCTCCTTGACTGAAGACATGACTAGCTGACTGGGACTTTGGTTTTTGACGTGACAGGACTCCAAAAACATACGACGACTGACAAGACGAGAAGAAAATTAGCTGAAAATATAGAAGTAATATTTTCGTGACCAGCTTTTTATTCTCCGACCGTACAGGTACGGTCGACCGCACGTCAGTGGAAAAATAACAATGAACTGGTCTCTCATAGTATTGCAACTCCCTAATAGGCTAGACCAGCTCGAACTGAAAATGTTTTTATCGACGTGTGGTCGACTGTACCAATACTTAATTCAAATTTAACGACATAAAAGTTTAGGGGGTTAAAATACAGTAACACCTCTACAATATATATAATTTAATAAAAATGACTTTTAAAGATATAATTTTAGATATTATAATAATGTAGATAGATGAAATGGTGGCTATTGTGTAACTAGGTATAAGCACTCTTTTTATTTAGTCACATTATTATTAAAATATTCTTCGTTAAACTAGGTACGTTATTAAACTACGTTACGTTTTATTCTAAGCTATATTTTCGAAAACTAATAGCTAATTAAACAAGGAACATATATTATAGAATCGAATTGTTACCCCTGTAGATTTAACTTCCAAAGTTTGAGTTATTAATTTTGAACATATAATTCAGTTTCTCTATTATACGCATAATGTGATGTGTAAAGTCGGTATAGTCACACATTTTATCACTAAACCCAAAATGACGTGTGTTAGCTAAAATGTTACGAAAAAAATAGACAATAAAAATAATTTATATCACCAACCCGTACGTAATGACCCCACTGTGCGATGTCGTTAAAATCCCTATTCCGTTGAGATAACGCAGTTTCTGACCGGCTAAAGCCGATCCCGCGTGGGTAGATGTGGGGACACCCTAATAGTTTGTTGCATCGAGTGTGATGCCTTAATAGCCGGTAAGTTTATTACGTTCATATTAGTAGAATGGCATTTTATTATTATTAATCAATTCAATTATTATTTTCACCACATTTTGTTCACCACACTTTGTCAGAAGTTTTAAAACTTTTGCGAACTACCTACTCTCGGGTAAAGTACAGTCAAAGGCAAAGTGTTACAATGGTTTTAACAAAAATATGCACTCTTCGTCAACTTTAGTAACTGTCTTGCCACATAGTATAAATAAAGCTAGCGACGTACCTATATTTTTTTATAATATAAGTGTTAAGCACATCAATAATAATGAATTTTGCTAATGACTGCACCTGAATAAAAATGGCTGTGGGCACATAAAATGGCTCTAGATTTGTCGCCTTCTTTTTAAACGTTTTTAACACAATCTTCCACGACTCTTGACCCGGACTATCATCTATCAGCCTCCGTCGAAGCCGGGTAGAAAAGTTATTCATGTTATTATTGTAATATTATTCTAAAGGTTGTCTCTGAGAAAGATGTTTGAGGATCGAAAATCCTTCGTGTACTACCGGCAGTACAATAATTGCTAGTACCAAGGCTACAAACTGAAATGATTATAATTTACACTCACTTCAATAGTTAATAATCGTACCTATATTAGTCATGAACATTGAGAACCCGTGGTCTTTTTATTACTTATGGTTCCGTAGTCTGACAAGAAACCCCTATACTTACTTATTATTATCGTCAAGCTCATGAGTCCGACCGTCCATCCCAATCTGTCAGTCGCGTCATTAACTCCATACTGAATACATAAATTTTTGTACGTAATATAATATCACACCTGAAAGGATATTTTCGTGTAAGCTATTTCAATTTTAAAACATAAAGTCATAAATTTAATATTTCCTACCTACTGTAAAGGGTCATACATTTTTGTTTATGAGCGCACCCTCTCGCCTGGGGTATCGTTGAAGAGGTGTTTTTGAATGAAGTAGTGATTTCATACAAAATATACTTTTCTCAGCCGATATAATAATATTACATCCCTCTAAAGCCGTTAACAATATATTCCTGAATTGTGTGACCTAGAAACTCCGTAAGTAATAGTGGAAAATGAAAACTATTTCAGGTGATGGAATACTTTTTGAGTTATGGACGAACATAATAATATAAAGTGTTAAATAAAAATGACTACGGAACTCTACACTATGCGTGGTCTGACACGCACCTTGTCAGGCTTTTATTATACGTTACTTCTTATCATACTCGCTTACTTAGTCATGGAAGGTAGGTTGTTTGGTCTTGCTTTTTTTATATACCGTACGCCATGCATTAATCCTGTATACCTGTAGCATACCTACTCTAAAAATTGCTCAAAAGTCGGTTGCCTTGATCGCCCTGTGTTCAGTCAAAGCTTTGTCTATCTATTCGTCTTCCTAATTCGAATGTTTTCGTTATCCAATCATTGTAGTCAGTCAAAGAGTCTGGACGCCACAACAGTATTGAAAAGCCATACTCAATAGGCGGTTCCACACAGACTGAGCAGCCTCGCGAGCCATTTGTCGCGGGAGGAACCAGGCCCCGGTCGCGCGAGGCAGTCTTGGTCGATTTTGTTTGCTCAGTTAAGTGAGAGCTAAGTCATGGCACCACACGTACACCATACCGTGGCACTGATGACTAACTCTCCTCCCCATTACACCTGACTCGTCATTTATTCGCCCGCAAACGAGTTTATACTACTTGACTGAAGCCAATCGCTGCGTTCGCGTGTGCTTCGGCTAAGCTCTGGCTTCTGATAGCTATACTATGTATAAACGCACAATCACAAACGTGTGGACAGGATTTGCCCATAATAGCAGAAGTTAGCGATTCGTTGTCAGCTTGACAGCTAACGCCTCTTCTAGAAGGGCAGGTGCTGAAGAGCGAGTGACAGTTGAGCAGCGCATGGAGGTGAGTCGCAATACTCAAGGGGTTTTCACGCCAAAAAGCGCAAGACCGCCGGGTCATACGCCGTATGATGCATCAACTTCCAATTACCAAGGTGACCTTCCATGACCTCAGAAATTAGAAATGAAACAAACATTTTACTATTGTGAGCGAGTATGATTGATTACACAGGCACAAACTTTGGACATTTCCTTAGAAAGATTTTGTTTGGAACTCGTAGTTTAAATAGTAAGTGGATGGCCGCGGTCCTCGATTGTAACTTGCAGAGATCTATTCCGATTAATGCCAGCGTTCGCGCTAATGTCCGGAGTTCAAACAAGCGCTTCTCGCTGGCGGACGCTAACTGTGCAGTGCGACTAATTTAGTAGGCGAGTCAGGTCTGGTCGGTAGCTACCTAGCGGCGTGGATCGTTCATTACCGGGCGCGCCAGCACCGTGGTTTCCGGTCGGCTTGCTAGTGGGTGTGGTACGAAGGTAGATGAAGCCAAAAAGAGTAATTTAGATACGTTATTAACTTACTGCAAATGAATTGTACGTCAGACACACTCGCTCATTATTTCCGTTTTAGTGAAAAATACAGTAAACGCAACTTAGATTTCATCTCTGTGATTTTGTGTGCGTGTACCGAATCTAGTTTTCGTTTATGTAATGTAGAGGGTACCGTATCTTCCTTCTTTAGTTCCATCTAAGGTGTGGTAGTCGCTTCGGCACTCGATGAATCGACGATCTTGTCGGGAGTTGTGGGCGGTCGTCATTATTTAACCCGCACTGCAAGTCACGACAATTTGTCACTTCCTTTATAAAGTCTGTGCGTCCACCCATAGCACACCCCCGACACTCAATACAAGCGAACAGATTTAATTCCCTACTACTACTACAGAAGCTATCAGTACACGTTGGTGTGTGTGTGCGTAAATATGTAGGGCTGTCAGTAGCGAGCGTGAGACCATAATGGACTAACATAGCCGTTTCACATGCGCATGATCGATCGGTAGGAACAGTAATAGTTAACTATTTGGCCTTAGTGTCTATATTCAAAAGACGATCTAATATTTTATCTAATTTTATATTTTCAAGAATTACTATAACATTATCATATCGCTCGTCGGTGGTCATGTCGTCTTGTGTTCTGTCTAAGCTCTGTCTGTCGTTCTTTCTAAGTCAAATGTCCTCGTCATTCAATCATAGTCGCTAGTCAAAGAAGCTGGACGCAAATCAATAGGTAGGTACTTTAACCTGAGCCTAAAGGTTTTTGTAGTCAGTCCTTTGAAAATTAACCGGTTGCGAAACTTAAACTTATCATAATTCTTTTGGAACGAAGGATATTGAAGTACCTATCTAAAAATACATTGTACATTGAAAAAAAAAACATTTTCAACAGAACTCGTACCCGCGTCCCGGCTATTCCAGGACCCGCTTTTACCAGTTTCACTCAGCTATCGCGATAACTATTTTATTCACTACCTACTTTGGAATTTTTGCGGTTTCTGTTTTTCCGGATACTTATTACAAAATTTTACAAAATACTGTACCACTTGCCACATCCCAAACAAGGATTTTCTCCCGTACCTACTATGGGAACATAACTTGGATCTCTTTAAAGAGTTTTATTATCGGTTTCATCTTCACTATCCCCAGGTAAGATTTTGTGCCCTTCTAATACTGGAAAAAAGAAATGATCGCGATCGTATACATTCTGTATTTGAACGACCAACGTGCAAACATTGCAGCCAGAATGCATGTTTATTTTATAAGTGCATATCCATGCCAAACCATTTAAATTCTGCTCGCGAATGAATTTTTTAATATTATCGAAGGCGTTATGATAAAGTGATCTATTTTTTTTCTAATTAGATTCAAGTTTTGCGTCTTCGATAACAGAGGGGACACCAAAAAAACAAGGACGAAGTAGCACAAAATACAATAGAAGAGGCGACACAGATGAAAAATGGAAACAAGGAGAGGAGAGAAAGAACGACAAGAGAAAAATCAAGAGGATACCTACACAAAAGTAAGTAGGTAAGTAAACATAAGGAAGAGGAGACAGAAGAATAAGGACACATAAGCCTACAACAGATAGATAGGTTATGAATTTTACCCTTTTCGTTTCTTTTTAGTTTTTGTTGTGCTTGACCTTAAAAAGGTATTCTGTTTATTGTCTTTACCTATTCAATTGGCATCACACTCGAGTCAATGACAAACTTTTAGCTCGACCCCACATCTACCAAGGCAGAATCGGCATAAGCCGGTCGGAAACTGCGTTATCTCAACGGAATAGGGGTTTTAACGACGTCGCACAGTGGGATCGTCACACAGTACAGGTGGTACATATTTTTGTAGAATTATAACTATCACACGACATACTTATTTGGTACAGTACACTCGATATATTCACTAAATCAGTGACTTACCTTTATCTTAATCATAAAATTTTACCACATATTATGCTTAATTACGAGTGGTTAAAAATATTTGGGTAATAAACGACAAAAAAATCAGAATCTCAATTTCAACGTTAATATTTGGCTCTTCAATAAAATTGTTGTAAATATAATTTTATTATCTGGTTCATTAGCTTCATCCGCCGCGTTTTGTCTTGTGTAGTAAGTAAGATAGGTAACGTCTTTCGCATTTTCCCTTCAATAGAATGTTTTCCAAGACTTAAATACCTATTACTTAAGTCAGCTTGGGTTTTGCACTCCAATCAGTGTTTTCCATCAAAAACAATTCAACTTTATCCATCGTTTTTTATCTGCTGACTTTAATTTACGAATATACGTTTTAGTGTGCCCTTAGTTCGTTGAGATAAAGTTGTTTCTGCTCTGTGCTGTTTGGCTTAAGCCGATTCAACGCCGGACGATGTAGTGAGACCCCTAAACAAATGCTGCACACAGCTGAAAGAAACAATAAAACTTAAATAAAAATGAGCAATTATTTACATCATAGAATAGACCCATGTGTCAGGAGACAGTTTCCTCCCAAGAAGTGTACCTAACAATTTTCTTCAAAAAGACATCCAAACGTAAATAATTAACGCAATAATAACAACATAAGACAAGGTGATAATAATAAAAACTTATGTATGAAACCACATAATTATCCCTAATACGTACTACATTTACAGGCAGTCCGGTAAGTAGGTCCTAATGGATAACCTTTTAAATGACGGTGGGTCTTACCATGAATATGATAAAATGACTTCAGTTTGTGAAAACCTGCCCGTTTTGAAGGTAAGAATGCTTTTTCAATTATAATTGGAACCACCTTTTCTATCTTACCAAAATAGAGTTCAGGTATATCCTGTAACCTAATTAAGTATAAATATAATAATACAGTAATATTGTGAATATTAAGCACTCTCCAAAGGCTTACTACATAAGGGATGCATTTTGAATCCAATCCAATTTAAGTGATGCTTGCAAATTCTATATGTGAAAAACCAAAATGATTTCCGATGACGACGTGTCTTATTAGATTATTTTATATTGAGGTCGTTTAGCTCTTATATATTTATTTATGTCAATTTATACATAACCTTTTACAGCTATTTGCCATCGTATTAAAAAGGGGAAAAAATATATTTGTAACCCCACTTGGTTTATACGGCATATTTGTCGCTTTCACACAAAAACTAGAAAGAGCCTAATAGTTTGGAATTGTGGGTTAATAATATTTATAGCTCTAGTTAAAATTTCAAGTTTGTAGCGCATTCCGTTTCGGAAATATTTGGGGTGTTATAGACAGCTGTTACACCCCAATCAATATGTCTTTGAAACGGAAGACTTTCTCTCGTTCGTCCCTCTGTCCCTTCGCCCCTGTGTCTCCTCGTACGTCCCTTCGTCTCTCCGTACGTCCCTCCTTCCCTTCGTCCTTTTGTCTCACCATACGTCCCTCCATCCGTCCCTCCCTCCATCCCTCCAGCCAATGTTAATATAAACGTTTGGCAAGTTTTACTCAAATCAGTTTGTCTTAACGGCTGTAATTTTTTACCACAGAAACTTACCTCTTTGTCCAGAGGTCAGGAGTGCTTAGCACCATCAGGAATCTTTCACATTACTCCGGCCCAAAATACCTCCATGTCCAGAGAGTAGTACCATCAGAAGTCTTTCACAAATCCTTGTGCCTGCGCAGAATCAAGAGTATTTCGCACCTCTCTGGCCTTCTAGCGAGCGCCATTCTATTTTTTTATACCAACTTATGTTAAGCTATAGATAAACAGTCTTAAGTCAGAATCCAAAATTATCTTTCTGAATCCAGAACCCTGGAGGTTCCGAAGTAATCACCCCTAAGCCGACTCAGATTCTACACGTAATGTTGAATCCGAATGGCTGGTTGAGACACAATCTCGAAACTCGTCACCCCGACCATGGAGCCAGGAAGGCATTAGCACTATTTAGCGATGAAGTTCCTCACCTATTGATACGGCCTCTAATGTCGGTAACAATAATGATGATAAAAAAGATGGGTTGACGCTTGACCGGCGTGGTGATAAGAGGTCACTTTCGTAATGCAGCTCAGAAACCACAAGTACGTTGCATCTACTTGAACATAGACTTTATTACTTTATCGTGTTTTATAAAAAGGGGTGGCCACAAAAAGGGTTTAAATTAAGTAAGTCGGAGAAAAATGCGCTTATTCCGGGGGCGGGGCCTGAGACGCGGGGGGCGGTGCCGCGAGTGCGCAACCATCGCGATTTAAGGAGGGGTGGAGGTGCGCGGGGGTGGCGGCACACACAGCCAAAAACCAAAAGCGCTTGCTTAGTGATTGATATGATAACGTGTTGAAACGTGTACCGCCTTTTTGTTCAATTTCGTTGGGATCGTTTGTTGCTTTAGTAGGTACCTACCTAAGTTTGTAGGTAGTCAAATTCTGTTCACTGATTTCTAATTTGGGATGTATAAACAAAGGTAGCGTAGAAAATAGGAAAGATGCTAAACTCCGGATTAAAAATCGTTAAGCATCGATTGCACTCGCAAAACAAACATACCTATAGACTACGTATGTGTTTAACTAGATATCAGTGTAACCTAACTCGATTAAAGAATTTTCTATACTTTATTAACAACAGTTGTTCTTTTTAATGATAATAAGTTATCTCATTGATTAATTTGTAGACTGTGGCTTTCGGCAAAGCGAAGTCAAGTCATTCGTTCAATTCATTTCATTCGACATTATACATTACTTACCTTGGTATCGACTTGTCGTCCTGCCCTGCGATCGTTTCTTGATTTACGAAGTTTGTATACTTACAAACTCTTTTCACTGATCGATCAAAATATAAATACAGTTTGTTGGCGAAATCAACAGTCCCTGTTGTTTCCGGCGAGGTGTCGTTTGCTATGGTCCAGTTGGAACCGTTCGGATCACATCATGTCAGGCGGAGGGAACGCTGCTCCTTAGCTCCTGAAGTTTATATTTTAAGGTTCCTCGAAAGAGTCGGTGATAGCTTCCCGTTTACATAATTATCTACCTCCTGTTCATCAGTATGAAATCACCTTGTCACATTGTCGGGGCTTTGATATCCTCTTCTTAAGGGACGAGGCATCTTCTTGTAGAGGGGAACAATTATCCCCTGTGATTTCTAGGCCTAAATCCAAGTGATCCAACTCTTGATTACTCTTACTTCCAATTTGGCGTTGGAGTCTTCCTTAACAACTAGGTCGTGTGATTGACGGACTTGAAAAATGACCTCCACAAAAGTAGATTTTTAAAGAGGGAGATACTAAATAAAATACATTTTAAAAAGTCGTCAGTGTCCATGTCTTTTAATTTTAAAAAAAGGTTTTTTAATGTCAGTGAGTGACCCTGACTCACCACCGGAAAGGCAATTTGCAACTATGGTAAATACTTAAAGTACGATTTAGACCTGAAGCACCGCGTTGGAGCGCGGCGTAGTTTTCGGATCAGCAGGGACGCGCGCTGATGCCCGAGCATCCTCTCCTCTGCGCCCGCCGCGCCGAGCGCGGTCCGCGCCGATACCGCGCGACGACGCGCGCCAACGAGCTCCGTCACGTCCGAATATTATTGTGATTCATAGTCTCAGTACTAATCCTAACCTAAAGATAAAACAAAAGCTTATTAAAGTGGAACTACCAGACCAGGAGTAGTACTGGTAGATGCAGTATCTGGTCTTCTAGTTGTTCTTTTCCCGGTGTCTTTCTTACCCCGCACCTGACGAAATATATATGCTCATACGTATCGTGTATGTATGTACATACGAATGTATGGTATAGTGCTCTTATCCCCTCGATTGTAGGACTCAGACTGTTACTTTCTCTGTGGGCACTAGTTTAATGTAGCTAAACAGAATTGAGAGTATTTAAAGCAGGGAAGGGTCCGGAGAATGCGCCAGAAGTAGAACTGCACGGGTTGGCGTTTATAATTGCAGCGAGTCAGTTTAAATATCAGCCTTATACATTAACCGAGGACACGACAAGAATATTGATCGGGAGAAGCGGGCGCTTTGCGTTGGGTGTAACAGCTAGCTCGCAGGTTTGGCAAGTGTAGCAGCGATATGAAATTAACACCGCCTTGAAATTAACATTGTCTCTACACTTGCCAACTCTGGGTTGACTTCCGTCGGAAACCGTACCTATAGTAGGTACCATGAGAATGCAATGCGATGACGTGCTTAGCATTATCATGTGACAACCGCAATATTGCAGGGCATTGATTCGCCTAGGCGCGGGTGCTCGACTTTTGTGCAGAGAGCGCGCGTAGCTTCTTTCTGAGAACGGCTGGTTTTCTCTGACAAAAGATTTGTGAATGTGAATTGGATAGCCCGATTTATTGATGCTGGTTATATTTTCATCGGAACGTACACCATAAATAGAAAATCATGATCTCAAATCTGGCAAGTACCTATTTGAGGACTAGAACTTCCAAAAGGTGTAAGTGCCAATGGCAATAGAATCTTTTTGTATTCGTCTTATAAAATGTTAGACTTGAATAATTTGAAAATTATGGTGTGCATTCTTAAGGACCACGTAGCACCGGCGACTTTTTGCATCGATGCATTCGCAAAATTGCTACCTTGTAGGTACCTTCGCAAACGTTGTCACGATGCTCTATCGCTAATTATAGCGATGCAGTCGTGATGCAGCATCGATACAGGATGCGACGCACACCACTTACCTAACCTACATACTCCACCGCTCCCCTCTAATTCTCCCGATATTGCCCGCGAAAATTAATATTAACAGTCTGGGGATAATACATGTTGTGCGTTTATACGTTTGGTTGGATCGATACCATAGCGATGCTAAATTGATACAGTGCGACAGTATCGTGACTGCATTGCGACTGCATCGCGACTGCATCGCGACTGCATCGCATCTGTAGCACGTTACAAACGGTCTCTTGCAGCGATACAGTCGCGTATTCACGAAACATGCGACTGCATCGCTGCAAAAGTCGCCGTGTGCTGCCTGTGTGTACACTCCTGAGAAACATTATTATGTTTTAATTTCTACTGCAGTTATTAACGTAGTAACTAATAATACTGCAGTTCATTTAACCGAAGTAATACTCGACCTATTGCATTAACATGCCTATATTTAGACAATCAAACAATAAATAAGTAATGCAGTTTTGCATTCTGTATCATTCATTAGTAATGTTCCCATCTTCCCATAAATTACAGACACGACTTCTTTACGATGTCTTTTAGGTATCTTTATACGTTAGGTATAATGTTTAAAATAAGGCCCAAAAAACCTGTATCTCTCATAAATTCTAGTATTCCTTAACCGGAAATCTATACAATTAAATTAATAAATCCCTCACAATTGTATTCCCCTCCCAAACAGTAAGTACCTACTGCAAACGAACAATAAAGTACGATACAGCGCGACGGCGCGCGTCTTAGCGCAGTTTACAATGCATTAAAGGAAATTGAAATGTATGTTTATTAATTTAAAGTTCATATTTGCATGTGATTTATACACCTAGGAATACTCGCGGCTGCTCGAGCATTCCGTCGGCTACGCCCGGCTGCCGCGCACGCGCCGAAGTGATCTGTCATGGCTTCATCTCAAAAAGATGTAATTTGGCAACAGTTTCTCCCATCATTAAAAATGATGAGTTAAAATAATCTACATAACTAATTACTAATAATAAAGAGGTAAAAACTTGTAGATACTTTGTACACTTAACTTATATATGTTGCGAAGAACCAAATGATAGCGGGGTGTAAATTACACCTAACGCCATCTATTGACAAACTTTAAAACTAAGAAACTGGCATGATTAGAACGGGTTAATATTTTTTGAATAACATATAAATAGTATACTTTATAACGCGAATGAAGTCGCGGGCACTCGCGGGGCATCGGCTAGTACCAAATAATTTTTAAATTGTTAAGTAGGTACTCACAAAATATTTTACTGCGACAACAATCAGCCGCTACAGCGCCGTGCGGCGTAGCGTAAGTGCGTTTAGGCTTTAATAAGCATCTTTAGAAAATCTTACTTGAAAGCTATGCTACATTTTACTTTCTTTGTTTTTAAAGCGTTTACCAATTTCATAGTTTTTAAATTGTCATTTAAATAAATACCTACGGCTTTACCCATTCGGTTAAGTCCGGGCTTTGATTAAAAAAACTTCTGTACCTACCTGAACCAAAGCCACCTTTTGTCTTCACCTCGCATACAATAAATAACCCGAGCAAACTTCGTGTTATCGATAGTTTTTGCCCAACTTATCTAAGAAATTCGTGTCAGTGGGTCCGATTTCACTGAGATTAACTTCTATAATTTTGAACAAATAAATTGGGCCCTTATATAAATTCGAATATTCAGTTACAAGGTTTAACACTTAAAAGGGCTTAACGACTCTAACACATCCTGTGAGTTTCAATAAAAAAGACGACAAAAAGAGGACACTTCTCGTGTTTGTTTCCAAAAGATGTCTGCCCGAGATAAGGTGCAGCGGCACTTTAATCTTCCAACCATCCGATATTTGAAAAGGATATTATGATGACAACTTTTTTTGTCCTCTTTAGCTATTAAGCACATATAAGTGCATCGGCGATGTTAAAGAAATACGATAAACTTCGGACATAGGATCCGTTATAATTAAGTAAAACTAGATACTGTCCGCGACTTCGTCAGACACTCAAGGGTAAAAGTCCTTTCTTATTGGTTGTCTATGTGGAACTTTTATACAAAATAAGTATTTCTAGACCTAAAATGTTGAACAGTGTTTTGATAGATGAGTCAGACTGAGACTTAGAAATTTTCTGACATTCGCCGCAAGAAACATAATTCTATGCTTGACCACGTAATCTGTTAGAATTTTTTCGGATCGATCGCTCCTTTCTGACCATCGCCGCCGGATGTAGGAGTACGTACGCCGGCCGGACCACGGACGCCAGAAATTTGCTCGATCTGATGCTTGAATGTGACAGACATTCGATAGAAATGGAGAAATTTAACAGAAAACAGAATAAGCTCTCATTCTTGCGTGCGTCTGGTAAAACTTTATTTATAATTGGCAGTAATATGAGGGTGAACGCAAAGTCAAATTTTTAATTTTCTTTTGTTCACACTTGTGGTTCACCTATGCTAGAACAATGGTATCAGTGATCGTTATCTTATTATGATAATTAGTTATAGGTAGGTAAGTATGCCATAATGTGGTAATAGAATTAGTCAAAAATTAATAAAAATTTAAACTCCAACTCTTCAAATCGAAAACTTTATCAGGTTAAGTTCTAAAAGAATTAGCTGCTATTCAATTTTTTGCTATTAACAGACCCGAGTACCTACCTATTTATCGACGTTTTTTGTTCACCCAATAGAACAATAGCGCTAATAAAAGTAACACACCGTCGCCCATTTCATTAACCGCGTCGTCGGTATTACTAGGTGGAACAGGTAAGGGTCAATTCAGACTCAACTGCAAAATGCTCTAGCAGTTTTTTATATCATTGACTAAAAAAAATTGAAACAAGTGTATTTTATGATCAAAATTATATGAAGCCATCAAGTAACTCAGAATCCCCGGATAGAACACTGATGAGTGTGGAAGGTCGTCTGGGATGCTTCAGAAAATTTCTGACGGGAATGTCTCTTGTATAATAAGTAATTAGTATTCTTTGGTTAGGGTATCCCGTATACTAATTACTGGATACTGGACTTGCTAATTTGTTAATTATGTACAAGTTTATTTAGGTAGACAATCAGTTTAACTACTATGTGAATGGTCATTAAAGTTGACCTTCGTTTTTATGATTTGGACTGAAGATATCCTATCTTTTCGAATAGTGGATTTTTTATGTGGAGTTATTGAGGTCTTATAGAGATGGGCCGCAGTCCGGTTTCATATTCGGAATTGCCGAAATTCGGCAGTTCACCCGATCTACGGTGTTCGGCATAACGAAGAAATTCGGCTTAAAAAATTAATTATTTTTTTTGACAAGTGTACAACCTATGCATAGGGATTTTTATTTGTCAAACAGTTCTGTAAACATCTCATCTCGTAAAAATTAAATTGATGTACTGAACGACTCAGTACTGACTACTGATCTTTCATCTAATCGATATACTTACTGTGCTATAAGTATATAACTCGGTAATTTACCTGTATTTTGCTGTTTTGCATCAATGGACTAACATTAACTATGGAATGCCTTAATCTATAATTATTCAATAGGTAAGAAAAAGTAACAAACTCAAATAATTTGAGAAGTCATTCAACATGACTAAATCGAACCCCATTTTTCCATGAATCTAAAATTTTGGTGGCCGCCCCCCACTGAGAGAGCATGAACAAGGTTGCTAGGTGCCGCGGGACGGGTCATATGGGACCCATTCAATACTCTGTACAATGAATGACATGGTAAGTATCGTAATATTTCCAAAGCAAGTTTAATAACAAAAGTGGATAAATACTTATGTAATTTTCTCCTCCAAAATTGGCACCGCCGAATTCACAGATTATATTTATTATCCATGCAAAGTAAACGTGATCCTGCCTTCATTCAAAATGCAGCGAGAAATTAAAAATTAACATTTAAAATGTCTCGAATTTTTACGTGGAAAAATATGAATAATGAAAAGTCATTACCTGCCTTAAAACGTATTTTCTAGCAGTATTTTATAGCAAAAGCTTTTCTCATATTCGTATTTTAGAAGGTCTTTCCTACGGCTAAAGTACTATTATTTACGTGACCTTTGCCTATGTTTTACAATTTTTTTTATAAACTTAATATAGAAATTTCAAAATCAAAATTGACACTAATCACCTACTTCAGTATAATAATTACTTATACATATAACTATGATTATATATAAAATACATAAAATTTCTCTCTAGCGATAAATTTTAATAGCTTCTTACGATTTCTGCAATGCATTTTAATCACAATACTGTATAATATGGGTCGTTGTATATCTCAACAATTTTTCATGGACCTATGGGCATTATTTAAAGAAAGTGTTAAACAGTACCACATGCCAATAGTAGACATTTTGAAAATTGTCTAATTCTGCAGAGACTTATTCCGTTCTATTAGATTTTCATTAAAAACTCGAGAATATTCTTCTATGTTTTTGTTTAATAAAAACGAAACACGAAATTGTTCATCGCAGGATACCAGAAATAATTCTCTGAGTTTCCACTACACTTCACTTACGCTGGTGATTACAAGATTCTATATAAGTAGGTCAAATACAGTGTTAACGACTTGTTTGGTGTAGACAACAGAAGCCGCACTACCTTTTTGAACACTACCACGGACGAAGAGCGCCTGAATAGTAGAAGGCAAGAGCCAGCATCAGCCATCGCTAAAACGCTTACAACTTCTGCATAGAATACTTACCGAACGGTTTACTTTAGATCCAATTGCGTCAGTTCGCGCTTCTGATCCCACCGTGTTCATTCCCATAGGATGTGTGGATCGATTTGATGCGACTAGCTTTATGGAGTGAAGCTTCATCTGGAAATTGCCGTGGCCGTTCAGGACCTAGACTAGTGTAGTGATCCACCTGTAACCACCGGTTCTCCAGTCTGTCCTTGCGATCTGAGGAGAGGGCGAGGATCAGTTACATCTTGCATGCGATTAATATTTCAGATGATCATATTGTATAATTATTATTATCGTCATCGACTCTGATATCAACGTCGAAAACGCTAATTTTATTATCGTCACCGACCCCGATATTGGCGCCGACAACGATAATTTTATTATCGTCACCGACACCGATATCACCGCCGACAACGATAATTTTATCATCGTCACCGACCCCAATATTAGCGCTGACAACGATAATTTTATTATCTTCACCGACACTGATATCATCGCCGACTACGATAATTTTATTATCGTCACTGACACCGATTTTGGCGCCGACAACAATAATTTTTTTATTATGCTTCTGCTAATCCTGTGCGTCAAATTCGCGGGACGTGAGAGCGAAGCGGGGGCGTCTACGACACGAATCTATACTCCTGAGCGACCACGGCGCGAACCGCGAAGTCCATCTGGTGGTTTCAAGGTTTCAGTGACTATACTAATAGTCACTGAAACCTTTATCTGGATCTGTGTTGTACCTAATTATGATTATTATTATGAAGTTATAGTAATGAAATCATGTGTTTTATTAACTTGCCATCCATTCCAAACACCCGACTGATAGAATCCCATACCTTTATCTTTTTTTCGAAAATTCTTATACCTACCCTGGATTTGTCAAATCATACAAAGTAGGATGTTCTCATAATTTTATATAAACATCACTGTAGTATCTTCTGTTGTAGTCATAGTGAAATAATAATAAAAAAAACAACAGTTCTCGTACACACGTCTGACCACAAGACGCTTGCGTCCCGCTTAATCCCGATCTCCCGAGTCCCGCGTTGTGGTCGCGCACTCATAGAAAATGTACATAAGTACTTACAAAAAAGCGACCGCCGCGCGACTGACGCTCCGGTTTCGCATCACGCGTCCTGCAAATTTGACGTGCAAGTTTGGCCGTACCTTTATTGCCACCAAGATCTATATTGGCGCCTATAACGATAATTTTATTACCCTCTTAATTTTATTACCGCCACCGATATCATCATCGACACCGATATTGGCGCGTGTTGACAGCGCTACTAGCGTAGCGTCGTAGTGATGAAGTGGCCTATCATGTTAATAGGACTGAGTTCGATCCCCGGTCGAGCCATGTACCAAAGATTTTTCCTCGAATCTTAAGTACATTTACTGCTCTCAAACGGTGAAGGAAAACATAGTAAGGAAATCTGCAAACGCCAAAAAAGAAATACTTAGGCGCATGTAAACTCCACCAACCCGCACTGGGTTAGCGTGGTGGACAACCCATACACCTTCGTTGAGAGGGTAGGCCTGTGCCCCAGCTGTGGGGGCTGTTGATGATGATAATGATGATTGATAACGGATATTGGCGCCGTGTGTCGTTACCGACACCGATGAGGGCGCCGACAATAATAATAATAAAAAATGCAACACACTCATACCCCGTATTAGGTAAGGATTCCCTCCTCTCTGTTTCGCGGGTAGCATGGACATATACAAACACAATCACAAACAACCCGATATTAAGCATATAAAATAGGTACCTAATTTTATTAACGTCACTGACACCGATATTTTTATATATTTATTTACATAACATTTGAGTAATCAATTTTACTACGACTAGGCAAACGTAGTGTGGGACGGACCCCCGGCTAGATGGAGCAACGACCTTCGTAAGGCGGCTGGCAGGGACTGGATCCGGAAAACCTAAGATCGGTTTCAGTGACGTGCCTTGGAAGAGGCCTATATCCAGCAGTGGACTCACAGAACACGGAAAAAGCTCGCTACGCTCCCGCTCGCTAGGACTTATATTTCTATGAGTGGACAATATAACACAATATAAGAGCCGAGAAAATCGATAGGAAACGAAAGTGTATGTGTATGTATCCAGAGAAGCCCTGAGCCAATGACTGGCCACATCTACGCCGACAACGATAATTTTATTATAGGTATCGTTACTAACATCGATGGTGGAGTAGCGCGCGGGCGGACAGACTGTTTACTGACATTGCGCGACGTTTCTATTCTAAGTGTGCTTGTGCTGTGTGTCTGTGTGTTGCTTGTCCGACCGACGTCATCTGTGTCGGTTAAAGTAAAAAAGCCCATTAGTCTCAAACCGATTTATTAATATTAATATAAGGTGTAGAAATAAATGAGACACGTAAGCTTAGGCCTATTTTACACAAGCAAAGAAGATAAATTAATAGGAAACCGAGTTTAAACAGTCATTTATCGAGGAAAACTACCACTCAAACACTGGTAGAACTCATAGAATAAGGGACACTTTGTGACCTTTTTGTGTAATAAAAATTTTTAGTTTAAATCTTGTGTGTTACGCGTCGTGTCGTCGTCCGCCTGCAAATGCAACGCAAATGCAGGCTATTTATTGTGATGTAGGTAGGTATGTAATATTATTAAACATTACTTCATACAAAATAAAATCGGATTGTAATCCGTTCAGCCATTTAGCGTGACTGAGTAAGAAACTCACAACACAAACATCTATAATATACAAGGTGTGGTTCTAATACTTTAAGCTTGTTGGAAAGTATGGTTTGTGTAATTGCTACCTATTTATTACATATTCAAAAATTCTAATATGTAGTCGAAAATGTTAAATACTAGTTAGCAAGTCATTCTTCGCAATAAGTCAAAATACCAGCATGACGACTCAGATAGAAACTAGAGTTTCATTGATTGAAGTTCAATGATTCGACTCGGTGCTCTTCGTGACAGATCGTGATCTACTTGGAAACTATCAGTCACAGCTTAATATACATTAGACACGGGTTAATGGAATATTTGTATTTACCCTTTGCCCTATGTACCGTGCGCCAGTGTTGTGTGCCGAGACAGAGGTGATACAAGACGAACGGCGGGTAGTTGGAGAAACTACTCGCATTGTTCAACACTAACAGCTCGCTTCTCCCGTGAGCTCATGAGTATAACCTGGTCAAACATCGGAAAAGGTAAATAAAAACACTGTATATTCACGTAAAGACACATGAGAAATACAAATAATAATGAATACAAAGCGCGAAAGTCTAAAATGTACTACAGTCACTATACAAAACATGGAAAAACGGAAAATCAAAAGCGCTCGTATTATCAATGCTGATTTCTTTATCTGCGATAACCAACTTTACCTAATCTACTGAAACTGAAATCTTATCAAACACATGTTCTAAGAGCCGTTCTGAAATACAAAATCAATAAAACTCAATGCTAGACGTCGGAAATTCATGTGGATGGACTCACATAAATACGACATGGAAAACTATAATAAATCCCATTCTAAATGGATATAATGGACCCTTATTAGACCAGAATCTAAATCAGAATTAAAAATATACGAACAAAACGAAATCGGTAGCGAAGCGGTTACGATCCACAACACAACGCAACAACGGCACGGATCCGATACCGACATATCGGTCCGACAGACCGACGACAAGCACACTTCGACTCGAATAGTCACGCAAGTTGCAGTAAACAAAATGCGGCGCACACGGTTCCACCCCGCTCACTCTTCCTTCCCCCGCGCTTTTATCATCGCCGCCGCCTGTCGGCGCCGTTATCGGGCGATAATTTGACGTTGTCGGCGACGATACGAGTATCGATGTCGTTAACGATATGTCGTCGGTGTTTTGTAGAATAATTGAGAGTGTAGAGAGTGAGAACGGTTATTGACTCCTACAAAAATACGATACAAATTATGAATGCGTGTAGTAGTAAAATTAAATATAAGAGATCCCACATCCACCGATATCGCATCGGTGTCGTGTCGGTGTCGCCCATCGGCTGGCTGAACAGTTAGCTGATTGCGGCTAGCAGACTAACACTTGTCTCTTTGTTCTTACACTTAAAATATAAAGCCAACATGTATTTAAAGATTGCACCCTTCTTGGCCGGTTAATGCTATTACCTATTACCTATAAGTTATCTTGGTACTTGTGTCATTATATCGTCTAAGGTAACGTCATAGAAAAAGTGTATTCAGTATTCAGTACATTAACTTACTATTTGTACCTACTAGACGAGTTCCAAGCAACATCCTTATGAAATGTAGAAAGTATGTATAAAGTAATCACACTCGCTCACACTAATAATGTGTTTAACTTAATAATTGCTGGACGGAGATACTTTTCCTTCAATTTCAAGTGCGAACGCGCCTTGTGAAACGAGTTCTGTATTCTGTATTAATAAAAATTTACGTAGGTATAATTTTAGTTTATTTTAGAGTAATTCGAGAGGTCCATTGTTTGTCTGACTGTACCATGTGCGAAGAGGCGAGCGCTTCAACTTCAGAGTTGTATCACAGAATACTTATGGTTGTAGCGCATTAGATGTTTGGCTATTCCTGTACATTTTAAGTGCCTATAAAGTAAGCCTTTGTAATCTAAACTTAGGGAGCTGAAACTATTCAATCGAACTGTAAATTCTTCGATAATAAATACTTCATACAAAACTGAAACATGCATCTTTGAACTTATAACTGCACTTAATATAAGACCATAATTCATAGCGTTATGGTTATTTCGAAAACATAGCGAATTTTGGACCTAGCGCAATAAAGCAAAACACTCATGCCATACGCGACCGCATCCCGCGATGCACACAACTTATCTGATTACAAAACAAGACTTAGCGTTTATCTAAGCACTGTTATTGGGTAGTGGGGTCTAACGACGAACGACTCGTTTTGTCGTACCTCTAACAAATCACTGATAGGGTAAGTATCTCGATAATACTCGTATATGATCGAAGTCATTCAAACGCGCCCGCAAATAATAGAGCTCCTAGTTTAGATCGTGGTCAATTTAAAGAATAGATTATTAAAGCATCGTATAGCAAAATAAAAGTAGACAAGGATGCATAGCAAAACAAGAAAAGTAGGTTATCTTCATAGAATGGCGCTCTGTACGCTTCGTTCGGTACTCTTCTTCATAGAAGAGTACCGAACGAAGGTAGGTAACCCACTTTCTAGTTTTTCTATGCTAGTACGGGAGGAGGATAGTTAGAAAACTGATTATTTTAAGTATTTTAATGTAGGTAATTTCTTTTCTAGGTGAATTCCGAGGTGTGTAAACTAAACACACAAACAAGTCGAGACAGTGCAGTGGAAGGATTCGAATTATTTCCAGATTTTAATGTAAGTACCATAAGCATCCACAAAACTAGTTTCAGTGATAGGTTCTTCTATTTAAAGAAGCGACACTCATTTCTCCGCAAACGACAGGCACGATGGTTAGCACGCAATTGCTTGACTGTTACCGTTCGCTATGTGTGCGCGTGTGATTCGGCTAAGTTCACCTATACTCGCAAACTCGCTGCTTACAAGCCCTACATATTTACGCATACACACATAGGTAGGTACGTATGTGGACAGGCTAGTGATAGGGAATTAAGTATCTTCGCTTGTATTGAGTTGTGGGGGTGTGAGTGTGACTATACGATGAACGGCAACGTGTAAGGAACGGCGCACATAATGGCGAAGCGCAGAGCATGCCCGCGAAGTTTTCTAAACGCGTAACACATTAGGTACATTTAAATAATTCCGCATTAAATAAATCCGCGTGCATGCGCGCGAATGCTCGAGCCTTCAGGTTTGACACACCATAGGCCGGCGCACTTAATATAGCGAAGGGCAGCGCATTTTCACTGACTAACTACTATCGACGTTGTCCGCGTTGGAATAATATCGAAAATCAATTAACGCAACAACAAATTCCTGAGAACATAGAAGCGCTACAGGCGAAATGTAGCGCCTGCGATCATGAATTGTAGCGCGCAGGAACGCGAGTGCGGGAGCATGCGCGCTGCTCCGCGCGCATCTGCTTTCTTTCGCCGGGCTCGCCGATGCGACGCTCGCGCGTCAGAGCCGCCATTTTGATTTCAACACCATCTTGACTGTCAAATTTCGTCCACCCATAGTATTATTCTTATCTCTATAATTCTTCTCTTTTTAATTCCTCTTCTCCAAGTTCCAATTCATCATTTGTTTGGATTCTCGAGAATTGCAAATCGAATGACGATGGTGTGTCGAACCTGAAGGCTCGCGCATCCGCGTGCAGGCTGGCGCGTTCGTGCGCAGGCTTGTGCGCAGCTCGCGCGTTCTTGGGTAGATACATAATTAATAATTCGCCTAATGTGTCACGCGTTTAGGAGCACATGGGTATTGCAAATTTGTCACAGTTCAGACTTACATTTAGGCATACTACATACATATACTTACAGACTTAGGCATTCTACAATAATTTTGACATTGATTTTAGGCATTTTGCATTTTAGTCCAAATTGCTTTTTAAACGTTTTACAACTTAGGCAATTTGAGTTTTAGGCCAATTAAGACTTAGGCATTCTACGATTTAGACATTGATTTTAGGCATTTTGCGTTTTAGACCAATTGCTTTTTAGACGGAATGATCATAACCGGCCGAAGGAGAACCAACAAAAGCAGGAGCAACAATGATGTTTCCTCGTTGGAGTCCATTATTGAAATAAACTGGCCACCCTAATCTAAGCAAGTCGCGCGGCTGTATTTGTAATAAGAACGCATCCGCTGCTGCCGCGCTGCTGTCGCGCGATAGCCGCACCACCCGCGACCTAATGTGAAGGCGCACTTATTGTGTTGACAAAAGAAGGCGGCTCCGCCGCGCGAGCGTTGCATCGGCGAGCCCAGCGACCGAAGCGCGCGAAGTAGCGCATATTACTGGGACATTCTGTGTACAGGCGAAAGGTAGCGCGCAGGAATTAGTTGTTTTGTTAATAGCTTTTCGATATTATTTAAACGCGGATAATGTCGATACTAGTTTGTCAGTGAAAAATTCTCTGCGCTGCGCTTCGTTATTTTAGTATGTGCGCCGGCCCTGAGGCGAATTAAATGATTTATCTACCTAAAACCGCGCGAGCCTGCGCGGATGTGCGAGCTTTCAGATCGACACACCATAGTCATTCGTTTTGCCATTTTTCGAGTGTGGAAACGTGTTAATTTTGACGAATAAATGATGGATTGGGACGTGTTGTTGATTATATTACTAGCAGAAGAGGAATTAAAATTAGAAGAGATATAAAGTTGTGCCGAAAAGTAAGATTTTAGGTGGTCTACATTTGGCAGTCAAGATGTGTTGACAAAAAATGCTGGTCCGCCGCGCGAGCGTTACATCGGCGAGCCCGGCGACCGAAAGCAGATGCGAGCAAAGTAGCGCAAGAAAGCGCGCTACTCCGCTCGCATCTGCTTTCGGTCTCCGGGCTCGCCGATGTAACGCTACCTCAAACATCGCATTCCTGCGCGATACCTTTCGCCTGTAGTCGCTTTGATAGCTCTCAGGAATTAGTTGTGTTAATAGATTTTCGATATTATTTCAACGCATACAATGTTGATAATAGTTTGCCAATGAAAAATGCTCTGCGCTGCGCATCACCATAATTATGTGCGCCGGCCCTTGGCGAATTTAATGAAGTATCTACCCAATAACCTTTTAAGTATGTTCACTGATGTCTCCGTCAATTATTATTGTAAACTGATTTAAAAAATTTTTATGAGAAAAAAAAAATTCTTCAGAGGTGGTTTCCATTGTCACCAAATCAGGATCTGATGAGGAGATCTGATGGAAATCGAGGAAAATCCTCAAATTTTATAGGCACGTACAAGAAAAGCAATAGCGCATTGTGAAGTACGTGTGGCGCCATCTATCATCGGCGGCGAAACTACATAGTTCGACTCTGCCGTAGTACGGAATATTCAAAGCCCAAGCATAACCTAAAGCCCTGTGTTATATCGTGCAGATCTAAATTATATGGAATAAATACATATTTCTACTCGTACCTAAATAATATTAAATACCACAGGGTTTATTTCGCTTGGAATATTCTGTGATTACCACGCCATCTATTATTGCCTAGTAGCAAATGATATAAGTACAACGCCCAGAGTCGCACTCATAAATTCATTTTACAGCAATAATAGATTACAGGCACAGAACACCGGAAAAAGCTCGCTACGCTTTATTAAATCTGTGATTACAGGCAATTGCAACTTGCTTGTGTTTAAATGGAGTTTTATACTTTAGTTTGGGTTATGTAACTATGGATTTGTGGAATCAATTACTGATTTGATTAGGTATTTAATTTAATTGATTGATTGTAGTAGTATCATAAGAATAAACTATAATAACAACAAAAATGGAAAATTTATACCATCTCTCCTTTTGCGAGACCTATGAGAGACCGAGAAAATGTCGCTTACACCGGGAGGATACCAAGAGGGTATTGATGACCCGGAGTCAGACAGCATCTCAACAACGACAGGGCGCTGTCAATATGTCTTGGCGAATATAACGCGTTAGAGAATACAGTCCCAAAGTCCCAACGTTTCCAGAAGTGCAAGCACACTGTTAGTGCGCCTTCACATTAGGTCGCGGGTGGTGCGGCTGTCGCGCGACAGCAGCGCGGCAGCAGCGGATGCCTTCTCATTACAAATACAGCCGCGCGACTTGCTTAGATTAGGGTGGCCAGTTTATTTTAATAATGGACTCCAACAAGCAAACATCATTGTTGCTCCTGCTTTTGTTGGTTCTCCTTCGGCCAGTTATGATCATTCCTTCTAAAAAGCAATTGGTCTAAAACGCAAAATGCCTAAAATCAATGTCTAAATTGTAGAATGCCTAAGTCTTAGTTGGCCTAAAACTCAAATTGCCTAAGTTGTAAAACGTCTAAAAAGCAATTTGGACTAAAACGCAAAATGCCTAAAATCAATGTCAAAATTGTAGAATGCCTAAGTATTAATTGTAGGCATTTTGCGTTTTAGACCAATTGCGTTTTAGACAGAATGATCATAACCAACCACCGAATTAGTGCCCAAATGTTAGTGTGTTTCTGTGTCAAATTCGCTCATTGTAAAATTTATGTTCGAACGTGCAATTGCAACACTGGCTCGAAGCCGACTGATCGCACGCCGCTGTCGTGCTGCCGTCCGCTATGAAAAATCATGTGTCGCGCGGCTTTTTTTGTATATAAGTAGCAGCGCTACAGCCGCGCGTCTGTCGCGCTGCTGCAGCCGCGCTGCTGTCGCGCGACAGCCGCACCACCCGCGACCTAATGTGAAGGCGCACTTAGGAAGAGCATGCTCGACGTCAGAAGTAAGTAAGTATACTTCTGACGTCGACACGTAAGTGATGACTTTTTGGCAGCTCTTAAGAAAGCCAAAGCTGAAAGGGTGTGTAACTTGATTACGAGTTCAGATTTTCCTGCTGATATTATTGTAAACTAAAACTTCCAACGGTTACGTCATTCGCAATATTCGGTCGGAAGGCGGCTGTCCAGGCGGATCCAAGAAACATTCAAAGGTCAGAACTATAACCGATGGTCTTCGTTGCTTGCTATTTATGGCCACGTCTACACCAAGCAGAGGAATTGAGAGGGAAAAGCAAAGGAGTTGAAGCCCGTTTAATTATTTTAGTTCGTAGTATGCACTTTCCTTCCGAATAAGGTGGAGAAGCACTGTGGAATCCTATTCCTGGCTTGACCGGGTCGCGGTCTCGCAGTAAAAGTAGTCTGCAGTCTACCGGCTACGTCGTTCAAAAATATCCGTCGGAAAATCACGATCCAATGTCAGGTCCACTAGCGTTGAAGTTAAATCAAGCTCACTATCAGATGGAGTATCTAAGAATAAAAATAAGTACGAAGTGGATTATCAAATACATACTCATAAACAGCGGAAGGCTTTCGAATTTATATTTCATTAAATATACATTACCTATGTATGTACCTAGGTATGTACTTAAATTATGCATAAAATATAAAATAAAATACATTACTTACATACACTACGATGTAATGCAATGCAATGCAATACAATGCGATACAATGCAATACAATACAATACAGTACAATACAATATTGTATTGTATTGTTTATTTTAATTTGCAAACATCATTACAGATATATCCAAAGCGATAATGTTGACGTCAAATAATTACAATTAAATTAAAACATAAAATTACAAACTAATAGCTAAAAATAACAACATTATGCAATTAAATTACTTTTTCATAAAAACATGTCCAACTTAATAAATAAACAATAATTAAACAATGTCAACAATAATAATACCTACCTACTTTATTTGCTTAATAGACGTGTTACAGCCTCATTGAATGTCGCAATTGAACAATGGAACAAATCGATCGAGCTTGCAACTTCGTTTAATGTTCGCAATGCAGTTGTGATCGGAGCATGGTAGAGTATGTTCGTTCTGCACTGTGGGATGTCGAACGTCTTGTTTCGAGGTTCCCTTCGTAGTCTGGGATTAGGAACCACTAATCCCACAGCTGAGAGCACCTCTGGATTTGATATAAATCCCCCGAACACTTTAATACAATACAATACAATACAATACAATATTATTAAGAACTGCTCAACATGTAAGTACTGAATTCAGGGACACACACATACACACATTAACATTATCCCTGACGAAAGATCAGAGCTTCGCTTCGCTCAGTCTCATCATACTTTTCACACACGCTCGCTCGCCGCGGCACGCTGCTGTGACACACACAAACCAAATAGGTACATTACATACCTAATGAAACTAAATGATTTACTTTCGAAAACTGTCCAATCCTAATAAAAATGCACGGCATGCGCTGCATGACACGGTAAAATCCCATACGTGTTCCTGCGGAGGAATGAGGAGTCAGCCGGAAGCGAGCAGCGGTCGGCGAAGGATGTCCCGCCTTTCCGGTTACAAGAACAATAGATTGCTTGCGAAAGTATTGTCCGCAAAATATTTATGTGACTTTATCAATTTGTTATTTCTTATCATGAAGCTAGGATTTCTTTGGTGGGCGCGCGCGTATGGGAATAGCAAAATTTTTTCATTCAATTTTCTTATCAACTGGCAACGTACCTAGTACCTACCTATATAATAAGAGCTGTATGCTGCGGCTGCTGTTGGTGCGGCGGGCGTTGATGCCGCAGCTCTGTGAGTTTTCACAAGTGGCGCCGTCGCTATCCAAATAATTCGTCCCATACAAACTTATGTAATATCATAAAAAGCAGCGGTGCCGCAGGCGGCAACGCCGCTCATTATAAAAGAGCCCTAAGGCTGGTATTAGGCATAATGAACGTCGGCCGCGCGGTGACGAATTTTGTATGGGATCTCGAGAGGCGCTGCTGCGGCGTCGCCACCGCTTAATAATTCGTCTCATACAAACTCATCACAGAGCGGCACGTCAGCGCCGCGCCGCGCCGCGCCGCGCGGCCTCGATACTCAATAAAATACAACCATATAGTACACTACTGCCGCGGCCCGCAACAGAGGCATTGATGGATGAAAGGCCGAGGCACACATACGTGAGTCCATCAATGCCTGGTTGTGGCCAAGACTTGTATAGTAGTTTTTTCAAACAAATGCGCGGAAATTCAAACTATTACCTATGTACACCATTTTATTTCATACATATACATTCCAAAATCAATGAAGAACAACAATAAATTTCCACACGCCAATACGTTCATTTGTATTTTTTCCTTGCAATTTGCAAGGCAGTTCGGAATTTAAATAAAACTTTTGTTATGTTCCTCCGTGGTTGCCATGGTCACAGGTATAGATATTGCTAATTGCCGGCGTGCTCTCATTTATTTGACTCCTATTTGACCAGTACAGCATTGTCGATTTAACTCGAAGAAGGTTGTCAAAATAATGTTCACATTTCCAAGCATGTTTGAGAAAAATACCATAGTTCGATTGATTCTGTACGGTGCGAACGATTACCTGGATTCCCTACTACAAATTAAACTAAACTAGTAGTTCCGTGAGAACAGTAGACCTCGCCAGCCCAAACCAAACCAAACCTAAAAGAAACCAACAAAAGTCAACTTTGGAAACAGAAAAAGTACCTACTAAAGTGACTAAAATTAGCACTTTAAAGCTTAATATTTCGCAAACGGATCCCTGAATCGAAAAATGTTTATCACACACCCGCGATATTTTTGAAAGACCCATCCAACGATACCCCACACCATGGATATCACGCGGAAAAAAATAATTTTCCATTTTACGTATGCAGTTCTATGAACATAATTTATTTTTTCAACTTTCTTAAGTCGATCCACTATTACTCAAAAACTAATAGAACCTACTTAGCCGTAATAGTTTTCTTTGTAACTACGTTATATATGCTACTGCCATGAATTTTTTCACATTTCCAGAAGCAACCGTTTAGCTGGCAGGGGGGGGGACACGTGACTCTAACAAAAATTACCGCTTTAAAGCTTAATATTTCGCCAACGGATCCCTAAATCGAAAAAATGGTATTCACACACCAGCAATATTTTTGAAAGACCTATCCAACGATATCTCACACTATGGGATTCACAAGAAAAAAAAAGTTCACTCCCACTTTGCGAGTATGGTAGGTACTCTAAAAAAAATTTTTTCAAAATTTTATTCTACTCATTTTGTAGGTTTAATTAATTTATACATATGCCAAATTTTCGTCAAAATCGGTTGAAAAATGCGACCTGTAGAGAATTACAGACAGACAGACAGACAGACAGACAGACAGACAGACAGACAGACAGACAGACAGCCGGACAAGAGCATTTTTGGCCAGTCTCGAAACGTAGACGCTTCGCTCGCTTCGCTCGCTCGGTCAATTATTACTGTGTTCTTCTCGTTTACAAACGTCACTGTTTTTAAAGAGAGTAAATGTATATTTAATTAAACCTTAACATTATTAGAAAGTAATTTAAGTAAGTAATGACTTAATAAGTTACTTGTATAGATTTATATTGAGCTTTGAATTGGCCTTATGAGTCCGCTTGACAAACTACTAGAAAAAGTCTTCGTTTTAAAATAACGTGTCAGTTGATTTTCGATTTGTTGGTAATTTTTTGCGAGTAATAAACGAAAAATAACTGTCTACGATGATGATTTATATCACATGACGTCAGGACCTTTGGGTAAAAATTTGTAGGAACGTGAACTAATAAACAAATAGGTAGGAACGTGAACCGGGGTTCATATTTCTTATTTCCAAGGAAAGTCCTGCGGAGTGGATTGAATTCTAGTTTAGATAAAATGAAAATTATTACAAAAATATTCATCACTTAATATTAAGTATTCTAATTAAAATGGGACCACCTATACAGGTACCTATATAGGTATTTTAAAAAACAGTCGAATTGAGAATCTTCTAATTTATGTAGTATTTAATTTAGTATGTGTATTTAATTTAATTTAGTATAATGTAGTATGTAATTTAGTAATCCCCTAATGTATTTATTATGGGTTAGTAGGTATGATGTGATAAATACTTTATAAAAAAATAAATAGGTAGTATACAAATTTAAAGTACCTATTACAAAAAAATAGCAGGTGCTCCTTCAAGTATGTAGGTATCTTATTTAAGTTTTCATTGAACGAAGTTAACCCATTTCACAAAAAGGGTGTGGTTAATCAATCCCTCCGTCGCCTTAGAGAGAAGGGAAGTGATTGGTATGTTCCTGTAGTTGTATAGGTATTTGCGGGCACCCTTTCGGAAAATGGATTAACTAGGGCTACCTTCCATGAAGACGGTACTAACACAATAGAATAATTAATACTAAGTATACCTACGGAAGGGCAATCCGGAACAATATATCGGTTCCACTTTAGCCTGGCTATTTGGCTGGATGTTTTATATTTGCATTCAGCGAACTTGATGTCACTTCGAGTAAATAATAAATCTTTAGACATTGTAAGTGGAGGTGGTTTGAATATAAATATGTTTGAAAATACCAAGCCACTCGGACAGTTTGTTTTGTTTATGGAAAAAGTTTTTATTCATCATCAATATTTCATTCAAAGATTCTGCCATTTACGATACTAATCATTTTTGATTACATTACCTCAGATTAGATTCTAATCTGAGACAATTACCATGAATTTAAAAAAAAAGCGCGCGCGTGACAAAAGAGGTTCGAATCTCCTTGACCTTGTTAAATTAAGATTCATCAAAAAAAATGTGTTTTTTTAAAATGTGTTTGATTTCAATAAATTGTAACGAAAAATAAGATTATGAATGGCCAATTTTCCAATATAAGTGGCCTGGTAGTGTAAGTTTACTTATCATTTTTATTTTTATTTTATTTTTAAATTTTTGTTGTTTTTATATTAACTAATTAAGTACCTATTATTAAAGCTTTATCATTTTCCAATATTGATTTAAATTTTCAGAATAAGTAGGTGAACAGTCTGGATAACAAGTAGTTAAATTATGTACTACCTAATAACAATTCTATTCGACATTACTTTCAATTTACGATTAATAACAATATGTAATTAATAGTAAAAAGTACGATAACCGCCAGTTTACGATGCACCGCTTCGTAATCGTTCCATCGTTAGAGTCAAACTCTAAAAATACGAATAAGTATTTAGAAGAATAAGAATATTGAGTCGAACTAAAAATGGACCTGCGCATAAAATTTTCACACGATGATTTTTTACGATTACCAAACCAACTGTTCAAGTGTGTTATCAAAATTGTAGAGTTCGCGCTTGACACGACTTCCCTGGGTCCTGTTCAAATAGTCTTATTTACAAAATTTCAACTCGAGGTCTTGAATATTTTACAACAGTACCAGTGCCCATCAAACAATCTTCTAAACATAATTAGGTACAGACAATGCAACGAAAGATGAATATAAGTTTTTTTTTCCTACTTTCAGAGTACGTTATCGACGGCATCCACTAGTCCTCCACCTCAAACGGGATTGTACGGCGGTGCGAATTGCGCCAGTGTCACTGCCAGACCAAATTCTCCAGCGACCATCTCACCGCGCTGCTGCGATACGGGCCGCCCAAAATTCCAAGACCCTGTCACTGGACAGACAGTTTGCTCGTGTCAGTACGAGTTCCTCAACTACCAGAGGCTCACTTCCGGGATGCCTCTTTCCATGTACAGCACGCCATATTCAGACATGGCTGCAGCAACAGCAGCTGGAATAGCTGCTTACTTTCCATCACTCGCCGCCGATCAACAAACGTTCTACACAAACACAGTCAGTATTATTAGTATTAGTCAGTTAATTATTTTTACGTAAAAATATTCCCCGTTTAGCGATTTTCCATTAGCTAATACCGACGCCAAACCGCTATGTCGGCGACCTAATCGACTCGATACCGACATTTCGGTAGTCTAACCGACACCGACTCAGCCTCCCCACGCCGACTCGATACTGACTTGTCGGCAACATCACCGACACTGACTCGATACCAACTATTTGGCAGCCTTACCTACGCCGACCTCATACCGACCTGTCAGCAGCCTCACCCACGGCGACTCGATAGGTACCGACTTGTCGGCAGCCTCACCGACACTGACTCGATAGGTACCAACTTTTCGGCAGCCTTACCCACGCCGCCTCGACACCGGCTTGTCCCCGTTACAGACATATCAGCTGCCTCACACTGACTCGATACAGCTGTGTGATTCTGTAAAGTATGAATTAAAACTCGACCATCACATCGCAAGTCACTTACTTCACTCCGCATCCGATCATGAAAGACCTTGATGTCGCATTGTGTAAACAAATACAAGCTACTTAATAAACACTTCACTTGCGAAGTAAAGTGAGTATTGAACTGTAAATCATTGAGTTAGAGACCGATCTCACTGCGGATTCAGGATCGAGTTGCACAAATACGCTTACAGAATAGCAGGGCAGAGTATACCGACATGTCGGCAGCCTCATCGCCACCGATTCGATTATAGACTTCTTGGGCTCAGCGTCATTGACACTGACATGTCGGCAACCTCACCGACAGCGACTCAATACCAACTCAGTCTCACCTACGCCGACTCGATACCGACTTGTCAGCAGCCTTCCCTCACCACACTGTCGGACTCTGAAGCTTCTATTCCTACGTGTTGAAATTGTAACGTCCATACCTCGCCTACGCTGTACCGGTGCCGCATATGTGCGAAGCCTTTTCCCCGTTTGTATGGCTTGCGCATTGCGCCTTATTATAGTAGACTAACCTTAGGGTTCAATGTATGTCTAGTAATTTTTTCTATGCCCGTTTACGCCGTTACGCCGCCCCCCTACTACCGCTTCTCTATACTTACCCATAAACCTCTTCCCCGCATTAGTTTACTTTCATTACCCTTGCTTTACTTACACACCATTTTACGTCGTTTTCCTTTACACCACTCTGATATACTCCGTTACTAATTACTCTTCTTTCTCCTACACCCATTCCCCTTTTATCATTCCCTTTACGCAGCTCACTCCTCTATATTTCGCCGCTCCACTTTACAAATGTCGCCTGATACGCAGCTTCTTCTTACCTCACTCCTCTTTAGTCCGCTCCCTCTTACGCCGGTCTCCATTACCACGCTCTATCATACGCCTCTCCCTTTAACGCCACTCTCCTTAAGCGGCTCCCCTTTACACAAACCTCGCTTACGCGGATAGTAAGTTCATCTTGTTTCATTTTTAACTGTATTTTTTTTATCAGGCTGCAGGAATCGAGCTTAAGGATAGTCTTGCTTCAAGTGCAGCAAGTTGGTCCTATCCCACAGTTTATCATCCTTGCGATGCGACATTCACTGGATACTCATTTAACGGGTAAGTCCTGGCCCTGTGCGAGGTCTTATATAATTTAATATTAAAATTATAATATTCCGACTTTGACCATATTCCTGCAACATCTATTTAATAATCTCTTTTTCTTTCATTTCGTTACAAGTGGTACATGGTGTCAATATTATTATGTAATTTTTCACAGATACGGGATGGACCTAAACGGTGCACGGAGAAAAAATGCCACTCGAGAAACTACGAGCACACTCAAGGCATGGCTGAATGAGCATAAGAAAAATCCTTATCCGACAAAAGGAGAGAAGATAATGCTCGCGATAATCACCAAGATGACGCTGACACAAGTTTCGACGTGGTTCGCAAATGCTCGCCGCCGCCTTAAGAAAGAAAATAAAATGACATGGGAGCCGAGGAACAGGGTTGATGAGGACGACAATAACAATGACGACGATGACCATAAAAGCAACGATGGGAAGGATGCGCTAGGTATATGTCTAGATCACAGATAATCCCAATAGATACCGCTTATAGGTCAACTGGCACATAACTGCAGGGCACGATACATTTGTGGATATACGAAGATGTGTGGTGTGCGGCAGTTGCCCTGTATGCGGTATCAATCAATTAGCTCTGGTGTGTAGAGATTGGGAAGGTCGATTGAAAGCGGCACGATGACGCGTATTTTTATGGAGTCTTGGCCACGCCACCAGCCAGTGGTAGGGGTGGTTTTAACGAGGTAACAGATCATAATTGTTAATTGGAATCATGCAGATCTCCTTTGAACCTTTTATCGACTACCTTTAAATGTCCAATTTAAAAGAAAACAAAGAAAACATAATAATTTTACAATAAATTTTAAAAAACATTATTGTACTTATATTTTTATTAATAATTTGTATTTTAATCTGTCGCTTAGTTTTGAGAATTTGACATACCTACTCGTACATGCACCTGGTTCAGAAGATGATAATATCTACATCAAGCGAATTATTTCTAAATTGTTTAAAATATCAGCTAATTCAATTGAAATTCTCTAGATTATTTTGATGCTCTATTGTTTATTATGTCATTAAAATCCTTTTATCATACATAATTATTAGACCTATTTTATGAGACAGATAGATACCGCATCAGTGCTTAATTAAGGTACTGTAGGTATGAATTTTATTATCAAATATGATCGAAGTTAAAATCCCTGGTTCGTTAAAAATAAATCCCGTATAAATGGTTGAAGCATTTATTCTTATTTAATGGTTTCAGATTTATCACCTCATTAAGGTCTAGCATCGGCTTTCTTTTATTTAAGTATGTTTTAATAATACACGTCATCAACGTCTATGGATAATTTATTCCTTAATTAATTTATGTAGGCATTTGGTAGTAGTTTAGTACAAATTAGGAAGCCTGGTCTACCTTTCACCACAGTGAAGAGCTGTGCATCACCGCGTTTACGACTCCCTTTTGCCGCGCCTACGACTCGCCTTCACCGCGCTTACGTATCGCCTTTACTGTGCTTACATTTCCCCTTTACCGCGCCGTTTACCGTGCAGGCGGTCTGTCTGTATCTGTGAGGTGAAACAATCAAGCGCTACCTGGAGGGCGTAGGTATAAGTACCTGATTTATGCAGATACCAAACGAAATTTTACTCAAAGGAGACTTTTTTAAATATGGAATAGATAATGCAGTCATAGATTTTTTAAGTATCGGTTGCTTGAGCCGGGAATTGAACCGCACCAAAGGGTAAATATTATGTATCAATAAGTATCATGTAAATGTCATAAATTAAAGAAAAGACCCTGAAAAGCCACGACATTATGCCATTAACTTACAATTGGATTTAATAGGACATGAAGAATACATCAACCATTTCAAAGATGGCAAATTTTTAAAGGGTTTACATCTGCATACGTTTTTAATTATTTTTTTAAGAAATTAAATCTCCTTGGAGTAAAATTTGTTGTCTTCAATATTTAATAAGGTACCTACCTACTTTCCAATCCAGGCAGCGTTCGATTTTTTTACCCTGTATAATTGGACGCATGCTTGCTTGTTGACGGCGTTCCACCCGACGGCTAAGCGTACGAAGTAACGCCTACTGGCTTTTTTTCGTGAACTATTCCACCATTGACCGAGTGACTAAGCAGCATCATATCGTGCGCATAGCTGATTTTGTGTACACAAAGTTGTTTAAGTTTTTCGATGTGGATCGACTTCTTTTCCAGGCAACTTTTAATTTTGATCTTTCGACAAATATATTTCGTAATAATAATAACATTTATTTGCCAAAAGAACAGGTTTCTTAAAACTGTATCGTAGGGGCCACTTACCATTCCTAGATAGATTTAAGGTGACAGTAATCTAAGAGCCTCTGAAGCCACCATCGTCCAGTGTATAAAGTCATTTAGCTTTACCAAATAAGCCTAGAATAGTGTGAACGTTGTTAATAATATAACATTTCTAACAGCTATATTATTATATTATAGATGGCAAAGATTCCGGTACGGGTTCCAGCGAGGACGGCGATAGACCGCAACAAAGGCTAGAATTATTGGGCCAAAGGATTGAATCAGAGTGGTCTGAATCACGTGCTGACAGTAGCCCTGAATCACCTGAGCCTTACGAAAGGGCTATTCATCCTGCTTATGAACACCTTTCTTCCCGCGTAACTCCCTGTAGTGCTCCAGCAACTGTTAAACCGAGAATATGGTCATTGGCGGATATGGCGAGCAAAGAAGATGATACGCCTGGCCCACCTTCTTCTGCAACTGCAATTTACCAGAATGTGACGGCGGCTACGGCAGTTCGTCTCGCTCACCCTTACGGCCGGCCCGATATGTACAGAAGCCTCTACCCTACAACCCACCCAGCGGATGTAGCATTCTTGCAATATTCGCGATCGCTGACACTTACAGCATCCACGCCGGCACCACCAGCACATTCGCCATCGTCATCTTCAACCTCTTCGTTAACAGAACTTCCGCCTCCTCGCATCTGACGGCCAGTTTCCCACCTGCCGTTGCACATTGAGAGTAACTGCGAACTTGACTGACACGTGCCGAGAGAGCCCACTCTCTTGTAAATATTTACTGATAAAATAAATTAAAAATGTACACATGCATATAATAATATAATATAGGTAACTACACTGTGCCTCATTTCCACAGCGACTCGACTCATGGGGTACCCTTCACAAATGACACTATAATAAATACTTATATTTAAGGTGCCAAAATATACTGTGCTATGAAATCAACTGGTATTTTGTCAGGGTATACATGAAAAATATATAAATAAATAATTATAACATACCTCAATACCTTGCTATAAAAATATTATATTCACGTATATTTTGGTATCGTAACAAGTCATAAGTAATAAGAATACAATTTTCGCCACCGTGTGTGATTATTGAAGATTTATATAGAAAATAGAATAATAGTAAATAATTTTATTGTGAGGCAGAGGCACTTTATGTTGGTGATGGACTTTAGCGCAGATTAATAAAGTCGGTTCGAATAGATTGAAATAACATAATATTATGTAGGTATTTGCATAAGATAAAATAAGATTTAGATCTTATCTGAAATTATGTATCTGTGAAATCGGCAAGACGTGCGTGGAACGCCTTGTTCCATATTGCTTGATTGACATTGCACGCCGTGCTAACACCTGAACCGCTACGACGACGACCAGTATTCCAAGACCTGTGATTTATCTGAGTCTAGCGTTGTGTGTCGAATATCCCGAATATTAATAAAGTTATAGGATTAAGAGAACATGTGGGTCGGTGGATGGGACTTCACCGGTAAACACCAAATGCGGACTGTTTATTCAGCACACTCGCGGCAGTGCAAAAACATAACCACCGCCACAAGATATGCAATTCCTCAGCTTTTAGGTACTTCGGCGCGTCCCATTCTTATTTTAAAATAAACAAACTTTATTTGTTTTTTTTTAATAAATAAAATTAAACTGTGGCCACATAGACATTTCAAGAGTTGGGAGTAATGTTTGTAGGCTATACGCGAGCATGCGCCAAATCCCAGAGTGCCCTCACGATACCGTATACCGTGCCTTCACTATGCCTACACCATGCCAACACCCTACCTATACCATGCCTACCCAATTTATATAATTATACCTGAATCATTTCGACAGCCCGCCTACACCGTGCCTACACCCTGCCTAACACTACCGACACCCCACCTTCACCTTATCTACACTCAACTACACCCAACCTACACCGTCGTCGACCACTGAAACAGGGCAGGACGGAGTATGAAGAGGGACTGAAGAAGCACGAACTAATATTGTCCCCTAAGCTAACACAAACACACACATAACACCCCCTTGTGTAGAGACAAAATTTTGTTACGATAGGTAGGATCCTTTCCTTCTGGTTTAAGGTATTACTATACCTTCAATCTATATTCTGCTATATATTATAAATGTTTAAATAGCTTCTGCCATTTGTGTTAAAATTATTCGTTTTACTCGTACCTACTGATGTAAAATGATTTTATAATTGGCTTATTATATTTCTATATTTCAATAGAGTAACTTATCAATCAGACCTTAGGATCGTATTGATAATAATATTATAATACCGACCTATTGTATTTATAATCGATACCATTCGATAACTATAATTAAATGTGGCACTACAGCATTTAGCAACACAATGCAATACATTAATTTAGCAATACAACTATAGAGGTACCTAATATTATACAATGAGCGTGGGAAAAGTGAAAAAAAAGTTCATTTCTATGATACATTACAAATCTGTCCAAACATTATTATTATTATCTCATTACTATAAAGACAATACTTTTATTTCACTTCAATACGTTACGTATTTACAAATGCTTTGGTCAAATCACTGTACCTCACTTAATTTCCGCTGAGTTCGCAAGCGATCGGTTAACTCCACGAAGCTTGTATCTGTTCTGTTCATGCATGGTTAACTCGCTCCTGCGATGTTAACTAGGCGGAGCGGTCGGGCCTAGCCGGCGGCGGCGCGCGGCGGCGCGCCCTGCGCCAAACCGCGCGCCGCGTCTGGCGCGCAAGCACCACGACAACCACATAATTAACCAAAGAAATAGAATATGCTGACGTCTCACTGGGCGCAAAGAAATTTTGTGATGCAATTTGAAGTTCTAGAGAAAACAAAATTGTTATATTTTTAAATTCAAACTTCAAAACGTTAAAAAATATAATTATATACCGTTCCCAGGCTCATTATAATATTTGTGTCAATTTTTTCACAATACTTAGGATCTTATTGATAATAATATTTTAATACCGAGCTAATTGCATTTTTAATCTAAAACATTAGTTATACAAATAAAAGGGTATTTAAGTGACACTACAGCATTTAGCAATACAATATATTTTGCAATAATACAACTAATTGGTAATACAATGAGCATGGGGAAAGTGAATAAAAAAGTTCATTATTATAATACATAAACTTAATTACAGATCTCATTACGTATAAATAAAAGTAAAAAGACAATAGTTTTTGTTTACGTATTAACAAAGTTATAATATTTATTGATTTGGTCAAACCACTGTACCTCACTTTATTTTCGCTGGGTTCGCAGGCGGTCGGTTAACTCCACGAAGCTCGTTTCTGTTCCATACATGGTTAACTCGGCTCCGGCCGGCGCGGCTGCGGCGCGCCCCGCGCCAAACCGCACGCCGCGTCTGACGCGCAAATGCCACCGCATCTGCCAATCACATATTTACGAAAGAATAGAATATTATTATGATGACGTCACACAGGGCGCCACGAAAAAAAAAGCGCGGAATCATTTTTACAAAACTTTAGAAATATATTGTGATAGAATTTGATGTCCTGGAGAAAACAGAATATATATATACATATTGATATTGTACACAGTTCCCACGCTTATTATAATATTTGTTACATTTAGGATCATATTGATAATAATATTAAAATACCGAGCTTATTGCATTTTTTATCTAAAACATTAGTTAACGATTTATACGAGTAATATATAAACACTACAGCATTTAACAATAAAATACAATATATTTTGCAATAATACAACTAATTGGTACTGCAATGAGCATGAAAAAGTGAAAAAAGTTTATTTTTATGGTACTTAATTACAGATCTCATTACTATAAAGACAATAGTTTTTATTCTATTTCGATACGATACATATTTACAAATGATTTGGTCAAATCACTGTACCTCACTTTAGTTCCACCGACTTCGCCGGTCGGTTTACTCCACAAACCTTGTTTCTGTTCATTTATTGGTTAACTCGCTCCCGCGCGCACCGCGCCGCCGGCGCCAAACCGTGCGCCGCGTCTGACGCGCAAATGCCACCCCAACTGCCAACCACATATTTACGAGAGAATAGAATATGATGACGTCACACCGGGCGCTACGAAATCTAAAGCGCGGAATCATTTTTACAAAACTTTAAAAATATATTGTTATTCAATTTGATGTGCTAGAGAAAAAATAATATCATATAATTTTATAGATTAAACTTTAAAACGTTCATCTTATAACTCTATAGCTAGCTTATGGCATACTCTAAGGTTAACTCGCTCCCGCGCGAGACGTCAACTAGGCGCAGCGGTCGTCTCCGGCCGGGCGGCGCGCGGCGGCGGCTGCGCGCCCCGCGCCAAACGCGCGCCGCGTCACACATATTTACGAGAGAATACAATAATGAAATGACGTCACACCGGGTGCAACGAAAACTTTAGCGGGAGATCATTTTTACATACATTAAAAATATAGTAAGATGCAAGTAAGATGCTAGAGAAAAAAAAAGTTATACGTATTTTAAAGTTTAAACTTTAAAACTTTTAAAAATGTTATATACCGTTCCCCCACGCTCATTAGGTACAATATTTGTGACATTTTTTCATAATACATAGTTATGATCGTATAGATAATGATACCGAGTTATTTTGTTTACAATCTAAAACCTAGAAAAGTTAATCTGTATGATAGGTACTTATTTAATATCTCATTATAGACAATAGTTTTTATTTCACTTCGATACGGTACATTTTACAAAGTTATAATATTTATTGATTTAGTTAAATCATTGTACCTCATTTTATTTCCGCTGAGTTCGCAGGCGGTCGATTAACTCAACGAAGATTTCTGTTCCATGCAAAGTTAAAACGCTCCCGCGACGTCAAATAAGCGGAGTCATCGGCGGTCGTGGCGGCGGGCGTGGCGGCGAGACGCCAACACGCGACGACGGACGCGCAAGTACCTGCCAACCAGAACAAAAACTATAGCGGCAGATAATTTTTTATTTTATTTTATTTTATTTTATTTTATTTTATTTTATTTTATTTTATTTTATTTTATTTTATTTTATTTTATTTTATTTTATTGTATTTTATTTTATTTTATTTTATTTTATTTTATTTTATTTTATTTTATTTTATTTTATTTTATTTTATTTTATTTTATTTTATTTTATTTTATTTTATTTTATTTTATTTTATTTTATTTTATTTTATTTTATTTTATTTTATTTTATTTTATTTTATTTTATTTTATTTTATTTTATTTTATTTTATTTTATTTTATTTTATTTTATTTTATTTTATTTTATTTTATTTTATTTTATTTTATTTTATTTTATTTTATTTTATTTTATTTTATTTTATTTTATTTTATTTTATTTTATTTTATTTTATTTTATTTTATTTTATTTTATTTTATTTTATTTTATTTTATTTTATTTTATTTTATTTTATTTTATTTTATTTTATTTTATTTTATTTTATTTTATTTTATTTTATTTTATTTTATTTTATTTTATTTTATTTTATTTTATTTTATTTTATTTTATTTTATTTTATTTTATTTTATTTTATTTTATTTTATTTTATTTTATTTTATTTTATTTGTTTTTTGGTTTCATCACTGCGACAGTACACTTGACGCCATCTATAGGAAGGAAGTTGGAAGTACTAAATTGACGTTGGAAGTAAGTAATTTTTAAACACTTAAAGCCGCGGGTATAGATAGGCTAGTTATGTGTATACATACGTGGGTTTAATCGCGCCGATCACTTCACCGCTGTGGATTTACTGTGGGATGGGATCGCGCTTTCAAAAATTAAAGCCCATGGATTAAAGAGCAAGTTACCGTATAACGAGACTATTAGTATATGAACTCCTCCACGCACAAAACTATCCTGGCGCCATCTATCGGCATTGCACTGAACTAATATTAAGTACGACGACGATACCCATGAGGTTAGCGCGGGACCGGTCGTGGTGGAGATCCTTGGACCGCCTTTGTTCAAAAGTGCACGTCTTTCGGCTGATATGATGGATATTAAGTAAGTTACCTGCTGTGAATGGCAGCTTATCTTTTATGTAAAATTTTATCTAGGTAAGTACTTACTTACATAAAAATGAAAACCAATCAATAAAATATAAGTACCCCAGTCAGTTTAAAAGTACTTATCTATGCCAACTTGAGTAGCTCAGGTTAAGATACATCTGTGGTACGCGCACTGACCCAGGACTTAATCTTTGCATCCGAAACTGGGGTAAGTACTTACGACATTTTATAATTAAGTTGATTTTAATTGTCTGCTCCTTAAATATATAGTAGTAGGTAGTATATAGTAGAAGTACCTATTAGGTTTCAAAAATATGAATTTGAGACCTCGATAAAAAATAATATTAATAAAGTTAAAACTCTACGACCCGCCTCCTGCCTGACCTCACTTCCTACAACGGACAATAAAGGGTTTCGTTTTTTCATTACCTAGGTACACTACAATTTGGAAAAGAATTTATTTACAACTAGCTGTTGCCCGCAACTTCGTATGCGTGGATTTTGGAAGTAGGTATAGCTATCTGTCCTATACTCAGACAGCGTCTAGTTACAATAAAATTAGGCGAACAAACCCGCAACCAACAAACGCGAAAAAACGCGCAAAACGCGAAATCAAACGCGCGAAACGCGCGGACAAACGCGAAACGCGCGAACAAACCAACCAGATAACCAACCAACAAACCAAAGGCGCAAACAAACACGCGAACAATCGCGCGAAACTCGCGTACAAACGCGCGAAACGCGCGAACAAAGCAACCGAATAACCAACCAAACACGCGAACAAACCCACAAAACGCGAAATCAAACGCGCGAAACGCGCGGACAAACGCGAAACGCGCGATCAAACCAACCAGATAACCAACCAACAAACCAAAGGCGCAAACAAACACGCGAACAATCGCGCGAAACTCGGGTACAAACGCGCGAAACGCGCGAACAAAGCAACCGAATAACCAACCAAACACGCGAACAAACCCACAAACAAACCCGCAACCATTAAACGCATGAAACGCGCGAACAAACGCGCGAAACGCACGTACAAATGCGCGAACCAACCAAATAACCAACCAACCAAACGCGCGAACGTACGCGCGAAACGTGCTAACAAACCAACCAAAGAACCAACCAACCAACAAAACGCGGAAATAAAAGCGCGAAACGCGCGAACAAAGCAACCAAATAACCAACCAAACACGCGAACAAACCCACGAACAAACCCTCAACCATTAAAAGCATGAAACGCGCGAACAAACGCGCGAAACGCGCTAACAAACCAACCAACCAACAAAACGCCCGAACAAACGCGCGAAAAAACGCGAAACGCGCGAACAAACCAACCAAATAACCAAAACCAACCAACGCGCAAACAAACGCGCGAAACGCGCGAACAAACCAACCGAATAACCAACCAACCAAACGCGCGAACAACCCGCAACCAACAAACGGGCGAACCAACCAACCAAACGCGCGAACAAACGCACGAACAAACGCGCGAAACGCGCGAACAAACCAACCAAACACGCGAACAAACCTGCGAACAAACCCGCAACCAATAAACACACGAAACGCGCGAACAAACGCGCGAAACGTGCTAACAAACCAACCAACAAACAAAACGCGCGAACAAACCAACCAAACGCGCAAACAAACGCGCGAACAAACGCGCGAAACTCGCAAACAAACCAACTAAAACCAACCAAACGCGCAAACAAACGCGCGAACAAACCAACTAACCAAATGCGCGAACAACCCGCAACCAACAATCGCGCGAAACGCGCGAACCAACCAATCAAACGCAAGAACAAACGCACGAACAAACGCGCGAACACAAATGTTGGCCCCGGGTGGGAATGAACCCAAAACCTTTAGCTCAGTAGGCAGGATCACCACCCGTGGTCACCACTCACCATCAACTAAGCCAATGGCCAGTCACTGTAGAAAACAAATCAGTAGGTATTCGATACCGAGAGCCCCTGTAACCGGTCAATATAGGGATTTTGTTACATCCTGTATGTCAGTCAGTCAGGGTTTATAAAAAAAAACCTATGGTAGTTTGCAGAGTAGCCCTGCCCTACCTATCCTTTAAACTGGGCTCACTTGTAACACTTTCAAACATAACCAGGCTACTCTGACCTGTAAGTTCATACAAATTTTAACAAATGAGAGTTTTTTATTGCTGGTTGACATTTCTCGGCAATTTTTCGAGATTTTTGTGATTTATTATGTTATTCCAGGATATACACTGTCACTATACAAAGTTTCGTCAAAATCCGTTTAGTGGTTTAGGCGTGATGCGCGGACAGACAGACAGACAGACAAACATAAATTTTAATAACTGTTCTAACATGTTCAGTTACTCATTTTAAGTCGCCCTGGTTGGTTTTTTTCCGAATATATTCAATGTACAGACTTTTTGGCCTTTACGATTTTATTATATGTATAGATAATCCATAGAATCCAATGTAGAAAATGCAGTTTGCAACTAGCGAGGTACCGGCGCAGCGTAACTACCATCCGACCAATCACATCACAGTGCGCGGCACAAGGCGGCGCGTCTGCAGCTAACTTCAGTCTGTAATATAACTGTGTGCAGCTACAGTGTTTTAAATTTTTTGTAACACAGTATTTTTAAAAGTGACCATAGGTAGGTTGGTACCATATTTTTTATATAATCTAGTCACGCGGCAGCGTGTCAGCTAAGTTCCAGCAAAGAAAAACGAAGGAACTGGCGCGCCGCAGCCGTGTATTATATATATTACACGAAACATTTGGAGCACATTTTTATCCCTTAATTTTAAAAACTATTTATCATAAACACATGAAACTTGGTTTATTTATTAAGACCCCTAAGACCAAGACCACTAATCTCTTTGGTGGCGCGCGCGCTTACCAAAGAGATCCTCTATGCCTAAGACCAACTAAAACCCCAAATTTCATAATACTTGTCCGCTGACGTGCGGTCGTACCACACACGACCTCTGATCATTAATATGAAGCTCAAGTCCAAAGACCAAACACTAACAATATGCCACAAAGCGATTGAAATACTTTTATAAATTTTTATTGAAAATTGTAACTGGAAAAAGCAGGACAGAATAAAACTTAGAACATCATTTATTTGTCGTCTACTCCTAACTATAATAGCCCGCACGCAGCGGTGATAAGTGATATTATGCATGATGCCCGCTGGCATTACAAATATTATCTGTTCTGAATTAAACGTAGTTTCAAATGGACAGTTTCTTATCAAAGAGCGATCCATTCTGCTCTGTGCGAAGCTGTGTCCGGTTGTGGAGCGAGGGACACGGAGACGCGATAATAATTTCATTAATCACGCACATTTTACAAATCATCGAGTACGAACAATGGCGTGCGTCTTTATTGCTCTGTTAGTGGTGACCATAACTGGATACATATTGAAAAATATAATCAAGCCTAAGAAATTTCCGCCAGGTATGTAAACAGCACATTAAGTCTCATGATTGAGCAACCAAACCTCGTACAAAAAGCACGTATCACATGAAATATTGTACCCGGCAAATGTAGAGTTTAATTTTAACCTCCTTTGGATTATAATTATAAGGGCTTCTTTCACCACTTCCTGATATTGTTACAGATAAAAATCTTAGTGATAAACTAATCTATCAGATAAATCTGTGTGATAGACTATATAAAATATATAAGATATAGGCAATCAGATACCTGTGAAACCATAAAAATAGGCTATCTGTCAGACCTGCAGATAGGGTATCTGGGACTTTATCAGCAAGCGGTGTAAGAGGCCCTTAATCTCCAAATAATAATATTCAATCCGTTCTCATAAAAGTATGTACAAAAAACGTGGTTATGTTTCTCAGTCAGATAAAGTTTATTACTTAGTAGGTTTATTTTTTTCCTTCCAGGCACTTATTTGTCTGTTACTAGAGGCGTGGTAGGCTGGTTGGTTGTGCACTCGCCTCACGTTCATGAGGTCGTAGGTTCGAGGCCCGTACCAATGAGATTTTCGAAAATTTAAGTACCTACGGTTTATTATAATACCACAGGTTTTTCGGTGAAGGAAGACATCGCGAGGAAACCTGCATACCCCAAAGAATGGTTCTACTATTCTAAGGCGTATGTGAAGTCCAACAAAAAAAACGGATTGTGGCACCGTTTGGCGGACAGGGGTTTGGCACAACAGATCCCATGGGTCGAAGTGTCGACAGGTATTCCTGGCCCATAAGAAGATAAGATAAAGGTCTGTTACTAGTAACACTAACCCGAAAGCGATGGGGTTATCTCATTATAAGACCAACAGTTATTGTACATAATAATATCTATTATAAACATTATTTAATATTACTAGAAATACCTACCTACTTGAAATCATGAAGCTAAACACTATTTGGAGGGCGCCGCGTCGGCCGCCGCCCCTGCAGCACAGCATGAATACGGTTGCTATACCGGGTCGGGCCCTATGGGACCCGCTCAATTCTTAATGAAATTCTTCTTCAAATTGGAACCGTCAAATTGACAGATATCTATACAAACTAAGGGTGATACTGCCGCCATAGGGCCGCCACCAAATCATTTTTACCTTCATGCTTGAATCACTATAAATTTAGCGACAGCACTATTTTTGAAAAATTAATCTGTTACAGATCAAACAACTTCGTGTTCTTTAGCGTATAAAGTTTTATTAGAATCGGCTTTTCCATTTTAGGTATATTTGAATTATGCCCTCTGAAAGTACGATATACTTACATGATTTGAGTAGGTACATACTTGAGATTTTTTTTAAATAGTGATGTTACTAAATTATAGTGAATTCAAGCATAAAGGTAAGAATGATTTGATTCGCCGGCGGTGGGTCCTAAGACGGTGGCCGGAAGCCATGGATGAAAAGGGCGGAGGACCTGGTGTGTCCTGTTCTTTAAATAATTAATACCAACCCTATAAGAAACCACAGGTTTGGGCTAAGATATGAGACTATCAGAGATGATTTTACATTACAGGTCCCAAATGGTACCCTTTCATTGGCTGTACCGGGGTTGTACAAGGGATGACTAAAAAGTATGGCTCTCAATGGAAAGGGCTATCGACATTAGCTGTACAATACTCAACGCAAGTACTTGGTTTGAAGTTAGGTAAAGAATTGGTCATAGTTGTTTATGGAGCGAAGAACATAAAGCAAGTTTTCACTGGAATGGAATTTGACGGACGTCCTGACAACTTTTTTGTTAGACTGCGTTGTCTCGGAAAAATAATGGGTCAGTATGTATTATGAATAATAAGTAGGTATTTGGGAAGAAACGCCAAAACTTGTACCGTAACAGTCAACCGACGTCCTAACCTAACTAGCTGATTCCCGCGACTTCGCACGAATACAAAAGTTTTTCTACCAAGTTTTTCCCGCGGGAAAAAACCCTTTAATAGTGAACGTCAGAGCTATATATAACCTTTGTGCAAAATGTCAAGTCTCTGGGCTCATCGGTTTGGGCTGTGCGTTGATCAGTCAGTGAGTGAGTCTTAATTATTCTTTTATATAAGTTGATTACTAAGGTGGTGCCTGGAGGAATGCCAAAAATTGATGGATTTTGATGAAACTTTATACAGTGATATTTGGCTTATATTATTATCTTAGATTAAGAAATACAGGTACGAATACGTACGCGGACGAAGTACTAATTAAGAAGTGGCTGTAATTATCATTTTACAGGAATAACTTTTACTGATGGTCTCACATGGAGACTACTAAGACAATTTACAGTAAAACAACTGCGAAACGTCGGCTTCGGTAAGGCAGCTATGGAGGAAGAAATACAGAAAGAAATGTGTGAAATATTGAAATACATAGAAACGAACAAACACAAGCCAATAAACTTAAGAAAAACCCTTGCTATTGGTGTTATGAATATTTTATGGAAATTCACTGCAGGTACATAAATAATACTTTACACACTAGGTACTATCTCTATCTATTAATAAGCTAATGAGTGCATCGTATCTCAAGCTGACTACATTTTAGTAATAATAATTTTGTGGGATGGAGGCACCCCTCATCTGACCACCCTGGTCGCCTCGTTGGCTTAGTGGCTTGGTCATCGGACTCGAGTGCCAGGGGTCGGGTTCGATTCCCACAGGGGACAGACGGCTTTGTACATTTTGGTCCTGATCTGGATGTTATATTTGTGAATATTGTCCCATCCTTGTTGCCTCTACTCTTATGCGGGAGGAAATCAGTGTTAGACAAGTGGTAAGTATGAATATTTCTGGTTTTATTATACGGAGTGACAAAATAAGTAGGTAGGTATTAATCAGGTATTCTAGATATTTATTTGGCTATAGATTCTAGCTAAAAATATTGATCGTTACAGCTTACAACTTTACTGACATATAAAAGGCCCCGTAATTGTATTTACCGGGTGAATATAGTCACAGATTGATTGCACATCGCTGACAGTCTTTAACAAACAATTTCTTTGGTAGTCCTTTACAGTCTGTGTCTTTAATTGGAATAATGTGATGCGTAGAGATGTCCAAAAACTTGAAAAGTTTGATCGGTTGATCAAATCAATGAACTATTTCTTGAAATTGAATGAGCGTCTCTAGTGAACCCCCGCACAGCTCCCCTTTGACACCTAAAATTAATTACTGCGCAGGACTGAGCCAACTTCATATAACCTCCAAAAGTTGTTTTACGGGGACTATAGACGCACCAAGTTATCTGTGAAGTGGCAGAATCAGGAACTACGCAGAATGTCATTCGGCTGTCAGCACAAATTATATAGAATGACGGGCCGTCAGTGTGACCAGCACAGATGTGGGGGTACCCGAAAAACTATGAGTGCACGTTAGCACTGGAGATTTTTTTGAGATCGGGGCTATGTTACCTGTGGACGTCTTGTGGCTGATAATGATAGTAAAAAAAGAGCTATTTCATGGGTGATATATTATATTAAAGACAGCGGCGACGCCGCTGCTCTGTGAGTTTTGACAAGCGACGCCGACGCCTTGAAATAGCTAGAACATAATAATATGGGCTTAACCTAATCCGTTCACACGGAAGCGGATTTTTTCTGTGTGTAGGCGTAAAAAAATCGCTTCAATGCGCGACAAAATTACGTCCGTGCGATATAGTGCGAATGGGGCCGTAATCAACATTATTTACTTACATTCATTTTAATATTCTAAGCATTTGAAAACACCAAAGATTTTTCTATATGTACTAACATAGGGAAGTTCAATAAGCTGGCAACAATGAAACACTGGCAGAGCCACCACTCAGTTCACAGATAACTTGGTAATATAATACACTCACTGGATGTTTATCTCTCGGTCTGTCATTTTGGCGCTGAAGGCTATGGCGAATAGTAACGTCTTTATATGGAACTAAACATATTGGCGCTGCATTTAGTTCCCGGGAAACACGCGGGCGGCGCTTAAAATCGTCGCAATAAATTAGCCTTCACATAAATGGGACAATCCAATAGTGTAAAAGAGATAAGAGTCAGATGTGTGATCGAACAATAATATTCCGTCAGTTACGTGCCTCGCTTATAATTAGGGATTTTCCTGTAGGTTTCCTGTAGGTCACGGAAAGATAATGCAGGTTTAGTAAGCCGTCACCCTTTACCGCATTATACGTCATACGCGTTAAATTAACCTCAACCTTTTGTCTCTCTTCCGATTTTCCAACACGATAAAACATACGGTCCTTATGTTGTTCTGTTCACATAACACGGAAAAAGCTCGCTACGCTCCCGATCGCTAATTTCTATGGTTCTGTTGGCAATTATTTAAACATCTGTAATAGTCATAGAGTTAGGATCTCTTTGGTGGTAATAGCAGATAATTGACCGAGCGAGCGAAGCGAGCGAAGCGTCTACGTTTCGAGACTGGCCAAAAATGCTCTTGTCCGGCTGTCTGTCTGTCTGTCTGTAATTCTCTACAGGTCGCATTTTTCAACCGATTTTGACGAAAATTTGGCATATGTATAAATTAATTAAACCTACAAAATGAGTAGAATAAAATTTTGAAAAACATTTTTTTTAGAGTACCTACCATACTCGCAAAGTGGGAGTGAACTTTTTTTTTCTTGTGAATCCCATAGTGTGGGATATCGTTGGATAGGTCTTTCAAAAATATTGCTGGTGTGTGAATACCATTTTTTCGATTTAGGGATCCGTTGGCGAAATATTAAGCTTTAAAGCGGTAATTTTTGTTAGAGTCACGTGTCCCCCCCCCCTGCCAGCTAAACGGTTGCTTCTGGAAATGTGAAAAAATTCATGGCAGTAGCATATATAACGTAGTTACAAGGAAAACTATTACGGCTAAGTAGGTTCTATTAGTTTTTGAGTAATAGTGGATCGACTTAAGAAAGTTGAAAAAATAAATTATGTTCATAGAACTGCATACGTAAAATGGAAAATTATTTTTTTCCGCGTGATATCCATGGTGTGGGGTATCGTTGGATGGGTCTTTCAAAAATATCGCGGGTGTGTGATAAACATTTTTCGATTCAGGGATCCGTTTGCGAAATATTAAGCTTTAAAGTGCTAATTTTTGTCACTTTAGTAGGTACTTTTTCTGTTTCCAAAGTTGACTTTTGTTGGTTTCTTTTAGGTTTGGTTTATAAGGGCTGCCGAGGTCTACTGTTCTACTAGTGTTAGTTTTGTGAACAAAAAATGTTAACCCCATAGGTATGTAGTAACGAGGTAGTAGGTACTGTGGGTATGGTGTACTGTCTATGGAACGTTTTCGATACAGCGACCCTGTCAATGTAATGACGTCAACGTCGTGAACTAGACTCGGAGGTAAAAGTGTTTCATAAAGAACAATTATAAAGTTTACAATAAAATAATAATATTTTCCTACTTATCACGCGTTTATTTTATTTTGAGGTTGTTTTGGTTCACTCAAATCAACTATCTATAAATCTATGACAACTGACGTTCTTCTTCTTTTACAGGTGGACAGATAAAAGAAAAACGATTAAAATATTTATTAGATTTATTAAATGCCAGATCTAAGGCTTTCACTATGGCAGGAGGATGGCTTAACCAGATGCCTTGGTGCAGGTTCATATTTCCGACACTCAGTGGTTTCTCTCTTATACATAAAATGAATCAGCAAATCGCTGATATAATTGAGGTAGGTACCTACCTACCACGTACCTACCTAATTAAAAAAGAACATTTGATATTATAATTGTTTCAGCAATTTAATAAAAGACGTTACTGTTTTCTAGGATGCAATCAGAGAACATAAATACAAAATCACAAAGGGAAGTGACTTTATTTACTCGTTTTTAGAGGAAATTAAAGTTAACAAAAACATTTTTACAGGTGAGTCGGACTGGTTACCAAGGTACGATGACTTTGGTATAGGTACATTGAGTGAGACGGAGCTGTTAATTTGACAATTATAGCAAGTTAATTAGTCAGTGCAATTAGCAAGAGCGTCGTGGCCTCGGGGATAAGACGCGACCTATCATATCGAAAGGTCCGAGGTTCGATCCCCGGCTGGGCCATGTACCAATGGGTTTTTTCTCGGAACTTAAGTACATGTACTGACTGCTCTCAAACGGTGAACGAAAACATCGTGAGGAAACCTGCATACGCCGAAGAAGAAATTCTTAGGTGCATGTGAAGTCCACCAACCCGCACTGGGCTAGCGTGGTGGACTATAGCCCGCACGCCCTCGTTGAGAGGGTAGGCCTGAGCCCCAGCAGTGGGGAGATTAATAGGCTGTTGATGATTGATGAAGTTAATTAGTCATTGACAATCAGTAAAATTATTATTTAATTTTTTAGAAGATTTTAGTCTTATTTTAATCTAGACTCAAAACTTTTTGAAAAATGATTCCCTATTAAGAAAAATGAGTGGTATTCAAGGGGATGCTTAAGCGGCAACAAAGAAGTTTTACGTAAAACACCAGCAGCAATCACCGAACCTACACCGTTTTTTGCAGAAGAACAATTGAAAACCGTATGCTTGGATCTATTGATAGCTGGTTCGCAGACAACGAGCAATGCTCTCGAATTCGCAGTCATAAGTTTAATAAAAAACAGAATATGGCAAGATAAAATATATGAAGAGATAAATAATGAAATCGGTGATAATATGCCCTGCTGGACAGACATCTACAGGTGAAGTTATTGAATTTAGTGTTACAGAATTTAGACAATATTAAATATTATTAAATTGTTTATTAAATAATGTTCATAATTCGAAATTTTAGTGTAAGCATGTTAAGCACAGAATTATTTTTTTCTGTTCTGTGATGATAAGCACAAGCACGTCTTCTTGACGACCGGGTGTGGTGGCGTTCATTTGGGGTCCAGCAGTGGACATCGATGTGGACGATAACATGACTTTGTAGTTAAAGTATTTCCAACAGTGCTTACATTGCTATATTAATTTATAATCATAAGGTTTTGTGTGTAATTGTTACAACGTGGGGTAACACAAGATATTTATTGGCGAAAGTATTTATGATTTTAGGATGCCGTATACGGCTGCATTTTTACAAGAGGTGCATAGATATTTCACGATTGTGCCATTGGCGGGACCAAGGCGGGTGCTCGCAGATACCACGCTCGACGGTCACGTGATACCGAAGAACACGACTGTTCTCATATCTGTTGGTGATCTCCATTGTAATCCAAAAATATGGACCGATCCATGCGAATTTAAACCAGAGCGGTTTATTGACGAACATGGATCATTGAAAAATGACGATTATATCATGTACCCTTTCGGATTAGGTGAGTATAGTTCTGTAAAATGAAAATAATTAATAATTATAATATAAAATAAAAATGCCTAATTAAATATTTATATAAAATGTCTAATTGATTTGTGAGTAAGTATACCTATCCATAATATAAAAGGTAATTTAATTGTATGTGAGTCTACATAAATATATCCTGGTTTTAGCTACTTTTTTGACATTAGCATGCAAATTGGAAATCGTTTAATTAAAATCATAACACCCAACAAAATAGTGTGAAAGTGGTCTTACCTTAACATTACAAACTGAGGGCATTTTTCATGCCTTTTAAAATGTATAATCGTCAACAATGTAAACCGGTAATATTTTTCTTGCAGGTCGCAGACGCTGTCCGGGTGATTATTTAGCCAAGTCTTTTATATTTATTGTCCTCGTTGGAATATTACAAAAGTATAGAATTGAAATACACAATGGTGTTTTACCTTCAGAAGAACGAAATATAGGACTTATAGCTTCACCAAAGCATTATGACGCGGTATTTGTATCGAGGCAGTAGCATATTTCATAAAAAGTGAGCCTTTGGATACATTAAGTATGCGGATTCAATTAATAAAAGCTCACTGTTGTTAATTTTTTTATTAACGAGACTGCAATTATCACCTCCAAGATCATGAGAACAATGTTTATACATAATGAAAGCGAATGAAATTATTTTGGCTACTGTCTCTACCTGTAATAAAACAACAGTTTAATTTTAAACTGCATTTTTATTTTTTAACATTACAGGTATTATACCTACCTACTTCAATTACTAATTTACCTAACAAATCCTTCATAAGGATATTATAGTTTCCACTACTAAAATCTCGTTAATTTCACTGCTTAGTTATCAAGGTATTTTCATCGCACAGAATATTCTATTTAGGTACATTCTGCGTGCAATCAAGATAAATCGAAAATAGATAAAAGTGAGACGATTTATTTTTATTTAAATCTCTACAAAAAATGTTTATATTATGCAGGTACGGTATAGGCATAGGATAACAATGATAAACCGCTATTTTCTTTTACTTCACACGTATGTTTGGCATAATGACTGGAGTCATTATGATTCTTATTATATATACATATGTCAAAAGGACATTAATTTTTTTTCATATTTGTATGGGAGGTTGATAACAAGCGGTAGTCGATATAAAATTATCGTGCCGTAATGTACCAAAATATACTAATATGCAATGAAAGATTTTGACATTTTACATGTTACTTTTACCTACTTCATATTATTGTACCTATGTAATTTATGTCTGTCCCACTGGGAACGACCTCTGACATTCAAAACCAATGCCTAACTAAGCCAACGAGGCGGTCGACATCAAATTTGCATATTATACAGAGTGTCCAATAAGTAATATGTAGATGAACCTAGTGTTATCCTCCGGCCACGTGGTTCGACAAAGTTGTCCGACATGTCAAACAACACGGAATTTTGATACCTTGCTGTCCGACATGTCGGACTATCAGGATTTTTTTATTCCACTTAGTTCGACCATCGGCCCAAGAGGAAATTTAAAATTACCTAGGTATATCATTTTTTTATTGCTACGGGGACAACAAGCAGGCGGGCCTCCTGATGTTAAGAGGTCACCGCCGCCCATAGACACCTGCAACACCCGGGGGGTGCTGGTGCGTTGCCGGCCTTGGTTGAAGAGCTCTTTTGACTCTTCTTGAAGGACCCCATATCGTAGTACTGTGGAAAAGCATTTTATATTATCTATATAATTTATTAACTTGATTTTATTTATTTACTTTATGAAATAAATAGCTTGATGCCAGCATTCTCATCCGCAATAAAATTGGATTGGACAATTTACTTATATCTTACAATTATTTATAGACTATTTATCATTCTGATGTAATTATAATCTATATTACCTACCTGTGAAGTATCATCAAAATCTATTCCGTAGTTTTAGCGTGAAAGAGTTACAAACATCCAGACATCTCTACAAACTTTGGCGTTTATAATATTATTACGATAACCGTTTTTACTTGAATTGTAGTAGGTATCAAAAATATTAATTGGAGATCTAAAAAAAAGTAAAAGAAAACTCTACCACTGCCCCCTGAGTCCCCCTTACATGACGTACGCCCTGGAAAAAACGGGGCACAGACAGACAACAAAGTGTTTTGTATTCCGTTTTTTCATTAGGTACAATAGTGTGTACAATTTGGGAATCGCAACTAACAAAAAGTGGTAAACCCATTACTATTGACTGGTTAACTCGTATTTTACAAGAAAACGGTTTAAATACGAACAGCCTAATACGAATATATCCTAATCGGCTATCGCTACGTTCCGTGGAGCTGTCGTACCTATCTAGCGGAACCGGAAGTCAGGGCTACCTGGTCAGCATTTCCTAACTGCATCGCACTACTCGCAGAGGAACTGGGGCAAGCCGAGTGCAAAGGAATTTGGTATCTATGTAAAATTTTGGTACAGTCAGCGTCAAAAGTAGCCGGTCACTTTAGTGCCCTGACACTCTAATGTCAAGAGCGAATACCTATGTTAATTAGTAGTTGACACATTCGCTCTTTTTAATAGAGTGACAAGTTACTAAAGTGACCACTGACCAGCTACTTTTGACGCTGAATGTACCTATTCTGGTAAGTACCTACCCATGTTTTTCTAATACTATATAGAGAACATTTTTAGAAACAAATTTTCTTTCGAATTTTATTCATTAGGTAACGTGATTATTTTATAAAGTTCAGTCACTGTGATCTTCATTGGTAGAGCTACTTCAGAGTAGCCATGCCTTTACTTAAATGAAAAGTCTGGATGAGATCTTCATTGAGAATTATAGCTGTCCAAATTTAAAATAGCCATATCTCAACAACTACTTATCCTGGACTAGTCGTGTCCATAGAAATATAAGTCCATTAGAATGATGACGATCTTATTTTTGTACTAGCACCGCGCGAGCCACATATCAAATTAAAGTATTGCCAACTGTAGGAATTTGCGCAATTTTTTAAAAAAAGGGATTAATTGTTTGCGATTTTTTATTTAAATATTATAGTTTAAACGTTGACGAGAATTACGTTTTGTGTGTAAACATTTTACAGACATGTTTCAATATAAAATCGAATATTGCAAGACAAATTGCGCTTAGAATTTACTGTCGGAAATATTGTGCAAATTTCTTACGCTGCTGGCATCACTGATAGTGTCAAAGTCAAAATCAAAGTCAAATTATTTTATTGCCTGAGTGTTGTGCCATAACAATCGGCATATAAAATCGGATATCGATAATTAAATTAGGTGTTGTCGTCGACACGTACATAACATTTTAAAGCACCTTTATTATATTTGTTGGGTTATCCATGAAGATAAACCAATTTTACTATGAAATAAAATTGGCATATAGAATGTCATTGTTAGTAACTATACCTATTTAAGTAAATTTGCTAAATGAAAAAAATGTCCCGTAAGACTTATAAAAGCAGATTTCAGCAACAATTGGCACGATTTTTATACTACATTTTTAATAGAATTGCAGAAGATTTCAGATATCTTCGTTTAGATGTCAGTATAAAGTCGTCTTCTAAAAATGATTAGAACATATGGTGCTAGTTCTAGTAGGATACCAATCTTTTCTCCCAGTTATATCAATCCATTTTACTTTTAAATCAGGATTCTTAGGAAAGCTGAAACATAATAATATAATTCTCTATTCTAGGTCAAGTTCAGCAGGCATGAATGTTTTTCCAAATTCAAAGTTATTGCATAGAAAGCCACCTAGTGTCTAAACCTTGTTGTAGGTAAATGAAGGCATTTTTGCTTAGCGCTGCACATTTACCGAATATTGGTTTATTTTTCGAAAATTTGTTAGGTCTGTATTTATCGACTACTACACTACTACTAGATACACTACCTATCTAATTACCTACCTGCTGATAACAATTAATTATGAATAAACAACCAAAAGTACTCTATCGATAAAAGTATCGACAACGTGCAAGCACTATGTAATATTTCCATACTGCTGGGCCAATTTAAAAAATGTGATATTGCCTCGAAATACACATAGTTTTCGAGATTTTTACGTTACCGGTGAAAGGAAATTCCTGCATTTATTCGATTCACTTTAGAACTTTGCAGCCCTCATAATGCGCCGGAGCTCAGAGCGCCATGACAGTGTGCAAAATCTGAGCCATAGCGGCGCGCACAGCTGATATTTATATGATGAAACACTCATATGCTTGGCGCGCCTCCCCCCCCCACGTCATCGTTCTATTGGGAGCGTAGCGAGCGGGAGCGTAGCGAGCTTTTTCCGTGTTCTGTGGTCGTGTCCTTACATAAATCAAAAATTTGCTCCAGATCTATATTTTAAAAGTCAGCTGTCAAAATTTGAAACAGCCTCATCTCGAAAGCTTTTTATAATAGACTACTGTAGTGGCTTTACTCAGATGAAACGTTTGGATTAGGTACATCTTCATTTCGGATGAGAAATAAATTATTGTATAACAGTAGAAATGACCACGCGGATGAAGCTGTAGGCAACGTGGAAAGGAAGCTTGTCCGCCACAATACGTATTAGAGACTGTATCTGCTGCGTACAAGCGTGAGTCGATAAGTCCATTAGTCTCGATCGAGCGTTTGTATGAAGAAGACCTGGTGCTGTCCTTTCTTTATTTTGAACATTCGGGTCACGGTCGATAGGTAGGTATCAGGGCGCATGCGCTATCTGGCGCCGAGGTAGTTGAGCGAATACGTCAGTGATACACCGCAAACTGAAACGCGAATGTCGTAAACCAGCGACCGCCCGGTCGCCCCCGGATGCGTGAAATATGAATTTTACCCGTCCATGCAGCGTACACAGCATCGCTGTCGTGCTAACTCTCACAATAGCCTGGTTGCCACACGCCGATCATGCCGCGTGAGTATTTCTGCAGATAATCAGGGTAAAAAATATTCTGTAGTACATCAGTAGACGACATTTTACAGTGTGAAATAATAATCGCATTTTTGATGGGATTTCCCGACACGTTTTATTCAGAACCCATGTACCTAATGAATGATTTATGAATGAAATGCAGTTAATCTCAATCGCAAATCGATTTAGTTATCTTTAAATCATCTCTATTGCAAAGTACAACCATAACAACAAAAGTAAGCCGTGATTTTCTCACATTGCGGGACATTTCAGATTTAGTTAAAATATGAAGGACCAAATGTCTAACAGGAAACAGCATAAAATTAAATTGAAGTTATGTACTATAACTTATGTGGGGAAAGTCATTTTTAGAGGGATTTTTGAGTGATCTTATCACTGTGATCATATCAGCTTGTCGACGTCAAGTGTTCGGAGTCCAGGCCCCGGACATAGGTCTTACCAATTAAACGGCACCACACCCGATCCCCGCCCTGCAGCACACTAATTATACAGCCTTGCTATTGTCCCGGCTACGTCAGTGACTTATAATTATTCCTCAAAGCGTTGCGGATCATATCCTTCAATAAAACTGGCCCTCCATGCAACTTGCTGAGAAACTTTAAACTTGTGGATCAGACCCAATCACGTGTCCACGTTTCTGGGCCGTGTATCATGTCATGAAACTCATGAATGACAAAAGGTTAAATAATGCCATAAATTGCCATATTTCAATCAGTGTGGAATAGACTACGTGAAGACTTGTCGCAGCTGTCCAAATGCTGCACAGCTCAGCTGGATTCCCCTCTTCGTATTCAATTAAGTTGTTTCCACCCAACTAAGACATTTCTAGGTAGATAGGTATACTCCTGGACATAACCGGTCTTAGGCCGATGTTTGAAATAGATATGACATTTCGTCTTGGTTATTCCGGGTCTATATTTTTGGTCTAAGGTTATTAGGAAGGTCAAAAGTGGATCTCAATAGGTAGACGCAAATAGAAATACAGGGTTTGAAACTTCGGACTAAGATGTTCAGGTTCATTGTGACTTCGTTACTTTTAAGACAGCATTTGTTGAGAAATGATCAGCCTGTAGACGTCCAATGCTGGACAAAGGTCTCCCCCAAGGATCTCCACGACGACTGGTCCTGCGCTAACCTCATCCAGCTGGGTCCCGCGACCTTCACCAGATCGTCGGTCCACCTTGTGGGAGGCCTGGCTACGCTGCGTCTTCCGATACGTGGTCGCCACTCGAGAACATTTCTGCCCCAACGGCCGTCAGTTCTACGAGCGATGTGCCCAGCCCAGTGCCACTACAGCTTCGCAATTCTTTCAGCTATGTCGGTGACCTTGGTTCTCCTGCGAATGAATATGTGTATTGATCATGAATAATTTTGTTCCATCCAAAGCATTCACTGCTGTTAACTTCCTCTGATGTTAGGTATGAACATTCCTACTGGTTTTTACTTGCACGCGGGCGGAGACAAGCAAAATTTTAAATATTGACTAAGCACAAATTTTCCATTACACATTTTATAACTGTAACTTTTTTTTCTTTTATGTTACAGGGGAGCGGGTGGAGGGGGAATGTATGGTGACGTCAATATTTCAGCAATTCTGGATTCGCTAAGTGTGAGCTACGACAAGAGAGTGAGACCAAATTATGGAGGTACTAACCTTCCTATTAGATTTTTTCCACTTTCACCAGTTTTCAAAACAATAACACGGAGTTTTAAGAATAGATTTAATAAGTATTGTAACATTTCAGGACCGCCAGTGGATGTAGGAGTCACCATGTATGTGCTTTCCATCAGCTCCTTGTCAGAAGTGAAAATGGTATGTAAATTTTCTTTTATGTAGATAAAAAAGTTCTGCCAAGCGATTATATGATCCTCTTCTTTTCGATCTGATCTGATTTGATTTATTAATTGATCTTTATTTATTTTAAAAGAGATTTAACATAATTTTAAAGCCCAAGAAGAGATTTAACATATTCCTTGAGTATTACAATTTCAAATTAAGTATAGGTAGGTACCTACTTACTGTGAGCTAATAAAAAACTTGTAGCCTTTTGAGCGCCACCGACCTACATTATATTACATTTTAGACTTTCGCGCTTTGTATTCATAATTATTTACGGGTCTTACACACGAAATAGTTTTATTTACCTCGCCCGACGTTTAACCTGGTTGAAACGTCGGGCAAGGTAAATAAAACTATTTCGTGTGTAAGACCCGTAAATAATTATATAATTATACATTATATTAGATAACATTTATGTGTTAAATTAAACTTACGTTACTAATAAGCCCTATAATTAGAATGACATTTTAATAAGTTCAATCAGACGAACAGCGGTTAAAAGGTCAACATTACATTATACTTACAACATTCTAAGAACATGACTAGTTTTAGTAATAAATGGGATAACAATAATAAACTTATTATATAAAACTAAACTTACAAATAAATTATAAATAAATAAAAACCCTCGAGGCCCCCCACCGTGGGAGCGTGCCTAGAAGGCAGGCGGCATTACCCCGCTGGATTGTGAGGCTGATCCTCTGAGCGAGGTAATGCCCAGCCCTCTGGTCGTTGGTAGCCTCGACCAGAACACAATACTAACACGAACTTCAAGCAAACACAAAAATACTCATACAAATGAACACCTTGTTTCAGGATTTCACACTAGATTTTTATTTCCGTCAATTTTGGACCGATCCAAGACTGGCTTATAAGAAGAGGCCGGGCGTTGAAACACTTTCAGTCGGGTCGGAATTTATAAGAAATATATGGGTTCCTGACACATTCTTCGTGAATGAGAAGCAATCTTATTTCCACATTGCCACAACGAGCAACGAGTTCATACGTATTCATCATTCAGGATCAATTACGCGAAGTATAAGGTATGTAAGACATCTTTGCCCATGTCGAATGTAGGTACCTACTCTGTAGATCATAGGAAAAAGCCAACGGGTTTCTGGATGCTTATTTTCCTCGCGTTATCTTAACTGTGTCAGAACCAGTGAATTTCTCATTACCTACTTCGATTAGACTTAAATATTATCATGTTTGAAATTCTTATGACAGAGCGTCGGTGGAGCAGTGGGGTCGCGGGCTGTTACATCGTGACGTGAGGTCCGAGTTCGATCCCCGGTAGCGTCATGAATAGGTTTTTCTTGAAACTTAAGTACATTTACTGACGGCTCTCGAACGGTGAAGGAAAACATCGAGAGGAAACCCTTCGGTGTACCGAAGAAGAAATTGTTAAGCGCATGTGATGTCCACTAATCCGCACAGGGCTAGCGCGGTGGAACCTGTACGCCTTTGTTGGGTGGGTAGACCTATGCCCCATTAACTAACAGTGGGTATTATTAAAGGTTGATGTGACTCTTTATTACTTATTTTTTAAGTAGATTTTGATCAGAGGTAAAAGTAGAGATTATTTAGGTTGAATTTTTAATATAATATGGAAGTATACTTATTAAACCATTTAATGCCTAATGTACTAAACGCACAAATACTAAAAGAGTGTGGTTCTGAATTTGCAAGGGCGTCGTGGGGGTCTTGCGAGGGTAAAATTTTTAATAGTTAGATTATAGATTTATTTCACTACAAATTATGTCGGTTTTTTTGTTTGTTTTTAATAAAGCTACTTTTGGTTAGATTCATCAAAAAACGATGTTTGTGTTACAGACTGACTATCACTGCTTCCTGTCCAATGGATTTGCAATATTTTCCTATGGATCGTCAGCTATGCAATATTGAAATTGAAAGTTGTAAGTATTACGATTCAGCATGTTTTCATATTTTTTTATACAAATTCAGTTTAGTTACAAAGATGACAGACAATTCCTTTTTCTGACCGATGAAGGAAATACGTATTGGGTTCCCGACTTTCAACAAGATTTTTACATAAAATCCATTTAGAATAGATATACCCAGGTAACATTAATTTTAGTGATCTAACATTTTAAAAGTGTGACTTCAGTTTTCGGCCTATTGTTTTTATAATCACATAGGTACAAAATTTAATGAATTATTCATTAGACACATTTATAATTTGTATTGATAAAAGTATTAATGTATTAATAAAGAATTTTTTTTAAGTCAGAGATTAATTAATTAATTTGTATCAGAAATTAAAAACGAACTGTCACGTTACGAAGTGGCTGTCACACATAGATACCTAAGTGAGAGCAGTGCAGTTCTTTAACTTGATCTCATTTGGTTTTTCTATGTTACATAATATCAGTAAATAAGTCTTTAATATCTTTAATTATGTCTTCCCTTATAGGTGTCACGAGATAAATATCAATCATATCAATTGATTGTTCACCACCGGCAATACAAAACGTGTCAACAGATTCTATGTTATTTACTTTAATATTGACTGAAACCGTATCTTCAATCTTCAAATGAGTCTTAATGAAGACTCCCGGAGTCTTGAACCCGTTACAACTCTCAAGCATCGCTGATGTTTTCGCAAGCTGCAGAAAGGCTGTGTAACAGTTTGTTTAATTTTGTTAAATATTTTTGTTGGTTTGATGTTGACGTCTGCTTTCGGATCAAGCTTAAATTTGACCATAATGCCCTCTACGCATATATCTTGAAATCAGGCACCTGAATTTACTTCTATGTCTGATGTGACAGTTGCACAAAAATAATTCAATGGATGCACTGTCGTTGGCACTTCATTTACCGCTTTACTAGTGATGGGGTGACTACCAGCACATTCTCGCAAAATAATTCCTTTTAGGCACTTGTTTTATTGTATGTTGGACATTACTCATATATAAATGAACATATCCACAATTTCCACATGCCAACCTTTTCTTGGGAAGAATTTCACTTGTTATGTGTATTTTCTTTTTCATAGACGCTACATCTACTTCAACAGAATTTTGTTTACCAAAGATATGTCCTTCCGTTAGTTCTGCCACTCCTAATGTAGAAATAACATCATCCATTGATGAATCACCATTTTTATTAACTACTTTGGCTGTATATATCCCGGTCCTGAAACAACTCTGTCAATATTTGCTCCTGGCAGTCTTTGCAAAATTTGCAGCCAAGCTACTATGGCAATACTGCCTCTATATCTGCCTTACACACCTTAACCCTTCTTCCTTTTTGTACCGTGTGCCACAACAAACACTGTGTAAAGAATTCGAGACATATTAAATGATTACGCTCGAACACGGTCCTGATTAGCCCGCACAAACCTGGCTTTAGTACTCTGGGAAATCTAAGACATCAACAGGTCTAACAGCTACTTAGTTTTGTTTCTGATGTTTCGGTAGTATTTTATATTGTCTGTATTTTTACAGTTGGCTACACCATGCGTGATATTCGGTACAAGTGGAACGAGGGCCCTAATTCTGTGGGTGTATCAAGCGAGGTGTCGCTTCCGCAGTTTAAAGTGCTTGGCCACCGTCAAAGAGCAATGGAGATCTCCCTTACTACAGGTAAATGATAACACATATTGCTGACTACTAAATATAAAATTCAAATTGAGAAATGAAGACATTATGTTTAATTCTGTAAGTTTACCCAAAACTCTTGAAAAAACTGCAGCGATGAAAATCAATGAAATTTAGCAAAATATTTTTAACAGAAATTAATTTAGATAACAAGTCTACATTTTGTCAAAGAATAGATAAACAATTTTTTTATTCAATTTTATTTCAGGGAACTACTCGCGGCTCGCGTGTGAAATTCAGTTCGTACGTTCGATGGGTTACTACTTAATCCAAATTTATATTCCATCTGGCCTGATCGTTATTATTTCTTGGGTATCATTCTGGTTGAACAGAAATGCCACTCCAGCTAGAGTATCTCTAGGCGTTACTACCGTGTTGACAATGACGACGCTTATGTCGTCTACGAACGCAGCTCTGCCCAAAATCTCTTACGTGAAGTCAATCGACGTTTATTTGGGAACCTGCTTTGTGATGGTATTCGCAAGTCTTCTAGGTAAGTAATGATCTACAATTAAAACTAAGTTTAAATCGTACGTCATTATAGTGTGTTTACACAATGTTACCTATATTTATCTTGGTAACCTTTTTTAACCTAAAAAAAGGTATTCAATCCGCAATTATTTTTGTTCCTTTTTGTTAAACTGTTATACGTTTTCGTAGCCAACTCGCTTTGAACCCAATTCGTAACTGAGATACGTAACCAGCTTCGAAAAGTTAAACTTGAGTGCTTTATCATGTGGACAGTGTGGACACTTTAGATGTGGACACTAATCAATGGCTAAGAGATATTTAAGTATTGTATGTAGTCGTAAATATTAGCTGTAAGTGTTCCAAATAAAATAAAATAAATAAAATAAGTTACGAATCAGGATTCAATTGTCTCTGATAGTACATCTTTTTTCTTTTCAGAGTATGCAACCGTGGGGTACATGGCGAAACGAATTCAAATGAGAAAGCAGAGATTTACAGCTGTTCAAAAAATGGCCGCTGAGAAGAAGATGCAAAAAGATGGACTCCAGGGAACATCTGAGTTACCACATCCAAGAATTGGTTCTTTACCAAGACCACCACCTTCAAGCAGGTCTTCGGTAAGAGTTACTTAGATATTATTATGATTGATCTAATCATTTGGAAATAGTTATTATGAGATGTCGAACCGCGGCGCTGTGATTCTTGTAGAGTTAAGCTAAATAAGGAAAGTTAAATATATATAAGCGAAGTGCACTAATACGCGAAAATTTCGCATTGGCCAAATTACGCTACGCAGTGGGTATTGAAATAAAATAAGTGAGTTACATGCGTTGAAATGTAAAATCGTAAACCTTATTCGTTTTTATTACAGGAATTCAGATTAAAAATGCATGATCCAAAAGCTTATTCTAAGAGTGGCACCTTAGAAAGTACCATAAATGGGGCAAAAAATATACCCCGGGCGGCCACAAACCAGTCAGAGGAAGAGTCATCAGTGCCTGTTCCACGTGCTTCAAAGGTACGTAGTATATGCCTGACCTTTTTTTAATTTACATTATTACAACTAAAATAGGTACCAGATACACCCACAGTTGATAAAAATGAACTTTCGACAAAGTCAAAATATTTTTTCTCAAACATGCTACGATATACGACCATATTTTGCACAACCTTCTTCGGAATAAATCGTACTTGTAGTACCTGACCAGCAACTTTTCTTCTTTTAAGTTGAAAATGGAATAAACTTATTATACTTACTCGAAAGTTTTATTTAAATTTCGAACTGGCACGACAAAAAGAATGCGCCATTAAATGAATTAAAAATAAATAAATAAAAGATAAGTACGAGATTTGAGTTCGGCGAATTGGCGGCAAAATTACTAAACTGTTATTTTTATTATTAGTTTATGTTAACTTTAATGTTAATTCAAATTGAGTTTACGAGTGATGAAGATATTTTAACACCACCTGAAATACAAGAAGCTGCAAAAGCTTATTGAAAAGTGTTTACCTCCAAAATCAAACAACCACTAAAATCTTTTTAGTTTATCGTTTTAGGTTCTAATAATATTCAATGTAGGTATTAATACTACATGCGTTACTCATTTGAATGAAGCGTTATTTTTACTCAAATTTCTTTGCAGGGTATCAACAAACTACTGGGCACGACACCATCGGATATCGACAAATACTCGCGTATCGTGTTTCCGGTGTGCTTCATTTGCTTTAACCTTATGTATTGGATCATTTACCTCCATGTGTCAGATGTTGTAGCAGACGATCTAGTATTACTCGGAGATGAAAATTAAAAAAACCGTACCGCCATTTTTTTTAAGACTTAGAGATAATTAACAACTTTATGGGGTTCTTTCACCGCTTGCTGATAAAGTCCCAGATACCCTGTCTGCAGGTTATCTGACAGATAGCCTATTTTTTATATAAAGGTATCTGATTGCCTTATCTGCCTGATAAACTAACAGAAAGATCAAGTGTCTGTTTTTTTTGCCAGATATTTTGTCAGAGACTTAAGATGTGAACCACGAAAATATTATCAGACAGATTTATCTGATACATTAGATTATCTGTCAGCTTACTATCTGTAACAATATCAGCAAGCGGTGAAAGAGGCCCTAAATAAGACGCAATAAGAGGTACGGTCACGCTCAGGACACACTTTTCCACGTAGAGTCACAGATAAGGTCTAGACATACACAGTTTAAATTTTGTAGCAATATGAAGGAGTTTAAGCAAATAGGTATCCCTGGTGATAAGTGCTTAAAAAACAACGAATACTTATTATTGACATAACAAAGTATTCAAATTCAAAGTAAAATGGATAATGGAATACAGTCACTGGATATTAATGACTGACATCATAAATTCCGAAACGGGTATCTAGTCTAACCAGAGAGTTGTCAGTATACATAGAGCGCGCGTTAGCAAGTCTGAACTGTAAGCACGGGTCTGAACAGTCTCGAAATGTTCGGGGCGACGCCACTAGTCACAACACGTTAGTAGCGCTGATTGTTGCTCTCGCCGGTATTTATTTAGATTTGGAGTAATCATGGTGAAATGTGCAGTGCCAAGCTGTAAACACGATTCGCGGAAAAGAACAATCTAGAAAAAATCTATATAGAAGCGTCCATAGAACACCTGCTTACACTTGGCACAATGGGCAATGAGCAATGCGCGCGCTCTATAGCTAGTATACTAACTCTATGAGTCTAACCGAAAACGGCTGGAATGAAGGAGGAGCGCCCGGTGTAGTGAAGGACCGCTGGTGCTCATTGGGGAAGACATTAGCCTAGTAGTATCAAGCTGATGATGATGTTTATTGAGAGATAAAAGTACAGAAGACCACAGATCAGGTTATGTGTTTAGCACTATTAGGATTAGAAATCGGAATAAAAAAACAATTCGTGAAAAGACATGGATTGTTTACATTAAATCACCTAAACTAGGTATATAAAAGTGCGTATTTATAAGGAGAGAGCAATAATTTTGCAGGGGACAAAAGATCTGATTGGTCAACCCTTATTCTAAACATTTTGATTCTAAATTATTATAATAACTCTATACAAAAGTACTTTTCGGAGTAAATGTTAGGTATAATATTTTATTGCATATGAGTAGGTACACTGGGTACATTTATACTTTATACACATCAATTTTTTATCTACCACCGCTTCCTAGGTGTACTACTCGTAGGTAGGTACTTACTATTACAATCAATAATATTTTTAGGAAAAATAGCATTATTCTGATTGGTTAAATATACATTGGTTTTTTTTAAGAAAAAGGATAATGCACTTGCTAGCTCGATAAATTAATATAATATTTGATGTACGCGAGCATCAATGTCTTTGGGAGATGATTTCTTCGCAGTGGTAGAACTCGACTTTGAAGTAGAACAGCCAGATAAAAAAAAAGATAGGTACAGTAAGGATCATAAGTGCAGTAGCATGCTTTCAGTCATTTTTCTGAACAACAACATGAATACCAATTAGATATAACTGATCACCCAAGTCAATAGCGTGCTTTGTACCTCATTGTCATAGCAATATCAATTCATCGTAATATCCAGAGCTATATTAGTGGTATGTGCGTGTGTGGGTACAATTAAAAAAGAAAGTCGTAAATGAAACTGGTCTCTCAATCAATTGAGTTGCGAAACTGCCACTGCACTTATGAACCTTGACTGTACATGAGAAGATAGAGAGAACGAAATAGGAAGGTGTATTCTTTGTCAAACGAGGAGAATGATAGACGCACTTTATTAGTATTAAAGTAAGTAATAAATTATTACAAACTGTACGAGTAAGGTGGTGCAATTTCGTGGCAAATAAGACTGACAAATACTACCGTCAGTACCTAAATTTAATGACAGCCCCTAGCGGTTGACTATTATTCCATTATGTAGAGTAGCTGTTGCAACCATGAAGCTAAACAGTTTTTGGTAGGCGTCGCCGCCGCCGCCCCTATGGAGAAAGTATAATTATTATGGACTGCTAAAAATGACTTACTCAACACACTATGGAATGATTTAAGTATCGTGTTATTTCCTTGGCAATGAGAATAAAATAAACAAAATAGGAACTTCATGAAATTGTACTCAATTTATTCTCACCGCCAAATTGACAGATATCGATTTATCTAAAGGACCGCAGCGCGCCACTAACTCATTTAACCTTCATGGGTGCAACGATTGAAGTATTGTACATGTTACCTGAACCTATGAGTATGTTAGTTATAGTGCCAAATAATATAAAATATCCCTCTGCAGGTCCAGGGGATATTGAAATATTGTTTCCGGGGGACTCCGACACTATTAGTGATGTAATTTGTCCACTTATCCTGTCCACCAATTTGTTATCTGTTAGCAGGATGACTTTCAAGACCCTTGAAGTTCATTTTGACTCTAAAGGATTTGATTTTCATTATTAAATTAATAAGTAAAATTTTATAATAAAATTGAGAAACTAAAAGCTTATTTCTTTTATAGTTCCAACTTGGCTTGTCTCCCTTCAACCAGAAGTCCAAGCGTGCGTTTCCATTTCACCGTATTTTAGCACTGTTTTCGAGTCGTCCGCCTCCTCTAAAGGAGATCTCGGAATTCAAATGTGTTATGTATGTCATGTACAACATGAATTAAGTATACCTACTAGGCGATCATTTCAATTTAGTTAGATGAGATGTGACTGCATTCGATCTACTTGGTTCGTTTACAGGTAATTTATTTACCGAAAATTCGTACGCCCTCGTTGGCAGGATAGGCCGACGCGGTGCCCCAATGTAGTGGGGATATATTAATAGGCTGTTGATGGATTGACTGATTACCGAAAACTAATGCAAGTCAATTACGGCGAAGTTGGCTACGACGTCATATCAAGAAGATGAAGGTTTAATTATTGTACTTAATTCTGATTTTAGGTCATTCCGATACGTTGAAGTAAATATCATCATTACCTACCTCATAATATCCCCGCGCTGTGGTTGCGATGTGGTTACCACAAAATCTTAAGTAGTGGGGTCTAACGACGAACGAGTCAAAATCTTGTAGTTGCAGTGACAAATTCAGCTTATAGTTTTGTGGTTGCAGTAGTCGATATCGCCGACACGCTGCGACACTCGTTGTATTTGTGGTTATGGTTATCTGAACAGGCCATTATCAGAATTTGGTTGTGATAAAAAAAGCTACATTGTCACTGTTCAATTGTTTATTGCAGACTGAAGCGGCCATAACACAATCATGACCGCTCTACTATTTATCACAGATTATTATAAATATCAATCCTCTATCCCTAAAATATTTTAAAAGTATAATAATAATATTATGGTTTCGATTACAAAAATAGTACGGGGTAAGGTTAAATCTACATAGTTACTTAATACTTTTCACTTTATATTTTATACTTTACTAGGTTACATAAATATATAAATTAATGATAACAAGAGACGACTGTTGAGTAGGTAGGTACCTAAATTGGAAGTATAGTATTCAGTATGCAAAAGATGCCATTCTTGCTCGCTTCGAAGTAAGAAATGCGAATGTTTTAGCATAATGGGTAAGTAAATAAAAAAATTGATGTGAGTTTTTTACTATTTTAAATATCTAGGTCATTTTAGGAAACTAATATCGTCATATTTTCTGGTTTTTATTCAGTACTTAACATGACTGTAATTATTACTTTTAAGATTTCAGTCTCTGTGACATTCATTACAATAATGACCTTTTTTAAACCAAACAATAAGTTTGTACGAACAGGTCGGAAACGATAAGTGTGTCTAGTCGATTATTTCGTCAATAAAAAAATATATTACAAAGCTTCAAATTGTGTCGTTTAATAATAAAATTACACAAAACTCCATTTGTCCAAAGTACTTATGAGGTTCCCATTGTTTACTACAGCACGTTAAATAAACTAGGTAGGTACTTAAAACTTTGACGTACGTACCTATATGTATGTACATATATCTACTATTACTAAATCATACCTAAGTATTGATTAATAAATAATTAATTAAACTATGAGCAAACATAATGTAAACTTAAACTAAAAAAATTAAAATGTTTCTCTTAAAGTAGGTAAGAACACAAATTCTACGAACCTACTAAATCGTTCATAGTAAATGTATAGAAGCCTTAAAAATACATGAACACATGGCGTTAATTTTTTATGACATTTTTGCATTCAACGACACAATGTCTATTAAGTAGGTATCAGTTTAAAATAGCGTTAAATATTATCTTTAAGTTAACGAAATAATCGACTAGACTCACAAGGTTGACGTTTCCACTCTGTATATATCGAGACGATAGGACAATATGAAGCCACAACTATTTCGAGGGCGCCCTGCCCCGCGAATAATATTCTTAATAATAGACAAATTTTAATATGCTGCACATATGGGCAACTACTGGCCAAAAGTGCGACTACTTGATTATTGTTTCAAAAATATTCGTCAATAACTACTATGTTTTTCTACTCAGAAATAGAAAAATATCGATAATAGAACCTCGAAATTGATTTTTATATAAATACTTACTACGCCTTGCAAAAAATGTTTATACGCAATTACCATTGGAAGTTCCTAGGACCTGAGATGCAGATGATATTTTTGGCGTTTGATTGAGGCACTGACGCTTCAACACACCCAATATTAGAGAAGCCTGGATGTTCCATAAAACTGACAGCAAATTTAATGTGCCAATTTGAAGCGCCACCGGCGTGTGTCCCGGGAACTAAACCTGAGCAATCAGCGTCAAAATGTTTAGTTCCGTGTACACACGTTACTGCCTGCCGTAGCTTTTCGCCACAATGGCGAAAATCAAGTTGGCACAAAGGTAATTTGACAGCCGCCAGTCCAAGTCAGTGGATATAAATCATTTAAACTAGGCAGGTCGCAAATGACAAAGCCGGTCACTGCGGTGCCTAGTACTGCGATGGTAACTCGTGGCCGGCATAATAGTAGACGTTGATTTCGCATCAATGAAGGCCTATGTGGTCGATAGGCTGGTATTTGCATCATAAGCCTACTACATGCCGCATGTTATAGACCATAGTTTAAAGAATACTGATTTTGAGTCATGTAATGTCTACTTATTGCCATATTAATCTCTCAATCGACCTTACTGGTGAAGTGGATGAAGTTTTAGACCTTATTGTAAGGAATAAACAAAACATTGTTGTAATAAAATTTGATGAAAATAGTGATAAGTGTAATATTTCCACAATTTATTCTATGTAGATATCTTCGATTGGATATGCAGTTTCAATGAATTTTTGATAGAACCTCTGGAACGCTCTTCTGCAACAGAAAATATTAATGTTATTTTATATACATAGAGTAAACATATTAATTAAAGTAAAATTGTAATTACCTACTTATTTCCTTCTCTTTTCCACTTTTATGTGTGACATTTATTAATTATTCGCATTTAAATAAAAAACAATCTTTAAATATACATATTGCAACAAGGTTTTGGTTTAAAATCGTCGAGTCTGTTACCTTTAATGTAAGTAATAGAAAGACAAAACAATGTAGATACGGCAAAATAATATCAATAGTTGTATCTTACCCCACGGCTTCAGCCACAGGTCTTGTAGACCCCTGTCCTTGAAAAACGTGGCAAGCAAATCGTTGTAACGTTGGGTGTTTCGTGATGAATCCTAAGTACCGGTGGTCACGCGGATGAAATGCGCAAAACGAAACGTTCTTCAATGAGTAGAAGTAATCAATGCACGGTCCACTTCGAGATCTCTGGAAGAAAAAAAAGGAAAAACATTAGGTAAAGGTCATTAGTCCATCAAAGCTTTCTTTTTGATAGAATAGAAACTACTTGAAACAAAATGAGGACCGCCGAAGTTAGATATTCAATTGTAACGAAGCATACCCAAACCCAAACCATAAACTTTTTTTGATTATTTTTTTACCTCATTTTAATATTTGTTTTGTGCTAAACATTTAAACAAAACAATAACAATTTTATTTTTAATTTTTTTTATAGAAAACTTGCAATTTTTCCAGAACTGTAATTAACCAAGAGAGAAAAAAACTTTGGTATTTTTGGAGCGGTGAAATACGGAATAATCGCAGTGTATAGTTACAAAGTACACTTACATCGGACTTAGATCGGTCGACCATGCGGAGGCCCTGGTCGGACACTTCCAAAATACACGGCTTAGCGTCTAAATCCCCGTTACATTCTGCCACTACCTTCTTCACTGCCTGGCACACAACACCGGTTCCTTTGTGAGCTAGAGTTTCCACGGAACCTATGTATCTGTGAAAAGTATTTTTTTGTTAAATGTCAAAAAAATAATTAAACTTGTTTAAAACCAAGGGAGGCAAACCACTGAAGCTCGCACCGCACGCACCGACTTCCACCATACAAAGTTGCGTGCGGCGCGTGCGGTGCGGCCTCAAAATACCCAGACGATGCATGCGTCAATTGAAACTGCTACAGAGCGTTAAAAACGCGAAGCAACAGATGCGTTACGCCGATACCGTCGTCAGCACCGTCTCTATTGGGGGAAGCATAATGTTAGGTAGATAGGTATTTGAAACATTCCTCACCTTAATAAGTACCGCTCTCTTTTTACTTTGGCATTTACAGGATCGAAATCGTTGTAGTCCATGTCTACTGCGTAGGCCGATGGAAAAATTCCTTGCTGACCTGTTCTTAGGTTTACTCCTACAACAAAAAGAACCATCCAACATCCAACGAATCACCGTCTATATTGTAGTTACTATGAGTTATTTTTTTGATATTATTTGCATTTAGAAAGAATGAAAGTTTTAGTGAAACTAAAGCTAGCGACAATACGTAATTACCTTCACACCATAAGTCGTCAGCTTCTTTCTGTACGTAAATCGGGTCTCCAATTTCTATTTCTATCTCGTCGTGATGTCTAGGGTAGAATTTGTGTAAGCCTCGGTGCGTAGCTTCAAGCATTTCAAGCTGATTGTAGGAGACTTTGGTCAAATTGCCGATAGAGTTGATGCCACTAATGCTGCAACTTGACGATCGAGACACTGAAAACGAAGTGTGGTTACATGTCATAAATAATTTTATAAAAATAGTAAAAATTAGCTATACCTGAGTGAAAAAAAATTGCAATGTCTTGGGGTAGTCGCTGTTCGATTTAAGGCCGTAGCACACCGGACGCGTGTAGCGTGCCGCATGCAGCGCGCGCGCGTTTGTAACCATAAACTTAGAATTATTATAGACGAACAAATAGCTAATTGGGGCGTGAGGCGGTTTTTTGTGTCAAAAACCCGTCATTTAAAACTGGGTACTATGACCTTCAGTTAGTTTTTTTTGGTACTTGTGACTGCCTTAATAATAATATGCTTTTTCTCACTTGTACAGTTTGCTCGGCTATAGGCAAGTACATATTTCTAAATTTACGTATGAAACTGTATGGCAGACTTCACACTGATTGCGTTACGTGCGCAGCGCGCGGCTGTAGACGCGCGCACATTCAGTGTGCTTCGGCCTTCATGCTACAAACTCAATGCAGTATCTACCTTCTCTGGCCATACATACACACGGCGACTTTTTGCATTGATGCGCGTTCGACACGCGTTCAAAAGTACAATAAGTCGTGTCTTGCCTTGATCTCTAGGCAAAGTGCCTACTTCTGAGGATACTAACGTTATAAAATTATAGCTTTTAACTAACCATTGTGTTGGAGTGGTGTTGGCGATATACTCTTCGGTCCGGTGTCAACTGGAGAGTGAGCCGTACTGTGACCGCTGTCGATGTCGCCAAGGCTTTGTATTATCTCGGAATCTGGACTAGCGTCTTCGTCCAAGAGATATCCACATTTGAGCACCAGAAGAGGTCGGCCTTGGCACCCTGGCCTTATAATCACGCCAGCTAGAGCTCCCAATTCCTCCGCTAGTGACGCCTGTTGACTACATGGTGTGACCGTTGCTGTGGAAAATAGACATACTTGTTTTTGATAGCACACAGTATCACAGATCAGTGCACTTAAGTCACCCAGATGATTTAATCCTATAGATGAATTAAGTAATTGATCCGACTTCATCAAGTTTGGCGAAAGTTTCGGAGATTTTAGCTCTATGTATTAAGTACTTACACTTTTTATTTTTAGGAATCTGAGGAAGTTTTCTTCTCTTTCGCTGGCCGTTGAGAGATGTCAGTTGGTGTGAAGTTCGTTGTGGGTGTGCCGAGTCGTCTAAGGCCGAGAACGCAGTACTCGAACTGACTGTAGCTGTCAAATCAGCATCGTCGACATAGTTTCTTTCTTCTTCTTCCGTTTCTTCGCTTTTCGGTGACGGTGACTCATCTTCCAATCCAATATTTGGCACTAATCTGAAGTGAATAAAAAAAGGCCTGTAAAGATACAAATCGGCGCAATACACACGCATCAAAAAAGATTAATAATACCTGTAGGTTCAGTCAGACACAGATGATTATTTTTTAATAAAATTGTTATAATGACAGGTCAATAAAATAAAATGTTAATAAAAAGTTAAATTTGCATAGATACTTAAAAATGAATTCCTTATAAACAAATAAGTAAATATGTAGTTAAAAAGAAAAAATATATAATTAAATATCAAATAAGTAGGTAGGCTACCTTGATGTTTTTTAGTTATTTATTAATAATTCTCTGAAAATAATTGAACAAGGAACCTATATATTTAAATCAATGAGATGGTGATCAACTTATGGGTGTTGTCTTCAAGATTTTAAGAGCGTCGGATTTACTAAAAACCTCAAAAATAACCGAAACCCATAGGTAGGTACTTGCATAATTACCGACTTCCAAAAAAGGAGGAGGTACTATGTTCGGCTGTATGTTTTTTTTTCCTTTTATGATAAGAATGGAAGTCATGGCACCCTTGCTTAATAAAATTACAAATATATCTAAAGTTTTAGACATTGTTCTGGGGCTATACTGTATAGCCCCAGAACAATGTCTAAAACTTTAAATATCTGGAATCATGACCTCCTCTTAATCAATTCTTATTTTTGTCATTAACTATAATCAATAAAAAGTCAACCTTCAAGTTAATTTTTTCTACCTACACTACGATTTTGTTGAATGAGTAGTATTTTTTTTTTAATTTTTATTTATTTATTTTATTATTTTATTTATCGGATGATAGATACATTATAGATAAAAGTAATTAATATTTTGAGCTGTTAAAGTCATTAAATAACAGTACTGTAGAGGCTGGGTTAAACAAAGCAAAATGAATATTAATTATTACAATTAAAATTAAATATGAACTCTGAAACATTATCGTTTTGTAGTCCTTTAAATAGGTATCTATAACCTCCATCCTAAATCTCACGGTTTTTTTTCAGTATTTTCTTATTAACTGTAGTTCAGTTAGGGGTAGTTAATTCAATGTTTAACAGGAATCTCTATTTCTTTGTCAAATTGCATTCAGAATTATTTCCGACTAGGAGAGAAGCAGTTTAATATTGTGTCTGCAGCACACTGTTTTTTTATAGGCTTATAAAAATATATTAGAAGTTGGTGGAAAACATAGAGGTTCTGCCACAGAATAATGGAAATAGACCTAAAAAGATTGGCTTGTTGATAAATATTTCTACTCTATTTGGAAATACCTATAAATCGACTTGTAGAAGTAGTGTATTAAGAGCATATAAGTGGAGTATTAAAAAAATTGCATAATCTGGTCTACTTAATGTAAGAATACATAGGTACCTAAGTGATAATAATTGTAGAACCTACCTTATAAATTTTGTTTCTAAAAATATATATGTATAAACATTCGCATGGTCAATATCAGTTAATAGGTATACTTACTTAGTTTGAAGATAACTCTAGCTAGTCCGTTAAAATGTCTATAGTCAAAGCGATACAATGGGTGTGAGAGAAATAGACAACAGAATGTAAAGGAATGTCATTGTCTTTTCTACCCTTTGTGTGACATTGACAGTAATTTGAATTTCATAAAAAAACAGACTCTACTTTTACATATTTTGCACGCCTGGAAAGGCAGTTTCTTTGTCTTTCTCACGTTACTAAGCTCTTCAACTATTTTCACATGAAAATATTTGAAAGCACGACAATACGCAAATACTGAATTCGCATCAAAATAATTTAATTACCATAATTTTGTACACAACTCAATAAGCTCTAAAGCTCTGTAACTACTTTACTCAATAAGTAATCAACTTATTTATCTAACTGGATAGGCAGAGATGGTAATTTAGTTATTTTGATATACTTGGGTACTTATAATAGAGGACCGTTTGATAATACCCCCGACTAGTTGCAAATTTTTTTTTGGATTTTTGACTACATTGTATTACAGTTAACATGTTTTCTTTTTGCTTGGCCCCTTCTCATCGACTCAGAAGCAGTGTCATAACAAACAACATTTGTGTAGCGTCGTCGTGCACAGCAGTCATATCGCAAGCATTTTATATTCTCCGCATGATCGTACTTGTAAATAAAAAAGAGTGTAAGTATAATAAAGTAAGCACATATATATAAAAACAATTTAATTTTTGTTATAAGTTTAAAACAAATCCGACGTGTGACATTTCATGGGGTTAATTTAAACATAACAAAATTTCACCCACCACATCTGCAAGATTTTATATAAGTATGAGGTTGACCGTATGCTGACGAATAGATTTCACAAAGTAATTTTTTTCCTCCTGACTTATATACGTGCAGAAAATTGTTTTTATAATATGAGTCTAAACTTTAACATACGAGCAATTGGGATTAAAATAATACTTATAATATAAAACTTGCATTGATAGATTAAAAGCAAGAACCGAAGGGGTTTCTTTTAATTTGTATTCGCGAGTAACAATTACGTTCTCGCGCCTTGGAGCTCCATGGTAGAAAGATATACTTAAAATTGACTTACGAGTAAAACGGTGTGGGGGCTAATGCGTGTGGTGGTAATTTAGCAAATACTCGGTGAAATTCTTCATATTCGCTGTCAGCCATGTCTATTACACCTGCTTGTTGGGTCGGGAGTGCACCGCATGCGCGACGGATAGTCTTCCGCAACTCTATCGACCGGCGGCGCCGCGCCGGTACGCGCGTTCTGCGCATGCCCAACTCCGTACATTTTCTTTAACTGAGATGAATTACTTCTCTATCATACGCTATGCACCATGAGCCTAAACACACACGCCGCCTTCGTCCCTATAGAAAAAGCATGAATACGGTGGCTATACATATACAAAAATAATATGCCCTCAATATCTCATTTTTACCTTCATTTTTTAGACTTGTAACTCAAAAGTCAATGCAAGCCTAGTATGGAAATAGTTTGCTATGCTACTCAGACCTCGTCTAAAAGACTGTAACTTTTCATGCTAAGTACAATTAATAATTACTCGTAGCCATCTCGTAGCACTTCTGTCAGTCTAGTCTCAGTTGTTCGATTGTTTTGTCAGGTACCGAACTACTGAGCCTTCATATCTCACCACGTCGGCTCCTTTGTACAACCGAACTGGTGAGACTAAGGAAGGCTCAGTAATTCGGTTAGAGATGATCGGTGACATAGAGATATTTGTCTATAACCGAACTATTGAGCCTTTCTTGATCAAGACAAACAACCGATCTACTGAAACTAGGGGCATCTCACAGCTACTACGAACCATAGTCAATTACATTGTGTTTACCCAAAAATTATGATTTTTTAGTTAAACTTTTCAATAGATAAGATAAGATGAGATGAGATAAGATAAGATAAGATAAGATAAGATAAGATAAGATAAGATAAGATAAGATAAGATAAGATAAGATAAGATAAGATAAGATAAGATAAGATAAGATAAGATAAGATAAGATAAGATAAGATAAGATAAGATAAGATAAGATAAGATAAGATAAGATAAGATAAGATAAGATAAGATAAGATAAGATAAGATAAGATAAGATAAGATAAGATAAGATAAGATAAGATAAGATAAGATAAGATAAGATAAGATAAGATAAGATAAGATAAGATAAGATAAGATAAGATAAGATAAGATAAGATAAGATAAGATAAGATAAGATAAGATAAGATAAGATAAGATAAGATAAGATAAGATAAGATAAGATAAGATAAGATAAGATAAGATAAGATAAGATAAGATAAGATAAGATAAGATAAGATAAGATAAGATAAGATAAGATAAGATAAGATAAGATAAGATAAGATAAGATGAGATGAGATAAGATAAAACTAGGGGATCTCAAGATCTCTACTATGTCTACGATTAGCTTGACAATAATAATTCGCATTCGGTAAAAACTCGATATAATACCTGCATATAATACCTATGTAGCTACATGTAAGTATAGAAACGTCTATAACTTAGTTTGAAAATATACAAAAGTATTAATAATTAGCCTAATAATATAAAAATATTAAAAAAGAAGTAAGATATACTGTACTCATTCATCCGTGAAAAATCAGTAAGCCGTATAAGGTTAGGTACACAATGGTGACATTAAATAAATGTGAAGTGTCATGTGGCCGGGTCAAACCGAATGCAACACGGCGCGGGCGCTGCACAGCACAGCAGCACGGCTTATAACGTTGTAAATGTATGGAATATTATAGGAGAGGACACACCCTTTAGTTGATCGAGCGAGCGAAGCGTCTATGTTTCGAGATTGGCCAAAAATGCTATTGTCCGTCTGTCCTTCTGTCTTTCTCTCTGTAATTCTCTACAGGTCGCATTTTTCAAGCGATTTTGATGAAAATTTGGCATGGGTATAAATAAATCACGCCGACAAAATGAGTAGAATAAAATCTTGAAAAACATTTTTTTTTGAGTACGTACCATACTCGCAAAGTGGGAGTGAACTTTTTTTTCTTGTGAATCTCATAGTGTGGGGTATCGTTAGATAGGTCTTTCAAAAATATTGCTGGTGTGTAAAAACCATTTTTTCGATTTACGGATCCGTTGGCGAAATATTAAGCTTTAAAGCGGTAATTTTTGTCACTGTATACTTAATCTCCAACTCCCAAGTTGACTTCTGTTCGTTTCTTTTAGGTTTGGTTTTTAAGGGCTGACGAGGTCTACTGTTCTCACAGAACCACTAGTTTATAAATCTGTGGGACAAACCAACGCACGATGCTGCACAGCGCTGCACAGGTACGCGCTAGGCAGGCTCTCACTAGTTGACGTCACACCGTGTGCGGTGACTGCGTTGCACGCTCTGCACTGCACCGCATACGCATTCGGTTTGACCCGGCCTTTAATATAATTTTTAACCAGACATCGTGGTTGTTCGCTCGATGTATTAGGGTGATTCTACTGGGAAAAAAATAAAAACAAAATTTTATAAAATCAACAAAACTGTTTATTTTTTGGTTAATTGAGATCAAAATAGCATTAATATAAAAATTAATTAGTATCATTATATGTTTGATTATCTGTTACTTAATCATCTGTTCTAATATCTCCTTCAATATCATTTTCATTGTCTGTTTCCTTATCTGTACCAACATCTCATTTACATTAACAGTTAATTTAACGGTTAATGAAAGAAATACTTTTGCACTATTTGTTCTAATAGTTATTTCTGTCACTGCGTGAAGACAGAGATGACGATTTCACGTTAGTTTGATCTTATCTAATCTTTAATTAATTGATTCTTGGTGTGGCTAGCTGATGCAGATAATATTGATTTCTGTGCATAATTACAACCAGTTATTAAGTCACAAACCGCAAGAATTTCAAAGATATTTAACCTGAACAGAATTATGGATTCGTAGTAGAATGACCGATTATTGTAAAATCGCATGAGGTATTATTAGTACTACCTTACCTATGTTAAAAATACCAGAAAAATCCACTTTATAAGTGCAACTTAAATTGGAGTTTCTACAAATATATCTACACTATAGGTACGCAAGTCACTAAATATGACGATTTAGGCAACTGCTTTACAAAACACTGATTAGCCATGCACCAGTTTGAGAATGGTAAACTGAAATTCTAAATTGTTTATTTTATAGGTACATACAACTGCAGATTTGTTTTTTACATTTCTATTTAATACTAACTGTAATCTACAAGAATAAGTATGTGAGAAGTGACCTAATGAGACTTGTGATATTTTATTTTTAAATGGTGTGAGGAATGGAGACGCGTTCCTACATAGGTGTGACGAATATCTACTCTGTGATAAAAGTGGAAAGCCTTTAAGAACTGCAGCTGTGAGGCCGTGTGGTAATTAGTTTTTGTAGTTATTTGGTGCGGGAAAAATAGTGTGACATCCAAACTACACAAGTTTTTAAATTTAATATGTTTAGGCCTTCTTTCACCACTTCCTGATATTGTTACAGATAGTAATCTTAGTGATAAACTAATCTATCAGATAAATCTGTGTGATAGACTATATAAATTAAATAAGATATAGGCAATCAGATACCTGTGAAACCAAAAAATAGGCTATCTGTCAGATAACCTGCAGATAGGGTATCTGGGACTTTATCAGCAAGCGGTGTAAGAGGCCCTTAGTATTTTGGAAACATACCTAGTAAGTACTTATTTGTTTAAGTATTATTTTGACTTCAAAATGTCTTAACTGATAAATATGAAAACAGAAATAAGTAAGTAGCGTGTACACAAGGCTTTACGTTCTGAATGAGAACATTTCCCAAGTCACTCCAAACACTTGATTCACCCAATCAAATATACCCACCCTCTTGCCAATCTCCCTCTCCTCTCCACTTTATAAAGCGAGCGAAGGCGCAGGACGGGCGCAGTGTTACTTGTTCCTCAACAGCGCAAGACCAACCTAGTAACTCCAGCTTCAATACATCCCTTAGTTTAGTTTGACGTCATAAATACATTTTCTTTCGAACAACGATAGAATATCGTAAGTATATATTAATATGCACTTAAAGGTGTAATGTATTTTGAGTCTATATACTAGAATGTGATGTTGTATCGAGGAAGCATTGAGGATTTCGTACTAGTTACCGTCACAATCTGTATTCCGTTCCGTATATGTAGCTAATATTACCAGTAGTACAGTTGACCGCACGTCAGTGGAAACATTTGACCTTGACCTGGCCTAGCCTATTAGCGAGTTTCAATACGAGATATCAGTTTATAATGGTTTTGTTTCCACTGACGTGCTGTCGACCGTACCTCTAGCTTCCAGAAACTCGCTAGCGACTACGTATTAGTGATGTTTCTTTCCGACTAACTACAAAAGGCAGAGATAGTTATAGCCTTTGCATAGTCGGTAGCGAGTATCGACTCATGTTAAGGGTGCAGTAGTACAGTAAACATCAAAGGTAGTTTGGTATCTGAATATTCCAAGAGAATCGCATTGCCAAACAAACCAAATTAGTTTGATACTATAACTTCGCAATTAAGTGAATAATAAATAAAAATTACATAATTTAATTTTTTTTTAACTTTCAACAAAAAGTTGCTATTGAAATTTTCAAAAGTATTAGGTAGAATACCTATAGAATGTTTCAAAATTATCCGAAATGAGAATCAATAAACGTTCTTTCGTCGAATACAAATCTTTTTGGAATATCGAAGTATATTTTCATTTAAAAACTAGCTAATAATTTTAGCCCCGCGACTTAGTTCGCATTAAAAAGTATCGTAGTTACTACTTTACTTTGTTTGTACTTTAGGTTTGGAATTTTAAAATTCCAAGTACCTACACCAGATTTTAGGTCAGACCACATGCTTACAAAGAAAAAAAACACTGTTCAAATCAGACCAGTTGTTTTAGCATGACAAATCAGGTTCAAACAGACAAATATGAAATTTTTTGAAAAGTGTTTTGGGGTCAATTAAGCCTAAATGACGTATTCCAATAGTTGTTTTTATTCCCATCAATTTTATGAATATTAGTATAGATTGTGATAATGTCTATTTTGTTTTCGACGTGGCTAGATTGCGGTTACAGATTTTTTGTATCTACGATATAATCCAGGAAGTAAACATTAGTAATTAAGACATCAGGTTATTGTGAAATTAAGAAGAGTCAGTACTTTTGGAAGTAGTTTTTGGTCAGCTACTTTTGACGCTGACTGTACCACACCGGTAGCGCTACGTGAAATTCTAACGTTGCACTTACGTCATAGGATACATAATAACTTATCATACATAGAATGCATAATAGCAGGCAGTTAGTTCTTCTGCGTGCCGGACTCTCCACTATTCTTTTTGCCTAATATACTTTCGTTCGTTTAGTAAGATAAATGAAAAAGAAAATTTTCATTTTTTATTTGCCTTGAGGTAGCACTAGGTACTATTATCGATCGTGGAGATCCCTGGGGGAGGCCTTTGTTCAGCAGTGGACGTCTGCAGGCTGATTATAATTTAAGTATAGTAGGGAAGTGAACTTTCAGTTGAACTTTCCACCTGGTAGATATAAGTATATATATTTTCCACTTATCCCTACTGGTCGGGATACCTTGGTAGGGATAGGTGTATGTACCAGCAGGAAAAAACTATCATTCTCAGTAGACCCATTGGTCAGGTCCATGATATATCTACCTACATGTAATAAAGGGGTATGTATAGATTCATGATGCGTTTACTCTCTAGCTAGAGTTTGCCTTCAGTTTGTCGCAAACGGATTTGAATTTCGATTGCGATAAATTTTTCGATGCTCAAAAAGTTTTGAAAGTCATTTCACTCTTGAGTTTCGCCCACAATTCTATTCAATAGCAAAAAAATTGTTTTTAACAATTTTTATACGTTATAAACTTTATTGAATTACAAAATATTATAAATAAAACATCCGTCAAATTAAGTTTTACTCCAAATTTAATTAAATCGAATTATTTCAGAGAAAAATGAGTGGATCTGGAAAAGGTCTGCTAGGATTATGGCTATACAGAAACGGTTCCGAATGGAGTATCAAAAGTGAAGACCCTAATCATACTAAATTAGCTGACCACAACATGACAGAACCTCAACATGACAACTTTGATGGCGAGACAATTTCGGTCCTTTTCACGCTGCAGAATCAAGTGGGAGGACTGGTTCGAGCTCTTTCTGTTTTTCAAGATTTGGGTATAAATGTCCTTCATATTGAGTCGAGAAATTCAGCGATGCCATTATCTTCAGCTGTAAGTTTTTTTTTCTTAGTCTTTTTTGAGTAAAATTTGCAAACTTCAATATAAAAATAAATTTATGATCGTACATTTACGATACTTTCCCTCCACGTAGCCTGTAGGTTTTTGTTTGTTTGTTTGTTTGTTTGTTTGTTTGTTTGTTTGTTTGTTTGTTTGTTTGTTTGTTTGTTTGTTTGTTTGTTTGTTTGTTTGTTTGAATTTCTTTTTGCATTTGAGAACCCGATTCTTGAGGAAGGTTAAAGGCTATTTAACGTCACGCTACGAGCCTTAGGAGCCGAGGATAAAGAAAAAGTCTGAAATAACGTATGAGGCGCGGCCTTGGCTGCGGGGAAACAGCTACTTAGTGCTTGATAAAAACATTGCTTGGATAGTAAGTGCTACTTTAATTTCAGGTCGATATTATCGTTGATGTTAAATGTGCACCACATAGAATGGATCAGTTGAAATGGATGTTGAAACGAGAAGTTCAAGACTTTAAAGTGGTTCCCGCTAAGGGGGAACACTCCACTCTACCGACACTGCTATCTGCCACTTCCAGTTTTGGTAAAATCGAAGCTTTATAGCATTTGTTCTAATTGAAGTTGGCGGAATTATTGTGCCTTAAACACCATTTAAAAGGCCATTAACAAAAAATATTGTTCTAATATATTGCTAATCGAATACGCGATTGGTCAATACGTAGGTACGCATTTGGTCAAATACGCAGTGGGTCCAATATAGTGAATTTTACTCTTATAAAGAAAAATTTGTGATTATGACCTCTAGGCATCTTGGCATTGAATTCTCTTAGTAGTAGTAGTCAACTCTTTTGATGTCGTATAATATTTTTGTCTTACATAAAAATTTATAATATATTACTTAATAAATAAATAAAATTAACTGGCATTTTATTATCAAAACTGTACATTCTTGAAAAATATATTTTTTACCAACTACGTATTTAGACTAAACGCGTATGTCAACAAATCGACGTATTCAACATTGAGGTAGGCGCCAGCTCTCTGGTCATCCGTGGCTTCATAAGGCGCTGAGGTTTATTATTATCATTTTATAGGAAATTTTCATAATTGCGTGCAAAAATAAAAATGGAGGTACCTATTTCAGGAATAACACATTCATGAAGCTAAAATAAAAAAAACATGAAAGCACACTACGCTATACCGTATACATTTGCGTTATTTCCATTATCAAGAGAACTTCATAAATTGATGTCGTTGAATACCTAATTCAGTTCACAAAAATGTTTTTTACCTACAGGTTAAATCTACCTAATAAAAAATATTGCTAGAATATGAAAAATTAAATGTTCACCTGATTTAAACTGAATTTCAGATTTTGGCGAAATGCCCTGGTTTCCTCGCAAGATATCGGAATTGGACCGGGCTCAAAATGTATTGATGTACGGAACTGAACTCGACGCTGACCATCCGGGTTTTAAAGATCCGACTTATCGCAAACGACGTGAACAGTTTGCTGCCATTGCCAATAACTACAAGTAGTATGTAGTTACCAATAACTATTTTATTTCTTCAACCATAGGTTGCGCGGTTTTCTTATAAATTGGCTTTTAATAAGTACAGTATTTTAATATTTTTCTCTCATGTTGCTGCTTGTCATTTAAAATGTGACAAATCGAATTGCCTAATATCTCATCACCGTATTTAGCTTAATTTTTGTGCTTGGGAAGGTCCTATATTATCTAAAATTAACTAGGAAACTTTACTTAATTAATTTGTTTTACAGCGGTCAGCCGATACCAAAGGTACAATATACCGAGATTGAAATTAAAACTTGGTAAGTATTTTTTATTATTGATCTTAAAAACGTAAATAATACAAAAACAAATTGAGGTATAAATAGCTGATATCATTTTTGAGATCGGGCAATACACTTTAAACATTTACCTGTAATTAAATAATGAAGTAACGTAAGGTACCTACCTCACTGACCTTTTATTACATTTTTAATGACTTAATTACATTAATTTTGAATTTTGAACGTCAAACTCTCACTTGATCGATTTTATCATGAACGTAAAAATTTGTTGGCGGCGCCCGCGGCCCTATGGAGGCAGCATCATAATTAATACGCTTATGGTGTATGATGCTGCATGATCAGTTAAGTTGGTTATGTCAATTTTAGAGGAGAATTTCATTACCTACGTATTCAGTGTATATTATTCTCATTGGTATACAAATAATATGATACATTATTGTAACAAAACGTTCGTTGACCCAGAATCCGTATATGCTATCTCGGTAGAGGCGGCGACGCCCACCAAAAAGTTTGCATTTTTTGTAATTTCCATGTCGGTACGTAGACTTTTTTCATTACCTGCAGGGGTGTCGTGTTCCGTGAACTTCACAAACTTTATCAGCAGCACGCGTGTGAAGAGTACCTCGAGAACTGGCCTCAGTTGGTTAAATACTGTGGATACAGGGAGGACAACTTGCCACAGGTGAGGTCTGCCTAATACTAATAAATCAAGCGACTTGGAAATTTAAAACTTATTGCTATTTTTTAAACGTAAATTCAGTGCGGTAATGAAAAGTAAAAAGCTCGTGTGTTTTATAAGCTGCATTATGCACATAAAAGCGGTGCAATAAGAGCAACGTTACGACCAAGTGTGTTGAAAAATATATTATATTTAGTTTAAAAAAACTGAAAAATAAAGTAATGAGGTTATTGAAAAGAATTTAACAGTCAGTAATTTTGGAAGTCAGTTTTTGTTCGGCTACTTTTGATGTTGACTGTACCTTAAAGGCAGGCTGCCTCAAGGACACACTAGCTTGCTTTTTTTGTATATACTTTAATTTCAGCTTGAAGACGTAAGCGCTTACTTGAAGCGCAAAACTGGATTTCAGTTGCGCCCTGTGGCGGGGTACCTTTCCCCAAGAGATTTCCTCTCCGGTCTAGCGTTCCGGGTTTTCCACTGTACCCAGTATATTCGCCATCATTCGGATCCATTTTACACGCCCGAGCCGTAAGTTTCTATTTTACTGTCTAAAACAGATTACTTCATTGACTCATTTGTACTAATCGTACTTTTAGACGAGTTCCTAGCAAATTTTTCGTTAGGAAATGTGTAAAATTGTGCATACAACGTGACTGATTGAACGAGGGAGTCCTTTAAGGAGGTAAGTAGATATAGTTAGATCCACATGCCGCCTGCAATACGACCATGCGAGAGTTTACTTAACCCTTTATAAGGCCCCAGTTATACAGATACGCTACGTGAAAGTTAAATACACTACCAAGTTTGTAATGCACTGGGGAACACATATACACCAAGAAAAAAAAATCATTAAGAAAAAAACATGTGGTCAATACATGCACTCAGCCTGTTAGTGCACTTGAGTTTTCAAATGATCTGTTTCCAACACACCTATTCATTGACATTGAATGAATGAGGAAAGAAAGCCTAATATATTCGCTATACAATACCATTATAGTTAAATAAAAATGAGGATGTTCTTCTCCGTAAATGTTTATTAACTATGTGGCATCCTCTGCCTTATAAAGGGTTAACACGGTCTTGGGGCAGGTAATGCGTCGGCTTTTAAATTAATTTCTAACATGTTGTAAGTACCTGCTCTTCGAATACCTCTGAATTGCAATACCTATTCAGATAGTACGAAATGGAAACGCAATTAACTATAACTTTTAAATAATAACACTGTCTTTAACTTTTAAATATGTAGATACTCAAACACTTACAATTAAATGAAACCAAAGAAAGAAGATACTGTTCTCTTATACATTGAAGTACTTAACAAAACTAGATTTGGAACACGACTACATGCAAACACCTCACACATCAGGAATTAATATAAGTAAAGTTGTGTTCGTACAAGTCGTACAATTACTAGTATTAGGTATTCGTGCAGTTTTTTTCGCTAATAACGATCGAGCGAATGCAAATGACATGCACTCTAACCGTCGTTCGTGCTAGACGCACATACTTGGTTTTGTATTACCATTTTCAGCAAATAAGTAACATAGGTACCTACCTAGGTAGTAAGTTAGAAAATCATCATCTTGTTAGTTTCAAATAAACATCTTCTTGTCACCTACAAAAATTCCGAATCGGGTTTTTAATGGCTTCCATTCTATTGTTTCGATTATATTTCCCAGATACTACATCAGTGCTTATATAGTGGCATGACAAAAAAGTGATTATGTATTAATATTCTAAGCATTGTTTTTAGAACGGCGACGTGCGTGTTTTGTTTAATAGAGGTCTAATCTGCACTACGTTTAAATCATAGACTTTAAAAATTTTCGATCCTAAATCTATAGTTTAAATGCAGTAGATGTATAAGTATGAAATAAATCATAACGCTAAGCATTACCTATCTAAAGATAACGGTCGTATTTTATGAGCATTGTTTAATAAGTCCGAGGCACATATTTTGTCGAAGTATGAAGTTTTAAAGGCAATTTCCTTTCCACCACAGCGATTGCTGCCACGAACTTCTGGGACACATGCCTCTTCTTGCAAATTCAAGCTTTGCTCAGTTCTCCCAAGAATTGGGCTTGGCTTCACTTGGCGCTTCGGATGAAGACATCGATAAGTTGGCAACGGTTAGCTCTATGTCTACCTGAAGATAATAAGAAACACATTGTAACAAATTAACTATAACATCTTCACTCCCCGCCCCAGTTCACTGCTGGGCATAGGCCTCCCCCACCACTGAACGGAAATTTTCTGTCAGTTCAAAAAAAGATCCATTAGAATCGGTCTTCCATTTTATTGATATTTCAATTCAGAGTTTGTTACACGAGTTGGAAATAGCGCTCTTATGGATCCTTCCACTTTTCAGCTGTACTTCTTCACTGTCGAGTTTGGTCTGTGCCGCCAGCCTGACGGCTCATTCCGGGTGTACGGCGCTGGTTTGCTGTCGTCCGTGGCAGAGTTGCAGCACGCTCTTGCGACCACTGACAAAATTAAACGTTTCGATCCCGAAGTAACCATAAATGAGGAGTGCATAATCACTTCCTATCAAAATGCCTACTATTACACGGATTCTTTTGAGGAAGCCAAGGAGAAAATGAGGTAGGTATGGAGGTACTCCGAAAGGTAGGTACTTTTGCCCGCGGCGTTACTGTTACGTTTTCTAGAGAGTGGTAGTTATAGGTAGGTATTCTATTCGGTTGCTCAGTAATATTTTAATTAGTCATCACATCAAAGTGTACCTACTACGTTAAAAGTGCCGTCGGTGGAGTTATTTTAAATATTTCATGGAATATCTTGAACAATCCCATTTAATATACCTACAGTAGGTATTTCTATGCCAGACAATTAAAAATAACTCTACAGAGAAGGGGCTGACCTCTTTTTTTACAACACTTCCATCGTGGACGACTTCTAGGAGATAAACTGTTAATCTGTCAATGAGTACCCATTATAAGTAAGGGTTGGACCATATCTATCAGCATGGAATCGCACTTTTGCCATCAGTGCTGCGGCGTGTTATAGCATGCTATAACACGCTATCGCGTGCGATAGCATGCTGTCGCGTTTCCGTGCTGACAGAACGTCATTTGCTAGAGCGAGAAACAAAGCGCGTGTGCTATGGCGCGCGGTAGCACGCGTCAACACTCCATTGGCCCCAGATTGGCCCCCACCGGCGCTCGAGTTTTGGCAGTGCTGCCGGGCGCATCGCCGGTCAGAAAAGGATAGATATATGAAAAATGCGATTCCGTTATGACAGATGTGGTTCAACCCTAAGTAGTATTTCGAGCTTTCTAAGGTACCTACTCCTATACTATTTAAAGTTAGATAAAAATATTTAGTAAACGAAAACTTTTCACCTTTATCGAAGCGCAGTGAGATTATCTATCATTTCAGTGCCTTCATTTCGTCGCATTGGTCTAGGGCTAGTAAATATAATAATATCATTATAATTCTAAAATTTCAGAGATTTTGCCGACAGCATACGACGTCCTTTTGGAATTCGCTATAACCCCTACACCCAGACTGTAGAGGTGCTCAGTAATGCCCAGAAAATCACCGCTCTGGTACACGAGCTGAGAGGCGATATTTGCATAGTTTCGTCAGCTATTAAGAAAATTTCTGCTAAAGATTGCACTCTCGATGTTGAAACTATCGCCAATATGCTCCATAAGGGATTGCAGACTCCTTTGGTATGATTCAAAATAAATAATTATCTTTACAGTTTATTATTGGCATGTAATTGTATAGCCTATAAAACAAACTTTACATAGTCACAACTGTCATAGTTTTCATAAAATACTATAATCTAAAACTGTATAAATTAATAAATAAAAATGTTAATGATACATTACGTAACTCGATTTATGATAATAATGCTTATGCATTAATTAATTGGTAGACAATGGCGAAGCACTTGTTCAGTTCGTTTATTTAAAATGAATTGTCATTTAAATGTGATATCAAAGTAATTATCGAATTGGATGGTGCACGCTAGGGTAACGCTCACCAGTGCACAAAGGAATGCGGGCAGAACGCGGCTGATAGCGCTGCCTGCATGATCGCCCAAACCGCAGGTCGCAGTCCGTGCGCCACAGTGAGCTAGTGGCGGAATGCCAGATCGCTTCGCTTTGCATAAATTACAATGTCGCGCGCCTGGAATCTAACCAATTCAAATTAAAGTTTATTTGCTGATGGGTTACTATCTTAGTTACAATTTTATAATACCTATCACTTAGTCTGACATTGTACATTTTAGGCATTGCAACATAAATTCTCAATAATAACTCTAACAATGGCAAGAATAATTTAATAGTAACAACCATAGAGTTATAGAGCTCGCGCATCGCTCATTGCCCATTGTGCCAAGTGTAAGCAGGTGTAATATGGACGCTTCTATATACATTTTTTCTAGATCGTTCTTTTCCTTGAATCGTGTTTACAGCTTGGCACTGCACATTTCACCTTAATTACTCCAAATCTAAATAAATACCGGCGAGCGCAACAATCAGCGCTACTGACGTGTTGTGACTAGTAGCGTCGCCCCGAAAATTTCGAGACGTTCAGACCCGTGCTTACAGTTCAGATTTGCTAACGCGCGCTCTATGTATACTAACAACTCTCTGGTAACAACATACACTACAGCCCTGTAATCTAATACATTTCAGGTAAACGAAAAAAGCCCACAGAATACGCCTGATGTAAGTCCATCTAATTTGAAGGGCGAAGCGTCACCAACCTGCGAGGTATCAAAGTAAAGAAGTGATGAATATATTTTAAGCAAAGCACTTGTAATATTTTTTCAAAATATAAGGGATTTTAAACGTGCATTATGTAACTCAATGAGAGAATTAAATTTACTGTTTGAGCATTATAAGAAATATAAATAGTGAGTGTTACATTTCCTATTTATCTATTACACCAACAACATTTTGTTTAAATAATGCACGTTTAAATTGTCTCTGTAAAAGACTGAATGTCCATTTAATCATTGATTAAAATGACGATACCAAAAATTCTTAGAAGAATTATTATTCTAAGTAATCGCAAAATCTTAGCGAATCACATAATATCTCCGGGTAATAGTGTTAATAACCACCTAACCAGCTGGTTGACTTAAGTCATCTTATGTTCAGGCTTTAAGCGTATCCCAGCAGGTACAGTAGGTATACAAATATAGGCCGCGCGTGTTTGAAGTCTCACATACAAAGTACCACCGCCACCGCAGGCCGCGTGTGTCTGGGATACGCATTAAGAGCTTATCACTTTTACCGGGCGATACTTATTTAATATCTTGTTATATTATATTGTAAGTACTAAAATATCCGAACGCAACCATTGTAAAACAAAACACACATTTTTCTGTTCAAGTAATAAGGAAGCCAATTGTCTATGCAATATGTCAAACAATAAGTCAAAGCAATACGGCGACTTTAGTACACCTTGAACAGAACAATTGTGGAACATTAATCCTCTCGCTTGGGAATCAAACTTTCTTGTGCTTTCCTCGCTTCCATATAAATTATTTTTAAATAGGTATAGTAATAATACTACTACCTACTTACGTTATAATTTGAAATCGTTCAAACAACCCGAAAATAATGGGGTGATTAATGTTTTCGCCCACATATCGGCTCGATACCGCTAACAAGGGAAGATCGCGAAACCGACCTCTCCAAAATGAAATACATTAGGTGATTCTGATCAGCATCCTAGACTATTTCGGACCAAATGATGGATAATTTACCTTTGGAATATCTACCTAGAGCAACCTTATTTTTTACTTCAATCTCTTCAGTAAATCTCGTTTATAGTAGAGACTAACATTGCTTAAAAAAATCTTTTATTTATCAAAATGAAAGAAATTTTGTAGCTTTGTCTACAACCAGGCATTAGCCTGGTAGAGTTGAGACGATAGCGATTTGGTGGGTGATAGATAACCTTTGGTACTGTCATTATACTGCGCTTATGTCAAGCAATTTTGACCAAACACAATTTGACGAAACCCAACTTTAATCCATTTATGACAATATTTAATAAAGGCACCGCCAATCGAGTAATAACGCAGTACCTACGTTTTTGTCCAAGGCTGGAATGAAGTGATATTGACGAATAGGTAGATAAGAAAGTACTTGCCTAAAAATGAAATTGCAAAATTCAACAAGACTACAAAATGCATGAACAGTCAAATGTGACTAGTAACTAAACAATATTAGCACTTTATTTTGTGTTGTGGAGAAATTAGTCAAGATAGCGAGACCAGATATTAGATTTTCAAGATTTTTGTCTGGATTTACTAGTGAATTTATCTTGTTTGTTACTTATGATGAAAAATTCGTATGTAGGTAGTAAAAAATTTGAACTTGAGGTTATAATTACGAAATGTTTGCCATGTTGCCATCATTACCGCTAGGTGCCCGATATTGTTCAGTCAACTGAACTGTTCAACTGAAATAATGGAACGCGCTGATAATTATGTACAGTATGTATTATATTTACCTTGGCCCACTGTTTTTCGATAGAAATAAATGAACTGAAACCCCTGGCCTGCCATTATGACGTCAACATGGCGGGCCAGCGATACGATTGTTTGCAGAATAAATGGTTTGTGTTTTGTACAAGGATTTAATACCCAAGATCGCCTCATTGACCTGCTGGCTTGGTCACTGGACTGTAGGTTCGATTCTATATTGTTTAATTCATATAATATACCTGTACTACGTGTACACAAGAACAGTAAAGAATTACTGCCGAGCATAAGAACACATGCCGAAACCATCAGGAAAATTATGCTAGTCCAGCTATCTTGGCGATTTAGATGACTGATGTTTCAACAACCTCACCTTTTATCCATTTTTAATTAAAAATACATATATTTAATGGTTTACTATACCCGTTAGTGCTCCATAGGGTGCGTCAGACCCTCAGCTATTATGTACAGTCGGCCAAAGAAGTTGTGTACCACCCTAATATCGATATTCGTTTACACGTGCATAGAACTACAAGGTCTATTTTCACTGTCAAAACGACCTATCTAATAATAATGTTATCCTTGACAACTGATAACTTGTCAAAACTGATATTTACCACCACTTTCTGGGCCAATCGTACCTACTTAATTACTATTACCAGTATGTATTGTAAAGGTGTAGGTAGGGTCACAGAACACCCAATCAATATAATGTAATAACAATATTATTGGCCTAGACCTCTGAGTTGAGTACAAAAATTAAATTATCACTAATAATAAGTCTTTTATTTAATTCATTTTATATTTCATTTTCTAGCATAACTTTATCCTACATACTTGGCGCTCCGTTCTTCCTGCCTACCCCGCCAGGGACATAGCGTGAAGATATGTATGTATGTTTAACCTAACTGTAATCACATGGCTCTGAAAAGAGACCTTGTCATGCGGGGAGCATGGAGCGTTCTTCCTGCCTACCCCGCCAGGGACATAGCGTGAAGATATGTATGTATGTTTAACCTAACTATAATCACATGGCTCTGAAAAAGAGACCTTGTCATGCGGGGAGCATGGAGCGTTCTTCCTGCCTACCCCGCCAGGGACATAGCGTGATGATATGTATGTATGTTTAACCTAACTATAATCACATGGCTCTGAAAAAGAGACCTTGTCATGCGGGGAGCATGGAGCGTTCTTCCTGCCTACCCCGCCAGGGACATAGCGTGAAGATATGTATGTATGTTTAACCTAACTATAATCACATGGCTCTGAAAAAGAGACCTTGTCATGCTCTCCCTCTTTATCAAAACGTGAATAGCGGCGATTCTAACTACTTAATTGAAAATTTAATTTTCAATAGGTAACAATGACTTTCGTCGTTCTCCATCATACCTATTGGTATATAATATTATATAATATAATATAATATTTAATGTAATATTTAATGTAGTATATAATATAATATTTTATAAAGAGGAAAGATTTGTATTTTTGTATGTTTGTAATGAATAGACTCAAAAACTACTGTGCCAATTTCAAAAATTCTTTCACCATTGGAAAGCTACATTCACCCTGAGTGACATAGGCTATATTTATCTATATCTATGTCCAACCGTGCGAAGCCATAAATAATCATGAAGCTAAAAACTTGCCGTCGAATTATTATTTTATAGGTATATTAATTTGTTGTCAGGTGGAGGCATCTCGAGGCTTGTATATTTTGATATATATATAGGTGATAATAATAATTCCTGCTAATTAACCATCTGGTTATCTAGCAGGAATTATTTTTCTTGTAGAATGCTGATTACCTGATTAGTTTTCGACAAGAAATGATTTTTTTTATTTTTATTTATAGTTTGGGCATTATTATTGAGTCACCCTATATGTTTTAAGATCAGATATGTTCTAGTTTGGAGGCAACTGGAGTGGCGGCGCGTGGGATGCTACCTATTTAGTGTGTAAATTCGACAACAGCAAAGGAGACGTTTCACGAATGTATGGAGCCCCGGCCTGGACCTTGTACACATATAATTATGAAATGTCAATATTATATAAAAGTGTTTTAATGATCATTTTGGTATATTTTGGCTTAGTTTTTGTGTAGAAATGCATTAAACGTTATATTATAGGCAACACTTACCCTAAAAATAAAGATGGCTGCCACTATCAATGACATATCATTTGACGTTTTCCACGACGTTTCCATTCGTTTACCATTCCACATTTTTTGTCGTGATCTGCAAAATAACTTGTGCCGTGTTGTTCCCAGCTAGATATTTACATAGGTATAATTATTTTCATTACAGTGCAAAAAATAATTTTTAAAAAAGACGCTATTCTACCCTGTCTATGATTAATAATTCATAGACAAAGTAGACCAACGTCGTCTTTTTTCCAAGGCTAACGCAATGCCTAGATGTGGAAGGAACGCTTTTAAGCCAGATCTTTCATAGTCATGGAAAGCTGATTTCAAGTACCTCTAGTCAAGTATGTTCGGATACGCATCAATTATTTATAATTCATAAAACCGATAATCGGTTCTCATCACTAGTGACGCGTGACTGATGAACGCAGTCACACCATTAATCTGACGTCAATCTCACTAAGACTGACGAAAAAATCAAAATATTCAGAAATCCATCCGTCCAATCTATCAATCCGTGGGTTAGATGGTCAGTTTCGCGTCAATATTACCAGACTGATGGTTTGGACTAATATAAAACGATTGCCTAACCGACGTCAATGAAAGAACGAGGAAAGAATCGGGATAAAGGGATTAGTCAAACGGACCGGATTTGGCTGTATGGCTAGATACCTTTACCTAAAAAAATGCTTTTATAACACTCAATGCAGCCATCAAACCAAAATGATATTCAATGCAGCCAACAAACCTAAATCACATTCAATGCAGCCAACAAACCAAAATGATACTCAATGCAGCCAACAAACCAAAATGACATTCAATGCAGCCAACAAACCAAAATGACACTCAATGAAGCCAACACACCAAAATGACATTCAATGCTGCCAACAAAATAAACCAAATTCGTGACATTATAAAGTAGGTACGTTCAGAAATCACAGCTCGAAACTTCGACACATTTTTATGCAATGAAAAATAGTTGGTGTATAGCTGTTTTATGGAAGTTAATAACCAACTGACGATCAGTTTTCCCATTTTTGTTTGTTTATATATTTGTTTCTTAGGAAGATAATTTAGTTCATGATTGACAGTTATCCCAATACTCCGGGCTCAGTTTCGGAACGGACTCGTATTAAACGTACATGTTGCCAGCTTTGTCATCTATTTAATAAAATATTGCTTTTCTACCAGAAAAATACTGCAAATATTTCAATTTTAGTATTATTTTAATAACCTTCAGATTTTTCCTCGAATTTCCCAAAAGTGTACATAGTGTAGGCCGGATCTGAAACGTCTCCTTTAATTAATGCGACACATGTGACGCACAAACAAACAAGGGCGCGTTCTCCTTTTAGAAAGTTTACGTAGGTATGTACAATCTCAAAATTCACAGTGGTTTTTCAACATTTGTCGAATCCGACCTTAGTTCTTCCTTTATCTTTTCTTATCTTCTTAGGGGCCAGAAAGGCATACCTGGCGACACTTCGACCCTTTTGGAATCTTTGGTACCAAACCCCTGTCCACCAAAGAAGTCCCAATCCGTTTTTTGGTGGACTTCACAGATGCCTTACAAACCTCACTTCTTTAGCGTATGCAGGTTTCCTCACGATGTTTTCCTTCACCGAAAACCCTATAGTATTAGTATACGGTACTTATGCTCGTAAAAACTCAATGGTACGGGCCAAGGTTCAAAACCACGACCTCGTGAACGTGAGGCGAGTTCACAACCAACTAGGCTACTCGGGTCTTGGTTGTTCCTTTGATCAGAAGGCGAAATACAACGAACGTAGACAATATAGACAAGCATAATAAAAAAAGCTTGATGTTAACAACATTATTACTACCTCGATGGTTATTTAGCGCGCAAAATTCCGTGAAAGCGAGCATCGGTGGCGACGTTTTTTTGTGATGCTTGGGCTGCATGATCCCAACATGTGTGCATACTTGGCGCAATCCCATGGATGCCCAACTGGGCGCCCCCGCTGAGCTGCGACGCTGGACATGGGGACAAAAAATAATACATTTTAGTTAAAGTGACAACGACGAGCAGGACTTTATTTTGACAAAATATATCAGTGTCTGTTGTAGGTAAGCATTTATCGAAAAAAAATTACCATGACACGCTTTGTGTTTATCATCCTACTAATATAATAAACGTGAGATTTTGTAAGGATGTTTGCAGTATGTTTTGATGTTTGTTACTCTTTCATGCAAAAACTACGGAACAGATTTTGATGAAACCATATACAGTAATGATAGATATGCCTACCTGGATTTTATTGTAAGTAACAAATTATTTGATCCAAGATCATTATTTAAATTCGATGAAATAGGTAGGTACATAAAAAGAAGGATATTACGAAAAAATTTGGCTTTTGAGAGAGAAATACTCAGGTATGACATAATTAACTCTCGTATCCGTCATTCAAAAAACAGAATCGGTTTTATCCAGGAAGAATCGATTTTGGCTACTCGGGCGCCAACCAAAAAGTTCCTAGATTCATGATTTTATCCATAGCCGCTCAATCGCCCTGATAGAGTGATATTATATAATTGAGCCTGAAGAATGTGTCGATCAGGTCTTGTTTTGGGTTAGCATTCGATTTGAACCCGACTCGCCAGCAGAAGCTGCCTGAAACTTGGAATAGGAGGTTGGTTACTTGGTTATTGAGTACTTAGGTAGGTAACGGATACCTACAAAATCGCTCGACTATCTTACTGAAGAACAAGCAATGCTTGGTCTTGACTTCTTCTGGCCTCCTGTTCAGGGGAAGGGGGGGAACTATTTTAGTGAGGAAGACATTAGAAAGGGCCAATTTAGTAAAAAGACCTCGGCCACAGAGGTTCATATTAATTACATGGTTATAAGTATAAACAAATCAATGATTTAATTGAGTTTTGAAAGCCGGCTTTCGGTTGAATCTCGCCCCCGCGCTGCACAGTGGGACCAATGTAAGATTTAGCCATTGGAAACTCTGTACATTATCTCTTCAGAACCCTTAGTAACTTTATCTTGGTTTCTCTTTGCTAATTCAATTTTTAATATTTTGACGTAAAACTGCATTTGAATCATATTAAGCCATACTTATAATATTCTCCCTCGATTTCCGCCGCACTGCTTTGCTTGCGAAAATTCGAATTTCTCGTGGGAACCTGTTTTCTTGCGTAGTACCCTGATTCCAGAACGTGGTCTACCTGTATGCCAAATTCCATCCAAATCGGTTCAGCCGTGGGCACAGAATATATTATAATAGTACTCCGTGAGGTCGTGATTGATTGAGTACCCTGAGATTGAACATCTAAACAAACATAGGTACCTATACACTACTTTCACGTTTAATATTTATTTTTGTATTTATGATAATACGATAATAATACTTTATTATTCTATTTAGTAGGTACGTGAAATAATTTCCATTAGCTAAATCTTGCATTGGTCCTACTGTGCGCTGCGCTGATCGGTTTGTCGAAAAATATGAAAACTGATTTTTCATTAATTTTAATTGCATGCTATATTATTAACTTTATAATCCATCCACGATGAAATTGTTAAATTACCCTACCTACTGAATTGGTGGACGTACTTACGAGTAGGGACATCTACTTTTTGTTTGAGCCAATGTTGTTGATATAAACTATTTCTCACTTTTTAAAGGTTTTCTTTTTTTGTGTCAGGGTTATTGCTTTTGATAAGAGGAATTACTTAAGATAAATTCAGTACCTACCTACAGCTTAATTAATCTGCTTTATTTTAAGTGAAAGGAGAAGTTGAAGAAGTTGCCAATGTCTTTTTATTACTAATTTAAAATGCAGCAAATAACTTTTCTTTATAAGTAATTTTCTATTTATAAGTACAATTTGTACACTGCGTTTATTAGTATTTTTAGCATTCCATAGCTCAGCCTCATTCAGGGGTGCGGAGCCAAAAAGAAAGCGTGATTTAATTACTCATTTTGCAGAAGTACCTAAACAGTACAAATATAACATTTCAACTGCTATGAAAATTAGAGTGATTTCCATCGCTAAGTATATTGTAAAGTTTCACTTAGAGCCGTCCCAACTCCCGTGGTTCTTCCGCGATGCGTGGTCAGACATGTTCGTCTGACAAAAAAATCCAAAACTTATGTTTCAACAATCCCATAATTCGTATAAAAAAATATTTCCTAAATAAACATTCAACTTTGTTGCGATTTTATTACATGTAAGTCGTTAAAATTATTCAAATTACTGTGTATCTCACACGCGCATGTGTAAAGTTGTAAGGCGATGGACCCCAGTAGTATTTATAGGAGGTGCACCGGTCGATAGCTCGAACCGCCCGCCGCCCGGCCCGGTTCACGCCAGGCAATCGATAGCCGCGAGGGGCGCGGCGGGCTAGAGTCGGCATGCAGGCACAATAAACGTCGCCTGGAGCCAGACCAGTCTGCCGCGCGTTGACGGCGAGCAACTACAGCTGCATCATCAACGTACGCGACTCCATGCCAACAACACTCTCGCTATGAGGGGCGCCCGCCTCGGCAGCGCGTCTCTGCTGCTGGCGCTGGCAGCCGCCTTTTTACCTCAAGCCAACCGCGTCGCGTGAGTACGAATCGAGCGACACACCATTCTCGCTGATATCATGTTATTTTCATACAAGTAGATATTTCGCACAAACTGTCAATGATACATTTAAGGAAAACTTTTAAAAACTAGCACTACGATGACTGTGATTTATAGAAAAGGCATGCTCATTACAATTCATGACAACGAATTATTAATTTTTTATATGTTAATTCTGTAGAATTTATCTAAATCTATAACTGTTAACTTTTGGAACAAGTACAGTTTTCGAACCCTTTTGTTTACGTTTTTTAAATGTTTGTTAGAAAGTTGTTAACTGTATAGATAGTAGAGTCACTAAGGCAACTGTGACAGGGCAGGGCGCCGCGAGTATGTGAGGCTGATATGTATAAGTCGGGATTTATATTAGGACGATTAAGACTGAAGAAAATATGTTGATTGTTGGTGCCTCTACTAATCAGTATCCGGTTAAAAATCAAGACGTACTTACCTACTGACATTAATAACAGACTTAAAATCAATTCGGTCGTCAAACTGCAAAATGCTACGAATTAAAAATTAACATGCGGTCCAATGAGTGTGTTTAGTTGTGTCTTAATTCAAACAATAGACCAGTAACACACCGGTCCACTAATACCAAAAACAATAAGGTACTACCACTAACCGTAAATGACACAGAATATAGCATTCTAAGGTAAAATCTCAGTATTGAACCAATCCCCACGCAACTTTTGAATCGAGACCGTCAAGGTTGTAAGGATTTAAACATTTAAATAGGTAGGTAACAAAAATATTCTTATTTATGGTTAATTTAGTAAGTGGTAGTTGATTAAATTGTCTTGCAATTTTGGAAAAATCTGAAAGAAAAAGTTAGTTGTTGAGTATATGCCTATTTGGTTGGTGTAATTATTGCTTCGGAGCTGTATTGTTACCAATTTTATGTCGAGTTTTCATTTTATTATTCGGTTAGTTAGTGCATATTTTATTTGAAATTAATTTAGTAAGTAGTTAAATTTATTTATTTTCCTCAGTCCCGTTATATCAGCTTTATTTACCGATAGAAACACACATCTCTAGCTGCGTTTGATCACATTTGGCGAATTTATTGTGCACTCTCATCGGCATTTGTGCGCTTGCGAATTTCGTGAAAATTATTAATTTAAAATGTGTATCACGGACATGAGTGACTAAAACTTTTCTCTTTTGAATAGAACATCGTTACATTAGTCTCTAGGTTATTTCTATGCGAAACAGAAAGCTTCTAGCGTGTAATTCCTCTCCTGGAAAGGATGAAAGGTCATTTGTCCAGTGAGACGGTGGTCACGAACTGTCTTCTGACGTCGCCATGCCAGAGACGAGACTCGAAGAGATTTCCGAGGGCGTGCATAGCTCTTCTTTCGAGTGAAGTATCGTCAGATGCCAGCAGCTGCAATCCGGTCTGGCGGTGGTGAAGCGTAGCGAGTCCGTACGGGATTCCAACACACCATAATAACAAACATATCGATTAGCAGCCGCTCTTGACGAAGGACCTACAAGATATTGTGGCTCGCATTGTGTCCCGTCAAATATTCTTAGCAATAATAATTGATAAACCATCGGTACAAGATAATTGATGAGTTCGAAACGACTTGGACTGTTTAGTTAGCTCCGTTATTGATTCATTTTAGCGTTCCAGCGTACTATCGACATTTAGCTGTACAACAGTTTAATCGATATCGTTCATAATAATACCAAGTATGGGGTCGAGTAAAGTGACGTCTTTCGACGAAGTTCTATTAGCACCTAGTTCCTCTTTATGAACTACTGTCAATGAGAATAATCATTCTCGAATAGCAACAGTAAGAGGACGAATTTACGCACAAGAGAAAAAGACCCTACTCACCACAACAAGACGAGTGTGCTGTTTTTATTATTATTTGATACGAAATCTATACAATACTGGGAGTGCCATAAAGTGATGATGTAAAAACCATAAACTTAGAAGAATTAATATGAATGGTGTTGCAAATTCAAGAGGATATGGCAGCGAAAGTTAAACATGTAAAATCTGGGATGAACAAAACTATAATCAACTTAAAGCAAAGAAAAGAATCAAAGAAATCAATAGTCAATAAATGAGATTAGAAAGACAACACATTAAATTAAATAAGGAAAAATAATCTAACACTTTCTGGGTTTGAAAAGAATTAAAAACTATCAATAACTGGAAACAAAGACAAGAAGACAAAAAAAGACAATGAAATCAAAGTATGCTCTGGAAAATAGGAACTAGAATCTGTATAAAGACTAGATTGAAGAGTAATATGAGTGTAGTAAAAATTCGGAGTTAAAATATTCATCCTTAAAAATATAAAAGTTTTAAAAGAGAGAAAGGAAACAAGTTTCATAAGAAACTATCCGAAATTACGACTTTAAAGGCTTCCAGTATCAGCCATCCATTTTCTAAAATGAAACATTTTTCTCAAGCGCCTGGCATTTCTATAATCCAAGTGGCTGCTTTTGTTGTTATGGTTATTGGTCTCGAGTCCCTTAAGAAGTTCACCATAGGCTGGGAACTTCTGATAATCTTAAATTTTGCGTCTAAAAATGGGGAGGAACTTTTATTTTTCGGGTCGAAAGTTCTGCTTTGTATACTTTGGAGATTTCAGTAATGATCTAGCCTTTGCTGGAGCTGTCCTCTGTATTAGGTGTGCTAGGTTCCTCGTCAGGGTCGGTAATAAGACTATATAACGTCGCGTTGTCTCTTCTGGCATTTTCGACATGCATTCCGCTGCCACGAGCATAGCATACTTCTCAGTAGATATAGACATTTATTAAAATCACGATTCCTAGAGACCAGTTTCCTATAAATTTCGAGCAATCAGGGCAATTAGTAGGTCGTAGGCAGCCAAGCATAGACCACCTACCCCAACTGTGAATCCAAGTCATCACACGTTTGTCGCTAATGTACCTATTTTATGAAATTAAAATCGTCTAATTTTAATTTGATACCTATTGTTATTTACAGTAAGGAATGCAATAAAAATTAAATGATTTGATTTGAAGACTAATAACTTGAATGAAAAAAATTAGCTACTCCCATAGGGGGCCGCGAGCACCCTCCAAAGAGATCCTATCTCGATGCCTAATAATGACAAAACACGGTCGCCAATAGCCAGCCACGATTTTTAAATTATGATTTCCCTTAGTTCCCGATCTCATTAATTTCATGTACGTTTTCATCAAAACAAATATAGCAGCATCAAGTAAACTCGCTAAGGAGACGTACCCAATATTTGGTTTTATAACTTCATCAGCTAGTAAATTTCTTGCTCTGATCATCATGTATCATCAATGTATCGACGTCCACCGCCGGTCCTTCCCTAATGAACGCCATCGCCGCTTCCGGCCACCTTCTTTAGGTCGTCGGTCTAAGTACCTGGTGGCGGTTCCACGGTTTCCTCTCCAGAACTCGTCTTTCCCATCGGCCGTCTGTTTTGTTAAAGATGTGGCACGCTCACTACCTATTCATCTTGCTAATCTTCTAGCTAGGTATGTCGGTTTTTCGTCAGCGGATCTGCTAATTGCGTGCATAACATTTATTTGGATTTGCAATAAAACCAACTTTTTTGTTAAGCATTTTTACAGATTGCAACCTGATTTACCTGATATTAATTGTTGCAGTGGTGCCGGTGGAGGTGGCATGTTTGGTGACGTCAATATTTCCGCCATTTTGGATTCGTTTAGTATTAGTTACGACAAAAGAGTAAGGCCAAATTATGGAGGTTAGTAAAATTATAATATTTATAATATAGCATAATAATTATATTGTGTCGTGATGGGTCGAATATTCGGTTTTCGGCAAACTCCGCAGTCCTAGGTCGAAACAAATATTCGGTTTCGGTCGAAGATTCGGTTCAGATGCTAAGCATTCGGTTATTAGAAGAACTATATTTTATGCTTGTATTTTATTATGTAAAACAGTGTTACAAATCTTTACTTAAAAACCTAACAAGTTCTGGTTTTGTGGCATGGGAATTGGAGACAAATTAAAACTAATTTCGCTAAAATTTCTTTGCAGCTTTTTATATCCTGCTGAATTTGTTGATGTGCCTCTCTGTAAATCATTAATTTTTCGATTAATTTCTCACTTAACTTCACCGATAATTTCGGCCGAATATTCATATTTGTCAAACCAATATTCGGCGCATTAGTGATGGTCCATTCAACACTAATGGAATTATTTGTAATAAATTAATAAATCGTCGGGTGGCAAGAGAATTTCACTAAGTACCTACTTACAAATTCATACAATCGTTTTGACTTTGTAAATGTTAACTAAATATGTATTTTTAAACTTAAAAAAAAAATCTCGAAAAAATCGAATACTCAATTAAGCAGCTATATAAAGTACCTATTTGTTAAAATATTTTTTTACTATAATTAAATTTGTGAAGGAATCTAAAAATAGATAATTACCTAGGTACAATTATTTCCTTGGTGTCAACAACAGGTAGGTAGTTTTTCTAGTCACCCGACAAAGTCACTCGCAGCCCAAAAAAGCTAAAAAAAACTTTTTCAGCAAAAACTACTTTTCTTAATTTAAAGTTGAGGTATTTAATAAGTCAGTGTTTAGTAAAACTCAACCTCAATTATTTAAGTTTCCGTATTGCGTTATGACGTCACTACAATCCCGATTATAAGATAGGTACATTGGACACGTTGGCCGTATTTTCTCCCTTTAAGGCCGGAACACAGGATGCGAGCGCGTGGTAGCTAGCATATAATGTTTTTATTATTATTAACGGTGCAACTACGAAAAATAAGACACTGTCATTGTGTCAGTGTCAATGATTAAAGAAACTAAAGGAGATGCCCTTGTCAACAGTAAACATACATATTTTAATTTGTTGAGCGTGCCGATTCGCCATATTGTGTTTGATGCTGTTTACAGTAATAAAATAAACAGTAAGGGAGTGTAATTTAGTGGGAATCGTGAGATTTACTGGACTTTAATTGCTATAGTTGCGATATGGACCAATAAGGAACATGTCAAAGTGTTCAATAAAACAGTGTAGTGCCAGACCAATTGTCGGCCATTTTATGATTTGCCAATGTAAAAGTATACACGCTTTTTTTGTACATATGCCGTCCTCCTTACGGAGTAAGGTGTTTCTTTTGTCATTGGTCAGTGTAGACATGTTGAGACATTGACGTAGGTACTTGACTTTTAATTTTAATCTTAAATAGGTTGTCACAGATTGACATGCACACATGTTAAAATAAATACTAGATATTTTATGTAGATAAAATATTTCGGAAAAACTAATCAGTATGAGCACCACTATGATGATCCGCCACGCGCACGCATCCGGTGTGCACCAGACTTTACTTATGTAGACGAAGGTACGTGTGGTGCGATTACAAATGTTTGTCGTTTTCTAGATTATAAAAAATCAATCAAGTTATATAATCTATCAAATCTTATGCTGGTCATCTCGGTTTTGTTCTGTTTACACTTACAATTGTTAAAAAAAATTGAGACTTAAATGGCAGCCTTATAAGGAAGTGATTGTTTGCCAAGTTTGCTTGCTTACTCCAGTCTGAGAGACAACCTAGTAGGTACCTAAATTTAATAATTCTTTTACCTTGTTTGACAATGGGCTCCTCAAGGGTTTATATCACCGCTGTGGCCGATGTTATCTCTCGAATTGCCTTCTGTAGGTCTGTTACGTTGTGGCCACACTCCATACAATTGTCTAATCCTAAACTATGATTGTATTCTCAACTATGGGAATTAAACAACAAGACAATTCACTTAATTATTATAACACCCAAACTGGGACTTTATTACAGTAAATTATATAATGTTAGACTTCCCATTATTTTGGAATCAAATTTACGGTTTCTGGGACCTTAGGCGCCCGAACCCGACGAGCAAGCCGCTACGATAAACCCACAAGGTGACCAAAACCATTCCAAAACAAAAGTCAAAGTTAAAAGCGCCCCCAAAGAACTCGAAAACGACACCCAAGTTGTATGAAAACACGCACGATCCTATTCCTACAGTATGCGATGAGTTTACAGCATCGATGCTCGCTAGCGACTTCTTATCATTTCCCGTATTACCGGTAGTAACCCAGTTTTCAGTGTTGCTACTAACTGCTCCAGTTATAACATGGAACATTTTATTTCTCATATCACTACTTGCTAAATTCCAATAAAACACTTTCTTTACTTTCATTCTGATATTAGGCCTTTTTGCTTTTAGTTCATTCCGATACATGGGCTACTGATTCGCTTGACGGAAATTACCCTTTACTATAAATACAATAATTACATTCTGTTCAGGCACGTATTCACCCTTACTACACAAAATACCTTGCAAAAGTGAACCTTTTTAAATAAATAAATACCTGTTTAAGGCACTAAATGCACTTTTTTCATAGCGAGCAGTTTAGCCCTTTTTGTGCTGTTTAGGCAGGAATTCTTTGACAATTTGGAAAATGAAAAACCTTGTAGATTCGAATTTGGACATGAGTAATATGGGAGATAAAAAGTATCTTGTTACAACTGGAGCAGTTACAAGTAACAAGGATAAAAATTACCTCTGTTACTACTACTGGTAGTAAACGGGGAACGAATAGTAAAAACCATATCATAACCTTTTATATAGTAAGTCGGAAAGAGAGCATTATCCACATTGTAAACTCATTGTAAGGGTATCTACCCTCAGCCTCAGAATACAGAATATTGCAGAAAACGCGTTCGTATTAACAAAATTACGCGAGTGAGCGCAGGGAATGTATATTCGTTTTGTTTTTTGGACGCAATCTGCGGCATACAAAATATACGAGACTTCTGATTTGTTCTGTATTCAGAGCCTGCGGCACGGGATGCGGGCTGATAATTAAGGCCGCCGCAGACTGCCGCGTTCTTGCGTTGCAGGCAGCGCTACACACATCCGCATTTTGGCATTCTCTGTCCTGCGCATTCCTCTGCTGTTTGGTATGCGTTACCTTGACCATCGATTTTCATATACACTTTGATATCAGGATATGGTACTTACATAAATTCCCACTATATGAACGAGTACTTAAGGCTCTCCTAAGCTTTTGAAACAGATTTAAAATTGGTATAACAATTAAATTCCTGTCTTCGTATGTTGGAAAGTTTGTAAAACCATTAATACTATGACTATGATAAGAATTATTCCATCTAGCATTCCATGCCTTTACTCAGAATAAAAGAAAGTAAAAACATTCATAACATCAACAGAAAAAGGCAACAGCAATACAACACAAATCCATCTGGTTTGTTCTGTATTTTGGGCTTATTGGGTACCAGATCTTGATAAAAAAGGATATGTCATTCGTTTCGGTCGGATTCCACAGGGTTAGGCCATTCCCTCATGGATATCGGGACGAGGTCGTATAAAATTTGGAACGAACGACGTGAGCACTTGTGGCGATGATGATCTGTGGACTTAGACATTTAAATATTTGAACCTCTCGTCGCGGCGCCTTCCTCAGTCATTTGTATTGTTTTGGCTCGACGCATGCGTATGCGCAATGCGTAACCACACCTGGAAGAAACGACGATTTCAAACAGTCACGCCATCAAGCCAGAGCAAGGACCTTGTCTTGCTACGAAGTTACCTTTTCATCACATTCAGAATGAACCACAGGAAAGAAATCCTGTATCAAAGAACGAAGTATCGTCGAAAAACTGTGAGCCCTGTCTTTTCCATTCCTTCCATAACCATTCCTTAACTTCTGCATATAATCATATTTGCCGGAAATGTTCTTCTGTTCTGACGTCACAAACTGTTTCAACGCGATCCTTTACTTCATTTCGTATCCAAAATTTGGCTACGAATCGGTCAGAAGACAGTCGATCAGCTGCTCGCTCTAATGCATACGATTTGTTAGAATCCCCTGTTTTTAATCTCGCGCTCAAATTATTTACTAACCTTTGCAGAGAGAATCCGATAAGGCGCTTCCCTGCAACTATGTTACAAAAAAACGTTCTTTAAAGTTTTGAAAAACTCTTAACTGGCAAGCGATAAAATATTAATAAATAAAAACAGACATTACAAAACAGAGAAGCTTGGGAATGCTGACAATATATTACAATAGGAAAAGGACATTTTGAAAAGCAGGCATCTGGAGTTGTTAAGTAGGTAGTTACTTATTTTAGGCTACGTATTGAAGTATAGGTAAAGAGAGGCGGCTGGCATTAAATCAGAAAAAACTATCAAATGAATATTAGGAATCCTACTAATATTATAAACGCGAAAGTTTGTAAGGATGTTATGATGAAAGGTAAGTGAATTTTTGAGGATGTTTGTTAGATAAGAACTCTTTCACGCAAAATCTACGGAACAGATTTTGATGAAACTTTACAGTAATATAGATTATTTATCAGAATAATCATAGGCTTTATAGGTTCCCCTGGGAAAACTATTCTACTCGGGCAAAGCCGCGGGACACAGCCTAGTCATATTATGTATAACGTTTGCAGAACATTCCTCTCCGTTTGTGCATATTAAGTTACCTGGCCTAACTCAGTCTCCTCTCCAAGTCTCCCACTGATCTCCCTCTCCCACTCTGCTCACAGCAGAACACTTCATAATTGGCAGGTCGTTGACGTAGGTACGTCCTCCGCGCTTTGAAGACGTTAACCCAAACAGGCTGAGCTGATTCCAAAGTATCGAGGAAACGACACTGTCAAAGAAGGCACTGGCAACATGAAGGAAAACTGCAAATTGTTCTACGAGTAATATACGTTTCTTCGGAGAATATTTTGATTGAACCAATAAATGGACTTTTAAAAACATTCCGAAGAAGAGGCCTTTAACGTTAGGCCAAACATTTCTCCCATTTAGGGATTGACGCCAATGTGGTGGCAAGCAACATAGTAAAGAATATATCATCAATATCATCGTTAAGAATTTCGTCATTATTTGGTGTGCTGAAAAAACAAAGCAGCAGTGAAAGACAGAAGTCGTGTAGGTACTTAAATTTAAAATTTGTGTATTAAGACTATTGTCTAAGATATACAGAGTGTAACAACATTCTCTTCGGGCGACTTTTGGAAATTATAAAAAAAACTTTTCATACAAAACAATGTGTTCAGCCATTCAATTTGTATTAAAAGTCTTTTTTAGCAATTTTTACACCCTGTATTGAAATACGGATGTTGTATTTTTTCTAATCTAAGATTATCATTATTTGTTTCAGAGCATTGTGGTGAAATACGATACAGCGGTGATCCCTTCGTTCGACCTAACATTTTTTAGCATTATTTTATTTGACCTAATAACTTTTGATTTACCTACAAGTACTTACCTAATAGTCATATTGGCCTATTTTTACCTAAAAACTTTTGACGTAATAAATTTTGAGGTTACTTCGTTTAATAAAACCTATAGCAGATACGTCTCCGATAGGTCAGATTCTTGTCAAAATGTTTTATGTTAAACTTAGGGAACCTAGCCTATTATTAAGACTATACGAAAACCGACTTTAACATTGTTATGATTGCTTTTTTAAGAATTGCGGTAACTAAGGTACTCTTTCCGTAACTAGCTTGTTCCACTGTCTAGGTAGGTTAGATACCATAATTTTTAGAACGATGTCAATAAGTACCTGTTAGTACCCACATCTAATTCACACAGCCTGTAAAAATTCTGAAGTCAAAGTCTAATAATTATGGCTTAATTATTTAATAGGAAAGATTAATTTTGTTATGTCAATCGTTGTTCGTTCGTTCGTTCGCATTTAATTAAGTCACATTTAAATTAGGCCAAATGAAATTAGGTAAAACGACTGTTAGGTGAAATTAAATTAGGCAATATTATGTTTTTGCAAACGAAGGGAAACCGTCTGGTAATCGTTTATATAGTTCGCCCCATATAAAAGTATACTATTATATTTATATTATGTGTATTTTAGATAATAGGTGTTTTAATGACAGGCATAAACTGTTTATATAGCTCATATTGTTTGTCAAATGTTGTATGTTGTGTCGTTTTCAGGACCACCCGTGGAAGTGGGGGTTACCATGTACGTGCTCTCCATCAGCTCTCTGTCTGAAGTGAAAATGGTATCTTTTCAAAGCAATTTTAAAGCGCTGCGCATTTTCAAGTTTCTATTAGTGCAATCATTAGTATCAAATCGTTCATCGTAGCACCCGTGTCCACGGTCCCATCGTATTCGGTTGTAATTTAGTTACAACGTTTAAACTTGGCATTCTCATCGTACAAAGTAGCGTGGAGTCCGTGGGTGCTATACCTATACGCGTCGGTTCACTTTCAAGCCGGTGTTAATTCGCGAGCCACCCCCATCCGCGCTGTTCGCCCAGTGGAACTATATCGGATACGTGACACACCAACTTCTGGTTTGGATTTTGTGAGAAGAACCAAACCAAGACGGCAAAGCACGCGGGCGACTCACCATTGGGCTTGATTGCAGGTCCGCCAGTGGAGGTGGGCGTCACCATGTATGTGCTGTCTATCAGCTCCGTCTCCGAAGTGCTCATGGTATACTTACCGCTGTCAGAGCTCCTGCTTGTCTCGGTCGCTCAGGCGACCGAGCAGCCCTAGATACGAGGCTGCGAGCATGTCCGCGTTTGGTGGTACAGATCGCCGTTTGTCCGCCCACTTGCTTTCTTATTATGTGTCCTTAATACCACAGTTAATGAATACTTTGAATTTATTTACGGCGTCTTATTATAAGCTAACAGCGCCCCGCGACTTACTCGGAACTTGGATCCCCTAGATGTGAAATTTACAAAAATTAACTCTCAGTCGTTCGTTATCGTTATTTGAGAGTGCTGCAATTGAACGTCGCAAGACACCCCAGGCTATCAGATAGTTGGTAACTCGACAGGTGGGTTGAAATAACTAAAATCATCCCACTTAGTTGATATTTAAATAGCCATCTATAATTATAGACTTCATTATTTTGCCTTAGGTTATATGTAAATAAATATTTTAAAAAACCAATGACTATAGATAAGAATCATCGTATGAATCCAGGAAAAAATATGTGGCCGAAAACTAGTTTGACAGGTTGCTAGCGAAATTCGAAAGTGAAGTACGAGTAACCCCCAAACGTCATATTAAATATTGAGTCAGTAAATACAAATTCCTAGATTGGGACCTATGAAGTTGCCGATTTGTATGAAGAAAAATAAGCATTTTACATACAAATTATTTTGCATAAACCTTTTTTAATCAAATTCAATCAAATAGAGCGATATTTTTCATGTATTTGACTGACTTGTCATCAAAATTATGTATACCTACAACGTTTGGACGGAAATATTTACATCGATTTAGCAAAGAACCTTACCGGGAGCACAGAATATAAAAATAGCAGGGAGTGGTGCAACTCCTTGAACAATTTTTCTAAATCTACTGGCACGAACAACAGACTGATACCAGTGATTTTTATCTATACTTCTTTTCATAACATAAGGCACAAGAATGACGAGAAAATGAGAAGTAAGTGTGACGTTCGTGCGAGGATTAATCTCAACTGTCGCTTAGGCAGGTTTAAAATTTTGCAGCTAGGGTCATAGTTTCGTCGCCAATTAAAGACGTAAAAGACAATTCTGGATCGTAATATTGGATCAATGTTAGACTAGAATCTTGGAATGAGGACATTTAGTCACTCCCTGTGTGATGACCAGGTAGTCGCTATCAATGCTAATGGTGATTGTATATGACGGAGCACCAGCAGGATTCGGATTTAATAAAGTAATAAAAATGAATGCATCTAGACACGCAGTAAAAATATATACTTAAAACAGCTTACTTAATTAAGAGAACTCACCTTTAACTAACTCCTCACACCAACACTCACTGTACCTAATTAATTATTAGTGTTGATTGATTGGCACCCGGGTACCTGAAAAACACATTGCGATAAAAGGATAAAAGTCATAATTCGTTAGTAAGTACTTCAGTCAATGTCAGCACAACTCAATCGACATTTTAAAAGATTGTGGTTTCAGGATTATTTGTTTTGCAAAGAAATTAGTTAATTTTAAAACTTAGTACTTACAATCGTCTAGGTTAAGAAAATCAGGTATCGGACATGTTTAAACATTACAATTCTTTTAGAGAATTCACATACTAAGCTACTTTTGTTGCTGACTGTAATTTTCCTCCAAGTAGCGTTTCTTTTTCCACCATGTAAAAGGAAGGTGTTTTTTCCACCCTGTAAATTTTGTGTGCGTTCGCGTTCGTATGTGCCGGTGTATACAAATCCGCTTCTACAGGCTTGCGTCTCCGTCGCTTCTCTTTGTCTGCTTGTAAAGTGTCTTTCAGTAGTGAGAGTGAAGTCTACATCAGTGTCTATGTACAATTAGCATATATACTAGTGGATTCCTTTTTCGCATCAGATGGTTTCATTGATAAACAAAGAAAAAAAAATTACTAATTCAACAATTTAAAATAACAATTAAAATAAATATGTTACAAACTACACTTAAAATCAGATAATCAGATAGTGGAGTATGCTGTGGAGGTCCCCAACTCAGCATAACACTGACTGAGATATCTGACGCATGTGAAAATCCATCCGGCTGCCTTGGCATACTCCTTGATGCCATAATAAATTCACTACGAGTTACAGGTTAATGTCTGTACTGTAACACAAACATACTTACCTATCACTTTAGATTCCTAATACACTAAACACATACAAAGATACACACACACTTTTTTTTATGAGAGAGTTTTCCAAATGTTGCTCGTGCTGTCAAAACTAAATATGGTTAGCTTATGCATTTTCTTCTGCCAAAACTGTGTGCTAAATATTAATTATTGCAAGAGAAGGTTTAATTCTTACACGAACATTTCTAAGTGCTCACAGCACATTGGAAATAGTAGCCAATTTTGTTTAAAACGTACTGACGCAAAGACACCTATTAACCATTTCTAAGTGAATAGCTTAAATGCTCACTTTGTTTGGCTTGTTTGGTCTAAACTAAACCGATTTTTCTCGGACAACGGGTATTCGTTTATTAAGATAGGTAGGAGTCTTTACCACAGCCGATTTTCAATTTAAATATAGTATGCTTATCGTGTGCGTTGCTCTACATAAGAAAGCGACGACAGGGGAGAAGTTACGAATGTAGTTGCGAATGCAACGAATTGCGAAAGGGGCGAGTTGCGAATGGGACGAGTTGCGAATAAGATGACGAGGTCTAATATAGCGTTGTTAGGTTAAGTGGTCATTAGGTTAACAATTGTTAGGTCAAATGAAGGGATACCGCAGACCGTTCCCCTTCGTCTTTGACCTATTCAATAAAAAATAGTTAAAGGTTTTATGTTGTAATTTCGACAAAAACAATTTTGAATTATTATATGGCACACAACCCGTTCTACTACGTTGGACAGCAAGATTAAACGTTTTAATGCTGTTGTACTCTATTTAAGACTCGTTTTTATATAAACTCCTATAAAGTGTCTATGATTTCTGACCAGGAAAATTTTCTTGGCTTAAATGATCAGCGAATTTTTGTTATGGCTTGGAGTACCATACTCGTGTACATCAAATCGTTCTTAAGAAGTCGCCCTTTAGTACTTGTACGTAGCAAGTACTAACCTGCAAGAGAGACTGTCAAGTTCAGCGATTCTTAAATTACAAGCGAACAGACAGACAGATGCAACGAAGCAGTTTGTAACCTCAAATTTCAAATTGGTGACAACTGAGTCGACACGGTCTGAATAGTTTTCGGTATGTAGGTCTTCGATATAATTATATTACCCAGATACCGCATCGGTGTTCAGATCGGTTATAAACAAGCATTGATTTGTAATCAATCGTTGTGTTGCGTTTGTATTTTGTTTCTTTGCAATAGTGTACGACGTGCGAAATAAATCGTAACGCTTTGGATTACGGTCGCATTTTAAGTGCAATTGCATAATTAGATCGATACACGAATGAATTTGTATGAATAAGTGCTTTATCTAGGTAATATTATTATGATCGAAGATGTAGGTAGGTAATTATTACCATGCATGTAAAGTAAAAATCCGTAGCGTGGTCATGCGGTGCGAACTTAATTTTTACCTTTCCAAGAATAAAAATAAATTTAAAAATATACCTTATTTTGAGTTTTCAATCATTAGGTAAATAATTATTGTGGTCAATAAAATGAACAATATAAATGTTGTCATTCTTCACATTTTGTCATTCGTTATCATTTCATTAATAGATATTATTATTGTCATTGTCATTTCTATTGCTATTACTTTGTTTATGTCGTAACCCTGTTTATTATTTGCTTTGTCTTTCTTCTTGTTTTCGGCTGCTCTATTTCGAGCGTAGGCCTGCTCCAAGATTGCCATTTCTTCCTGTCTCTAGCTTCTCTATGCCATGTGACGTATATCTATCCTTTTTATGTAGTCAATCCATCTTCATCTCCGTCATCCTCCTTTTTTTCTTCTCTTGAGTTACTTGACTTACCTTGGTTCTAATTATTAGCCATCTGTCATCATCATTTATTTGTTTTCTAAATGTCCATCCTCATCTCCATTTTTGTTTGTACCGCCTACGTATTCTAAATGCAGTCCATGATTTTTGTTTGTCTCATAATAGTCGTTTGTTTAATGTTGTTCCTTAAGTTTTAAAGAACAGAATTCTTTATTCGTCAGATTTTTAAACAAAAAATTTTTTTTTTCTTGTTCCAGGATTTTACTTTGGATTTTTACTTCAGACAATTTTGGACGGATCCAAGATTGGCATACAAGAAGAGACCTGGTGTAGAAACATTATCAGTTGGATCTGAATTCATTAAAAACATATGGGTGCCTGACACGTTTTTTGTAAATGAGAAGCAATCGTATTTCCACATAGCAACCACTAGCAATGAATTTATTCGTATCCATTATTCAGGATCTATCACCAGAAGTATCAGGTATTTTATAAAGACTATATACACCATTTTGATATCAAGACTGTGCGTTGTGCGTTTAAAATATTCATGTAAACGTGAGATAATAGCTGTTTACAGTCAGTTAAGGATACCCTGACTTTGACTGACTAAGAATAAACTGGTTTCAATATAATTGAAGCGATGGTTTTATAAGAAAATAAAAGTCGTGAATCAGTTGTGGAGTTAAAGGGATAACCCTTGAGATAATTACTGTTCCGTAGAATCTCTTTGTATTAAATGGCAAAAATTAACACATTGTTGGGGAGTGCTTAGACTCAATTGGCGAAAGAAAGAGCCACATCAAATAAGTACATTTATGAGCAAGATTGAAAGATGGTATTTGCGATGTCCGTTTTATTCAGTAATTAAGACATAGAGTCCTTTAAAAAATAGATATATACCATATTAAGCGGATCATTGTGGCATGGCATTATCTATTTTGTGCTCCCTTAACTTTCCTTCAAAAAATAAAAAGATGCAGCGGCAACAAAATACACATCACTTGTTGTACCTGTGGAATCCCTCGACGCTTGACTTCACTCGTTCATTAATCATGTAGCTGTCACTAGTCACAAAATAGCACACATTAGGCTCTTAGGTAGGAGTTACCATTGCAACATCTCTTGACTAATTAGGTTTTTTACGATGATAAATTTAAAACGCTTTATGAACTTTCAGTAAAGTGCGTCAAAACCGTGGCGTTTAATATAACTAGTTACGGAGTCCACATAGCTGAATAATAAACGTTGTTTCGACTAATTAAATACATAATTCTTGTTATGTGGGACGGGAAGAAAAGAAGATGGGAAGAACCATAAATATTTGTAAAATTATCAAGTTTTGATTTTCTGATAGGCACTGACTATATTCCATAGAAGCGAGCTTTTTCCGTGTTCTGTGCTATATTCATATTCCGGGTATATCTTTTTGTGCCCACTCACTAAAGTTATCCGACTGAAAGTAAAAGTCGCTTTAAATGTAAAGGTTTATTTATATGCATTGACGTCTGATTCCGTCTTTCTAATCAGGCTATTCTGAACATATTACATACAGTTCACTGATTATTTGACCGATGACAAGTTTCAGTATGGCTACGAATTTTATGATGTATTTTTGTTTTACGTTGGGTACTTGACTTATTACCTTTTTAATTGATATAATAATACTAAGATAATAATGATCGACATTGCCTTGTTTTAGATTGACCATAACTGCATCATGTCCCATGAACCTCCAGTACTTCCCGATGGACCGCCAACTATGTCACATCGAAATTGAAAGTTGTAAGTATTATAAACAGTCATTTGCTATTATGTGTGTCACTTGTAGTTTGCAAGAAAATGGCTTGGAGTCGTATGTAAAACCTTTAAAATTTATATAACCACCTAATTAATTATGAAAGACATCCGTCAAACAAACTTATAAATAATCACATAATTTCCGGTGTTGTTATCATATTTATGTTTCCATTGCCTACAGTCGGTTACACCATGCGAGACATCAGATATAAGTGGAACGAAGGACCTAACTCTGTGGGTGTTTCGAACGAGGTGTCATTACCACAATTCAAAGTGCTCGGCCACCGACAGCGAGCTATGGAGATCTCTCTTACTACAGGTAAAAGGACTGTTTAAAAGGGCTTTAATATAGCCAACTCAATTCCCTTTCTCATTGCCCATTCTTTAAATTATATTTCATATCTTTAAAATTGATAGGAGAAATATATCCAGATGATAATCAAATTGTAATATTAAGTAAAACTAAGTACTTAGGTACCTACTGGACTACCTACAGTCAATGTAATTCTTGTCTATTTTTATTTTATTGTAACTGAAACGTGTGATTTTGACCTTAATCAGCATACCTAAACAAATTATAACTTATGTTTTATTTGAAATGAAAATATTCCGAAAAAAGCACAGGCCTAACACACTATGAATGGTAGGTTACCTCTATTAAAACTAGTGTTTTCGCTGCCGTTCTGGTGATGTATCATTATTCCGTGGAAATTTGTTAGAAATATTCAATCCTGTTACATTTGCTGTTGATTTTCCTGAATGAAAAAAGTTAATATTTTTTGCAGGGAACTACTCAAGATTGGCATGTGAGATACAGTTTGTTAGGTCCATGGGGTACTATCTCATTCAGATTTACATTCCATCTGGTTTAATTGTAATCATATCGTGGGTTTCCTTCTGGTTGAACCGAAATGCGACCCCAGCACGAGTAGCGCTGGGCGTCACCACTGTGTTGACGATGACGACGCTTATGTCGTCCACGAACGCCGCTCTGCCCAAGATATCGTACGTCAAGTCCATCGATGTGTACTTGGGTACCTGCTTCGTGATGGTTTTCGCAAGTCTGCTAGGTAACGTTCCTGTGATGGGAAGAAACGCCACAATTTGTACGGATACGAAAACCGATGTCCTAATGTGAAATGATTTATTTACCTATCTAATGCGTTCGATGCCCGTGGTCCCACCGCTATGACCCACTGAGATTACAAATACATTTTTAATATTTCTTGATGAGTTTGGCTTACGAATAAAAATACTTAACTTAGAATAAGTGTAAGTAAATTGAAATAACCTCCGTGTCTCGTTTTTCGGTAACGAATACGAACACACACAGTCTGTTCATAACTTCACAGATTTTTATTATTATTTCCTTTAAATTATCCTATGAAATTGAGACTTTTGCATTTAAATTGAGAAGGAATAATAAAACCATTCGAGACATTCAATTGGGCGTTCGAGGTCGGAATCATTATAATCAAATACATATATTAAGATAAGTTATTGTTATCTTAGCTTAAATTATATTAGACAGGACTTGACAAGACACAAGATTTGGCGTTTCTTTCCTAAAAACGAGTAATCTTACTTCATATTTTTAAATGTATATTCAACCGACTTCAAAAAAAGGAGGTTATCAATTCGACCTTTATTTTTTTTCTATATATTTAAAACTACAATATTATTGCAGAATATGCTACTGTGGGGTATATGGCTAAGAGAATACAAATGAGAAAACAAAGATTTGTCGCCATTCAAAAAATTGCATCTGAAAAGAAACTGCATGTTGAATGTCCTCCAATGGGAGACCCTCACACATTTTCTAAAATTGGAACTCTTTCGAGATGTCCGCCTGGTAGGCCGTCGGTAAGTTATTTTGGAGTTTTGTAAGATTTTTATAAGAACTCGTGTAGGGTCTTTTGGCGGGAACCAAGCGTGTCGCTTGTCTTAATAATAATAATAATACAAGCGTCATTGACTTCTATTGTCTATTAAAAATAAAGTATATGGTGGATTTTAAATAACTGTGATAATATTTTATTGCAATAAACAGTGCTTGTGGTTACGTATAATAATTGTGTGAGAAACTCAAAAGAAAGCGTGTAAAAACTCTTCCAGTTCGTTACAAAATTGTCATGTTCCATTCTTGTAAAAAAGGTTTTAGACTATTTTAAGTAGAGATAGGAAACTCTCATTAATAACGTGAAGAGAAAACGTAAATATATTAACTCACGCCTGACTTAGGGCTTCGATATACTAGATAAACGAGTAGTAGCTGACATGATAACAGTAACCCGTCGAGTAGACGTCATAAAAAGAAGTGACCTTTAAAATAATAGAAATTGCAATCTATCCAACGGACATTTTAATTTAGATAAAGCTTTTAAATGGCATGGACAGTTTGATAAAACAAGAAAGTTGCGTAATAGCGCCTCGTTACAAATTCATTAAAAAGCGTCGTAGTCGTTTGCGCATGTGGGCGCATGCCATAGCGAAGATGCGGCTTATAATGTCAAGTCGAGAGGTCCGAGTTTGACCCTAGTCCGATTCTAATAAAGTAATAACATAATAGGTATCCCTAATGTTCCAATTGCTATTAAAGTAAAACGTCTTTCACGCTCAAATAATACGATGTTTGATAGGCGTTTGTTTGATTAATTTGCGAGGCATCAAGAGCGACCCTACAATCGTTTGTTTCCCCACCTACTAACAGCTGCATCATGCAGCTGTGTGCTTTACTTCCGGACTTTACGGCTTCGGGGTATCAATAAATACCTATAGGTAGCAGGTACCCTAAATAAATAAAAACTTATCTGGCAACTGAATGACACCGCAGCAGAAGGAATAGAACGAAGTGCATTGGATAATTTTAATACTTTAAGAAATACGAATATCAAATTATTAGCCGCTGAATACTTAATTTTTAAAAATAATTTTTCTTAATAATGATGATGTGTTTTTATTACTGAAAATCAACAACAATTTCTAATTTTTTTTCTTTACAAAAGGGAGTAAGTATTTGTAGGTTTTTAGGTGCTACTCTGTTTTTCTCGTCTGTAGTCTTGCGCCCGCTTAATCAAGCGATCAGAGTCAACGGTAAAGCTTTGATATAAAATTGTTTTTTCGCTAATTTTGCTCTTATTATAAAAATGACGTTAAAAAAAATTACCGGCCATAGAAAACTTAAACTTGATTTAATCAAATCGGTGAATAAGAATATTCGTAAAATAGTCACTATGGGTCAGGCGGCCATTGCCTAAAACGTTGATTGTATTTATATTCATTCGCATGCGTTGCTTCCCGTAAGGATAAATAATGGAATCACTTTACATCATTTTAAAAAATTACTTGGGAGTACCAAAGTAGATACTAGTGCTAAGTGAGACTCGCTGGCTGCTCGAGCCATAGAAATTATAATAAAAAATTATGACTCGAAGACTCAGTCTTCTTGGAACATTATAGTAGCTACTCGCTATTTGACCCTCATGGTGGTTTATGCTAGTCGCCAGGTTAGAAGGGCCAGAAGGACAGTTTTATACTAGTGTCCTGATCCTTATATATATTTCAGGAGGTACGTTTCAAAGTTCACGATCCCAAAGCACATTCGAAGGGTGGCATTCTAGAGAATACCATAAACGGAGGTAAAAGTAGCACAGAAGAAGAAAATCCAGGCCCGCCTCCACACATTCTTCATCCAGGGAAGGTAATCATAGTAACATAATTATTATGCAACTATTTTCTACCGACGAAAACAAAAGAGGAGGAGGTTATCGAGTCGACCCATAGTAGCGAGCTTTTTCCGGTGTTCTGTGAGTCGACCCGTATTTTTTTTTTTATAACGAAGTAACGCTGCGTAATTGACTATTTTGATCTTTCCCGTAAAACTGGGCCAACTTCAGCTAACGGATGGGTCCAGTGTGCTCCGGCTTTTAATGTACATACTATTCAATACGTGAATAATATAATACTGATCAAGTTTTGTTTTATTTCAGGATATAAGCAAACTCCTGGGCATGACACCATCGGATATTGACAAGTACTCACGCATCGTGTTTCCCGTCTGTTTCGTGTGTTTTAATCTAATGTACTGGATAATTTATCTGCATGTATCTGATGTTGTGGCTGATGATCTAGTTTTACTGGAAGAAGATAAATAGAACGCACTTATGTAAATCTTTTAATACTTATTTTCCTGCCAGATCCTAAAAAAACAGTGAGTTACAAAAAAAACTGAGACAACAGTAAAATACGATAGACCTTGGAGGCTCTGGAATCCTCGCGCATGCTCGCGGATTCCTTCTACCGGTAGCGTCATCGCGTCGCAGCCAATCTATTATGTATGATACACACCTGGTATTGGTAGTATTCAATGCATTAAAGACTATTTGACTTAGTTGACTTAAAGTTCATATTTGCATGTGAGTTAAATAAACATAGGATAGGCGGTCGCTCGAGCATTCCGTCGCCTCACCCAGCTTGTAACGGGACCTTTAGGTTGTCTAATAGTTAATACTTACATCAAGTCATCAATTCCCTTGTACGGTGTATTATGGATCTTATGTCTAGAGAAAGTAGCCGATGCGAAAATGTCAAAAAGTCAAAAATTGGTTATGTCGATTAGTGAGTGACCAAGCTGTGAGGTGTGGCCGTACATTTTATTACTTTCATGGTACCGCCCGCCCGAGTAGGTACCTATAGAGTAATTTTATTTTATACCAAGGCTATCAACTATGTCGAGGAAACCGCTCTTCGAACGTGCTAAATCGCGGGAGGACGGATGGCTCAGTCGCTCCTCTCTCGATGGTCTAAGGTAAATATTTGATTCCACTGGATTTGGTTCAGCTTTCAGTTTGTTACGCTGCTTTCGCTATTGCCCTGCAGTATACGTCAATAGAAACAAAATTAAACAATATTTTCTGTCACCAAAATCTACTGGTATCCTTTAAATCTATTCACAGGAATTTTTATTCTAAGATTGTCTGCAGGTGGGATACGTATGAATGCCGAAATTATTGTCTATTTATATCAAAGATCTGATTGTTTTTCCCCTGATTGATTAGAGTGCAGGAATGGGGGCTCTATGTAATAAGTATTTAGAAAAAATGTGGTAATAATGTTATAGATTGCGAGGAGCGGCAATGTCACGAGCTTGTTTGGTTGCTACATATATAATAGTACATTGTTACCCTAGGGGTGAAAGTACTACCTTGAACTATTGGCGCTTTCGCTGTCTCGGGACTAAATAAGTCTTTATCCCGAAGTGAACACTGTGAAAACCTTACGAATACAAGGAAAGTAAAAATAAAAACATGAATTAGCTAAAGAAAAAATGAGTGTTAAATAAAACAAATCTACGGAAGTATAAACAAAACTCTACAACTCGAAAAAACAAATGAAGATCGGATTTCCGCTTTTCCGTCTATTTTGTTTTTTATTCTGTAGCCGGCCAGCTATTCTGCCATTATTTTTCATTTCCATCATTGAAAAAAGTTGGAACATTGTCCAATAGAAATGTGAAAATAGAACTAGTTTTTTTAAAATAATTTAACAGCTGTCAGTTGAAAACGATTCTCCCTAGGCTGCGATCATTAGTATTGACGATCGCCGTCCCTAGGGCTAAAAAGTATTACTTTCAACCCTCTCCTCAGGCAGCTTCAGACCTACTTTCAGATTAATGAAAAAGAATTAAATACTTTAACTATATTATAATTTACAGCTTAAAATTTCATCTTCAGGCGTAACTGGGCGTAACAATAGATACGTTGCATCCACAAGCGTTCCAAGATTCGGTTTGTTCCATCTGTCCCAATGGGCAATCCCACAGAACACGGAAAAAGCTCGCTACGCTCTCGCTCGCTACGCTCTCGCTCGCTACGCTCTCGCTCGCTACGTTTATAGTAATCTATGGGCTATCCCAATCAATTGATATAAATCGAACATTTTTTTCTATTCTTCCAACCATAGCTAATGTAATGTTGTCCAGAAAAGCCATGTAGGTACATTAATTCATTTAATCGAACTAGGTTATCAAATTATGATATTTGATGGCTCTATCTATACTAAGCAAAACTCCCTGTCTTCTTCTAAAATAAATGACGTCATCAAGTGTCATTATATTAATATTGTTTAGAAAATATTATAGATCCTACCTACTATTAAACTTATTACAAAAACTGCATATTGCTTTCTCTGTCTGCGACATAATATAATTTTTACATGTCATTTGACATCAAATCCAAAATTTCATTTTTATAATAGGTAATGTAATTAGTTACCTAATGTAAGTTATTTCTCTAGTACCAACCAACACAATATTTGAACAGGAAGATATTTTATTCAATATTTAAATATGATGACACCTGTTTATGAAACTATCTGCATGAACATGATGTAGGTACTTCAGTTAATAAGTAGATATGGATGTAATAAAGTCTGAACAAGTTATGAGCAAGTTGGAAGAATAGAAAATAGTTCCATTTATCCCAATTGATGGCACAGATCCAAGACTTCGATAGCCAGCCCAAATTTTGAATGACACAAATCAATTAGCTTACATATGCAAGAACTATCTCAGAAAACAAATTTAATATATGCTGAACTTTTTCCTTCTTTACTTTAATCAAATGATCTACCAGCTTGTTGTAATCGCCGGCTTTTCTCAACGTTTTAATAGCAAGTTCTTTCGATTTTGGATCGTATTTGGCGAACACTTTCTCCCACAGTGTTTTTAAAATCATTCCGTCTATTGTCTTTTTATCGTACGTGGATGAGTTTACCTGAAAAAAGAAAAAAAAATTGGTATCACCGCAAGTAAATAAATTTAATAATAAATATCTACTGTATGTACACATGTCCATAAATCGTTAAATACTAAATAAACTATACACACTAATATAAACAGAAATACTTAATTATATATAAAAAAAGTTAGTATCAAAAGTTTATGTACAAATCTATAATGCGAATACGTCGTCGTCGAGGCTAGTGCCGCGCGGCATGGACCCTAGCACGCTGGCGCTGTTGCCCCGCTGGATGGCGAGGCTTACCCTCTGGGCGAAGTAGGCGCCAGCTCTAGGGTCCCCAGAAGCGTGTACCAGTACCAAGGCACCAGGGTAGCCCCATCCGGCCTCCTGCCATCGTCCCTGAGCATGCCCACTGGTTCCAGTGAAGCCTGAGCATGCCCACTGGCAGGAACAGAGGCGCTGACGAGAGCTCGCCGGATGGGGCAAGTAATTTGAATTATAATATACAAAATCAACGAGGTCCATACCGGATTAAGTCTCTTACTAACCTAACCCAGTGCGGGATTTTGGACTTCACATCTTTCTTCGTGTATGCAGGTTTTCTTACGTTGTTTTCTTTCACCGTTTGAGAGCAGTTACTAGTAAATGTATTAAGTAATAATATGTATCCAGAAAACCCCATTGGTAATGGCACGACCTGTGAACGAACTCGAGCCTCTCGAAATGACAGGCCGCGTCTTCAGTTACTACGCCACCGACAATGTAGTTCTACAAATCATATGGAAAAATCCATACAACCTTTACTAAGATAATTCAAAACATGCAGTTTATCTAAATTTTATTACAAAAAGTTACAAATGATTACCTTAACCGTTTCAAAAATTAGAACCGTTGTAATGAGTAGGAGAACCACTTTAAAGGCCATGTCGAACTGCCACTGTGCGCCTTACAAGTCAACAAGTTTAATCATCACACATCACAAAAAGAAACAACAAATCAACAGAATGTCAAGAATTTCAAACTGTTGTTCAGATGAGATGTAGCATGACGTCTTTTCTAGGTAGAGATGTTTAAACAATAACCAGCACCCGTGTTTTGTATTCATTTATGACATGCTTGAGTATTTAACAATGAGAAAAAAAACTTATGACATAAATGGTAAAAATTTGTTGGAAGCTGAGGCGGGCGCGGGCGGGCGGGCCCATGGAGGCAGTATCTGATTATTTTGTAGGGATATCAGTTCGGCGGTGCCATTGGAGCAAACATTTAGTAAGTACTCAGTTTATGTATAACTAGCTGTTGCCCGCGGCTTCGCCCGCGTGGAATCAGTTTACAGCGGTAAAAAGTATCCTACTTTTATATGTTATTCCTGGATAAATCCGTTCTTCAGCCGTTGCACCGTGAAAGAGTAATTAAACATCCTCACAAGCATCCCTATAAACTTTCGCCTTTATAATATTAGTAATTTATAATACGATCTTATGCAGTCATGGGTATAAATTATTAAAGACGTTATGTGTTGTATTAACTTTTTAATATTATTTATTTATTGCATTGCTGTTATGCCCCATATTAAAAAGGTGGGTAAAATTATAGAAAATATATTTAACGACTTAATTAGGTTATAACAAAAAAAACACAACCTGCACCTTGGTTATGTTTATTATACCCTTGACATACCTACCTACACTTAATCTATTTTTAAATAAAGCTACGTACTTAGATAAAAATATGATATCCCGAGCAATCGACATTGATTTAGTCTCGTGTCTGACTTTTTCGGTACTTTTCACGATGCCAGAAATTAAAACTAATTTATGCATAGGAGTAATTTATAAAAAATAAATTCATTTTCAATGCAAAAAATCCAATAAAACTACAAAGTTTTTTCCAAAAATTTCCACGCTATAAAATAAAATTCAAAAATAATAATGTTTGGACATATTCACACACCGCTGGTTTAGTCCCAAATTAAGCCGAAGTTTGTGGAGATGAGACTCAACAATTGATAAACATACATATATAACTTATAAATAAATACTTAAATACATACTAGCACCCAGAATCCGAAACTAACCCAGATATGATCGTCACACAAATGTTGGCCCCGGGTGGGAATCGAACCCACGACCTCTGGCGTAGTAGGCAGGATCACTATTAACCAAGCCAACAGGCCAGCCAATGTTCTCGTTATTAATCTAAAATGCTCAATGACCGAAACTTTCAAGTTTCACTTTTCTGAACACAGTGTATGAAACTGGGTCATTTAATGTAGGTACCTATTTGTATGGTTCATTACCTAATGCCTGGTTTACCGATCACATATTTTTAGTGAAAAATCAACACCATAAAAAACATAACAACTACCTATAACATTATAATAAAATATATCGCAACTCCAGTACTACAACATCAGAATAATCTGCAAAATTGAGTTAACAATTAATGCCTGAAACTTACTCTGAACTTCAAAGTTCTAGCATTTTAGTTTTTTGTTAGGATAATAACATAGACAACTGAAAAACCTATCCGGGATCATCAATTATTACAATATTTATACAGGTCAAACTAAATCTCACAATAACTGATTCAAAATAACAATGATAATGTATTTTAGAATAGAAAATTCGCCAATAGAATAGAAGTCTTAAAGGAACTATTTGTCGTCGCAGTCATCATAGCTTGTAAGTCACTCCCTGAATGTTAAGCAGAAGCGAAATAATGTTGGATCCGGTTCTGTCTTACTGTAGCTGAAACTGCTTTCGGCAAGCGAGAGAGAAAACTCAGCTAGAGTTGGGCGGGGCTCGCCCTCCCCGTTCCCCGTAGGACCGCCATCGACCGTCAGTCGCTTCTGAGTCCCATGTTTGATCACAGCATCCGTGCATTACATCTTTTAAGAAATCCTGATGGACCGTGCGAATAAAGTCAAACCAGCCACCAGATAATTTTGTATACACATCTGTATCAATTGTGTGTACAATGTCATTAGTCTCGATGTTCTTTACTTTATTATTATTGCAAATTGGAGCGTTATCGGCCCAGCTATTCCCGGTTGAGAAAATTGCTGTTGGTAAGTAGATGATGTTTATTATTTTGTTTTGTTAATAACACCAACAGTACAAAAAAACTGAAGATATAAACATACAACCAATTAAAGGTGTATTAAAAGTTGGAGTGTACATAATGTGGCAGCCAGAATTGTGACAAGTTTCGTATAGTTTTTCTAGAATATCTCGAAATACATTTTTATCCTGATTATTTATAAATTTCCTTTCATTAATCATCATCCTAGCTTATAGAATGTTCCATTTTGTTGTGTTAAAGGCAAAGCCAACTATGTGGCTATAATTTTTGGGGTCATGTAGGTACCTAGTTGGTTTGCCCACGACGAGATTGCCGTTCAATCGATCAAAAATAAGACGGCCAAAAAAGCTTCGCCATGAAAGCGTTAACCTTATCTCCACCAAACTTTTTCACTGGTTAGGCGAGGCTATAGTCTGGAGCGAGACGAAACAAGACGCACGAAAATCTCGTTTGTAATATCAAACAACGATAAAGGTACTTCACAATAATATTTATGATACAAGTGAACTAAGATGGTCATTACATACGAGGCTGGAATGTGCACACGAGGCTTGCCGAGTGTGTAATGAAGCCGAGTAGTGTAAGACCAACGCTCACGCGTATCATACGACGGTTTTCAAACACACTTAATTGCGAGCAAAATAAATAAAATATCATAAACTTACTCAGGCAATACAGGTTATCAATTAGATTTCTTGTTTTTCGGAAGTGGAAGGAAAGGCGATGATACGTACGAAGCCAAACAGCGCAACAGCATAAAAATATAATAAATTGATAAATAAATTGTAATTCACAAATTAATGTTAATTTGTTGACATATATAAACAATTTGATGAAATGAAATGATTATTTAGAATTATATTTAATTCAACATTCAAAAAAAGTTGGTACTAGTAGAACAAAAACTCTTTGCTGAGAATTTATAAAAAAAACTATAAAATAAAACACTAGTCCGGTTGTGTAATGAAAAAAGTACGCTTGTTTAAAAAGTTGCTTTATGACCCTAAAAGCGGTGCAATAAGCGCCACTTTGCGAGCAAGTGTGTTGAAAAAGTATATTTGAGTTGTAACGCAATTATTAAAGCACCATCTAGCACCCGCCAAGAGGTAGGAGGTAGTCATTGGGCGGGTACTAATTGTATTATAGTTGCCTGGCGAGTATGAATTCGCTAGACGTCGGTCGTGAGATGCTGCAGGAATGTTTAGTCAAAGTATCAATCAGTCAATATCCTCTTGCACGAAAGATTTTCGCACACAAAGTGGAGGAGGTTTTAGTATTGTCATGAAATTTACAAACTTAAAACTTAAACTTCAATAAATAGTGTGTAAACTTCAATAAACAGTTAGATTTAATTGAATAATAATAAACCATTTTAATTAAATTCTTATTAAAAAACTATAAAAAGAAAACAACATTAAACCCATAAAAAATAAATTTCAATTCGGAATTAAATATTCTCTTCATGATTTCAATTCCGCTAAAATAAAACACAGTGCCCTGTTTTCGTGGAGGTTGTTCTGTAACTGCCGGTTTTTCGTTTTATGGTTGTTTTAAAATGACGATAAACCTGAAAGATTTTTGTTTAACCACAAATATACCTATAGCTTACTCCGTGCCTAACCTAGCTAACAACTTATTCATAATGATTAAAATCGGTTCGAGAGTCATACATTTTCGACGTGAAATGTCAGAACTTCGGTTAACTACAGGTTGGGAAAATAGTTTTCTTAACATAGGTACCATTAATGGAGAAAAGCGTTACCATGCTTTACCAGTAAGACCAGAGACTCGAAACTTTTTACACAGCAGCACTCGGTATAAAAATAAATTACCTACAATTTATAAATTACTAGCTTCGCTTCGCTCGCGTTGAAAAGTTTTTCCCGGTAAAATACAGCCTATGTGTTAATGTGATGTACTTACCTAATAATCTTTATTACTGACGTCAAAAAATCTTTGACGTCAAAAAGAGAATATGGTATTCCAATTTTGAATAAACGAATTTTGAATTTTGACTGTTTTCATCAAAATCCGTTCCGTATTTTTTGCGTGAAAGAGTAACAAACATACATAACCATAGTAAAATGAATTTTCTTTTACTATGATAAAACTTTTTAGTAGGAAGTAGGTTAAATGAACAACACCGCTGCGGGGCGTACCGAGTACAGCCTACCCCATTTCACTGGCTATTCCATTCTTCACGGCTTCATACACTAGGCTAGATTAAAATAACAGACAAAAGAAGAGAGCCGACGAGCTTGTTACGTTGTAGTAGTTTATGTAGACAACACCGCTTTGTTAGCTCGTACCAGAGCCAAATTGGGTTTTTGTCATTTGGACAGACCGTCCCGACTTGGATGGATTAAACAGATTGCGCGTGCGAGGGAAAATTAAAAGAAACTATGATATAACATAATATGCACCAGATTAGTGGTCTTCTAAAGCGATGTAGGAGTTGCCAGTGACATTTTTATGACGTGGACTCTGGACTGGACTGTATTACGATTTCAATATATTGGATTGGATGTACAAATAACATTAGGTACTTATTTTATAATAATTATATAGGCAGGTACTACACCTACCTACTTAACTATTTTCTTTTTGTAATATTATTATATTTAGGTAGGTAAATTCGTAGGTGAAAAACGTAAATTCTGTATTTTTTAATTTTTTTTATTACATATTTACTTACATACCTATTGGTTTCTGTTAAAAGTGCTCCCTGTAAGTACTGTCCCTTTTTTGCAGGTGCGATCTTCGACCAGAATACAGAAGAAATACAGAATGTATTCAAATATGCAATGAGCATACATAATGAGAACATTAGCAGCCGTCGTCTGGAGATTCAGGCATATGTGGATATTATAAATACTGCCGACGCATTCAAACTTTCACGACTGAGTAAGTATTGTGCCTCCAGAGAATAAACGGTCTACATTCCAAAGAATGAACCAATTTTCCCTGTAAAACCATTTGCATATACTTTGTATTATACTATTTAGATACTACATAGTATAATGTACAGAGTGTAAATCTTCATGCTTGCATATTTTCAGAGACAATAGTAAGGAAGGAACGCTACAAATTAATCTATTTAAAATCTACAACAATTTTAAGGTAACATGGTCTTGGAGTGCAGATCGGAATAAACGAATTTTATCTATTGGGCAATGGGAATAGAGCTTATGGGCGAAACGAAGCGAAACGGTGATTTCTGTTAGTTAAATTTTCACGATCCACCCAAAACTCAATTCAACGAAAAATATTTAAAAAATAAATTAAAATTAGTAAAATTTTTGAACAATTGTGTTTTTTTGTGTTCAGAATTAGCAGTATATTTACCTCCGTGAATATGGCAAGCATGCAGATTTACACTCTGTATAGGTACAATTTTCCTTCAATTGTAGAGACCAAAGCAACATTTATTCCTTACACACTAACAATTTTTGTCAAAAATTTGGAAAATGTTCGGGTTCGATTCTCGAGTCGCGTTGAGTGTTTCTGAATCTATGAATGGAGTTTTTCTTATCTCTAAAATCGACGTAGGTAGTGGTTCCTTAGACCAAGTTACTATCTCTTATTTATGTTCTCTTACTTTCCCATGACCAACTGACAGGACTTGCTTGATGATCCCTTTTAAAATATCGATTTTTAATTTTTATGATTTGTAATGTCCTATGTAATCTTAAAATATCTTCTTTTTAGTATGTAACCAATTCGCGCGCGGAGTTTTTGCAATGCTGGGTGCTGTAACGGCAGAATCCTTTGATACTTTACACTCATATATTAACACATTTCAAATGCCTTTCATTACTTCATGGTTTCCAGAAAAGGTAAGAAAGAACTCTATCTACATCCTAATTTAACAAACGAGGAAAACGCAATGTACACTGAATGGCTAATTTATGTACTTTATATAATAAAGTTAAGCACCTACAAACCCGGTATATACATACCTATTATAATTGTATCCATTTTGGGTTTCTTGGTTCTTCGTTTGAATTCATGACATCAATCATTTTTTGTTTTTGGAAGGGTTCTAACTCGACTGCTGTTCGGGTTACGGGACCATTTTTCTACAAATTTCGGGCATTGAGATCTCCGTCAAGGAACGATTTACGAGGGGTCTGATGGTAGCTGTCCGGAATACGGACGGAGGAGGTACAGAGAGCCATACAGACCTAACAGCCCTTTTCACCATAGATTAGCCAGAATCTCGCGTATGCGGTTTTTCATATTTGATGGCATTTTAGATATTTTTTATTTGACTAGTCTATGGTGAAAACGGCTTGCCTGATCAGTTAGGTGTATATGGCTCTCTGGCCTTCCTCCATCCGTACTCCGGACAGCGACCATCAGGTCTCATGCAAGTCATTCCCTTACGGAGATGTAAGCGCACAAAGGGACCTTGTTGGTTTAAAAAGCCTCCCTGACCCGAACTCATTGCAGCCGATTGTAGTGCACAACTCGATGTTGATAAATACAATTTCATTAAAGGTTATACCACCTTCATCGCGACTTATTGACTACGCAGTGAGCATGAGACCTGACTACCATAAGGCGGTTGTAGATACCATTGTTTATTATGGCTGGAAGGAAATAATTTATATGTACGACTCGCATGATGGTAAGTAAATAGATTTTAAGTTAAGAGGACCTACCAGCCTCCTAAACATGTGTTTCTCGTACGCATTTTCTGTAACTGCATACGCAGGGTCTGTCTAGTGCATGGTGAAAACGGCTTTCCTGATCAGCTAAGTGTGTATGATTTTCTGGACCTCATCAGACAGCCACCGTCAGATCTCACCCAAATCGGTCCGAGACATAGCAATTGACTAGCCTGTTGGCGTACAGCGCCAGAGGTCGTCGGTTCGATTCCCATCCGAGGTCAACATTTGTGAAATGAACATATCTATTGGTTTTCGGATTCTGGGTGTTTATATGTATTTCAGTATTTATTTAAAAGTATTTATGTTTGTTTGTTTATCAACTGTTGAGTAGGTAGCCATTTACAAGCTCTGTCTTAGTTTAATTGGAACTAAACAGCCGTATGCAAAGTCCAAACATTTAATTTTATTTTTAAGGGCTCAAAATGACCTCGAATGTATGAAAAAAGTCCTCTGTCTTTTATTATCTTTTGAGTAGTAGGTATATTACAAACCGTCGTGTTGAAGGCATAAATAACTTCTGTCATACATTTTTGGGGTCATTTATAGTTGGGTTTGCCTATAACACGACTATATTTACTTATTATATTTTATGAATAGGATTACTTCGGCTACAACAGCTCTATCAATACTTGCAACCTGGGCAGAGTACATTCCGAATATCATTTGTAAAGAGAATCAATAACGCATCAGAGGCCATGGAATTTTTATCGGCCTTAGAACAACAGGACCGCTGGGGTTACAAACGCATAGTGCTAGACTGCAATGCTAAGAACGCCAAAAGTATACTAATGGAACACGTAAGAAAAGTGCAACTGGGGCGCAGGACTTACCACTATATGCTCAGCGGATTGGTAAGTACGATTATCGTATTGATAATTAAGAACCCGCACAGTATGTGACATTAGGTACACTTGGCTTCTGCAAAATGCAATGAAAATTATTAATATTTACCTATGGAATTTAATAGTGAGAACATTGAGCATTAAGCAACTATTAAACATTGAGTGTATATTATTATAATTAAGTAAGTACATTATCAAATCAAATAGTTCGATCGTTTTTGATGCAGGTCGTGGGTCATGACAAGCAAATGATCGAATCAAATTACATTTTGTATCTCTTCGCGGATAAGAAATATATTTATACCTACTACTCATATTTAGAACACTACTTAGAATATAATAATAATAATATTATTATTTTCATTTTTGAAATGTGTTCCTTAAAATTTGTACTTTTTAATACACATTCGATGAAGTGCATAATGCAATGGCTTTGTTTTTCACGAAAATCTGGGAAAATAACTAGGTTCTATAACTTTTCGCTACATTTCTCCAATACTTGTACTATTATTTTGGTTCACCCAGCGCAGATTATCGGTGACTGTGTTGTATTCGCATCTGTATTCACGCTACCGGACATACTGTTATCCTGTATAAAGTTTTCGTGTAAATGTAGGTATGCTACGAAATGATTTACAGGTAATGGACGATCATTGGGAAAACGAAATTACCGAATACGGTGCAGTCAATATTACGGGATTTCGGTTAGTCGACCACTCGCGGAAGCTTGTCCGCGACTTCATGGACGGCTTGCGAAGAATGGATCCTCGATTCAATGGAAACATATCGGTAAGTATACGTTCGATGCCGTTCCATTTCTATCTAAAGCACTCACATAAAAAGTTAAAGTATGATCTATTCAATTAAAACAGTGCGCATAGAAAGATACAGTTATCGGAAAAGGACAGTACCTATTAATAAGAAAGTGACAGTAGTGTAGTAAGAGACGGCGAGAGTGCGCGCTGCGCCGTACCCACGCTTATTCCGCACCGATTTCTACTACTTAAGCTCTATTGTCTTGTAATTTTTATAAGTGAAATTGAAATCACTTAATGCATGGTTACAGGTAATACAGACTAAGGTTACAGGCAAAATAAATTCAGCACCTATTTACTTATAATAGGTACCGTCCATAAACATTGTGCATTTCTAATTTCTAGGCACAAACAGCTCTCATGTACGACGGAGTACAAGTCTTGATGGACGCTTTTGGAAGACTGTGGAGAAAAAAACCTGAAGCCTTTAGAACCGCCTTACGTCGTGCTACAGTTCAAGTCAATTCCACCAAGGTTATTGATTGCAATCCGGGAAAAAGTTGGGTGGTGCCTTTTGAACATGGTGACAAAATATCTAGACTAATTAAAAAAGTAAGTAGCGAATATATACATTACGCTGTAAGACCGTAAATAGTTTCACATTATTAGAAAAATAATGCTATAAAAATAATTTGAAATGTATCTATCTGATAAAGTCTTGCCGTATCCTATTCTGACATAGGCCCGTATTTTTGTTGATTAAGCACACCTCTTGATATATGTTGTTGTTGTCTATATGTTGCAGACAGATATAGAAGGTCTTACAGGAAACATATCATTTAACGACCAAGGACATAGACATAATTTTACACTGCAAGTAGTGGAGATGACTGTACAAAGCGCCATGCTTCAGGTAGGTAGAATTCAAACTGCAGCTGTTTATACCCAGCTGTTTATATCATCACAAATATTATCAAATAGCATAAATATGTTTATTTTAATTGCATTTAAACCTTAATTACATAATGTGCGTCAGTAGAGCGTCAGTGGCGTCGGGGTTAAGACACGACCTACTTTATCGAAAGGTCCGAAGTTCGATCCCCGGCTGGGCCATGTACCAATGAGGTTTTACTCGAAACTTAAGTACATTTATTTACTGACTGCGCTCAAACAGTGAAGGAAAACATCGCGAGGAAACCTGCATACGCCGAAGAAGTAAGGCGCATGTGAAGTCCACCAACCCGCACTGTGCTAGCGTGGTGGACTATATCCCGAACGCCCTCGTTGAGAGGGTAGGTCTGAGCCCCAGCAGTGGGGACATATTAATAGGCTGTTGATTTGATTTTTGATTTGATATAATGTGCAGGTGGCAGCATGGACAGACACCGAAGGTTTATCACTGATACCTCACAGACACGTTCAACTGCGTTCGCCAGCTTCATTCGACTTAAGTAAAACATATATCGTCACAACGATTCTGCAGGAGCCGTACATGATGCAGAAATTTGAGAACGGACAGAAAGATGAGCTATTGTATGGATTTTGTAAAGATCTCATTGATTTAGTAACCAGGAGCCTCGGAATAAAATGTAAGCTTTTATTGCATTGTGTTATCTATAACTCTTAAAGTGCTGGGCTGGATTCCACATACCTACTTAAATAGTAGAAATTGAAATAATTTGATAACGCGGTAACCCCAGTCTAGTAAATAAGAGAACTTTACTATCGTACCAAATTACAAAATTTATTTTATTACTATTTTTGGGACAAAATATTTTGATACAAATTCATAACTAGAAACGTATATTATTATGTTCTGTGAAAAACACAAAAAGTACCATTTAATGACGAAAAAAGTGTTATGATAAATTTTGTGATAAAGTTCTTTTTCACCTATAAATAATTTTAGATGAAATACGCCCTGTAAAAGATGGAAAATATGGAAATAAAAGATCTCCTGAGGGCTGGACGGGAATGGTTGGTGCTTTAGTAAGAAAGGTATGTAAAGATATACACACACGAACTAATGATTCTGTCGTAAATTGTATACGCTGTTCTATTACTTAACGATCTATTTTGTGCATTCTTGCAGGAAGCAGATATAGCAGTGGCACCCCTAGTAATAACATCTGACCGAGAAAAAGTGATGGACTTCAGCGAACCTTTTCTCTACGTAGACAGTCCTATGATTCGTACAAAAATACCTAACCAGCTATCAGACACCTTTAGCTTTTTGAGGCCTCTCTCCAAAGAGATTTGGGTAAGTTCTGTGTAGAGGCTTTATTTACCCTCAGGATGACTTCCACTAATAAAATAATACTTTTTTCAGCTGTGCATTCTCTTCAGTTTCTTTGCCGTAAGCATTGTCCTTTTTCTGGTATCGAGATTTTCGCCCCACGAATGGCGCTCTGTATCTGTTTCCGATACACAATCTGATTATGCACTCAGTAATACTAATGAGGTACATAATACATGTTACTTTCTTAGTTACGTAAGGCATGGATTTAAACTGAAATGAGCCGTAATCATTTAGTACTGTTCTTTTTTAGATAATCTTACACAATGAGTTCAGCATATGGAACTCTTTTTGGTTCTCACTTGGATCCTTTATGCAACAAGGCAGCGACGTTGTTCCAAGGTAAGGTATTTTAAGCCTCTCGATTTTAGACCCCGAAACAAATAACTATTGATTGGCTAAAATAATCATAGATTAGGATCTTTTTGGTGGGCGGCCGGGCCCAAAATAATAGTGAAATTTTGGGAAATAATCTCCACGTATTACCAAAATAAAGGTATTTCCCAGTGGTACCTAATGGTAGGTATAGGTACTTACTTATTAAATAGGATTTATTGTTTTAATTTCAACAAATTTCCAGCTCACGAAAAAAACCAGGGGAAAACTACTTTTTACAATACTAACATTATCTCTTACAGTTGTTAAAAGATGGCGTTGGAATTTCCACAAGAATTGCTCAACAACTAGATCCAGAGTATGAGAAAAATCTCAACCCATTATTTAGTGATTTATATTTATTATAACCCGATGTTTTATGTTTCACTTGCTGCAAAAAGGATTTGTTGACTAGTTAATTATTAACTTAACCTTAACTGTGTTCTTCAGGTCTATGTCTGGAAGAATAGTAGGTACCGTTTGGTGGTTTTTTGCACTTATTCTAGTCTGCTCTTACACTGCAAACCTTGCCGCGTATCTTATAGTGGAACACATATCAGATTCAAGCAAGACCATCAACAATCCGTCGATATTGGCACGAATAGAAGTAAGACACCGATCTTTGCCTACAACTAAGTATAACTAGAAGTATATGAAAGTTTCGTAGATAAGTAACTACATGCGAGAAAACACTATTTATGATTAACCAGCACAAATTCTAGAGCCCCGATGTTGACTTTGGAGGTTCGAATGGTTTAAATTGAAAAATATTGTTCAGGTTCACCTAACTACCTGAAGTCAATAGAGAAACAATTATTATGTAAATCTTTCGTTCTGAAACATATTATTTACATAATACAGACAATTTATATCATACTTACCTACATAGAAACTGCGAATCTTTAGCAAATTATAATAAATAGCTTCTGTTCACTTTTAGTATACTTAGAGATTCACGTTACGGCTTTGAGAATATTTAATACCTAACAGTGTCTGTTTTTAGGACAATGACTTCATTCCATGGAGCAGTTTAATGAAAGATTCGGTGCTGAACGATGAAGATGCACCGCTTGGGTACGTAGTTAACAAAGATGGGAAGGTTTTTTGTGATACCATTTCACGTATTTGTCGATACAGTCACATCAATTTTGCTATCGGGATGACTAAAGGATCACCGCTAAGGCAAGTAGATCTACTAATCAAATATCCGCTATAGTGTTTTAATGTGAAATTGATAAATCTTATATAATCTATGAAAAATAATGTTTGCAGAGAGGGAATCAATTTGGCTATTATAAATCTGAAGAGAGATGGAATCATATCAAAGCTATGGCGCAAATGGCTTGTGGACAAGAAAAATATAGATTGCGAAAACATGACAGCTAAGGTAAGACAACTTCTGACCAAAAGTTAATAGGTCAGTATTTATCTTACGTTTCGCATCACTTTGTATCATGAAGCGCTGAAGCGCATGAAAACGTTGTTAGTGGGTGCTGCCGCCCCTAATACGGAGAAAGTAATAATATTGTGACTAGGTCCCAGGCCGCATATACGTGCCGGGTCCTATTAAGGACACACTCGACATACAATGGAATGATATGCATATATGTATAAGTGTCGTGTTCAGTTACTTCCATAGCAACGAGAATAACTTATACGAAGACACTTACCACTATACTGATTACAGTTCACCAGCAAATTAACAGTTAACCATAAAAAATAAGACACTAAGGGCCTCTTACACCGCTTGCTGATAAAGTCCCAGATACCCTATCTGCAGGTTATCTGACAGATAGCCAGTTTTTTTTGTTTCACATGTATCTGATTGCCTATATTTTATATAGTCTATCACACACATTTATCTGATAGATTAGTTTACCACTAAGATTACTATCTGTAACAATATCAGGAAGTGGTGAAAGAAGCCCTAACTCATTTTTACCTTCGTGTCTGTTACAACAACAACCAAAGACTCTAGTCCTGCTGCTATTCAGAAAAGTAGAAACATATCAGATATTTTGCTCCTTGTTTATAAAAGTTTTACGAGTCGAAAAAAGTTTTAATATCTTTAATTTCAGGAAATGCCAATCACCGAAATATCTTTGAGTCAAGTTGCCGGTATCTTTTATGTGCTGGTTGGTGGTCTGGCATTGGCATTGGCAGTGGCACTGCTAGAGTTCTGCCAATATGGACGCGTGGACGGAACGCGCGTCAATAAACCGATGCAAGCCGAGTTTACAGCAAAACCTAGAGGCGTGTCGCGTACCGACCGAAAGACACCGCAACAACGCGACCGTCTTCCGTGGAATGGTGGTGCGATAACGGGGGTGAGTATACATTTGTCCGAGACTCTTTAAACCCCTTTAACTTGTCATCTTAGGGGACCAGGAACACTTCGACCCCTTTGTGGTCTCTTGTGCAAACCCCCTGTCCACAAATTCGTTTTGGTAGACTTCGCATATCTTTGGCAATTGACCAGGTTTCCTCACGATGTTTTCCTTCACGAAAACGCTTGTGACGTAATAATAATAAACAATACTTAAGTTCCAAAAAACTCAATTGGTACCGGCGAATTGGTTCGAATCCACGATATCTAGCAACATTATGCCGATAAAGTATCTTTAAACCTATAAAATTAATAATTATTTATTATATTATAATTATAATTTTTTTATTACATATACATTTAATTATAAGGCATTACAGATAGATTCCAAAGCGCCATACAATCTTATTATTATCAACATTTACATTCTTAAAAAAATTTCGATTTGGACAGAAAATGAGATACTTTTCAATCGACAAATAGGGTATATAGGAGCCTGTCTCCAAAGTGAGATTGACTTATAAATAGTAAAGAATAAAAGACCTCGTTTTCTATTCCCTGTATTTTTGACCAACATAAAAGTCTTTTGTCTTAATTCCATAGTCTGCTCATCACAGCCACTGTCACCGTCACCAGCCTCTTAACCTGTAACTGTAGCCAATTCTGGACTTAAAGACGTACCCACATCATCAATTGGACGATATTACGATCAGCGGTTTTGATGAAAACCATCATGATACCGGGCTAGTAGTGCCACGGGAGAGAAAGTGGTAGGACCAGACCCAAAAACACTTTATTGTTTCCTCAATGCAGCATTTTTATTGAATTCTGCCTACTTTAGCAGTAATTTTATATTTTCAGTACTTCGCAACTGGAACACAAAACTCGCAAGAAGACGCCGTTCACGCCAGTTTCACACATGTGTAATCAGTGGGAGTCACAGAAATAAATCAAGATAGAACGGTGAAATGAGCAAGTGCCAAACAAAACTAAGCAATACATCGCGTAGTTTTTGAATCACTTAGCTTTAGTTGTTTGATCCGGAAGATAATTTATCTCAGTTTACATTCACTGCGTTTATCGATAAGTATCCTAACGTAGAAACTTCACTAAGCCGACATTCTCACAGCGCTAATCAGTCAGTGGCATTGATGGCACGCGAAAAATGCAAATTATTGACAATGGCTTGAACCATTCTGTCCTGATTTATTTCCATGGTGGTAGTGCAATCAATATTCGCCGTTCGTTTTTCAGTACCAATCTGTTTACGTCACACCTGCCCACATAGATATAAGTAGCATAGGTAGGTACGTTCTCGTATAATTAGTAAATGACAATCCTGAGAAACCAAAATTAGTTGCAAGATAATTTTAATAGGTATGCAATTAATTTTGAAAGTTTCATTAAAATCGGCCCTGTATATCATACATATTAGCATAGCATACTTTTGGAAATTGTCGTGTCTACAGTTCTACACAAACAAACTTGATAATAGGTACCTCTTTAATGTGAAATGTAGTAGGTATATCTATTAGTTAATTACAAAATTAGTAATACCTATAATAATATGTATATTTTAAAATTTCTGTATAGTTTACGTACATTCTTTTCTTAGTGAATAAAAACCTACCCCTTAATTAATGTTTTTTTTTTGTTTCCTGGCTTAGAACTTTTAAATTCGTATACTTACGAACTCCAGAAAATGTAACTTAAATTAGGTATGGCCAATAAAATTTCAAAACTTCATTTAATTGATTTAAGGAAAGTTTGACCGTGAATTGACTTTTATAGCAAATGCAAGAATGAGGAAATTGAAGCCGACGGAAAAGCCCTTGATCCGTTTTCATAACTATTTTTCGTAACCCTGAATAAGAAAATATTTTGTCTCGTTTCAATTCTGTTTACCAATTTAGTCAGCATGCGAAATTATCGCCAAATATATCGGTAGCTCTTATGCTACGCTAGGTTGTGCTTTATTTTTTAGAATGCCGATAAGTCACCGACTCTAAAGGGGACTCTTTTTATTAGAAATATTTTTTATTATGATTTATACTGTAGTATCCAAACTAATAAATCCTTTAAAAATAAATTCAGAAAATAACTACAAGGTCACCTGAAGAAACTCTCGAATCATTAGGCTACCGGTGCGTGGTTAGTTTCATCATAGTACTTAAATATACTTTTTAGACTTTCGCATAGGTCCACATTATTATATTAATACACGGGTCTTACACGCGAATATTAGGGGTCCCGTTACACGCAACATTCGAATTAAATTAGTTAGTTACACGCCCCTCGGCCTGGTTGACCGACGACCTGTAGTAGGTGGCCGGGAGCGGCTGGATGCGGAGGGCGGAGGACCGGGTGTGGTGGCGTTCGTTGGGGATGTTAAAAGGCTGGTAAGATGGTGATGATGATTATATCATAAGACGGTTATAATAGTAAACGGTAAAAATTTTTTTGATTGTTAGCCATAGATACTTAGTAAAGCATTTTTAGATATGCTTAATAATGTTACGGCATTTTGTCTAGGAAGAGCCAAACCAGAGTAATTTTAAATGTAAAAAAGTATACTGCAATTTAAGCAAGGGCAAAAAGGGACGAAGACCAAAGAATACATCGTTCTTTACCGCTTTTTAGTGTTTATCTTCTATCGAGAGGTCGTAGAGCACCGAGTAGGTATCGCTGGAGGGAGGCATGAAGTACCTACAGAGGGTACCGCTCGAGTTTCAGGCAGCGAAATTGTAAGTACGGGAAGGTACAGAAACAAAAGATGGATGTATTTTGCTATGCTAGGAGGTCGAGACTTTCTTCGGCTAGGTATAAGTCATTGGAGTGTTGGAGTGAGTGTACATTTAACTATTTATCGCATACATACGAACATACATATCTTCACGCTGTCCCTGACGGGGTAGCGGTAGGCAGAAAGGACGGAGCGCCAAGTATCGCGATCCTGACACACCTCTGTCGCGTCGCTCAGTCTCTTCACTTCTCTTCACACACGCTGGCCGCGGGACGAGAGTGATCTTCAAGTCTTCACGTATTTATTACCAACATTTTAGCTAGTAAAGGACAACTATTGCTTACAAAAAAAACCTACTGTGACATACTTACGGACGGACGACGAGATTCGACACGAAATCTTTAAAAAATGATAACGAGTGTTTTTTGTATCAATTAAGTACCTACATCGAGGTAACATGTACTTACCCACTACCTTACCTATACAGTACCCACATAATAAATATTACCTCGATGGTTTAATTATTTAAATTCTGTCTATCTAATGTAGGTCATAATTTATGTTAGAGTTAGAATTTTCAGCAGAATTAGCTTAAGAATGAAATTAAAATTTTGGTACCTACGGTCTTTAAAAATTAACGACTCATAAATCGTTCGAGGGATAAAAAGTGCATGACGTTAAAAACATTTTAAGGTTTTATTTTTACTTTTTTAATAAAAACTTTTTAATGCTAATAAATTAATTTAATACTTACAGTAATTACGTTCTTATCTTCTCTATTTTCTTTAAATTTATGTTAATAAAACTTAATGCAAATAGGTAGGTTTATCACATTAAATTACGTCATGAATACATAATTTGTCAAAGCTTGTAATATTTATTTATACCTACTTAAGAGGTACATAATATTTTATATATTAAACTAAATATGACAAAACGCGTAGAGCACATACACAGAGCGTAGTTTCAATTAGATCTACCTGTCTTGTAAGTCGTAACTGAATGGCAGCGCTACCGCTGCTGTTTTAGAAAGTAGAGCTTAGAATGAGCAATCTCTATCCTCTCCTCGATTCACATTTTCTCCGTAACTGCTACGAACAAATCTCCGCTCTATGTTCACAATGTAAACCACCTTTCCCTTTAATAACAATGCTTTAAATGTGATTTCGCGATGCCTATCCAACTTATTATAGACCTTGCAGTACGGCGCTCTCTGGTCGACATTAACTTGTGGCAAAATAGTTTTTTCAAAACTGTTATAGATGTCGCGTTTTAAGCTTTCTATAGTTGATTTAGTATTGAATTTTGTACGAACGGAAACCGATACAGTTTAGACAAAAGTAGTTGAGAACAATGTCTCGTAACGCCGCCATGCGTTGCGATATAAAAGGAAGTTTTGTTTAAATTTATTTATCACACACCAAGCTACAGTGGTCGATCCCTAACCGGTCTTTTCATTTCTTCATCACTAAGAAGATGTCTATCCGCTTCCTGGTGAGTCTGAAGATTATAATTAGTCCTGCTTATTATTAATGCGAAAGTGGATGTTTGTTTATTTGTTTTTATTGCTCGGTAACAGAGGAATGGATTTTGATGAAACTTGATACAGTGATAGCTTATGTTTAGGAATATCATACGGATACTTTAACGTGGACAAAGTCGCGGGTTTAAGCTAGTAATAAATAAATAAAGGAGTAAACAAATTACCAAATTAATGATTTAAACTAATGTACAGTAGTTAGACATAGTTGGGTATAGATAAGGTGCTAACAAATTAGTTACCGATATTAACGTTATAAGAATTATCATTAACTAGAAATTAAGAAAAAAAATCATTTATTTTTGTGCAATAAATAAATTATAATTCTGTCTAACAATAATCATCCTGTGCATTTTTCCGTGAAGTGGCCAGAAAAGTGGTATAGTTAAAGAGGTTCTAGAATCTACTAGAAATGGCTCCATTTAATTATTTCTTAAGTAAACAGTGTCTACATACATTTTCTCCCCTCAGTTTTCTCTAAAAAACACCATAAAACCTATAATGGTTTATATTTACCTAAATGTAGTCAGAGGGCCGAGTACTAGCAACTGTAAAAATATCGGTAACTAATTTGTTAGCACCCTATACCATACCTATATGTGGGGGACATTAACGCCTGCCAGCTTTGAACCTAATAATAGAAATGGAGGTTATTGCTTAATTTTTTCCAAAAACGTAACATGCTTTCATATATTGAACCAAATAATTTATAAGTATTTACACATTAATTCAAAGATAATGTAGACAACTTCTGAAATATTAAACAGGTTAGAAAATACTGCCTGTCAGTGTATTGACTGGTATTTACTTCGATTACCTATGTTATTATTAGTTATTTATAACCTACATACATTTAACCTAAGTATAATAATATTTTAACTCCAATAAAATGTAAGGTGGTCTCTCGAATCTTCACTTTTTAGCGTCGTTGGTACATTGACCCATGAAAGAAACTGAAGCTCACATTACAATATCTATAATAAATAACCTTCCAGACAAGTCTTAGTGTGGAAATAGAATTGACCTTTTTATTTTGCTGTGCGAAACTTGCGCATGCCTATTAATGGCTGTTTATTTTTCTTTTTGTGTAGTAGGTACGTCTCTATTTCTTATTCTCCCTATGATACCTTTTCAAGAGATAATGTAGAGGAACTGAAGTTTATCATTTCTAATGGCAGCGATAAATTACGTAGGTTTTTGAATTCTGCCCAATGCCTTAGAGGGTAAATGCAGTTGTAAATCACCTCAAATTTAAAACTGTTTACTTCAATGTTATTACTTACCTATATTATGTCACTCATCAGTGAGGTATGGGTATGAGTCACGGAGTGGTATAGTTTACATTTAAGTATAAAACTTTACATTGTGGACACTTGAGTTCATTCGGTAACAGAGATTGGACTGGATTTGTTTTCTTCTGAATTCAAAATATTGTACATAGAGACTGATTTCGTGGTGTAATGTGAAGATTATATACCTACCTAATATTGCCAATAAAGATCATGTTCCCAAAGGAAGAGCAAACTGAATAGGATAGAGCTGTGCTAAGCGACTGTAACAGATGAATGAGACGTTCAAAAAATCATAAGGTGAACGAATTAATTTTTATGAATCCCTGTGTTTATAATGAAGCAGCTCGTTTTCTGTAAAGTTCATTCTTCTACAATAACATTTTAAACATTACTTGTAATGTAAACTATAACATCATCATTCTGATTACAGGGTTTAGGAAGTAAAAGTAACCATCCATGGGAGAATAAACGGATAATAATAACAGCAACATTCAGTGAGTCAAAGTAAAAGTAAAAATATTGCACACTTTGGTATAAAAATATGCTATACAAAGATTTTGAGCACAAAAGATCACAAGTTTTCCAATATGTATTTGTCAAAGTATAAACCCTAGAGTTTTATTCTTGGGATAATAATAATAATATGTATGAGTACACACTTAAGTAATTTGGGTCATTAATTTTTCATCAAAAATCCTCTTGGTCCGATGGTCGAACTAAGTGGAATATCAAATTCCTGATGATCCGACATGTCGAACCACATGGAATCAAAATTCCTCGTGGTTCGACTGTCGGACCATGTTGTCGAACCACGTGGCCGCACCCATTTTATTTTGATCTTATGAGTTATTCTCTCTTTGTAACTGGTTACAAAACTCAGTTACATAGTGGACCCAAAGGGAGTTATCATATCTTATTATACTTCTAACTACCTAAGTCAGAAAAATATAAAGGCACTAATAGAAGTCGCATAAGTGTGTTATGTCAGAATTTTAAGAGGCGGCGGCAAATCCAGAAGTAGATATGTACCGAGGTACTTACCTATTACAATAAACACATGCCCCAATGCCCTGCCCCAATTCGAAAGTGACAGTACGAGTGACGTAATAACTTTTGCGTTTAAATTTTCTTTTTCTAAAGGAGAATTTTCCTTTGGATGAACAGGCAGTAACCCTAAAAAAAGGTAGTGACCCTATCGAATAGATAAATAACATTTAAAATTTACATAATCGGTCCGGTTGATACGAGTAGTTTCTGAGATTGGCATTCTCTACCAGTTGAGGTATTAGATAAAGATAGGAGGCAAAATAACATTTTGCCCCCCGCTTCTTTGTTCAAAACTGTTAGAGCGTTTGGAATTTGCATTCTTCCACAAAAATAAACGATAACGCCACACCGCAACTTTCTCACTCACTATCTTAACTCTCTCTATACTTATATAACAGTATACCAACGAACCATACCTACAAACGGACCAAGGAAACTTGGCCAGCTCCTTATATGAAAAAGTCCATGGTAGACTTGCTAATTTTTTGTAAATTCAACCTAATCAAAATGTTTTTTTTGCGTTGTTTATGGAAATCTGCATTACGAGCTTTTTTAGAAAACTGATATTGCGACAAAATACTCGTCTTTTGAAATACACACGAGTTATGATAATTCAAGCAACAACTCCCAAGAGTGATAAAGATAATTTACCTACGTGTTTTTAAATTTTTGCATTAACTGCTTAAATAATATCAGCTGAAGACTAAAACTGTGTGTTTTGTCCGTCTGTCTGTTAGCCGACTATTAATTAGGAAGTTAAGTAAATTACAGAAAAAAAATATTTTCTGAGAAACCTAGGTAGGTACTACATAATCCAGAAACTTAATTGGCTATGACTATTGACTTAGGTAACTTTGACTAATTATTTTTTTCTTAGAATCGTCATTATTTTATGTCTTCTTGGAAACTATCAAATTGGAAAAAAAACCGTTTGGGGTCTTAGTTATTTACGTAGATTGTTACATATAACCTACTGTGTAAAAACGCAATCGCAACTACTGATTAAGTACTTTCCCAACCACTTTCTCACTTTCCCTAATATTTCTTAAGTGCCAGGAATAAGAAAGCAAACGAGTTAGTAGGTATTTAAGAGAGCAATCACGATTACCTGCTGCCCGACCTTTCAATTAACTTTTTTACATTCTGCTGTGTGAGATTCGTTGGCAGGTGGATAAAAAAACAATAAGGAACGTGAGGCGAATTCACGACCATCTTGGCTACCACGCCACGGCTATTCACACCATAACAACAAATTCTTCTTTATTTTCAGCTGATGTTTATGTGCTTGATTAAGCCCACGCCACGGCTATTCACACCATAACAACAAATTCTTCTTTATTTTCAGCTGATGTTTATGTGCTTGATTAAGCTTTGCACGTATGTGTTTGCTGGTGGACACGGTGGCGGCCACAAAAAAGTGATCATCCACGTGCCAATGTATATAAAGCACCATCATCACAAGCATACTATCGTCAAACACATACACCACAAGAAGAAGGACGACGGCGATGAAGACGACAAATACGAAGTTCTCGGTTACACCTACGGCGAGCCGAAATCTTCTCATAAGTTCGCTGGAGGTGAGTGAACTTTCGGACACGCATCAATTTGTTACTAGCCGACCAAGTCACAACAGACGCACTCCCCGCAACCGTCATCATCAAACATCCTAGTGACGTTTCCATAAATTGTTGTAAGCAGGGGTCGGACAAAAAGTGCCGGTGACGTCAAACCACTTACATGATTGACTAATGATTTACTAATCTTGCCTACTGTTCCCACCTTTGAGTATTAAACCTATTTATCTGAGGTTCCCACAGATTTGTCCTAATTAATTTCAAATAATCGTACCTTATGGTAAGAAGTTTCGTGAAATTTATTTGATTCACTACATCACCCTACCACCTGTATTATTAATTCAATTGTTATATTTACGATTATTTTGTTACTTCATTAATACTACTTCGTTACTACATGTCACACGGAAGTTTAAATACAAAGTGTGCAAGATTACGTAATTTTTACGTCAAAGGCACTTATTGTCCGACCCCTGGTTCTAAGTAACGTTGTGACCGCGAAAAACAAATCGCAAATTACATACAAAGCTGTCAAATAATCGAAAAATAAGATACATAGTCCGATAGCGCTAGGTTTTGAGGTTTCAAAAATACTAAAGTTGTTGGTTTTTCGCATATAGTTTCCGGACCATTTGCCCAGCCTAATACCTTAATTTGTGTCATCCTAGGTATTTGCTTAGGTAGATATTAGGTATTTGTCTTTTTGAACAAAATCGGACTAAAAGAAAATTAGAGATGAAAATTTTTCTTTCATGTTAATAACCAAATAGTAGCCGATGTACACAGGCTTTTTGTGTCATCTCTGTCCACGGGAACACTGTTTTTTAACCAGTACCTAACACGTCGCCTAAATAGCTCCAAAAGAATATTACAATCGGTTAAATAGGTGTTACTCGTTTTAGATCACTGGTATCTGTTGTTCAAAACATTTTGTGTCGAATTCATCCACGGTATCTGCAGCTTTTCTATTTTTTTTTTACAACACCATGTAAAAGTCACAAAAGAAAATGCAAGTTATTAGAGTTTACGTCTTTATTATTATTATGGTGTAACGAAACTCTATTCATAATTTGTGTCGTTTTTGTCAATGGAATCTTTTATTTAATAATAAAAACGGGAACGTATTCGAAGGCAAGGCAAGCGCGGGCGCGGGGGGTGGCGCGGGGGGTGGCGGGGCGCACGCACACCAGCCGGCCAGAGACAGGCGCGCGGCGCGCGGCGCGTGACACTCGGTGCAAGCGAGTTGAAACAAGTCCGTATTTTTTCGGTCTCATTGATTTTATGTGAAATAGCATAGTAAAATGAAGGTTGAAAACCATGAATTTTAAAAAATTGCTACTCGCGCGACCAAAGATATTTTATACTTCTTTTTGAAAACAATAAATGTGTATCTGGTTTCGGTTTAGTCCCGACTCGCTCCCTTCCCATCTCGGCCCCAAGAAATTATATCTACAAAAAATTCCCAACTCGGCCCAATGCCATAAATCACTACCTACATGGTACAGTCACGGACGGAATAGAAGTCAAACAGTTTTTAAAATAATTTGTTTAATATGATTAAAATAAAATAAAACCGAGTAGGACTCGCGCCTTGGCGGTTTCGTACAAATTTAATTAAAGAAAAATTAGAAAATAGTTAATAAAATTTGTAGTTAAGTATGTCACAACTTAAGTGGATGACTTTTTCATACGCAAATAATAATAAAGTTTTTATTTGTTAAGTGATGTAACTACAAATTTACGGTTTTCGGATTTTTTCCTTTATTTGTGCTATAAGACCTTGCCCGTTCAATAAACCATTAAAGCGCATTCTCGAAAGGAAATTAATTATAATAAAAATAATCGGTAACCTTTTTCTTCTCAAAACCCTATCGAACAGCTCAGCAAACCATTCCTAAGAGGTAACTCTATGAAGAGGTTACCCATTCGACTTTCGAGCAAATTTGGTCTTTATTTTAAGCACATAGAGACTTTTCGTTCTGCGATGAGGCGGCAAGCGCCCGGCAAAACTTTGACGTTGCCGCCACTGCGAGTACCTTACCTACTTACCTATCTTAATTACATTGTTCGGAAAGAATATCACGCGTGCAGGGAGGGGCGGGGCGCGTGACGATCTTGTAAATAAACTTTAAAAAACCTTGATTTGCCTTTATTTATTAAACAATTTAACATTACTCCTTGACATAACAATTTTGCAAAGGAACATTACAGAGAATATCGAATAACGAGTATTCGTTATTAATTAAGTTAATTAGTATTAATTAAGTCCAATCCGACGAGGCACTATCCGACCTCGGTGTGCCTCAAGGCTCGTGCCAGTCGAATACCACATTTGCCCTACTGCTCAACGACCTACCTCCAGCAGTAGCCAAGGCGGAGGTATACATGTACGCAAACGACGTAGCGGCCCTAGTCACAAAATCAAACGTCGTATTGTTGAAAGAGAAGCTGGTCAAGACAGCCCAACAACTACTGGACTGGTTCTAAGCCAATGGGCTAGCCCTTTATCTACAAAATGCCTGCTACATCCATTTCAACTTAGCAAATATGACGCGAGATCCCATATCGGACGAAGTTCTAGCTTGATAGGTTCACAATAGGATATAACGTTGATGCGATGACTATGCAATCACGTACGTATAAGGTTAAGACAAGAAGCCAACTAAACTAAAGAAAATCCAGAAACTGTCCTCAGTCCTCGCAAGCGCAGTCGCAGGCGCAGGCGGGAGCGCGGGGTAGGTACCTAATGTTTGCTGTCTAGTTGAAAATATTAACTATTTAAAGGGTTAGTTCTATGTAGAGTTTGCTGTTTAAAGGCTTAGTTAAAATAAATGAGATAGCAGTTGAATTTGGTGAGAAACGTCAATGGGAATGCAATATTAGAGGTACGGATAGCGCGGGACCGGTCGTCGTGCAGAGCCTTGGGGGATAGGCCGTTGTCCAGCAGTCTTCCGGCTGTTATGATGATGATAACGAATTTTTCATCCACATATATATTTGACAGCAATCCGATACTATTTATATATTCATTCATGTCTTTTTTTGTCAACAGTAGGTACTCACCTAAACTATACTAGTGGTTCTGTGAGAACAGTAGACTTCGCCAGCCCATATAAACCAAACCTAAAAGAAACCAACAGAAGTCAACTTTGCAGTTGGAGACAGATTATGTACTAAAGTGACAAAAATTAGCACTTTAAGTTTAATATTTCGCAAACGGATCCCTGAATCAAAAAATGTTTTCCACACACCCGCAATATTTTTGAATGACCTATCCAACGATACCCCACACCATGGAATTCACGAGGAAAAAAAAACATTCTCATTTTACGTATGCAGTTCTATGAACATAATTTATTTTTTCGACTTTCATAATAATATGTTGATCGACTAATATTCAAAAACTAATAGAACCTACTTAGCTGTCATAGTTTTCCTTTTAACTACTGTAAGCGATTCCAGCTTAAAAAAACAAACTCATTAAACAACATTGCAAAATTAACACTTTGATGAATATGTGGTCACTTTAGACGTTAAACACTTCAAAACATAAGCGGACAGCACTTCGTATCGCACGAGAGCTCGAAACTAACTGATCGTGTGCAACCGGTACGGCTCGTTTATATAGAGCTGGCATCGATTTACTCGACTACAACATCGATTCACTCGACTACGACATCGATTCATTCTATCCGCTACACTACGTTATATATGCTACTGCCGTGAATTTTTTCACATATCCAGAAGCAATCGTTTAGCTGGCAGGGGGGGATAGGGGAACACGTGACTCTAACAAAAATTATTTTTTATTTATTTATTTAAAACTTTATTGCACATAATTGTACAAAAGGCGAACATAATGCCAGTATGGCATTCTCTACCAGTTGACCTTTGGGCCATACAGATAATGCGTGGTAGGTTACAGGTTTAAAGCCTTATATTTCGCAAACGGATCCCTAAATCGAAAAATGGTTTTCACACACCCGCAATATTTTTGAAAAACCTATCCAACGATACCCCACACTGTGGGATTCACAAGAAGAAAAAAATCACTCCTACTTTGTAAGTATGGTAAGTACTCTAAAAAAAATTTTTTTTTCAAGATTTTATTCTACTCATTTTGACTGACTATACATAGGTACTATACACATAGGTGGATCACCAATTCAGGGATAAATTCTGTACGTTTACCCTTTATTTTAATAATATTAAACAAATTGTTTTAAAAACTATTTGACTTCTATTCTTTCCGTGACTGTACGTACTGTAGTGTTCCGTGACTGTAGTGATTTATGGCATGGGGCCGAGTTGGGAATATTTCGTAGATATAATTTCTTGGGGCCGAGATGGGAAGGGGGCGATCTGGGAATAAACCACGTTTACAAAATTTAGATTTCGGTTGTAGATTCTACAAATTCAGGACAAGTAGGTGCCTATTCTGCATAGTATTAGAATGGATGGACCGTATACCCACCCCCCCGCCGCCGTCCGTCACCGCGTCAACAAAGCGCCGCGCCGCCCCTTTGTGCCGTGCCGCGCGCACTTCAAGCGCAAACATTTTTTGGTTTTTTATTAATTTAAGTACAGTATCCATGCATGAAAATGACACAAATTTAAATTGTCGATCTTTTATGCATTTATGATATTGAATATGTGAATTCTAATAATTGTAATATTTTTTAAGAGCGTTTGTAGCTTTGAAAAACAAAATAATTAAAAATCTTAAAAGTGCATGCATTAATTTGGCACAAATTTATTTATTGGGCATATTTAGGTGATCTGAGTTAAGTTATATTTATTTCTTCAATTGTAATTTTCTTTTGGCAACATTTGTGCATACTGACCTTTTATCAGTTTGCACTGGACTAATATGACACAAACTAGGTCTGCTCACTACTCAGGCTATCTTAGGTACAATACCGATTAGATTTCAAACTTTAAATTAATTTTGGCAGTTTCTATTTGAATTAAACAAATCAGTCACAAATCATTGAATTTCTCAAAATGCAAGTGCAAGAAATGACACAAAACGCAATAATATACTTTTTAGGTACAACTGTATCCACAGGCAAAAAATAGGCAACTTTAGAATTTTTGTAATTTATGACCTCAAAATAGCCTAGCGCTATCGGACTAACAATCCAAAGAATAGCTTTGGATTGTATCTTATTTTTCGATTATGTAGAGAGGCCCTCAGAAAATACCTTCACAAAAAAATTGTGTTGGCTGTACTCGCTACAGCCGAGCCCCAGCGTCTTACATGAAACGCCTTTGCTCTGTAAAAAGTTTCAAGTCACTCCTCCTTTAGTTTCTCTACATGTCCGAAGTTACAGACGTCACGTCAAAATATGAAATCCAAACGATTTCCAGGTCATGGGTGGAGCGCAGCCGACGCAGAACACGATGGTGCCGACTTTGAAGGCGACCATTCCTAATACGCCGGCAGCGTGCTTGGGAAAAAATGCCAAAACTTGTAGTAGGTACCTACCGTAACTGACTGATGTCCTAAGTGATATCTTCTATACTTATAATAAAGGAGTAGAAATCGTGTGTCTGTACTTTGAACAAATTTAAAAAAAAATGAGTGTGGGCGATAAAAAAAGAGTAACAGAACACAAAAAAGTTTTTTTTTATTTTTTTGTCTTTCTGTCTGTCTGTCTGTCTGTCTTTCTGTCTGTCTGTAATCGCTAATCTCCGAAACCACTGAACGGATTTTCTTGCGGTTTTCACAGGTAGATTAAGCACAGCCTGGAGCAACTTATAGGCTTTGTTTCATTAAAATCGGATGACAGCGAAAAAGTTATCGTCATTTACAGATAAATCATTTAATAAATGGTGCGTTTTAAGCTGCGATTCCACTTGGCCGCACCGCACGCGCCGCACACAAAGAATTGTATAGTGTTACTGTTAATTAATATAGGTAGCTCTTTAATGTTTCCTTGTAGTTCCTGTCTTTTTGGTAAGTGATAAGACAAAATGTGTTCCCGTTTTCACAAATTTTATTAATTTACTTTAAATTAGCCCATGAAATTTAAACCGTTTGCATGTAGGGTGCAAGTTTTGGCGTTTTTCCCCGGTTACAGTTCTCACTACGATAATGGAACCGTACCACCGTATACCTACTTCAATAATATTATTCGTTACGTTCACAGATCTTTTATTTAATTTTGTAAAGTTACACCCATAACAGTGGCAAAGCGGAAATAATAAGCGGTCACTGTCACAGAACACAGAAAAAGCTCGCATATTACCGTGGTCACTGCCACCCATAAATCTTCCTCTACTACTGGAAAAACTCGCTTTTTAAGAGATCCCCTCTTCAAGATCGCCAAGATCCACTTCAGGTAGCTGAGTCAGCGGAGTAAGTAAGAAAGTCAGTTCTTTGCCACATCATAATTATATTATTAACTAGCTGTATCCCGCGGCTTCGCCCTGGTTTTACATAGGTGGAGGGACCAACTGATCAGATGAGCCGTTAGGAAGCAGCATCGTCCTTAACTTCCTTAACGTGATTCCTTAACTTTAAGATTTTTATACATTTTGATGACATTTTGCGGGTTTTTTCTTCGTGACGATGCTGCTTCCAAACGGCTCATCTGATCAGTTGCATATCTATAGCGATCTAAAAGTCCTCCATCTACTCTCTCCATGACGGTCATCAGATCGTGCGCCGATCAATCCTTTACGGGGAACCATGGCTTCAAAGTGACCTCGATTGTATGAAAATCTTGCCCTGTTTCTAATTATCCGTCAGCCTATGTATAACTTATTTCTGACTTTTCTTTTCTCTCGGCTCCTAAGTATCGTAGCGTGACGTTAAATAAATTCCAACCTTCCTCAATAATTGGGCTATCAAATGCAAAAATTGGTTTCAAATCCGACTGGTAAGTAGTTCCGGAGATTAGCGCGTTCTTTCAAACAAAAACAAACAAACTCTTCATCTTTATTATGTTAGTAAAGATTAAGTGATACAAAACATAGTAAGTACTTACGTATGATATGCTTAATTAAATCACATTTTATTATATTACTAAACTACAAATTTAAGGTAAGTACCTATATGTCTATATTTTTTCTATTCTTTTCTATTCCTAATGAAACAGATCATTCGTAGACTCACAGCTGTCTACGCGCTCTCTACTACTAAGTAGACTATTAAATAACTAGTTAAGAAAGTTTGAGATAATTGCAAGTTTTGTGTTCAAAGTGTGAAACATTGAGCATTAAATTAAAAATCTGCAACTAAGTTTAGTTAGAAGTTAAATGAACAAACTAAGTTTAAGTAGGTAAACCTTTCAAGCAATAAGTATTTTCATGCTGCCAATACTTCTTATTCGTCGTAATCGTTTGAATTTTCAGCCCAAAACCTAAGATCCACTGAAGGCAAATCGTCACATGACATTAGACCATCTTGAACTTCTGGTAACAAAAATACATTTTCTCCAATTGTGTCAATATTATCGCCGTTATCACATAATATACGAGCAAGACTTGTTTTTTTAATCTCTTGTAATTGTTCAGCATTAAAGGTCATGGGATTTTCATACCAGAACCGATCCCCATCTCGTAATCGCTTGAATTGTTCTAGTAGCAAACATCTAAATAAAGGTCCAACTTTTCCACCCTCAACTTGGTCTTCTAATATTCCACCAACCCAGACGTCAATATTGTGCACAGATCCGTACAGTTCCTGAAGCTTATCTCTAACAGTTTTGTCTGAAATTTCTTTTGACAAGTCCTCAAAAGAATCAACTTTATTCATGTTACAGAATTCTCTCCATTTTGTGTAAGGGGGAATAGCATGATCACGGCCTCTTTGAATATTAATGGCAGCCAGGTCAAGAGCTACTGCATGAGCGCTATAGAAAAGTTGTTCAGTTAATTCTGAATTTAGATTTTGTGTTGGAGTCTTCAGTTTCGCAGGTGTTGTGAACATTCCTCGTAGCAATGGATCTACACCACCTTCATCGACTAGCCGCCACGGAGAGAAAAATGCATTACGCAACTGTAAGTGGCCTTCTGGGATAGGATCGAAATTTTCATCATAACGATGTAGAACTGGATTAATCATGGAGTGTCCAAATCTCAAAGCAGCTGTAGCAAAGACATTTGAAATTGATGGATTTATGTCAGAATTGTACATTTTGTACTCCCCTAAATGTTGATGCACGTTAGGTCCTAGAACTATCGGAAGCCAATTTTGATAGGTTATAGCTTGCATTTCAGCTCCCACTACTTTTCTAGCTTCTTGGTAAACTTTGTCGCCATCCCAAATTGGGTTCAGAGTTCTAAGTTCATTGGCAATTCTATTATGCTCTCTCATAAAAATTGTGTGCATGGCCGCTAAACCAATTTGCTCGTTGGCTCTAATGTCACCTGCAACAAAACAGTTGCGATTGCTTTCCTCCAGGTTACGTCTGCAGTCCATACCGTTTAATCCTGCTGTAGGCAACGAAGGTTTTCTGTTTGTAAATGTTGCGCCCACTCTTAAAAAACCATTGTCATTTGTTAAATCCCTTAAGTCCTCAGCCACCGATTTTTCAAAACCGTAAACTTGAGAAGCATCGATAAACGATGTCAGTTGATTGATCTGTTCTCTTGGTTGTAAAGTACCAAAAAGAACTGATGTCATTCCAGAACCACAAACTGCACTCGTTCTTATAAAGTCAATACACCTACGGTTGCTAATTCTAATATCGTTTTGAGGTACGTCAATAGGAAAACAAGGAGCTGTGTAATCACATGTCTTTTTGCAGTCAACACCGTCCCAGCTTTGAGAAGATGTGGGTGGTAAAGCATGATCCAAATCGTGATCGAGCCATTGTCCCCATTGCATTGCCATATGACTTATCTGAACGTCTTCCGTCAATTCTATTGTAGAGATAATTGAAGTTGATATTAGGCGGGAACTAGGAAGAGCGAATCCATTATATTTTATATTCTTATTCCATCCCACAGGTTGACTGAAACCGTTTTCATATACGGGGTCCAGAATTCTCCTAAATCCAGTCAAGGATGTTCCCCATGTGGGATGTACTAAATTATTACAACTTCCATCCACAGTCCGGTATTTACTGTGAGTAGATAATACAGAACAATTTATTTCTTCTCTATGTGCAACACAACCTGACAAACGTGCAATGACATCTAGATGTTTATTTGATAACACGCTATGGTAATTAAATGGCTCCAATGGTGTTGCGTTTAACCCTAATTGCACAAAAGATTTTATTTTATCTAAAGTTCTTTCATAGATTTCAGCTGCACGAGCAATTTCTCTAGCTGGAGCATTTGGAAAACTCACAATTCTAAATAAATCATGAACATCTGTTCTATTATTTTTATTATTAAATAGTTGTTCCATGGTTTTAGTAATTGCTTGGTCAATATCCCTAGAAGCCTCTATTAAAGCCATGTTTACATATTCGTCACTGGGCAAGGTGTGATCTTTCACAGTTAAAAAAAATGATACCGTATCTCTGCCATATGCATTGGATGCTAAGCATTCGTACCGACCTGCATCTCCCACTGTCACATTATTTATTATAAGGCTTCCTATTTGGGACAATGAGACTCTTTCATTTAATATAAGTGGAGATCCATTTTTTCTCCATTCTATCATTGCTGATGATTCATCTTCTATTTCGCAAGGTAATTGAATAGATGTTGATTTATACGCATCAGTGTTCTCCGGTTTCAGTACTATTTTAGGTCGCATAAGTTCAACCTCTTTTACATTTAAAATAGTAGACATATTTTTAAGTCCTTCACTATTCTCAGCTCGACATAGGTATATTCCATCGTCAGCTTTTGTCACTTTAAGAATTGTAACGGTTTGATTATCATTGCCAAGAATTATATTACTGTTGGTTGGTAAAAGTATTCCATTTCTGTACCATGTAACCAAGGGTTTTGGGACTCCGCTCGTTGTGCATTCAAATTCAACTTTGTGTCCTAAGCCAACTGTTTTATTCGTCGGCGTCGTTAAAATAGTAGGTGCAACTGAAAATAAAACTTAATTTTAACCATTATGAATTTAGAGACAAAAATCCTAGATCTTCACGAGATGGACTAGTTCCAGTTCGGGTCTAAAGCCGAACCGGACTTTTGTAGTCACACTTTAGCTACAAACTAAAACATGAAGGAGTACCAACCAATGACTTCCAAAGGGGCAGATGCTCTTATTACTCCATGTATGTTTTCAGCTTGACATGTGTATAGACCAGCTTCTGCTTCTTCAATGTTTTCTAAAACAATTGATCCATTCTGATGTATGGAAATTCTTGGATTGAGTAAAATTCTTTGTCCATTGTAAAACCAGGCAATATGAGGATTTGGGTTTCCATTGGCTTTACAATCAATTCTGACATACGGCTGATAACTCCTAACAAGTTGTTTGTTAGGAAAAACTACGAACTTAGGAGATCCTGTAAACAGAGTAAAATTCTGAAATTAATAAATCTCAAACAAAACAAAAAATAAAACATTATAAACACCGGGGTTTACCGTCTTGATCCGCATTCCTTTTTAAAATTAGTTTAGCTGCCTTAGAGCGTACTTCCCCGGCTGGGTTCTTAGCCATGCATTCAAAAATTCCTACATTATTTTCATTTGCTCCATGAACTACTAGACTTCCATTATCCATAACCCGGTAGTGTGTTGCATCCAGGGATATCTCTTTGGAGTCATGTAACCATACTATTTTAGGTGTTGGTTCACCAGTTGCAACGCAGGTAAATATAGCATCGTCGCCAAAGTGAATTACCACATCATTGGGTTCATTTTCTATTTCTGGTTGTTCTGAAATAACAATAATTATATTGGTTAAGTGCAAGTGGAGGACTGTGTTCTAGGTTTTCGGGGCGCTAAATCTGAATTTGACTGTACTCAATCGCATTTGAGCTTGGATTTGGACCGGAACCGTCTACACGGACATAAATATAGATTTAATCAAAAAATTCTTGAATGTTTTTAATGATACTTACTGCAGTGGAGTCTGTGTTCTTTTATGGCAGCAAGGGACATTCCAGTGAGCGTTGATGGTCCATGGCAAGTGGCTGTAATTTTCATGTGGCGGTGCTCAGTCAACAACTGAACAAACCACAAAATGGAGCAATCGCACATAAGATAATTGTTATCCAGACGCAACTTACTAAGATTCGACATGCCCCTGAAAGAGCTTGGTGGAATAGTTCGCAGAATGTTGTTATGCAAATATCTGAAATCCAACGTTAGCAATTTAAAAATGACAAATGTTTCGAGGTGCTTTAACTGTTTTAAAACCAGTACTTAATCGGCAAAGTTTATAATTATTTTGATCTGCGTTGGACCTCTAGGATCCCACGCTGCGTCTCCACTCTAGAACTCACCTATCGCAACGGCCACCAAATCAAAAATATTTTTTTGATTTGGTGGCCGTTGTTATTAATAAATTCTGCCCAGCACTACAAAAAGGCCCACAACGGGAATAAAAGTTAGACAATAACCTTGGTCAGGCTCCGTCCTTAACAAGCCAGCGTGCAGACTCAAACCTGCTCCCTTTGTCATAGCTCAGTGTAACAATTTAACCTACCCCTAGGAAATTACATTATTTATCTTAATAGGTACTCACAGTCTTTCTAGTCGAGGCATATCGGAAAATGTTTCGGGCTCAATGTATTGTATTTGGTTCATGTGCAAATACCTATAACGTAGAATTATTGTTAGAAATCATCTATATAGGTTTTTAGTAGGTATCCAATACATATAAATTTACATATATTTTTTTATTGCTACGGGGGCAACAAGCAGGCGGGCCTCCTGATGTTAAGAGGTCACCGCCGCCTATAGACACCTGCAACACCCGGGGGGTGCTGGTGCGTTGCCGGCCTAGGTTGAAGAGCTCTTTTGATTCTCTTCTTGAAGGATCCCATATCGTAGCGTTAACTTACCTACCTAATGTCCTCAAATAAACGCATGCAAAGTGATAAATACTTATTACAGGACCTAACTTATCAAATGCTTAGGTAGGTATTTAAAGGCGGTTTTAATGTAACATTACTGTCTTTAGATTCATAAAAAAACGTACAGTTGTTCCAAACTCTGCATTCCCTGGAAGACATCAGAGTCGATGTGATGAATTCTGTTTCTATACAAGTAGAGGTATTTGAGGTTGCGGAGGCCGTGGAAGATGCCAGAGCGCAGCACTTCCAAATGGTTGTCGTTGAGCAGGAGTGACCGCAGCTGGGTCAAATGGTTGAGGCTCCCGGGCGCTATGTCCTTTACCTTGTTGAAACGAATGTCTCTGTAAAACAACAAATGGACTCATGAAATGGCGCACTACTTACATATAATTATATAGACAGTTAGTAACACTACTTATATTTAATCTAAGTTTAACTTACTCAATTCAATATTAAACCTGAAGAGTTTGTTTAGTTTGTTTATTTTTTTGTTTGTTTAAACGCGATAATCTCTGGAAATAGGTTTTGAATTGGATAGCCCAATTCCTGAGGAAGGTTAAATATTCTATTATCACGCTAACTACAACCTTATAGAGCTGAGCAAAAAGAAGAAAAATCGGACAAGTGCGAGTAAGTCTCGCGCCCTGAGGGTGAAGTACAGAAATAATAAGAAAATCGGAAATAACATTTCATCAGCAAAGTTTAGTTTCAAGAAAAAAGATTTTTTTGTGATATTCCTAGGTAACTACAAATTTACGGGTTTCCGATTTTTTCCTTTACTTGTGCAATAAAATCTTGCTTATTGCCAAATTTCAAGATTCTAGGTCAACCAGAAGTACCCCATAGGTTTTGATGACCAAGATACTAAAAAATAAGGCAAAATCGGCCATATTATCATCTGTCTGCGTTGACTTAGAAGTTTGATTTTTTCACAGCTATATGGGACTGCAGACCTCTGTAGTTGATATTAATTTCAACTTGATACCTCCGCGTTCCTGAGAAAAATGGTCTTGACAGACGGACAGACGGACAACGGAGTGATCCTATATGGGTTCCTTGTTTCCTCCTTTGAGTCGGAACCCTAAAAAAGTCAGAATAACATACAAAACGCGGGCGAAGCCGCGGGAAGCAGCTAGGCGGACATAAAGCTACAACGCTGCTATGGGGAGAAAGCATAAATACGGTTCCTATGATCCGGGCCGGATACAATAGCTAGGTATCGTGATAATTCCATAGCAACGAGAATACCTCCAGAATTCTTCTACATTGGCGCCGTGATCCGCGGGCCACGCCGCGTCGCTTCGTCGTCGCGCGGCGTGTAACCTGCTTGCATGGATATCGCCAAAGCAACACCAACTCATTTTTTACCTTCATGATGACTTTGAGAGCCACCTTGGCCCACTTACGTAGATACTCGTATTGCAAGGGGGTGACACATTACACGAGGTTAACGACTTTAACGGAATAAATCTCGTTAAATGGTACTGGCCATAAAAATATGTTGTAAAATAACAGAAACATTGTCTCATTGGGTCAGCGTTTTATCACCCCTCTTCCGATGTTACCAGGATTTTGTTGACACGTCATCCTTCATAGTATATCTAATCTGTAGTATGACAGCGTCCCTGGCCCATTCTTGAATTCAATAAGATTAACTATATAAAGAGCTCAGATGAAGAGTATAGGTACGACCTTTATAATTGGCTCAAAGCAGTGAAATCCTTTTTATAAATCCGATCATTTAAACTTAGTTTTGTTTTTGTATTTGTTTGTCACGCTTTGACTGCTCGACTCTTCATCCGATCTTCATGAAATTTCGTATTCAAAATTTAGGTAGGTACAGGATAGTGTATATACCTACCTGTAGATAGTACATTATACCTACTAGGCAAATTTTTTCCATGGAAAAATAGGAAAACGAAAACTTAAACCACGGGCAACAGCTAGATAAATATGATGATGGGCTACGAAACCACATAATAAAGAAAGATAGGCCTGCCTTAATTGAAAAAAAAAATTGGTAAAAAGGGTAGCCACAATCAAAATTATACTATCGAAATAAATCTAGGTTCCACAGCCAGGGTAGGTAGATTAAAAGTTTTTTTTTTCTGTTTGTTGGTCTGTCTGTACGGTTATTTATGTAAACACTACCTACTTACTGTCCCAAATAGAAGCTTCACAGCGATAAGGACTATTTATAGTGTTCAAATGAAACTAACTGTTGAAAATGTTTCCCATTCAGTTATACTAGATTATATGTATGTTTATGTCACCGATTACACTGGGGATCAATTTTTTTTCTGCGGCGTAACATTTCTCAACTATTTTAGTAAAAGTAGCTAGTTACGTACCTACACAATCTTCATGCAGGTAAGTCATTTATTTTACTTTTTATTGATTAGCTCTCATTTAACTAAGTGCTTTGATTTTGTATTGATTGATTTTTTAAAATCATCATTGAAAATTAAACTTCATCATTGTTTTTCGTATTTTCCTGTAGGTATATAAAAACCAGAGCCAAAAAGGACATTTAATAGGTACTTATTTACATACGTTCCTATTATTATATTCAGCACACTGATACCATATTTAAGTAACTTACTTTGATAATTACCATATTTAAGTACCTACGCTTACTTAAAGTACGTACTTAATGTACTTAGGTGAGAGGTTTTACTTACAGTGTTTGAGCGTTGGTCGGCATATCATTTGGAATTACGGTTAACTCTTGGTTTAAGCAACGCACCGAACTTTGGACGCACTGGCATTTCAGCGGGCAATGCTCAGATAGACCGTAATTAAAACAATTTAAAAGTATTAAAAGTTTCAAGATATATAAAATATCCATTTGGTATTATACCGAATGTGGTTGATCACGTTTACGACCAAAGGACAAATTACGACCGAGTGAGTATATTGATAAACTTTGAACCAAAGAGGAAACATTGTACAACTTATCAGTGTTACCAGAGCTTATGCACTGCACTGTACAATTTGATAATTATTTATTTACGTTGGCAATTTGGAAAATAGACGGAAGGCTGGAAGAAAGAAGTCATTTTGTTACCTTCCCATTCAAAAAACACCCGGCGGCGGCGCGGGAATATCAGCTATTCAAAACTGTTCTAGCTATAGGTAGTCGTAAACAGGCGCTTAAACCAGAAATCAATTTGATTTTTACGACAATGCTTATTTATTACTTACCATAAAACCTATTGATAAAGTATTTGATATAAGTAGCTAAACTAACCCACCTACCTAATTTTGTATAGGTAAGGATTACTATAAACAAATATGCTCAGTTTAATTCAGTTCTTTTACATATTTTGTGTTTATACATATGCAGCATCATTTGTAATAATCAAAGAATCGGCTGAGGGTATGTTTCCATGAACAATTTACTAAAGAGATAAGGTACCTATAAACCTATATCTTACTGAAATTACGGGACAAATTGCAAAAGGATGACCGCAGCCATGTGGTGAGCCTACAGGGCAAGGCAAAGGGCACGGTTGAAGATGTTACAATCTCTTCACTGTTCATTTAGTCGCAGCCGTGGGACGCTTTAGGTACCTACCTATATTATAAGTTATAAGTTGACCTATCTTATCTTTTAATATTATTTATGTAAAACAAAGTCGCGTTAGTTACACCATTTCTAACTAAAGAACGGCTGGACCGATTTTGATGAAACTTTGTACAGTGATAGCTTACAATATCCTGGAATAACATTTAAGCTACTTTTTACCGGGGTATTCTGTTCCGCGTGAAAAACAATTATTTTAATTAAACTTTGGTACAGTAAATAACTTGCTGAGCGGTCAAAATTTTTAAATTGTCTGAATAGCATGCCGAATATCTTTTGACAGAACGACTCTGTCGTACTGCTAGTGTACTTACAATAAAGTGAGAAAGTTGTGCGAGGTGTCTATACCTTTTATTGTAAGTAATTGAATGCATGATTATTATTATTATCGGCCACAGTATAAGTACCTACATAATTTATGTAACTAACTATATACTACTTTTAACTGAAAATCCTTGGTATATAATCATCAACTCATATGACTGATTGTTGCATTCTATTTTATTTATGCGCGCCGAATATTGTCATGGGTAACCCTCGACATCTCGCAAGATCTCAGTGATGTCGGTATACCCTGCTCGCATTCGCCAATCACGATGTCACGTATACATTACAGCTAATGCGACAGACGACATAACTGATTACGGGAGCACTGTTTTATGCAAGTTACAGCCGAACGGATATGTATGTAAAGAGAAAGCGCTCTCCTCTAGGTGAGTTTAACGTTCATAATCTTATAGGTAAAAAAATACCTAGTAAAAAAACTAAAAACCCACTAAATACGAAAAATTAATTTTCTCAAACATGCTTGGAAATGTGAACATTATTTTGACAACCTTCTTCGAGTTAAATCGACAATGCTGTACTGGTCAAATAGGGGTCAAATAAATGAGAGCACGCCGGCAATTAGCAATATCTATACCTGTGACCATGGCAACCACGGGGGAACTTAACAAAAGTTTTATTTAAATTCCGAACTGCCTTGCAAATTGCAAGAAAAAACACAAATGAATATTTTGGCGCGTGGAAATTTATTGTTGTTCGTCATTGATTTTGGAATGTATATGTATGAAATAAAATGGTGTACATAGGTAATAGTTTGAATTTCCGCGCATTTATTTGAGAAAAGTACTATACCAGCCTTGGCCACAACCAGGCATTGATGGACTCACGTATGTGTGCCTCGGCTTTGCCTCGGCCCACATGCACACGTTCATCCATCAATGCCTCTGTTGCGGGCCGCGGCAGTAATGTACTATAACCGAGAGCCTAGTAATTGTTCAGGCAATGTAAGAGAGCACCGCACCATATCTTCTTTGGTTTCATCTCAGCAAGCTGCTGTTTTCTTTTTACAAAAAAAAACGTTCAATTTAGATGAAGAACTTTCCACTAACAGGTACTATTACGACATAAAGTTGGGAGATTGTAGGTCAGCCCTGTTTGGATTATGTAAACATAGTGCTCTCAACGCCTACGCTAGCCTATCGGAGTGCCACTCGCGCTGTCGAGGTAAGTCAAGTCTGTATAAGCATGTTTTAAGCACGGAAGTTAAGTACGAGTTAAGTTTACGAGTAACTGTCAATGTCATACAGTGGTCGGAAAGAGATCATTTGCTTTTCAATCGGATGTGTCTCTATTACACTTATTATTAAGTAGGTTTGTTATTTTACTTTTACAAGGGAAGGTCGCGAGCGCGAACTCTCCAACTTGAATGAACTTTTGTAGGTTTGTCGAGTGCGTTACCTGCTTAGGTGATTCTGGTCCAGAATGTTAGTCAGATATAATAATTTACGTTTGGAATTAAGTATCCTTACTCTCCGCCCAAGAGCGTCAGTGGCGTCGGGGATAAGACGCGGCCTGTCATATCGAATGGTCCGGAGTTCGATCCCCGGCTGGGCCATGTAAATGGGTTTTTCTCGAAACTTAAGTACATTTACTGACTGTTCTCAAACGATGAAGGAAAATATCGTGAGGAAACCTGCATACGCCGAAGAAGAGGCGCAGGTGTTCTTAGGCGCATGTGAAGTCCACCAACCCGCACTGGGCTAGCGTGGTGGACCATATCCCGAAAGCCCTCGTGGAGAGGGTAGGCCTGATCCACAGCAGTGGGGACTGTTAATAGGCTGTTGATGACTCACCGCCCTCACTAACATTTTTAGTTGATGTAAAATATAATACTGATCAGAATCACCTGCTCTACAAACTTGTAAAATTTCGTTCATTTGGAGAGCGGGTGCGCGCGACCTTCCCTTGTAAGAGAGACAGGCATCCGATTGTAAAATAAATGTCAATATACCTATCTCTTTTCCGCCCATTATTTCACATTGACGATGACGTAATTCACAACTGAATTAAAATAAACCAAATAGCAGATGAAAGGTCTACATCATTGCAGTTAAGGGCCTTATCATGATAAGAATCGCTATTAGTGTTTGGCGAGCATGTTTCCAGCGAGTCGAGTTCAGAAATATATTCACACTAGCTGTTTCCCGCGGCGTTACCCGAATTTTAGAAGTTAATTAAGATTTTTTTCTTTTTATTCGGTTTCGTAGCGTGATGTTATATAAGCCTATACCTACTCAAAAATTAGCCTATTATAACCGAAAAGAATTGTTCAAATCCGACGGTATACTTAGTTCCTTATTAGCGAATACGAATACTCAAGAAGCGTCGAATCTCTTTGGTGGCGCGCGCGCTCCCCTATGAGGGACCAGTTTATACTGGTTTTGTTTCCACTGACGTGCGGTCTGACTGAAGAGCGTCAGTGGCCCTGGGGATAAGACGCGGCCTATAATATCGAAAGGTCCGGAGTTCGATCCCCGGTTGGGTCATTGTACCAATGGGTTTTTCTCGAAACTTAAGTACATTTACTGACTGCTCTCAAACGGTGAAGGAAAACATCGTGAGGAAACCTGCATACGCCGAAGAAGAAATTCTTAGGCGCATGTGAAGTCTACCAACCCGCACTGGGCTAGCGTGGTGGACTATAGCCCGAACACCCTCGTTGAGAGGGTAGGCCTGAGCCCCAGCAGTGGGGACAATAATAGGCTGTTGATGATGATGATGATGACGTGCGGTCGATCGTACCAAACTAAATAACACATGAACTCGCTACGCACACGCGTGGAACGCGTTGACCGATCGCCTCGCTCAAACACGCTCGCAATCGGTAGTGTGCTATGGCCCTTACTCGGGAAAAGTTTGTAAACAGTCTCAGCTATAATCGAAACGTCTATTAGACGTAATTACATCGAACAACACATTCAATTGTTCGTACACATCATCGATGCATGTCGACACGTAAAGTGAAATGAGACATAACCGAGTATAAAGAACAAAATGAGGGGAACATTTTAGTGGCGGGAGGGTGGCGGTGTTGTCCAGTTGTGGACGTCGAAGGCATGTCCGGCATAATATTACTTACCTAGTTAGATTTTTGTATAATAATACTTACAGATGAAGGTGAACATGAAATCAGAGGAAATGTTTCAGCGAGAGTATTTTGTCGTCTTCAACCAGACTTTGGGCAGTGCAATAGTTATCACCCAATGTAAGTTACTTTGTTTATATCCATAATGGATGCAACAGTAAAAGCCACAGCCTGATATTGTATTTGAGCTTTGACTGAGCGCTGCTCTCAAGGTGCATATACGTAGTTAATGCTTAAGTAGGTACCTATTTTCTATCCCTAAAGTTTTTTTTATCGCCTTTTATTTTTACAATACGTCACAATTTTTATTTTCACATTCAGTGAAATGTGCGGCATCCCTAAAGTAACGCCTCGCTGCATTGATTGACAGATCTGTACCGTAATGATGTAATTTTTTACAGAATGGTAGTGCTAGTACTTACTTACTCGTTGTTCACATACTACATACATACCCACATACTTAATATCTTCACGCTAAGTCCCTGGCGGGGTAGGCAGCAAGAACGGAGCGGCAAGTATCCCGATCCTGGGCACACCTCTTTCGCTTCGCTCAGATAGACTCTTCCATCACGCTCGCCGCGGGCCGCCAGTGCTCTGTACGTGTCCGTCTGTGAGCACCCACTCTATCTGCTGCTCGTATGTCAGTGCAACAAAACCAGTATAAACCCGTCTCTCTTTGCATTGATACTCTTTAATAATCTAGGCCAGCTTAAGGTCAAACGTGCCGGTCGACTGTATTTAAGAAATAATGACTTACTTATTTTAGGTTTTATTTCGATGTGACACACCGGGAGTGCAGAGGCTTCTCATACAGTGGGTGCGGCGGTAATATGAACAAGTTTAAAACATCACAGTTATGTGCTGCTACATGCATGACAGTTATCGAATATTAAAATTAATACGTACTTTTCATACATGTTTGGTCTTTAAATATTTATAAACTTACTATATGGTATGAAAGCCGAAACAAGTGTCAAAATTTTAAAAAAACAACAACTTTTGTTCTATACGAATTTTTGAAATTGAGCCTATCTATTAAAAACTATTTGCAAAGTCGTAGAACAAAAGTTTTTTTTGGACACGTTTTCGGCTTTCATATCATTTTAATAACCCTGTTAAAAATAGAGCGAGAGACTTTATTTATCTATAATCGCGATTTAGTAGATATGCTTCCAAATCTTTTATGAATCGTGACTGGTAGTATCTTTTTGAGCTAAATGATACACAGGTTCAGTACGTATGGGCAGTAGGGCACACGCCGCCGCCGGAGCCGTGGCGGGCTGTTGTCTACAGACTGCGCCAGCGCCGACGATGACACGTCGCATACGCTACGTCCCTCATTTATTTTAATGGAAATCAACAATAATTTAAATAACTGTAATTATATTACTTAATTAAAATACTTTAACTTAATTCTACCGTTACTTAATCAATACAAGTTGTTTATTTATAAATAATTAAGTAAATACAGGAATGTAACTTACTAGCGAATACAAATAAATAATTTAAATCACAAACTAAAAACATTTTGTTTGTGTAAGTACCTAAGTGTATTTAAGTACTTACTCAGGTAATAAAAATTGTGATGGCGATTTGCATACCTATTGCTTATCAGACCAAATGTCTATAACATTGTAAGTAACAAATGAAAGCTTAAAACTACGCAAGTCAAAATCTTTTCTTGCAATCAAGAAGGTTCGTGGTTCCAATGGTACATTTATACATGTCAAATATTGTAGTACAAGTCAATGTTATTTGTGAAGGTGAAGACATCTAAATACATTATAATGATGTCTTCCTTCTAATCTTTCTTTTTTTAAGACTGGTACATCATTCATCAGATAAGTTGAAAGTCCACTGCTGTAAGTATAAAAATTATTTTTATTTGTCTATTAAAATAACAGGTAGTCTATGCCTATAACGTTAAAACATAATAGACATTAATTTTAAAACATTTACCTATTATGACTTTAGTATCATTGAAAGATTATTAAAATTCTTAGTAAATGAATAGGCGGCATGGATTCATGACACGACAATTATTTAGTGTTGTGTATAAATATTGTAAGAACTGACAGAAAACTTAACTATATTACACTAACAAAATTGTATTGCTTATAAAACAATTGACGATGATTTCTGCTCTTTATATAATTTTATTTAAATGACAAAAAATGTCACTTTGTACTATTGTTTGTTAGTGTTGTTCGTGGTTCATGTACTATACCACTAGAGGCAGACAACTTTGCGCAAGTTGGTCCTAGGACTAAATAGACCAAAATAAGGTAATATACCTATTACCGGTAAAAAGTTGTGATACGTGGAGATAGTGAGGCGACGATTTGTGAATTGTTCTACACTTGCCTAATCCCCAATAGCACGGGAGAAAATCTTAGTATTAAATTAGACAAACGTAGTGATATAATAAAGTATATACGAAAATATTTCTTCTTCCATATTTTTTCAAAAATATAAATATATACTAACAACAAAAATAGTTTGTCAGCATTTGGTCACACTCATTTTGACACTAAGAACTTACGATTTCAGTTCAGCCATTATTGTATGAACTACAGCTTCGCCATCACTCCGAGCTGGAACTAGAGCTGGATGGTGTATAACTGTAGTAGTCGTACTGCTAGGTAGTTATAATCTTGTCCACATTTAAGTGCGTGATGAATCGCAAGCGCATCTGTAATGCCGGCCGGAGCTTCCGAATCACGCTCTCGACTTCGTTCTTCATAGTGTCACCAACAAACATGTACTTTATGTGATAACTGAATGTATTATTAAGGAAATCATGAACAGACTTTACTAATAAAGTATTAACTTTCCTGATCCAATTGAGAAGCGGCCGAAAGGGAAAGTTAATGTAATATTAAAATGAAATTTCAATTATTTAGGTTAAGTCGGAGTTCTAATATTAATAGTTTCCATCCACTATAAAGGCAGGGAGCTCCAAATACGCTGACGCGTCGAAGAGTCGTGACGCGTCTGTTGCGTCGCGTTTTTGAAGCATACCTTGCACACCGCCACTTAAAAGGCCGGCAACGCACCAGCACCCTTCGGGTGTTGCAGGTGTCTATAGGAGGCGGTGACCTCTTAACATCAGGAGGCCCGCCTGCTTGTTGCCCACGTAGCAATATATATAAAAAATACGCTGATGCACGGCATCCATGACAATTATATTAAAAGATTCCTTATGTGGCTAAGGTCATGTTTGACATATTATCCTCTAAACTTTATCTCCAAATTCAAGTCTTAAAATACGCTGCAATAACGCGATAGCTGCGTATTTTACGCCGGCAGGTTTGCCACGAACATAAGACGCCATGTACCCAATTGCGATGGACGATCCTCAGCGTATTTTGAGCTTCGGTAAAGGGCCTTTGAAGGGCACTAACATGAATTAATATAGCGCTTTTATTATAAAGGATACAGCAGATCGCATATCGAATCGATATACTGCAGATGTGGCTGGGCTTTATCAATGTATGCTAGAAGCTCATACAGCGTCATGGTGATGTCCATTACAGCTCGTGACATGTCCGAGTTAAATCTCTGCAGAAACGGACCCACCAAGTGGCACAGGAACAGCAACTGAGTCTCGGTCCGGATCTCTGTGAATAGCTTTTCTTTTACGAATCTGTAATGAATAAAAATGAAGTTTTTTAAAATAAAAATAATAAGTAGGTAGGTAAAGAAGGAAAAATTTTCATAGGTAGTAACATTTTATCATGAAAAAATGGGTGGAACAGAACACTGTCAACAGCCGATTATTCCGAAAGCAACAGTAATGAGAACAATTGAAAATGAGTTTCATCGTCCGTCCTTTTACGCCGGAACCAATATCTTTAGACAGGAGTTAAAAAGTTAAAAATAAACTTAAATAAAATAAACTAATTTCGATCTATCTAAACCCCTAAACCCAACGTTCATTTAAGATGTTTTTCAAGTCATATCCCATTTTGTATTAAAGTACCAATAACAGGTTTTTTAATATCTCTATTTAGTGTTTATAAAAGTACAACGCGAAGAAATCCTTATTTTTCCAATGAAGTCTAACACAATACGTCAACATAACTATATTAACCAAAAAAATTAATTTTAATTTTATTAAAAGTTAAATGAATAAAATTTTGTTTCGGCTCTAGAAATAAGTGTAGTTACTTACTGAGGAATCTGCATCATCTGTCCAGCGCCTGCGTGGTACCAAATAGCGTGAGCGAGAGCCAGCGTCAAACTATACTTGTTCTCTAGCATAGTGTCGTTCGTCGTCGTGAGATTAAACAACTGGAAGGGGGTGTGCGCATGCGTCCACTCTATTGTCTCGATACTCGTAATTAACTCCAAAATACGGTCATGCAGCACATCCCAAAACGGATCGGGTAATGCGGTCATTATCAGTCCAATAACGTTGATCCAAACATGTATTTTTGGAGAGGGGATCGCGACGAATCCCTTGGTGACAATATCAAGAAGACTGTTGCCAATGACGTTCGGCGCTAGTGGCAGGCACATCAGTTCAACGCAGGTCACGTAAAGAGAATGTGCCGATGGATTCGGATACTCATTGAACCGCCAGTCTGCGTTCGGGAAATGAGAGCTGCCTGACATTGCTGGTAAAAGCGCTAAGGAAATTATTTAAGTATCAAGACCAAACTTATTTAAAAAGACTGCAGATTTTTTACAAGGGCGCTCACTAGAAATAGAAAGTCTCTTAGCGATTTAATAGCAATACAACTCAATTTTGCAGTATACCTATAGTTATATGTAGATGTTCGAAATAAATCGTAACGGTATGGATTACGGTCGAATTTTAAGAGCAATTTTATGATAGCAAGTTGAAGTGCATCTTTGAAGACAGTTTGTGGCAAAAGGATATCACTTAACTATGTTTAGTAATATATACTTTTGAAAAAAGGATACTGTCAACCATTCTGTTAACCAAGCATAAGTAGTAGTTCAGATCTGGCACCCAACTGGCAGCATCGACGTCAGATTTGGCGAGGTATCCCTGGAACAGTTCTGTGGTGGCCCAGTCCGCCGGCCGCACGTCCTTCAGGGATCCTAGCACGGCGTTCACAAGTTTCCTTTTCAGTAGCGGATTGTTTCGCAGCTTAGTTTCGTAGTAGTGCAACGTGTTGTACAGAAAAGTCACCGGTCGATCTGTAAACATAATTGCTAAATTGATTCCTAACTCCCAGGTGGAGAAGGTCAGCTCAGATGGGCAGTTAGGAAGCGGGAGATAAACAGTCGTAGGCGAAGCTTGGCCGATTTTTCGATGAAGTATTACCAGGTTTTAATATTTTTTAGAATTTCAAGTTTCAACATTATTTGTGCGTAAAGAAGCACGCGTTATTTTGGACTATAGGTACTATTTTGGGCGTAAATTGTATAATAATGACCCAATACTTACCGTGGAATTTGTATAAGTATCCGAGATGATCTAGCAATTGTTCTAAATTCTTGCTGACCTGCGGAATCTCCAGATGTCTATGAACGACTATGTCGAGCACGGGAATAAACCTTAGACATACATTGCTCAAATAAACCGGCATCGGACCGCTGTATGCGTTATTAGCTTCATCTGGCGCAAACTTTTCAGGATACTTTCTGTGGAAAGCTTGATGTTTATCGTACCTGGAAATTAAAATACTTGTTTCAAAGTCTGAAGTTACCCCAATAAATAATTTCACTTCCAATAATTATCCTACACAAAACTTCTAATCTATACCAATAGACTTGGAAAACATTTTAGTGGGTTATGGACTTCATGTTAAAAGCACGTTTATTGCTATAGAGCGGATTTGAAGTAGCTGTTATTAGATTTATTTGTATACAAGACAAAAAATAAGTTATATTTTTTACATGTTTGATAAGTATATTTTGGTTTATGTAGTAATTATTATAATAATTATTACACATCGTTTTCAGAATATACTTACTTATACATGATCCATAGCTCATTTTGGTCATAATAGCTACTTCAAATCAGTTCTTCAGTTATTTCTAGGTCATTACAAAGATTATTAGCAGTGGAAGTACCTACTTTCTTATCTTACTTACCAATTGCTTTGTTTCCAATGCTCTGGAGAGTTTTCCTTAACAAAGTCCTGAGTTCTGTTTCTCAATTCCGAACCTTTCAATAGTAACAGCTGAATAATATAGAGGCACACCTGGCTTTCGTTACCGTCCGGGTTCGGCCGCAATACCTAAAAAAGAATTGTGGATCAGCTCTTGTATAAATGGTCACTAAAAGATGAACCGTGCTTAAAAATTCAATACCTCAATTTCTTTGGTGACGTTACATTTTTCCTTTCATACATCAAAATGGCCGACAACAGAGTAGCGCTCATAATTATTATTGTGATTGGGATTGTATTTGGGACTCTGAAGTAAGAACTGCGGAGCTGGCGATTCACCACAAGCCCAGAGGAGGTCTTGATTGGACTCCCTTCCATTTTATAAAATAAAACAGTGGAAACCCACAGAAGTACAAATGCACTCACCATGCACAAAACAAGTCGATCGATGGTCACGATGTTGTATTTCCATATAATGTCGTTGATAGCATCAACGCACTTGTTGACGTGCGGCCCACCGGCCGGGGTCGTTACTTCAAACACCAGGTAGTCACAAAATTTGCGTAAGTGGACTGAAAGAGCGCGCGCACCAATGCGCTCTAATATTCTATATAAAAAAAACAAGAATGCTGATAAATGTTGTTCCCTGACAATAAAAATCAAATATGTAGACCTCTCAAGGCATAAGTTATGGGTTATGGGGCGACAGTGTCACCGGCCGCGTGCTCGGTACATACGAACATTTTGACGAGTGCCTCGGCCGGCCGAGCAGAGTAATACAATATTCACACAACTCGTTCACCCTACTCTCTCGGCCAATATAGTCTCTTCTTTACTGTGTCGCCACTGTACCCGTTATTACTGTAGCCTGGGGAAAAATATTGACACATTATGATGAGTTTCCCAAAAGTTTACTAAAAATAAAAACTTACTTGAAAGCTATCGGATTGATTCTGTTGGTCTCGAAGATCATCTTCCAAAGAAGGCAAAGAAACAGCGGTGTACCAGGCACCGAGAAATGCGATATAATGTCGTTCTCATTCGCCATAGACGTCCATTTGCGGTATTCCTCCTCTACGGACTTCTTCAGCATTTGTTTATTCTCTTTAGGAGTTGGATTCTGTGAACAAGATCCTTTTTGTAGGAATCGCACCGAATTTGAAATTGAGAAAACCATTAAAGGGTTCTATTGTTGGTACTCATCCTACCACATAAAACTTAACGCCTTGGTTTCCAGTAACGGTTAGAATAGAAAGTAACAGTTTACTATGAAACTTAAGGGGGAATCTTTCGGACACAAACTCTCTTGAATGACAAACAAAAATAGTTATCACCACAAGAATATATCATGATAGAACGCCCATAATCATTGTTTTACTTGCATTTCGTACTCGCCAGCCTTTTGCCGAGAGACGCGCGCCTGCACCACGGCTCTATATCTAGTTTTTATTAGAAATTATTTCTCTGGTCACTTTGTTACGTATAGGTTAATTAAACTATAAGCTAAGACATAATTATAGCTAAATTAACAAATATACTTTTCAATTTACGCAATACCTATGTTGGCGGGAATTTACCGTTCTATCTGGATTTATTTATGCGGGTAACACACATTCGATTTATAATAAACTAGCTTTTGCCCGCGGATTCGCCCGCGTGAAATAAGTTTTTCCCGAGGGAGCAGTTTACCGAGGTAAAAAGTAGCCTTTATGTCATTCCAGGATATAATAAGCTATCATTGTACCAAGTTTGAACAAAATCCGTTCAGCCGTTACAGCGTGAAAGAGTAACAAACATCCATCCTCATAAACATCCTTACAAACTTTCGCCTAATAATTAGATTAGTAGCATGTTGATATACCTGTGCAAAAAACTCGACTAACATCGGCGGGAAGCACTGCAGAGTGTGCTGGGACCACATGTGCGGCGTATTTGTAATAATCGTTGTGAGTAACTCCTTGATTGCAGCCACGTCATTTCCTGCGCACATTTAACATAAATTAGAGTTTATATGATATCAAATCAACATCCTTTTATTATGTCACCACTGTTAGGACACAATAATCGCCCGACCCTCTTAACGAGGACGTATAGTCCCCCGCGCTAACCGGTGGACTTCCCATGATTTTGAACCCCAAAAGATCCGCTTATGGTCTATATAACAATAATAAAATAATGTATGTTTTACTATCCCTATCAAACAATATTAGGAAGACAAAACTAATTTAAGTGCGTTAAAGTTTAAATTGTGACTTCAGAATTGGGCCCACTTTTGTATTAGTAATCACCTGCTCCTGTCATGTAAATGCCGCGTGCTATAGTCAGAACTAATACTCGGTTGAGCTCCTCGCTCTCGGCCGAAACAAGGGATTTCGGTTCTGACATCACCCTCGACATCTGTAGTTGTACTCCAGAGCTGCCAAGACTTGTTATTAAACGAAGTGCTGTACTTTCGAAACTGAAATATAAAGCATTCGTGTTTAAGTTATTTTTTCGACATGTAGAAGTTCCCGAGGTGATTTGTACTACGAGACAGACAGACATTCGGCAGATATAAAATATGTGTTTGTGCTCAGAATCACCAGCTTTACATTCCCCCATTTTGGACAGTTTGGGTCTGAAAGCTTCCCTCGTTAGTAAAATCCCCATAACTTAAATAGATACGTGTATGTAGATAGATACTGACAACTTTTATTATAATAAAACAGTGACGCGTCAGTATAAAAATACTTTAAAAATCAGTGTACATGGAATGAATCAAAAAATTGAACAAGTCCACTTGTCAAAGTTCAATACCAATTTAAGACCGTCTGGATGGAATGGAATACAAAAAGAACATACCATAATTGTAGTTGAGTCTGATTAGCTTGTGGATACGCTGTGAGCGAGTGTATATTTGACAAGAGAGTCACCCGGTAGTGAGGCTGGATGTGATGTATACGATAAGAAAACATGTCCAAAAGATTGTGCAATATTCCCCATGCGTGGGACTTGAACACATTCGGCAACAATTGATCTGCATAAAACAAAATTTTATTAACACTTCATCATATCAGCCTGTATACGTCGACTGCTGGACAAAGGCCTCCCCCAGGGATCTCCACGACGACCGGCCCTGCGCTAACCTCATCCAGCCGGGTCCCGCGACCTTCACCAGATCGTCGGTCCACCCCCTCCGGTCGTTTTGGCAACCAAGTTTCGTAACCAGTTGTCAAAAAAGAATATATCATCGTGTTAGGCAACTAGTTGCCTAAAAAGAAATTCTATTCCTGTTTGACATCCAGTTGCCAACGAAGAATAGAGCTCAGACACTTAGAGAAAATGTCTTGTAGGAGGCCTGCCTACGCTGCGTCTTCCGATACGTGGTCGCCACTCGAGAACCTTTCTGCCCCAACGGCCGTCAGTTCATGTTCATATTAACACTTAAGGCGGTTTCAATCAAATATGAATGGACTTTTCGATCCCTGGTAAGCTTTACAAGTACAAATTATTTTGCAATCATAATTATTTTTATGTTAAAGTGAAACTTACTTATGAATCCTTTAATTCCCAATGCTTCTATTTCCGTGTACACTAGCAGGCGACTGTATGTCTCAACTAGAGCTGGAGCCATCATACTGTTTCCAGTTATATTCGTCTTGTTCTGAGCCAACTTTGCAACATGTGTTACAATGGAATGTATTAAAGACATTTTACAATGCAAAGTCAGGCTGTCCAGAATGCACATCGACAAAGGAACAGTGGGCAATGGAGCAGCAGGATTGCCGTTGGGCAACGTTTTCTGACTTCCGAAAAGTGTCTCTATAATAATTCCCATAGGCCGAGCGAAGTACTCTTGGTTGGTAGAATAGGCATTGCATAGTAGAGCTATTCGGAAATCAGTTCCCATTGATGTTGGCATATTGTTTGAATTAACGAGGTGCTGGAGAAACCTGACAGAATAAAATAACGAAATATAATTAGTGTGTTCGTCAATTAAGTAAATATTACGAAAATGACATAAACTACTTAGGACTAAATAAACAGGTTCATACTAATAAAATAATATTTTAGATAGTTGTGTAAAATACATACTCATATTGCACTTTCAAATTTTGTGGCATACACATAGTTTTACGTTCGGATTCTGCTTTTTTTAACAAGTGCATCCAAATGCACACAACAGCCATCTGATGTGTGCTGTGAGGCCTTGTGCAGTCAGGTACAGGCAATGGTTCCTTCTCTGGATACAATAATTCATGGAGCTTCATAATTGGTAAGAAGTTCGACAATGGATTCCTTTGTATACTTCCTGATATAAACTGAAGGAGCACCCACATGAAGTGATCGCGCCCTTTCCTCATCTCACGTCCGATCAGCTTATTGTGGAGACCCATGACAATATTGGGGAATGAGGCAAAACCTATCAGAATTAGATAAATCACTTGCGACGACAAATGCAACCAGCACCAGTGAGTTAATGACATTTCATCATTATCATTTTCTTGTTCACTCCGTTCCATGGGTAATATCATGAGTTCAACAAGCTGATCTTCTAATGCAATACAGCGTTGCTTGTGCTGCTTTTGTAATCCTAACATAGAAAACATCATATCTCTGGAATAAGGTTGCTGTAACACATGTCTTAGCAATGCAATCTGAGGTTTTAAGAGCTCATCATCATATGGTAAATTTCCTTTGAGTAAAAATTTCAAGGTGGTGGGATCTAAACGCCAGGGGTTGACGAGATGATCAGTGAAAACCGAAAACTCAACGACTGGTAGCATATGTGTATGCCCAATTATAGACACCATTTGTGCACAAGGCTTAAAGCTCTCTACATAACTTGTTAATAGTTTCGCAAGTTGCTGAAAATAGAAAAGAATACACAATGTCAATAAAATCATTTATATTACATTCCAAATTAAATCTAATCCAAATCAAATAATAAGTTACTGTTAAAATGTGTTTGTTTTGTATAAACCATTTGTCTTAGAACCAATTTTTAGGTTGTTATTTGAAGGTTTGACTAAATATGCTGTTTGTCTTGAAAATGGGAATTTGGGCCCTCTGCAGTTGCAAATTTGTAAATAAATATGAAACAATGTTTACCAACTTACCCAGTGTGGCCAATGGTTATTGTTTGGATAATCTTTTTGAATTTCCGTCACTATAAAATATGCTGGCAATAAAGATGCATTCCGATCAAATATGTATTCTATCAAATTATACAATGATTTTACCTGTCCCATTGTACTCAAATTTAATCTTACTGGTAATGTGTGCGCTTTCTCTCGACAAACCTACAACAATAATATTTGAAACAAATTAGAAATCTAGTTAGAAATTTCATTTAATACAAAGCCTGATATTTCCAACGTTTTATTTTATAAAATATAGGGGAGTCTTCAAGACCACCTAGGCTTGCGGTCTAGATGTTTATGATAGGTTATGTCTTGTTTGTTTTATTACTTGAGTGTTCCGAAGTGACATCATACAAATGTGCCGATAACTATTATGAATGTATTGTTCATTTTGTTGTCATTCACAGGTGACACGCGCGAAATGGGTATACCAGAATGTTTTGCATCAGAAGATAATGTTATGGTGTCTACTTCCACTTCTGTAGTATAGTACTTACTTTCATTATTTCTCTCACTCCTTTATAGTCCACTCCCCCAATAATTCTTCTTATTAAATTGAAGCACTCTATCCAAAAATCTGCATTTTCATAAACAAGCTTCTCATTAGATAATATGGCGTCGCAAAGCATCCTGAACAAAAAGTATCAACATTTATTTGTGACAATAACATCTATCAAAACCTTAATCTTGAACTGTAAAAAAGTAAATTTGGCCTATTTCATATTGTTTTACAGGAAAATAAGAGTAAGCGATAAACAAATTACTTTACATAATAAGGAAAATAAGAAAGTACTTTTTATTAGGAGTGTGACATAAACAACTACAGGTACGGGCACACCACTAGGATAATGTGTGAGTTGCAGCACCCATAGATAAAAATGGACTAGTCAAATAAGTTTAAAAATTACAAAATATAATAATGTAGCTCAACTTGCGCTTGAAAGTGAAGAGCAAAAATATCACAAATACATAAAAAAGATTTCGATTGGTACTCATTGACTATTTAGCACTACACCACAGGGCTGTCTAGAGCGGTGCTTTCTATAGACTTTAATACCTATCTAGACCAACCCTTAGTCGAGCTCACACACGCACTCGACCAACACAAGTACTGTGGCCTCCTACTCCTTAGCTGCATAATAACTATATGCCTATTACACAGTGGACCCATAAGACTGGCGTTGAGGAGAACACTAACCTTGCTTGAAGAATGTTGGAGTTAACTAAGTTTTCCATTAGAGAAAGCAATTGTTTCATTTTATATCTGTTACTCAAAACAGCGGTTAGTGTGAGGAACTGTCGAACGGTGGACTCCTGTACATCAGCACTTAATGAAATTATTATTGAGCATAGTTTTTTTTGATACACCGAAAACCGCTCATTTTCTTCTTCAGGTTTGTACACAAGAAAACAGCTAAAGGCTTCCTCAACCGTCTCCACTTTCTGAAAATAATATTAAACCTAGAGTAATAGTAACTAATGCTAGTTACTATTACTCGGACATCTAACAAGATTTACTTACTAAAACGTCATTAACTATATTCGCCACTTGTAAATCAGCCATTTTTATTGTTTTTCTATTTATTTAGTGGGTACATAATTTCCTTCACATTTCAAGGAAAACAATTATTTAATATTTTTTTAATGACGGGCTATTGTTTTTTTGGTTTGTTTGGCTTGTGTGTGATGTGATTGTGATTGACATTTAATTTTGTTGACCGCCTATAAAAAAAATTGATTTCGTCCAATGATGGACAGGCGAAAGTCGTCAGACCATACAGCCAAGTCATATTTATCTATATAAAAAACTACTACTTGCTGTTTTTTTGGGTTTTACCGTTTTACGGCCCTAGAAACAGAGTTTTTAGGTCCATCATAATTTTAAAACAATCAAATTACAAAAAACCGGCGGCGGCGGTAACAGCACGACGGCCAGTGGCCTCCAAGAAAACAGGGAAAGTCGATGATTTTCATCACTAAAAGAATAGTAACTTTAGTAATTATTTTCATAATAATATTGTTTTTAATTTGATAATAGTAATTTCTTTAATTTTATAATCTATAATCTTTTGTGTCTGTATTATGGTCTGTAGCATGGAAGTTCTAATAAGTAAACAACTAGTTCCATGGGTTTGAGCTTAGAATCTACATGCGAAGATTGTAATTGACCTATATACATGTAAATGTTTCTTTTCTCAATTAGGCTATAAAAGTTGTAACCTTTCTGTAAATAAATAAAATAAGCATTTATGATGGTAAAAATGAAACTTTCGTTCTCGTCTGTCACCGTCAAAGTCACCTGATGGACTGTGGTAAAACTGGCAGCAAGAATTGACCTTGGACTTTGTCTCCAACTGCCAGTAAAGCAATAAAAAAATCTGAAATGTCACTTTGACATTAATTTGACAATGACGTAACTTTGTTTACAAAATTTCTGCGGAATAATCCGTCACCGAGCTAGGAAAATCCAAAATGAAGTGATGCGTGTGTAAGTCTATGCGTGGTTTGGGAGAGATGGTACCTATTTCTTTTATTAAAGTTAATTAAGTTCCATTCACCCGTTGCTCGGGGTTATTGTTTTATTCAGTGACTAAATTTCTTTGTTCAGCGCCAATCGAAATGACAGCCATGAGAAATTGAGAATCATTCACGCTAAGTAACTCTGTAAGTATTAATTAAACATAACTACCTAATTAAACTAATTAAATAATACCTGCACCAAGCACGCTGCATGTAATAACTACCTAAACTTAGAATAACTACCTAAACTTACTGATAATGTGTTAATGCAGTGTGTTTTGGCGTGTCGACGCAAACTAGCAATGTAAATTGTTCATACGTCTAATCGATTTCATTATTGCATAGGTACGTAAGTATGTACTATTTGAACTCTGGGTAAACAAGTATTTTCCCTTTGGTCTCTTTAACAATCCAATTCAATTTTTGCCCTATTTGTGGCTTTTCTCGCCAGAGGTACTTGAATATATATGTCAAGTGGCAACTTCATATTTTCTTGATTTTTTTCTATTACATAAACAGTTAAAGAGAATAGGGTTTGCTAATTCGCAACTGAGTTAACAAATTCGGATTCCAAATCCACATTTAAATCTAAAAACCCATTTTCTGATAGGCAAGTACATGACATAACGGAGGTGATACTTTGACCACTTTACATGGTAGGCAGCTAGTCAAACGATATCAAGTATATGCTATATCTATAGGCCATTATTATTATTTTATTTAACCACATAAATATATATTTTTTTTCCCTTCAATCTCTCCTTTCCTACCTTCATCATCAATCTTCCCCACAGTGTTTTGCCACCAGGTCTTAGAGTCCTAGCGTTGCCACTGCAATAAGTGCCTAATTTGAACACAGGATAGTGTACATCATCTTTCGCCCTGTGAAGGTCTGCGATTTATGGTGGTGCTCCTACACTTCTTCAGTATCTATGATAACAGTTTTAGTGTCATTTATCTATGGCAGTAGCTGAAATATTATTAACTGCAGACAAACCTTCCATCTCATCCAACATACTTGTCTTAATTCCATTATGGTCATAGTTATTTCTGGTTTAATATTTTTTGTTTTATGTAATTATTAATACAGGTTCTGTAAATAAGTAGTTATGGTTCTGACAAGATTAGAAGCTATGTTTGGTTATAAAAGAGCAGGTATGAAGTGAATAAAGAAAAAAATAAGGATTGTAATAATAGCAACAAACATAGAGATATGATCTCTTTGGTGGGTTCTCGCGTATGGGAGTAGCTAATTTTTTTCATTCAAGGCAACAAAAGTTTTGTTTGAATTAAACTAAATTAAACCTTTAGGTTATGTTGCAGTTCACACAACCTCAGTAGTGGGAAATTGAGAATAGTGAACGTGTGATTGGATAATCATGTTTATTCCTTAGTTTATTCTTGTTAGTTAAATAATTATATACGTGTCTTACACACTTTATTCTTGTTATTATTTATTAAAATGGTTATGTTTTGTTGTTATTTCAAAATATATACTATATAACCTGTAGTTTCTAGGAGTTGGGTAAAATTATGAACGAAAAATTAAAAAAAAAAAATATCTCATTATGCTTATATAATTATAGTTGGGTTTTGTGATCCAAGATAGCCTGGTTTCTCCTTAAAATTCAACCTGTGCAGGTACTGGCCGAACCTCCTGTCGGTCAATACCTTTCGCTAACGCGTCTGCTTGCTCGTTACTCACCACCCCAACATATGCTCTTATCCAGAAGACGCAGTGTTCTGCCTTGTGATTCAATATTTTTCATGATTTCCTACATAGCACATGCCCAGGTACGGAAACTGTTTCCATTTCCTAGAGCATATCTGGAGTCATTCAAGTATCCGCTTCTTTATTCTTCAGCATCAAAACGGATGGCTGATACAGATCATAATATAGTTCAGCTTGGAACACTGTTAAATAGTAGTAGCTGGTCAGAAATGGCTAAAGGTCGGAGCGAACAGAGAGGAGTGGAAAAAGATGGAGGAGGCTTTTACCCAAATGGGGTCCAAAAAGGAAAACGAAAATGCAACATAAATTGTTAAAAAATTAATTGTAAACTTTGGAAAAAATAAAGCTTTATTATTATTATTATATTATTATTATTGGAACACTGTGCAGAAGTGTTCTAGCTTATATTTGCTGCTTAGCGCAACTCCCACTTTCCCATATTTATATTGAATAACATAAATTATATTGACAGTGCTGTCTTTTAGGTGGTCGAAGCTGACATCGATTTCCTTCGCGGGATCTCTTCCTTTTAAAAAGCATACTCTGTCTCCCAAGTATCACTATGGCCTGGAACGTTTGGCCTCGCTCTTATAGCCTTGTTTCTTGGGTTTAATGCTGTTATGGTGACAATAATTTGTATTGGTTGCAGGAACATCGTGAACCAGTGACGGCACACGACTGTGTGTATCTCGGTACTAGTGGGCTAAGTTAAGCAAGCGTCGATATTTCAATGACCGCCAGAAATAATTTACCATTATTCCAAGGCAAACTTAAACGGCAAGAGATATTGAACGATAGACGACAGTACTTGAATCATAGTTTTGCGAGCCCAAGTTTGCTGCATTTCAGTCCATGTCGCACGAACCGACCTGCCTCGTGGAACTCCCTTACATCACGCCTGTCCACCAGTCACAACTCCCTTGTAACCCAATTTCAAGCTGACGACTCCAATTTTATCACGCAAGCAATATCACACGATATATTGTCGGGGAATATTTCTGATATAACGGACATGTACAATGTGCCTTGCGATAGCGACATATACGCTGTTCCCGTTGATATGATAAGACCTTGTCATAGCAACATTAAGTATAAAGAAAAGAAACCCTCAAGAAACAGAAAGCGAGGTAAAAGCTCACCACAAAACATAACTACGAGTCACGTTTTGTCTGAAAAGGTGAATAAAACAAAGGAAATCAATAGACACAAAGACATAAAAACAAAACGACACAGCTTGCCAACTCCTTCTTATGATAGGAAATTTGTAGATTCTGACGTCGATTCTCTCCATTTGACTGTAAAGGAAATGAGGAAATATTTACAGACATTTTATTCTAGCTCAAGTGACTCAGATTGTAGGAATACTATGAATAAGAAAAATAATACAATTATCACAAATGTCAGTGTCCACCATGATCATGCAAACAAAGATACTAAAACAGCAATGTTTTTAACAGAGTGTAAAGAGGTGGCCCCGCCCATGCAGACATTCAGTCAAAAGAAATCAAAAATAAATTCGTTCGGAATTAAAGCCAAAACTAAAAAACATAAAGATAATTCCAACAATATAATAGATATCGACAAGAAAGATAATCTTCTGAATGCATCAAATCAAAATCAAAAGGCTAAATTGTCTCCAGTCCGAATTTTGTCCATAAACATCAAACAGAGTTTTTGTAATTTGTTTCGATGGCGAAGACAACCTGTTGTTGAAAACTTGATGGAGGTGGGGCATGGTATCAGCGCCAAGAATAGGTCGCCACCGCCGGCCGTACGCCGCGCGCTCCCTCCGCTACCCGAGGGTGCACAAGAGTCCCACATTCTGCACAGTGCAGCCAACGAAGAAGACATTACCATGGACTTTGCCACTTCTATACAAAGGGTCAAAGATGTAAGTGTCTTGTTTACCTTCCACTTACCATAAACTTAGAATAGCGTTAGACGAACAAAATGTGCGAATGAGAAAAACATGGCAGCATCACAAGTAAGAAAGAGAAAACAACTCAAGGTCATTTTAACCTGTTTTTGATTGAAAAATGAATGACACGAGAAATCCATTCAATCAATATGATAATTACGATGTTCAGTGTTGCCATATAAACAGATTTATCTGTATCTATACAGATTTTCGACTACCGATACAGATACCAGATTTTGCCTACTTTTATACAGATTTTTGTCATTTAACGTAATCTATGTTAAATATGGTTAAAATAGAAGTAAAGAATAGAATACATGGATTCCACGGTGATTTACATTTGGAAATAAGGATTCGTTTTAGTTTTGGGGTGTTTTTTATTATTTCTTTGGGTACTAGATAGTTTTATTATGACAATCCTAACCGGTGGCGTTTTTTTCTATGAAAAACCTTCGTTCGAAAAAAGATCGTTTCAAAAGACTACTACTAATTCATTGGATTTTTTAAAAATCAATATACAGATTTTAGAGGATTTCAGTGGATTTTATACAGATTTTGGCTTATTTGGTCTCATACAGATTTTATACGGATTTTTAGACTATCCAATACAGATTTACGGGTTTTAGATATGTTAGCGCGGACTTAACTTTAACCGTTCTGCGCGTTCTATGCCATACTATCAAGCGAACTTTTTTACAATAATATAGATAAAGTTTATAATATCTGGGGATTGAAACTACTCCCGCTTCGCTGCCATTTCAGTGTGAATTGAACCTAAAGATCAAGGTCGTCGTCAACATTGTGCAACTCTAATGGTAATATTCTTTTGCTGCAGTATGCTTGGTATTGGGGCAACATATCGGTGGATGCTGCGGAGAAAATCCTCTCCAACGAGCCTGATGGGTCGTTCATCGTCCGCGACAGTAGTGACGACCACTATATTTTCACACTAACTTTTAAGTTAAATGGAATGCGACATGTGCGGATAGAGCACAATCAGGGTGAGTGTGATTGTTTAGAAGTCATAAAATGTTTATAAGCAAACATCGGCGGCATTCTCGGTGCGGAAACGTTTGACATTATAGGTAGGTATAGTTAGATAGAAAAGTTTCACTATAAAGAAACAAGTATTCGCTTGACATACCAGTAAAAAAGGCATCGAAATGCTTAGAAAAAGTACTCCACATGGTCTCTGATAGAAATGATCAGTTGGGTGTGGTGTATACACAGCGATCTGGATCTCCATTCACTCGATATCTGGATGGCAGTCATCAGATCACACACAGTTACCACGTTTGTATGAACATATTCCTGTGAATCCAAACTTTTTACCGGCAGTGCAGACTTGATTTCTTGAAAAATGGCATAGGCAAAAAAGTCGATTCAAGTAGGTATATTATTGTACTTGCTGTTTCCTGTGTAGAATTTATTTTCCTGCGGGAGCAGCTTTTCCCGAGGTATCTATAGGTACCTATATGTGTATAGTCTATATTACTGTAAAGTTTCATCAAAATCTGTTTCGTACTTTTGGCGTGAAAGAGTAACAACCAACATCCAAACATCAACATCCTTACAAACGTTCGCGTTTATAATATTAGTAGGAAGAAGACATTGGTAGTGTTTTGGCATCCTTTATTAACACACCCACAAATATTGTTTCAGGCAACTTTTGCTTCGGCGGCTGCACGATGTTTAAGGCCCAAACGATAGTCGAGTTCATAGAGAACGCAGTAGAGACTTCGCGAAGCGGGCGTTACCTATTTTTCCTGAACTTGAGACCGATGCTGGGCCCAGTGCGTGTGCAGCTTCTTTATCCTGTCTCGAGATTCAAGAGGGTTCAGAGTCTACAGCACATGTGCAGGTACCGTATACAGTTAAATCACCATCATCATATCAGCCTTTTAACTTCCACTGCTGGACCTAGGCGTTAAATGATCTTTAGGCATCGATATAAGTGAAGCAAGCGGTAGATGGGTTACTAGCCTCTAGGCTTGGACCTCATAAATTAGGCCACGTTGTCCTAATTGATTTATTCGTCTTGCTCACGCGATTTTGCATATTTATTAAACCAAGATAACGCATCAGTGTTCAAATGGTGACATGACAAAACAGTGCTTAAATACACTCAAAGCATTGTTTTCTAATCATTTGTGTTGTGTGCGTCGCGCGCTACGGTCGCGTGTTCTGTTTCATTGCAAATAAGTAGGTCAAATTTGCACTATGTATGTATGTTCTAAATTAATGGCGTTGTGATACGGTCGTATTTTAAGTGCAATTATTAAGATTTTACTCGAAATTGTATGAAGAAGTGCTTTAGTAATATTTGATCGAGATCTACCTACATCATATTGTTATGAATTATGATTTAAGTCTATATATCTCTAATTTTTATGTTTTTCTTTATTTTTAGATTTTTGATAGTTAAGAACGTACGTCGTGACCTCATCAGCACCCTACCGCTGCCACGGCGAATTTTGGACTATCTCAATGCGACCCACTACTATTCAGAGGTTCTTGCTGAATTATAGACAACAAACATTAAGGGTTAGTCTGTATTATCTATCATTTATCAACCATCTTCTAACAGTAAGTATCTATTTTTACTCCAATCGGCAGCGGTGTCTCAGCGGGATCTGGTGAGGCTCTGCTATAAATTTTCTTAATACTGGCCCATTCTGGAAATTCTTTACACTATTGATTGATTATTTTTGTACAATATTCTAGCAATATATAAGTGTTTGCTCTTAAACTGTATTACGACGTAAATATACAAAAAACATTGACTGAAAATTTATACAATGAACGAATTTTAATCATTTGGTATTTAATTATTATTGTTAATTAATAAAGCATCAAATAGTGAATTTTATTACTTCAATTGATAATATAAAAAATCCACCACAATAGTTAATTTCTTTCATACGAAACGCAACCAAAAGCAGCAATTTTTTTAAATAAACTTTTTTAAACTCGGAATCATACTCAGAATAACAACAAAATAATTTTGCCTGATAAAAAATCCATATCCATTAACTATAACACACGGCGACTTTTTGTTCCTTTATGGCCTGTACTCCACTAAAACTGAGCTAAGAGGTGTGTGTAATCGACTCGACCAATAGGATTTTTTTCTAGCTCCGCTCCGCTTAGCTCCAATAGCTTTAGTGGAGTGCCGGCCGTAGCTGCAAAAAGTCATGTTCTCTGGCCCTTTATTTCAGTGACATAAAAAGTCATAGAAATAGCATTATTTTAAAAACCTATACCTACTGTCATATTAAATCGACTACCTAGGAAGCGGTGGTAGTCTAAAAGATTTTGACTTGACTAAAAGAAGCAAAGATATATTTAAGCATACTGTTCTGACCTCAGCACACGTGACAACCTTATCTGAACGCGCAATCTTCCATACGATTTAAATTTTTTTGATTGTGCGGGCAAATACATCGAACCATATTAAATATTTGTATAGATCAAACATCATCGAATTTCCTTTTTTATTATGAATTTTATTTTTCATCAAAGTTAAATCTTCTCATGCCGGTAAATCTGAAACCATATGCTGCAGAATTTTTCACGTCCACTAGCGCCGGGTTACGGTACTTGTAGAAACTGCCATGTAAATACGCAGGTCGGGACGACCCGTTTGGTATACTGTGAGTTTCTCTGGGATAGAACGCCTCGAATTTTCCTTCAGACGACAGCATATTCTTCAAATCGTTATCTTCAGGATCGTAAGGTTGACATAGTAATGGCGTTACTATCACCAACAAACACAATGCGCGAAGTAAAATCTGCATCTGAAATAGAAAATTTGTTATTTTTTATGTCAAACATTGAAATATAACCTGGCAAACGTAAATAAACTGTAGGTACGGCCACGCCGCATTAACTTTTTCACGCAACAGACTGTCCAAACATCAAATCAGTAAGTACAAAAAGTAAATTGTGTAGTCAGGCATTATATTTATTATGACCAGTGTAACGTAAAAAAACGGTATAAACTTGAAAATTTCTGGAGATAATTTGACGGGGTGTTGATATTTATTTAAATGAGCTCTAATTTCTTGCACTAAAATAAGGTCTAAAACTCCTATGCTTGATAATTGAACCTGCATTTGAAATTGCGCTGCTCTTTTTTTGGATGGAATTAGTGTCAGCTAATAAGCTGACACTAATTCCATCCAAAAAAAGAGAAAAAGTAAAAGAGAATGTATAACGAATTCTCTTTGGGAGTTTCTGAGGAGTTAGCACAAACCAATACACTATGTTTGGAATCCAAGATCACCACCTTAGCATTTGACAACTCTTACACTGACTTACACATGGGGGTAATGATGACGACAAGTCTGTAGATTTCCAATATATCTGATGCAAGAATCAAACCCGCTCCATCACAGCCCAGCATCTTAGCAGATTTTTTTTTATCGCGTTATAATAAGCTACGTATGGATCCAAACCAAACAAACAAAAAATGGTTTGTTATTGACTTCTTTGTACAACGACATTGGCTGTTCATTCAACTGTAACAACACTTAATGTGTCGACAAAAAAACTGTTTTTAAAAATGTATCGTTTTTGTTCGACAGATTTAAGGAGGCGCGCCTATGTTGTCGGGCGCGGCCTCTGGCCTTCGCGCCGAACCATCCAGAAGAACTGAACGCTACGATCCGGGAGGGAGATCAAGAACGGTGGAAAGTTGACTGGTGAGGCTGGACTTCGTATTTCATCATATCAGCCTTTATCGACGTCCACTGCTGAGAGCAGCCTTCCCGGTGCTTCCCTCCGCATCCATCCGCTTTCGGCCACCTTCAGGTCGTCAGTCCACCTGGCGGGGGGATGTCACACCCCCCGCTGGACGTGGACGCCACTGTAGAATTCATCTGCCCGATGTAGCCGTCGCTGCAACAGATGTGGCTCGCCCATTGCCACTTTTGCTTGCCAACAATGTCGGCTATTTCGGTATTTGCGATGATTATAAAGTTGGCGACATCTTCTGAGAGTGACTTAGCCTGTACCAAGATGAGGTGGATACCAGGATAAGTCACCCAGATATAAGGTAGTCAGGGTGGATGCTATAGGTAGGAACTACGAGCGTTCAGTCATGTCGATCAGTTAAAACGATTTTTGCGACTAATGTCCAATTTGAAAAGTGTCCAAAATCTATTTTTACATTAGTACACATTGTAAAAGTGGTATACCTGCGGCATGTGTTCGGACGCGAGTTACTAAATAGACATGAAACCTAAATACCCTAGTAACGCGAACGTCGTATCAGTATTTATTTTATTTATTTTCACAAAATGGATTTTGAGCACTTAAAAAAATAAGTATCTTAAAATGTCGTATTTTTTCCTCATGTCACACAAGTGTGAAAGATAATGGATGAATGGGAAAGGCGTGGAAAGCATAATGGTGACAATATGTCACGTGCGAACCAAGTCTCGGAAATATTTTAGATTTTGACTTGTTATAAAATAATTCGAAATTTATCCAATATGGTATAATTTTTTCGATCGGACATTTTTCAAATTGGACTTTAGTTGCATAAAACGTTTAAACATAGATCATTAAGTCAGACTCAGACCAACCATTTCAAAGCTTCGTTTCCGAGACTGACGTTTGATTTCTTTGAACATTACACCAGATTTTATTACCACAGCTATTTAATTGGCGACAAGAGTAGACGTAGTCTGTTTTGAACTGAATACTAGTGTAGGCTCTCCCGCCGCACCTGCACGACCCCGTCCCGCGCGCAGGTAACTCACTACGTATGAGGGTTATAGTACTGGTAGGCAACGGAACAAGCTAATCACAAATGTTTTTTTTAAATCATGAAGGTTTGAATTAGTTACTGCTGCCGGCGGCCCTATGCAGCTGAGTTGGACTAAATGTCATCGCGATTACTGATTACATTCTCGCTTTCCCTGATTCCTGTACGTGACATCGAATTAAGAATTGCTAACATAAAAGGAATTATGAAAGTAATTAGAAATGAGATCGTGATAACATTTTGCTAAACTCCTGTATCGCGCTTATTTGGTATGGTTATCGCATCGCACACCAACAACGTTTTTTTGTTCATAAATAAAATTGTGTTCGTACCTTTTTTCGTTTGATTACTGTACATATTTATTAGTAGACCGTAAAACCATAGAAACTAAAACTGTAGACCTCGCCAGACCTTATAAACCAAACCTAAAAGAAACGAACAAAAGTCAACTTTGTAGTTGGAGACAGAATAAGTACCTACTAAAGTGACAAAAATTACCACTTTGCAAGTGTGGTACGTACTCTAAAAAAAATGTTTTTCAAGATTTTATTCTACTCATTTTGTCGGCTTAATTAATTTATACCCATGCCAAATTTTCGTCAAAATCGGTTGAAAAATGCGACCTGTAGAGAATTACAGACAGAAAGACAGAAGGACAGACGGACATTAGCATTTTTGGCCAATCTCGAAACATAGACGTTCGCTCGCTCGGTCAATAATGTTTAGGCGGGTTTTGCTTTTAAATACTTAAATTGTACCTATGTAAAATAAATAAAAACATTTTTTTTATATTAATGCTTAAATTTAGCTTGTTCCGCTGGCTACGGTACTATGAGCGTTGAATTTCGTTTGCATTAGTTAGCTTTTGTTTTGTATTGTGTAACTTAATAGAGACTTACTCTAAACGTTTTAATTACTTAATTTTAAGTATAAAGTATTATGTAAATTGAGCTTAACTCAGACATTAATCGCTGATATTGTCAGTGATATTGATGTTTCATTTAACAAAGTGTTTTTTTGTTAATTATGTAAAAAACATGTAAGTGAGTGTTAATTTAGGTGGAGTACTTTGTGTGTGATGTATTTAATTATTTATGTTAGAAAACCGAACGAATGAGTGCCCCCCGCTAAAGCTTCAGTTTGCAATAAAACCATTGAACCGAGAAGCGTTTTTGTATTTCAAATTCCAAATCGTTATTATCAAGAAGGTTTAAATCTCTGTGGTGGCGCGCGCGCTCCCCTATGGAGACTGCATCTTGCATATTTAGTATGGGACAAAGGAATCGGAGTAGCGGGAGGAGGTTGCTAATACAAATTTATATGGAGTTTGAAAATGAGAATGTGTGCGTGAGTCACAATTTTTTGATACATTTGACACGATTTTGACACCCATAGAATGCTTTTATTACTGATCCATATGGGAGTGGCTAAATCTTTTGATTCAAGGTTATTAAAGATAAACCATATGATATTATAGATATCCATATGCCTCATCAACAACAGGAATAGGAATAGAGGTTTGTTACAATAAATTAACTCATCACACATACATGTATACGATCCCCTTTCCCCGGGATTCTCTAATTGACGCTAAATAGTGTTACCAGATAAAAGTTTGATGTGAATTGATATGGGTAACGGAATGAATCGATATTTCCGACCGGTGTTGACATTACTATACCAATCTTTCACATTACTATGCCTAGGTAGTAGGTACCTACCTAATTATGCGTCAGAATATTAACTGTTCGAGAAAAAACAAAACAAAAAATCATTTCCCGAATTACCATTAGATAATCTGTGCCGAAGTAAAAACTTACAGCAGGTTCTACAAAATGTTACCTTGTATTTGTATTGTTGTACGATGTTTTGACGCAAAAAATGCTGCGAGGCAACTCAATTTTAAAATCGACTACTAATTGCCTAGCCTATTTATATTGTAGTAGGTAATCATATCGATGTCCCTCAAATCGATCACTACCTACATAAATAATATCTACAAAAACCAAAGCTGGCACAACTCAACACTCAAAAACTGGCATGGCAACCCTTGAGACGTTAAATATATCTGCATCGAAGCCATCGAATTAATTGTTCGACAAGCACAATACGTACACAATTATGCTTCAAGTATGTGTCAATTTTGATATACCTACCTACTTAAAGGTAGGTAGGTATATCAAAATTAAAATAAAATAAACCTATATGTCGCAGGAATATTGTCAATGTCGGAATATTATAATGTTACTGGTAACATTATTAATCTTACGGATTTTTGTCAATCGAGAGCGGAATCGAGCCTGAAGTTTCGGAGCAAACAGACATGAATAGACTTATATAGGTTAGAAGGCCGCGGGGGTAGCGAGCGTATAGCTCGTTACCGTCATGGCCTTATGCTGGTTAGGTTAACATATGCACCACTGTAGGAATGGGAGTCCATTGACAATTTAACCGTACGATTATAATGCTACGTACTCGTACTAGTATTATTATTTATTACCTATATTCCTGCTTTGACAATGATCATTGAAATATGTAGAAACAAATTTATTTCTACAGATATTGGCACAAAAACATCACGCATGCAATCAGCAGAGAAAGTTAGTAAAAGCTACGTAATATGTAAGTGTAAACGTTACGTACTATTATTGTTCACGATGCAATTGCTGCTTCAACGTATCTCGATGGACAAAATCAGTGAAGGAATATGACAGATAAGAACGCAATCAACAAAACTGGTATTCCGTAACATTCTCGCGCATTAGACGTAGTCGGTCACCTTGAGGCCGAACACCTCATACTAAAGTATACTACGAACTGTCTGATAAAATCAACTGCGTCCGCGCAGCCGCGGTTCCGCGCCGCACTATGTACTCACTTTCCCTTTGCGTGTTGTTTAAAGCCTTCTGTATACTCTGCTAGTATGTAAGTAGGTACCTAAGTCACGTAAGGGTTAGTCCATCTAGTTCTAATAATTAACCCTTTCGGCGGGTAATAACGTCTTCATAAAACGACGGTTCTTGAATTACGGCTTCTTAAAATGACGATTTCTTCGGAGGGAGTTTAGTTTAACCGGAGGACAACCATAAATAGTAGACTAATCCAACCAAAGATGAAAATTGATGACTAGGTACTTAGTATTATAAAAATGGTGGTAGCCGATCCACCGATAGGTAATTGGAATGGTATTAATTACTGCAGCCAGCGGAATCGGAGCAGATCAAGCTAATTAGAAAATAGGGAGGCAAGAAAATGTATAAAATTGTTACCGCTATTTTACTTTCGAATGACTTAATCTATAGGAGTGAAGGATTGTATTCGTGCAAAAAGAAAATCTCGTTTTTGATGAAAATCAATGTTATTATTGTTTATCCACATAGAGGGCACAAAAAAGTCAAAACAAAAAAAATTATGTATGTTTGAGTCCGTCATCTCGTCTAGCGCCTAAACTAGTGTATCGATTTGAAAGATTTTTTTTTGTATTTCGTAAATATATCAAGGGGTATAATTCTTGTTTTTTCTAACTTTGAAATCCCATGAAAAAATTATTAGTAGGTAGGTACTTAAGTGACAGGACGGGATAGGTATTAGAAAAATAATTTTAGTGCTGCCAAATTTTAACTTTGTGCCTTCAGAATCAAGCACATTGTGTAAATAAAACAATTATTTGAAGAACAGCCTTTTTTGTAATTTTCCTGTTACGCTGGCTGCAATACCTGCAAACGTTCAAATTCGATTCCTACCGCAACCATCTGGGTTTAGATTTATAAGTTTCCACGCGGCCTTCCTTGTATTCGTCGAACTTCTTGATTAGCTCGTCATCAGTAATTAATAGGTACCGTTTAAAACTGAGTAGGTACCTACCCGTGATTCATACAACAATGAGTATTTTTTCCTAACTAATTACACTGCATCTAGGTACTTAACAGTAATTTGTGTAATTTTTACTTTGGAATATTACCGAAATCCCGGCCTTTGTTTATAGTTATACTCCTATTTGTTATTGTTGTTTTGGTTCCTTTATGGGAGGGAGGGATAGGAGAGAAGAAGTATACGGGAGAAGGAAGGGAGGGTGGGGGAGAACGCAGGAACTATGGGAGTTTTGTAAGCTTATTATCGTGTTCACAAGTACATAAAGCTCAATGGTCTGTGTAGTCTAATTAACGCGATTGAAGCCGCGGGGCGTTCGCTACAGAGATACAGACCTACCTTTTATTGTGTAGTAACTAAAGTTGAATCTCGAGTTTTGTTTAAGTAGCTCGTTGTATTTATTCAGGCGCTTTCTTTGTATGACAAAATGATTCCCCTCCCGCGTATACTTCTTCTCTCCCATCCCTCCTTTCTCACCCTCCCTTACCCTCGCCTCCCTTTTATGTGCAATTAGTTATGAAAAAATACTCATTGTTGTATGAATCACGGTACTTCTCGGTTTCGTGTATATTTGAGAACCTGTGGTTACATTCGTCAACATCATCAGTTGACGTCCAATGCTGATCATTAGGCATTCTCCAAAAAGCGCCACCACAGGAGGAAATGATGAGGAAAGGATAGTTGCGCCTAGTCCTTGAGTTGAGGGCAAGGAAAATCAATGTAGGTGTTATGCTGAACTGAACTTTTAATAAATTTTGAACACATTCTAGATAGAATTACAATAGGTATTATGAGATGTAGGTAAGTATTAGATAGATAAAATAAAATTAAGATTAGGCTGTAGAAATATGGCTTTACAATTGATAAAATATGTAAGTAGGTACCTACATAAATCTATAAAAGATTTCAAGTCCGAATGCAAATTACACTGCTAGAAATATAATAATGCCAGGTAGGTGCAGAGGCGTGCTATTCCGCCGCGTTAGAGTTAGGGCTGAAGGGAGGGAATGAGAGTGGGATGGGGAAGATGGGGGTAGCGACGAAGAAGTCCTTGGAGACCCAGTCGGCAGGGTTGTCGCTGATACAGACATGATGCGTTCGGGTTCAGGCACATCCCGCAAATACAAGATTTTCAAAAAAATTAATTCTTTTAGTTTATGAATATTTTTTACCCGACCACGGCGAAGCCAAGAGGATCGATGTGATTCTGTGATCTGTATGTTCGTGTGCACGGATATATTTTTTTCCGTGTTTGTATGTTTGTGAACTTGTTGCTGCGTGTGGCCTAAACCACTGGATCGATTTCTTAAAGCGAGGTATCTTTGAATTCGTCTTGGTTTCGGCCTCAGGATTTAAATACGAATTTAGAATTCTTTTTAGTATGAACTAGCGCCTACTACCGCCAAATTAAATTACTATTTGCTATGTAACAATAGATGGCGCTTTTGAAAAAGGGTTATGTAAAACAAAGTTAAGTCCGATTTCGAAGGGACAAAGTTAAAATTTTATCTCATAAAAAAATGTTTTTATCCCTGTCACGGAGTATTTACGAAGATGTATTTACGAGGATAACACTAATTTTAGTGCTATCAAATTTTTTGCCTTCAGATCGGGCCTATCTAATAAATAATTTTAATTACCTACTGTAGGTAAGCACTCTACCCTTAAAGCGTATCCCATACACACGCAATATGCAAATCATGACCGTGCGTGTTTGAAGTCCCACATACATTGCATAAGGAATACAACAGGCCGCCACCGCCCCCGCATGCCGCGTGTGTCGCGTGTGTCCCAATAACTCTACCATGGTCGTTCAATTAAAACCTGAGGATTATGGCTCTGCCTTTGTGCATCTGTCAAATTAATGTTGGCGGAAAAAATGACAAGTCTATGAGACAAGGTAATTACGACACAGGCAGGATGACCAGCTCACTTGGACTGTTGGATAGGCAGTTGATAGACAGCGGCAGTCAGCGCTGTCAAGACGAGATATTATGCTGGCAATAATCGCCTTATTATATTGTGCAAATTAAGTTTAAAATTGCAAGAAGCAGTAAATTGATAGTGCCGTAATTATTATGCTCGCACTTCCGCCTTTGACCTATATTCCAACAATTACAAAAATGAGCTATATTTTTAGTTTCTAAAATTGCCAATATATGTTAGTATAGCAAGTTCATTTTAAAGAAATCAGTTTTTAAAAATCCGCTGCACTGCTCTCCGCCACGAACTGCACTGACCCTAGCAAAAATGTTTTGTTCTATTTCTGGAATCGAGTTGCAGATTTAGTTCGATTTCCACTGAGAACTCTGTTCTCAGCACAGACTTGCAATATAATAATAGGAGGTAACTATATTTATACCATTATGTATATTGCAAGTCCGTGCTAAGAACAGACGAGAGACGACTATTACAGGTGACTACAAGCGTCGGACTTCTAGAGCAGGTATAGGTACTTGATTCTGCTCTCAAACTGACCGACTTTTGTTTATCAAACGTTATTGTTCAAAATTCATGTGAAGTTAGTTTATTTAAACTGTATTGTGAAAGCGACATTTTCTTAACAGACGACTAACCCAAATAGACGACATAAATGGCGCACACTGCTGAACACTGCTTATTTAGTTTGTTTAAAACAATCAAGAAGTATAAATGAAAAACTAATTTTTTTTCAAAAATTGTAGGTACTTACTTAAATCAAAATATTCTACAATAAGATCCCGGAAGAAATTATCAACTTATCTGAGAACAAATTTAATTCTTCCGTAAAATCAAACTTGTGCAAAAATAAATCAAATCAAATATACTTTATTGAGCACCAAATTATATCAAAAGTTTACATTATGATAATTAACTAAACTGTGTACAATCAAAAGGCAGCCTTATCGCTTTCAGCGATTTCTTCCAGGCAACCTTAGGGTATTAAATGACTACTAAATGATAAACTTCCATGGAGTGGCTGATGACTCAACATAGATATATATAGTAATGAACAAGCTATATGTATGAAAGCAGGGCCCTGTGCTGTTTGTCGGGTTTGTTGCTGTTTCTTCCCTTCGGCGACATACAGGTGGAAACAGTGTAGTTTAAGTTTTAGACAGAACTGACTTCAAAAGGAGAATATTGCATTCCAATTTTGCATACACGAATTTTGAATTTGAATTCCATTTGAAAAGTAATAAGTCATACCTGCTCTAGAAGCCCAACGCTCATAGACACCCTGTATACAAGTTGACCGTTATAATATTTAGTTATTGTGAACCCCCGCCGTCCTCGTCTTATTCATATTGTACTGGAGTAAATCCTACTTTAGGGATAGATTTAGGGACAAATCCTGTACCTATTTGACGTGTATGCCTTGGGGAAACAGTCTAACCATTTTAATCAAACAAAACCGGATCGATATCAACTCATTAGTTTGCGAGATTATTTCAAACATAATAAACAGACAGAAGCGGCTGGGCAACTTTTTTATACTGTGTATTGAATTGATTAATGGTTAGGCTTTAGTTTGGTAGAGCCGTTATGTAGTCGTTAACTCGGTCGAATGCATGCGACATGCGGGAAATCCCCGAATTCGGGGAAACTCATTGACCTAAGTAAGTACTATACCTACCAAAAGTTGCTTAATAGATCATCACCGGGGAAATTACTAACGTAAACGTTTGATCGTTTGGGTTTCCTTAGTCGAGTATAATAACTTGGTTTTCTGAGTTCGTAATGCAGATCCCTCCAGTCGAATCAACTAACAAGGAAAGGTTCCCGAGTGTCCTACTCCGATTTGAGTCATATGTTGTAGAGGAATACCTGGGAAAATAATTTACACTTATTTTCTGTAACTACTACCCATATTCAATGACAATATTATAGTACTTAGTAGGTAGGTACCTACATTAAAATACAAGGGAGCTAAGTTGGACATTACACTCGAGGCTGGAATGTACACACGAGGCTTGCCGAGTTGAAGCCAAGAAGTGTATGACCAATGCTCACGCGTATCACACGACGGTTTTCAACACACTTAATTGCGAGCAAAATAAATAAAATGTCATAAACTTATTTTCTTATGAATTTGATGGTAATACGGATCACTTACATTTAGTGCCTCAGTAAGATTTCAGGCGGAGAATCGTATATTTAAACTTTGCGAGTATGGTAAGTACTCTAAAAAAATGTTTTTCAATTCTACTCATTTTGTCGGCGTGATTAATTTATACCCATGCCAAATTTTCGTCAAAATCGGTTGAAAAATGCGACCTGTAGAGAATTACAGACAGACAGAAGGACAGGCGGACAAAAGCATTTTTGGCCAATCTCGAAACTGAGACGCTTCGCTCGCTTAGTTCACTCGGCCAATAACATTACAAGTAGGTACTGTTGGCATGTAGGCCTCGCTCGATGCACGGTGTTAATAGATTCCTACGCCCCGGCTAATGTAAAGTCCATAATTGCAGGTATTTCTAGTAAACGACATATCGACGTCAGGGTTTTATTTTAAGGAAGGAATATTTTATGCAAGAAATATAAGTGTAGGTAACTTTGACGTATTTATTGGTGACTAATTATAAGTGTAATAAATGGTTTATTTGTTCCGAAGTCTAACTATAACATGATAATGTTACAATAGGTTTTACAGTTGGTACAAAAAAGGTTAGAAGAACGGAGAAGATGAACATATTATTTATTTATTTAATTAATACTTTATTTATTTTATTGTACACACACAGATACAAGAACATTATCAACACTATAAAAATAATACATCAGAATAATACAAGAAACTCATCAGACCCGCGAGAGAGATTTTTCAGCGAGCTTTGGAGAGGGCTATGACATGATCCGAAATGAGGATATACGACGGAGAACTAAGGTTACCGACATAGCCGAAAGGATTATCAAGCTGAAGTGGCAATGGGAGGTCACATCTGTCGCAGAACCGACGGGGTAGACAAGTTCTGGAGTGGAAACCACGGATCGGGACGCGCAGCGTGGGACGCCCTTCCGAACGACCTAAATGTCCCATTTTTAGAGCATTTATAATTCACAAAAATGAATGAGTGGTTTGTTGCGCCGCTTCCTCTTCCCAGCGCTAACACCTTGGAAGCGGTGGTAGATAAAAAATTGACGTTGTATAAATGTACCCAGTGTACTTACATGCAATAAAATACTTTTGAATTTTGAAGGTGCATTTGCAGGGAACTAACAGCAGTTAGATGTACTGCCGATCCGGCTCCAACGTCTTCATTTAGTATAGATGGCAGAATGTTTGCTTCGGGATATAGGTAGACTCCAGGCGTCCTTCTAAGAAATGAGTAAAAAATTCTCAGTTATGTAGGTATCTTCTGCACCTACGTATTACTTTTTATAGCCCTCGTTCCGAAAATATGAATACTGTGGTCGTCATAATATCTTAATGACGTTTTTGGGTAAAGGCGCGAATGAAGAAAAATATATAGGAAAATTATTTAAGTAGGTAGGTGCCTACGTAAGGTATATTTATCAAGTAAAAGTTTTTATTTATGCATTAAATGATTATTTCGCACCTAAATCTTTATTTGGCATTGGAAGTCAATAATAACTTACTTAATGCCTACTCAACTACTTAATTAAGTTCTCCACCCGAACTCACCAAAATGATTGAAATTTTGTAGAGTACCTAGATCAGGTTTTATTTTTTTATTTTATTTTTATTTTAGGTTAATTTGAACACAACCACATACCTATTTTATATTTGCCAAATGTTTGTCTGTCTCGGATAAATCAACTCGGAAACTACCTAACTTGAACTATCCGAAACGAACTAAACTTAAATTTACCTACAGGTTATTCTGATTGATAACCTGTATATTGTATTAGAAACATTGATAAAAATGTAGTTAATGCATAATATAATATACATTAGTACACAAAGCGGCATCATAGCCGTTTCATGTAAAACGCTGTGGCTCTACGGTGTACAGCGTATGTACAACATTTTTACTTTATCACGCAGGTAGGTAGGTACCTAGGGTAGAGGAAGTATTGTAATCGCGAAAAAAACTTTTCCAATTTTTGTGAAAATGTGTTACCAAGTTCTATATCGAAAACACATGTACCGAATAACCATGGCAAATATCTCAATTCTGTCCGTCCGTCCGTCCGTGCGTGCAAGTGTCCGTCCGTCCGTTACACTTGGCTCTGGCTTACTTTTTCTTTTTTCAAAAAATAAAACAAAATAAAAAAAGAAATTGCGAGAATGTTCAGTGCGGGCCGCCGTACAATTTATTTAAAATATAATTGTTTAATATACCTAGGTACATAATATAGGTAGCTTATTTATTGTAACAAAGATACAGATAATAATATGAAGGTAAAAATGAGATCGTGGCGCTGCCGTTACCTTCATGGATACAGACATCCTTTATATGCATGTATGCAAGGCAGCGGAAGTAAGTAGAGGTATATGTTTAATATTATCTATCTATACCATATCTATACTTACGAGTATATTGTTGTTTATTGAATAAAGACATACAACTATATTATGCATAAGTATCAATTTGTGATATAATGTTGTTCCAGGCTTCCAGTTCCAAGTTAAACTATTTCGATTACAAAATGTCCATACATCAAACCTTTAAGCAATTGTAGAATTTCCTACACCGGAAACGATAGGACAATTACATAGGATTTTTGGGTATGACTAATTTTTACAGAGCTCTAATACCAAACTGAATTAAATTGAATTGAATGAATTTACAAACGGCTGTCACCTTGTCAACATACTTCACGATGCCTGCACCACAAGGATTGGGAGAGTGTAGACAATAAAGTACCTAAAGAAGGGATAAATGAAAAAACTTCGGACATTTTTCAGAAGTGATAAAAAACTATATAGCTATAATTTTTGTCAGTAAAATATTTTCGCAATGTACTTAATACATAAGTACTTTACTTACTGGAAGGCAGTCAATTAGTAATTTTAGTTAACAGACCATAAATCACTTTGTTTTGTATTTAGTAAATTAAGTACCTAGCTACATATACCTACACTAGCTGTTTCCCGCGGCTTCGCCCGCGTGGAAAAGTTGGTCCCGGGAAATTACCCTTCATTGACGTCAGAGCTCCTATGAGGAACATCTGTGCAAAAATTCAAGTCTCAGCTTGGGTTTGAGCTGTGAGTTGGTCAGTCAAGCGAGTCAGTTAGTTTCTTTCTGTTACCCTTTATAAAAATGTTTAGACGCCACCTGGAGGGAAAGTAGGTAGGTACCCTAATATTGAACATAGCAAATTATACTCAAAAGCAACATTTTTTTTTCAAAATTAAGTAAAACTGCATTCAAAGATTTTAAAGAAACCACCTGTCTGAGTCGGGCGGGAATCGATTCGGTCAATTTAATATGTGGAAAAAACACACCTGTATTTTTATGATACCGATCGAAAGGGTCAATCATCAGAATCAATTCCTTGTAAGTAACCTAGTACCTGTCATCTTAAATTAGAGGAAGACCATAAAATTAAACATAGAAATTAAAAAAAATTGTTCAGGAAAATGAATAGGTACATAGCCTTTTTCCATAATGTGACAGATTTTTAGAAAGACATTTAATCCTTTTATCGGTACCTAGTTATGTTTTCATTCACCGTTTATGAGCAGTCAGTAAATGTATTTAAGTTTCGACTTTCGAGAACAACCCGTTGGTAGACATGGCACCAGCGGGGATCGAACTCGGAACTCTTGACATGACAGGTCCTTCCCACTGCGATACCGACGACGCTTAACGCCACCGACACAGGTACGTACGCAGTGAATACGCACCGTTGGTGGCACCAGCGCGAATCGAACTCTGGACTCTCGACATGACAGGTCGCGTCTATCCCACTACAATACCGCCGCGGTCCCTAAACGATCATTCTTGCATGACATGCGTTACGTTTACGTGATTGTCATGCTGCATGATGGACCATCATGCTTGCTATCAATCAATACAGTGAAGCAACGGCCAGCACGTAGTTTGCATGTCATGCGCGTCAATCACTACAGCTAGACGGTCATGCATGAGTGACAGCACGTAATAGCATGTCATGCAGATTGATGGTGTAGGGACCACTTTACGCGCCACCGACATAGGCACCTATGTACCTATGTCGTACGCGCATTATGATTATAATCGCCGCTGAACACGGCATTTGCGTCGTGAGGTCCTTCGCGCAGAAACGCAGCCTTGACCGCGGAAGCTGGGAGATGCGACGGCGCGGCATGAATGTAAGCGTTTAGTTGTCTTTACGTCCCAACCGGTCAAAGCAAAAATATATTGTACCTAAGTAAGTAGTAAGTGATCCGTTTATTTCAGGCAACAACAAAGAAGAAGAAAAAAATTAAGTAAAATATTTGACACATTAAGTTTATGTAAGTAGCTGATCCAGTATCATCAACAGCCTATTAATGTCCCCACTGCTGGGGCTCAGGCCTACCCTCTCAACGAGGGCGCTGATCCAGTGTTGCCGTGAAAAGGGTCTTATCTCAGCTTAGTGCTGCGGACAGTGTCAGCAGCGGTGGTATTCTGGGCAACATCGTTCTAAAATTATTACCTACAGTTAAAAGTGATTTCAGTCCAAATTGCACCGGGTCTGAAAATTTTTATGTCCGATTTGAATTTTGTCCAAAATAATTTCTTTTCACAAAAGATCACAGTCGTCGTTATAGATAGTTTAGACATTTACCTTTTGGACGTTTTTCAGATCGCATACCTTCAATTCAATTTGGACGTATTTCCCACCAGACGTAATTATTAATGTACGTTTTTCCTATTGGACGTAATTCAAATTGCACGTTTTTACCGTTCGACGTAATTCAATTTGAACGTATTTCCTGGACATAATTTTTAACTTTGGACCAATTTCAATTTGGACGTAAAAACTCCTTTTCCAAGGCTCGAGAGTCTTGCCGTCACCATCCCCATACAAAACCGCTCTGTCGTAGTTGTGTCGCTCTGACATAGAATAAGTAAGTTAAAAAAATGTACATAGGCTGGTTTCACACAGCAGTGTACGGTAGACCCGGACGGGTCTCCAGGCTCCCGGAACGAAGACACATGTGGGGCGCTAGAACATCGTTTCGCAGCGACCCGGAGCGTGCCCCTTACAGAACAATCCGGGTCGCTGTGAAACATGAAGGTTCGAATCTCTTTGAAAAACACCTTTCGACCTCGTTTCGTAAATGGTTGCGGAAGAAGAATATTGCTTCTTCGTTGGTAGCTGGTAGAGGATTTATAAACAATACAAATTATTTTCCGCCTCAGTCAAGATTTTTAAAAGATAAAATAGGTAGACATTTACATGCTTATCTAGACTGTTATTTATCTATGCGCGAATTTAAGTTGCTTAAAAATAAATGAATATAATGATTAATCTTTCATTCAGTACCTGTTTAACTTAGACAGCAATTTTAGTAATTTTTATTTTAGTAAGTAAATGACCAATGACATTTTGTTATACCAAAATATGTAGCTGTTACAAAAATATTAATTATTTTAGCACAATAATGTTCAGTCACTTCTGTTGAAAATATATTGGTATTTATCTAATAAAATTGATCAAGTCAGGGCACACTGAAAAAATTACCAGATATACTCTCGTATCGTACTGAACCTTAATTTTATAAATGTGAGAGTAGGTTTTAATGTGCATTGTTTAATTTACGACATAAATAAATAATATACAATTTGACCAACGAAACATAAAAAAATGAGTATTTGAAAATTCCAATTGAATATACTTAGGTAAGTAAATAAAATAAGTAAACTTACCTATTTAAATAGTTACCTACCAGATGGTAATCCTATGTTTCAATAATTGAAAATAAAATAACTGACTCAAATTCAAAACGCTAGCAAAAGAATGAACAATCTAAAATTTTAGCTACCTATTCGATCTGCTGCGTTTAAATTTTGTACCTAGTTATCCTTAGCCTTAATTTTCGGCATCTACAAGTTGAGTTAAGTTAAAAAGTATTTATCTGAGTTTTTTTTGAGAGAATAGCGTGAAATAATTGTGAAACGGCCAGCTGATGAAGTAGCTCCTATGGAGATGATTTTTATACATCGTGTTCAGAAAAATGATACGTTCAATCCTCATTTTAGTGAGCACGAACAGGTTCCTTGTGGGCAGGAGTTGTCAGAAATAAAAATTTTAATAGCACTGATCCGACAAGAATCAGAATAGGACAAAACCTTGTCATAGTCTGTTTAATTTTCAATCGACTTAGTATCACAAGGTTCAGACTGTGATTTGTCAGAACCTTGTCATTGTAAGTTCATTTAAAAATGGAACTAACTATGCTAAGGTATATCCTATTCTGATTCTTGTCGGATGCAATAAATAACAACTGTTGTTAGTATAAGGAATTGGTTTACAACTTTGCTCATAATCAGAAATAGGTTAATGGAGTTTTAACAAAACCACGCTTTGCCGCTAAAATAATGAAACTCGACTGTCAATTCATAAGTCTGGAATAGAAGTCATAAAAACAAATCGAAAAAGAATAGTGTTACTAAATTTTGAATTGGAATATGGTCGGCCATAATGCCTGAAGGTCAATAAATGGAGGCTGTAGGAGGGTATGTACGGCTCGCCGCTAGGGGATGCTGGACGTACTGGCCGAGCGGGTGTAGGCAGGCGAGCGGCAGGATTCGTAGGATGGGTGCGCGGTGCGGCGGCATTGACGCATGCGCCATGAAAGGTGCTGCGGGGTGGGAGGCGACCGCCTAACACTATTTAAACTGTTCCTGTGAACAGTCATCGTGCATTTGTCGGTGGCAAGCCAGAGGCTAGTTAGCTATAGTAATACGACAGCTCGAGTCGTAGACAGACGGTCTCATCAGCCCGTGGTCAAGACACGAACTTCTCGCAGACATACGCTAGCTGAGCGCGTCGTGAGCCCCGCGCACAGTCTGAATACAACCCAGTGGTGTGGAGTGAGAAACGATGGCCGTCGCAGCTGCCCAGAAAAACCGGGAGATGTTTGCCATCAAGAAATCATACAGCATCGAGGTGAGTAAAGATCCCCTTGGCCCGGTTTAATTGTCCTGCTGTAATTACATGAAGTTCTTGTCTTGTACCTACCAGTGCAACGGATCAACAGGTACCAAATGTCAGTTCGCGAAAAAATTCTAGTTCCCATCGTAACGATATTATGTCATTTTGCTTTACAAAACACTTGTTTATTTTTCCGTTTTATTATTATAGTATACTTTAGTTTGACGGCTGGATATTTTTCATTAGAAAAACATGTACTCTTTGTAAAAGCTGCATGTTTCACTAACGATCGCTATAATATAAGAAATGAAATATATTTATCTTAATAGTAAAAATGCTGAGCAGAAATACCTACCAATTAATTCTAAATAACAAAACAGTAAACATAGGTAGGTGGTACATTAAATTATGGAAATTTAAATAAAGTACTTACCTAATAAAAAAAGATCAGTTTATGTTTACGTCCGTGTATTTGTTTTGTACTTAAAAATATTAAAATAATATTATCATACGACGACAGGGTCTGATCAATCTACTCGTATACTGGTTTTATATACAAAATAGTTCATACGAATTCTTAGCATTTTTGCATTTATTTGTAGTAAGTACTTAGGTAAAATATAGCTTGAAAATAGTGAATTTGTTTTAATCATGATTATTGGTAGAGGTTCATATTAAAATCGAATTAAAAATGCATAATGGAATAGATACCACAATACTATCATTAATAACTAACGAGTTATTAAGATGGCTTATTGATGCGAGTTTCCCGTGTAGCAACATAACAAGTTTTTGCATTATACCTAGTACTTAGGTACCGGCCGTACTTGACACAAGTTCATTTATTAGGGTTCCATACTAAATCGGTGAAATGGATACCCTATTACGTTTTGCTATGTCGGCGTCCGCCGGCAGGTCTCACTCCATTATTATATACCTTTAGGTCGCAAAACGAACATGCTCACAATTTCGAGATTCTCTAATGTTTTATTTTTTAATTGCTGATTTAATATCGGATAGGAAAATTACAGTTAAATAAGTAAGTACCTACCTAAGTTAAATAGGTACCTATTTTTTCAAATTATTTGTAGGCAGACTCTACAATTTAGTAATTGTCAATGGGATATTATATTAACAGGATTTGTTGTTAGGAACCCTGTGCGTGCGAGTTGCTGTCGCACTTCACCGCTTCTTATTACTTACCTACTTTGATGAAGTGACAATGGCTACTACTCTACTATAATAGTTAATCTAAGTACAATAAAATCGTAGTGTCTGTATAGGTACAATAGTTTTTCTGCCTTGAATATTGACCGGACAGGTAACGATTTAATTTTTATGGGTTTTGTCTGTGTGTATGTTTAGGACAATTTGGCGTTAAAACGGTTAGTTTTTCATAGAATCATATCTAGGTACTTATATTTAAAATATAAATCTTGTATGTGCATTCCCTGCACTTTGTTCCTTCCTAGGGAGCGGTAAGATTCTAATCGATCTTTTTTCCGCCGCCATCGCACTGGCTGCGCGCGGCCCCTCCTCCCCTCCTCCCGTTGCAAGAGGCTAGAGTGCTTTTATTAGCACTCGAAGTCAATTTACGATACTACATCAAGCAGGACTTGATTCCATTAGAACTCTAGTCTTATTGTGCACTCGAGCCGTCCAACTCTTGCACGAGTTCTCATCATCTATAAGTTTCCACTTCATGATTTTAACTCTGCGAACACCGATTTTGCTATCGAATCTTGGAGCTTGAAGTTTTATTGAGGACTCAATTCATTTTCAAGACTTCCAGTATTTGTTAGAAAGACTCGGCCTCGATTTGACTCTAAACATCGAGCCTATGAGCGCTACGAGTCCTGAATAATCCAGTCGACTCTTCAAAATTACGACTAGTTTTGCAACAATGCCCCCGGGATGGAGGACAAAGAGGATAACTATATTACTTTAGTGGCGCTGCGCTATTTCTACGCGGACGAACTCGCGAACAAAATGTGGCTAGGTAGGTAGGTTACCTACCTATTGTGACCAGCGTGGAATAAGCCTAATATTTTGGGATTCCAGTAAATGCGCTATAACAAAAATGCGCCCTACGTTTTTTAGTCGGTCGGATTTGCTGATTGAGAACCATTGATATTAAATGCTGGTATGACCAAATGAGACTCGTGACATTTTATTTTTAATTGGTGTGGCCAATGGAGACGCGTTCCTGGGTGTGACGAATATCTGCTATGACCAATGTGGAATAAATGTAACAAACTACTCCATTGCAATCGAAAAATGATTGTAGCAGGTATAAATAAGTATCTACCTATGTCAGTACTTGTGGGCCGTAGTAGCCATAAATGTCACGACCACAGAAATAAATCAAGATAGAACTGTTATCTCTGTTTTACTTGCATTTTGTGCGCGCCATTTTTTTTATAAATCACGCGCCTTTTCGAGTTTCTATTAATTTGTCAAAGTTTTGGACCCAACACGTGGAGTTAATTATCCGTTTCATTTCTTACGGAAGTAGGTATATCTTAAACTCTAAACTAAGACATAACTATATATAGTAAAATATACTTTTCGCAATATATATTGCTTAATTTTGTCACGATTTTACAGTTCCACCGTAGAACCGTCTTGATTTATTTCTGTGGCCACGACCAGCGTTATTTACGATGCGAGACCTAGTACTGACATAATACTGGTAAGGCTTTTGTTTTGAAACAGGAAAAATAAATGCCAGCCGTCTACATTTCTGATAGATATACCCGTTAGGAAGTAGGTATTAATATTTCCTCAAAATATATAATAATAACACACATTTACCCACGACAAGTTAAACATAGGACCTATTAAACTTGTGCTTACATTCAGATATTTCTTTCAAACTATAATTTAAACCGTAAAGGTACGCGAGTATATCGTGGGTCTTATTAGTTACTCACTACCTTAATGACGGCCATGCATTGTATTGGTGATAAACAGTCTAATTAGATTCACTTAGTTATTGGGACTCAAACAATGTTTATACAGAAACGTCGACTTCGACGGCAAAATTTTCAGAACATCTTAAGTTTAGTTTTGTAACAAAATACCTGTAGGTAGAGACCGGTTACTCAGTAGCAGGTACTACTGAATAGCATTTTGAATGGCGACTTTTGGAAATTTAAAAACCTTTGACATTTTGAAAGGTTGACATTGTTAAACTTTATGTTTTTGATAGTGGCGCGGCGCGGCCGGTGCAGGGCAATAATAATGAATCATGAATACGTGTGTTTAAAGACTTACCGTAACTACTTACAGTAATTCCCCTTTAAGCAGGAAAGGTTCATAAAAGATGGAAAAACCATACTGTAGGAAAATAAATACCAATTGAAAATTTACTAGGAAATGGTTCATAAAGGTACGATTCGAAAATATACCTCGCGAATCACTATTTAATTACTAATCAATATTGACTTCTTTAAGTTGAAAAATTACGGAATTAAATCGAGAAATGCTAATACCCACGCATGTTTTACGAGTAGGTATGTTTACAATATAAGCATCAGTTGCATTAATTTTATAATTTAAACTTCTTGTGACGGAAGTTGTGCAAAAACATTACTCTCCTTTGCTTGCGCACTTTGAGTAAAAACTAAGTGGGGGCTTACGCAAAATTAATTTCACTTGACAACTAAACTTTTTTCGTTGTTGTTATGCAAAGATAATAATGACATAGGTAGGTACCTACAATGAAATGCACAAGCTTATGTCAATTGACGGTTTTGGGGTCTGAGGACAGGGGAAGGGGGTGGGGGGTGGGGGGAGATTGCTTCCGCCCCGCGTCTGTTCGAGTTGGAGCTTATTATCTTCACTTACATACTTAACATACATATTCACAGCTATAAGTGCGTCAGTGACAGAAGTGTCATCTCTTTCTAAATATAAGAGAAGGTATCCTCAATCTACTGGATATAATAATATTTTTTTGAATATTCCATAGACCACAAATTTACGGCCACGCCGCCGTACTTTAAACTAAATAAACGTACGTACGTACTTACGTAAATACGTACTTTAAATTAAAACGTACATAGTTTTGGAAGGTATTTAACTAAATCGTCGGTAATTCGGGTTGATTAGGGAAATTTTACTTTCATTGTAAAGATAACATAAAAAAAACTAACTACTCTGTATTGGCGGTGAAAACAACGAGTCAGTTCACAAAAGTACAGTGTCGAAACATTATTAAGATTTGTTTCATTACCTCCACCGGTCTGTTTATCTCAAACATGTGGTTTCCCCACACGTTGAAAATAAAACAGGTGCAGCAGGTAACCAAAGTGTAGGGGGGTTTCCCCCAGTGTTTTCCTTCACCGTTTGCGAGCGGTATTTTAGAAATTCCCATTGGACAACGAACGGTTACCGCGGGGTTTTGACATTACAAAATAAAGAGCTTCATTTAATAAGTAGGCAGGCAGGCGCGATTTTACACCTGAGGATGTGACTAAATACGAACACTCAAAAGCGTTCTTTCACACTTAAAAAGTGCGCGTAGTGCGATCGCAATAATGGAACTTACACTTAGGTACTTCTTCTAAATATTCCTGTCATTTTTACAGTCCGCATTACGTTCACCTTAAATACCTATAACAGTAGGTAAGTAGCATCTTTTAAAATATGAATATTTCTCCGTTATTTTATATACTAGGTATTATTAATTAGACAAGACTTTTGCATTGAACTATGTAGGATTTAAGTTGTGTATAATATGCAATATATAAATATACAATATTAACAACTTTTAAATATTTCCATACGAAGGGGCTTCGTATTTAACGGTAAACAGAAATTCTATGCAAATTCAAAGAAAAAATACCTTATACCGCGATTTTCTTGAAACTATGGTTTGATAAATTATAAGTATGTTTTAAGGGGATGGTAGGTATATTATAAATAATACTAATTAGTTACTTAACCGTAGCACCTAGCTCATGTATACATAATAACTGAAAGAATAGGCATATTAAACATACAGAAGAAATCGTGTGAAAGTTGGTCGGAGATCAATCCAGCCGTTCGCAAATTATGAAACATTTTCACAGGCAATTCTTTTGTTAATTATAGGTAATCGTCCAAAGACATGCAAAAAATTCATGTGCGAGGCATGTCCCTTTAATTAATTTCCATTTTTCCGACGTATAATTAAATTAGAACTTTCTCAAGTTAAAACACTTGCGACAGTTGTGTAAGAGCCTTGGTAATAACTTGAAGACAAACACGACATTTTCGCTGAGAATCGCCGTTCCGGATTAAAACCGCAGCAGAAAAATTCTTCTTAAACTATTTAAAACCGAATCTCATCATTGTTTGATACCTATCCGTCAGAACATCAATTATTCCATTGTTAATATTCAAGGCGCAAAGAGTACAATGATGAAGAATATTATACAATTATGGCATCATTTTAATTTACCTGGATAATTTTCCATAGTACCTACCTACTTAGTTGTCATTCCAAGATCGTTGCACACAAAAGCTTGAGCGAAATAATTACCTTTGCGAAGTTAATGCCTACCTAATGCTAATCATCAGTAATTATCCTTACCTACGAACCGTAGTTTCAAATTTTAATTTACTATGGGTTCGAGTTTGTATCCTATAGGGACGTGGAACTCCTTATATAGGTCGTGGGTTCGATTCCCATGCATAACGGACAGCTTTGTACAATTTGTAATGTTGGTCCTAGCCTGGTTTTTATTTAAGTGAATTGTCCTGCAGCATAGGAAATTGGTGTGGGTATTATAGTACTTATAAAATATTTATTTATTCAGTAGTAGACTAGGTACCTACCTTTACCTACTCTTGAAAACCTGTTTTCAACTTGACTGCCTTAGTTTAATTAAAATTCTTTCAAACTTTAGATAGGTGTTAAATAAACTGGATACATTAGCTACGGATATAGGCACATTTATTCGGGAATTTTCTAATGTACTCAAAGTCGATTCATCAGGTCGCACCTATGGGTCGCACGCAGTCGAGCAAGCGAAGCGATAATACCCTTGACAGTCGAGGAGAAAAAACAGGTCTTCAAGGACTAACTTTACTCTATTCTTGGACTGCATGCACTGTTTTGACTATAACATAAATACTTAAGCAAGTACATAGGTACCTTAAAATGGAGTAGTTACCTACCTACTTTAAAATGCGATGCGATAATATTGCTAAAGTTGTTTAAATTATTATTAGGTAATAATAAATATGTGCTGTGCGATAGTTTCGTCATTTTGGAGGCAAAACTCCTTAACTACATTTTTTGGCATAATGAAATGACACTTAGCATTATTGCGTCTAAGTGTAATTTCATTTTGTCAAAAAATGTAGTTAAGGAGTTTTACCTTAAATAGAACGAGGTACCTACTTACCTAGGATATTTATTGAACTCGTAATGTGTGACGTGTCAGCCCGTCATCTTGATCGTTTTCAGTAATTGGGTAGGTTAATAATGGAAAACGTGATACGAAAGCCAAGGTTTACTTTTCTGAAGATAAAGCAAAAAGTTGTAAAATTAGACAAAGATATTTAGCCACAGAATATTGGTTTAGACCAGTTTCAGGTTCCGGAGTAGAACGAACATATTATTAGGTGCTTCCGAAACATAATATATCCGCATCAAACATTTATTTACTTAAACTTACATTAAAATTTATTTCGCGAAGTGCTACCAAGGTTTACGTTTTTGCTAAAAATACTGAGATTCAATTAAAAATACACTTTATCTCTATTTTTGACCACAATGGGTACAAACCATGAATTATTCCTATCATACCTCTTCATGCTACGTTAATTGATCACGCAAACATTAAGCAGCTAAGATTTATTTACAATAAACTTCGAGGTCGTTTCGTTTTGCCCTTGACCAATCCATGTTTCATTGCGCTCAAATTACTGACGTAAAAAAGTGTAACGATAAGTATACTGTACAGAGGTAGGTAGGTACGTGAAGTGTTCAGTTAAAAATAATTTGTGCGGAAACCTGCACCTAATTTGTTACTCTACATCTATTATGTACAACTAAAGTTTAAATCCTGAAGTTATCTACTACCTACTACAATTATCGACATAAATTAGAACAAATTCCTCTATATAATGTAGAGGTACTTAACTTAGAAACATTTTCACTAACCAAAAGTTACTACTGTATCCAGAGGTGTAACAATTTATGGCAGTGACCGGTTACGGCTACAATTTCTGGTAGACATTTAGAAATTCGGAAAATGCTACTTCCCATTTAATTTCCAAAACTTGTCCAATATAAGTTAAGTTGTTCACGAGCGCTCTGTAACCGGTTACTAATGTATTTTATTACAAATCATAACATATGGTTCTTCAAAACCATTATCTTCCTTTTCGGTTCACCGATCTATACGGTTCCAGCATATAGTCGATAACGCGCATTAGAAGTGCGACTTAGGTTATACAGATAAGTGCTTAATTTGATGAAATTATGATAAATAATTAACAAATTGTACGTTATAATTTGTGGCTTGATTAATCGCTTACAATGGTCAGTGAAGTAGGAGGTAGGTAGGTAATAATACAGTAATATAGTGGGGCGGCCGGCGGCGGCGCAGCGTCCGGCACTCCGCTCCGCATTACGTTCTTGTAATAAACATTACATTGGCCGTTCGGAACATTGGAGTGGCCTCTCGGCTACCAAGGCTATATCAACCGGATTCAGAATCCTGCCCGCTCCAGTTAGGCGGACCTTAACATTAAATATTATTACTTATCACATGACACTGGTGTCGACGTTTCCGTGATATTGGCATGACGGTCACCGTGATAAATAATGCAAATAAGAGTGTATCGAGCCGCGCTTCTAGACCACAACAGAGACGGCGATCCAAAACAACCATGGCGACATAAATCAACACTCAATCAATACCAGGCTAGGCTATAATATCGATAACAGGTTAAAAAAATACTTACTTATGTATAGGTAACTACTTTGTTTCAGGTTAACTTATGTAGGTTGTGAACAAGTTTTATTTGTGGTTTGCGTTTAAAGTTAAGTCTTTAATTCAGCCGTATTGTAAAAAAACATAAACTTATAGGTACTTACCTACTATAAACTCGCGACTATACTTATATTCATAAGGCAAATTGCATCTCTGCGTAAATTCTCGCGTTATTAAACCTATCTAAGTATCTGCCTAACCTAGTATTGAGTTTAATAACATTTAGCACTACAAGGTCGGTTATTCCTTGCAAATTATATTTTACTTCGATTCCAACCCCTGTATTCAGCCTCCCCACGTCAGAATTAGTCCGTCACAACGGCCAGCGGTTGTGTCCAAAAATAAACCCCGAAGATTTGAGAACTTCTACTAAAATGCCGCCACCAAGACCACACGGGTAGAAAAAACAAAGACCTCGAAGACCAAAGACCACTCGATGGGAAAAAAGCTATTTAAACTAACTACCCCATTGGACAACAAATATTTCTGACGGCATTCTAGTAGGAGGTGCGAACGGAAACCTCCCACGTTTAAGGATCGCCACGTTTCAGGGGAAGGATATGTCGTTTTCAAAATGGCATTGGCAACTGCCGTAAGGAATTTTAGGTGAGCGGCTAGATACCAGGTGTTTCTCGGTGGACGCATAAGTGGCATAGAATGGCCGTGACTGCGCTACAGCTGTCACAAGAAGGCGAGATGTTGAACACTGGTCAAGTAGAGTTAGTCACCACCTTCATGTAACAGATGTGACAATAATCCGCTAACGAGCAGACTTCATTTACGTCCACGCAAAACAGATCCTACCTACCAATTACAAATAGCTACATTTATAAAATTTGTAGTTTAAATGACAAACTACTTTTCGTTACTTTAATTGGACTAAAAGTACTCGTAGCTAAAGTTGCAATTAAGTTAATGTAACTTCAACTACAAGCAACCGACATGCCATTTCTACAGTCTCACGTCTTTCAATGTCACTTGTATAGAAGATCGCACACGTGATTAGTAATTAATGGGTTTAATAATACCAGGTCAAAATATTAATTAATAGGTAGGTAATATCTTTTTTTTACTTTAAAATTAAACTTATGCTTCAGAATTGATAACAAAGACATTTTATGAATATTTACGTGTAAGTAGGTACCTAGGTAGAGTCCAAAATGTAGAGTCCGTTGGGGAGTCCCTGACACTATATCCGACAAGAATAAGAATGACTCTGGTTCTGATATATCAGAACCTCGTCATAGTACGTTCATTTAAATATGAGGTTTTGTCCTATTCTGATTTTTGTCTGGTAATAAATGCTATCCGGCCGATTTATAATACCATCCCTTGTCTAAGTGTGTTGTGCACATTACGTATGTAGGCGTTATTTCATACAAAATTGTTAGCGCACTTCAATGTCGTACCTACAAGCGCGGCGGCGTCGTCACGCATGGCGGAACACATCAGCATATTCATAAACATATTTACACACGATACCTAATTAATTATCGACTCAGCTTGTGCTTTGTTATTGAACTGTTCCATTGCTTGTTTATTTCAGAATGGCTACCCATCGCGTCGCCGCTCCCTGGTGGACGATGCTCGCTTCGAAACCTTAGTTGTGAAACAGACGAAACAAAGCGTACTTGAGGAGGCTCGCGCCCGTGCCAATGGTGAGATCAACAATCAATCATATTTTCCACTCCCTTGCGTGTCCCGCTTAGATTCTATTTGAGTCATTTTCGGGTTAATTGTCAGTATCCTCTAAGCGTGACCCATTTCCTCATCGTATTTTTGTTCCAAGTATTTTCTACAAGTCTTTCCCACAATTCTGCGTTTGACATACTTAGTCCTGACGGACGAGAATAAGATCCGTCGCAAGCATTTATTGAAAAATACCTACTTGGAAGCCTGTTTGTGTGATCAAAAATAATTCGCATTCGTTTAAGGACTGACTCCAGAATCCGTATATTATGTCGGCGAGTGATGAAACGGGTTTTGGTTGGGCGAATGCTGCTCTGGCTTTGGTAATTCGACCGTCTATGTCAGCTTCCGCTCCACCTTGCGGGTCCAACACACTGTCTAGATATGTAAACTTGTTTACCTTCTCGACAACCTCTCCATTTGTAATCATTGGAGCTACCTATATTGATATCTTTTGTTTTAACGCAATTTATGCGAACTAGTCCTTCCTTAGCGGCTTCTATGGTAAGGAAGGTCTGATGCGATGGCAGCCGGAAGGGTCTCACTGACTGACCTCTATCTCTATTACACTCGATTGGCTCTCAGGCTTTTCCTCTACCCACTCTATGCCTCTAATTAACTGGATGTCATGGGACACTGCCATTTTAAAACACTGATCAGACAATAGGATGTTATGGGCCTGAACTTCGGGACTGTTTTTTTTTCTTCATGCCGACAATGGCGGAACAGGTGGATTAAGAATCGATATCTAAAAATCGCACTTAGGAAGTCATTGCTAATACATTTATTTTCGACACTGGTGGGAAGTTGAAGGAGTAGGTATTATATTGCAATTTATGTTCTTTTTTTTGCATTGTTTATTTATTTTTTTGTTTATTTTTTATTTTTAATTAGACTCCGGTCTGGAATCGGAATTCATTCAAGATGACGCTCAAATTGGCAATAATGGTGCGAAAATGACTAACGAAGATGGAACAAGTCAAGATGAACCTAAGAACGAGCAACATGGTAATCATTATTGTTTTGCTTAAATGCTTTTTTATTATTATTATTAATTTTTTTTTGAGGGAAGCGGTGATAGATATTAAGTACCTAGGTATCTGCCTATTAGGGTGGGATTATACCCACTCCTTTAGCTGAACTGGTACCTAGTAGAATAAAATAGCTTCAGATGAATAGTTTTAAACTTCCAGTTCTATAGTAATAGTAGTTTTATCAGTTGTAAAAACAATTCAATGTAAGTACTTGTTTACAAATCCAGAAGAATATGACTAATATAGCTACCATTCTCACGCAAAGCCAAGAAAAGCTAGTAAAAATAATTACCTAGGTACCTATTAAAACACTGCGTAATTGACTATCAATTTATATTATAAATAAACCTTTTATCTAATATAAATTGACAGCTTCTGAATGCAGGCAGGTAAATATGTTTACTAGTCATAAATCAGTAAAAATGCAAGTGTGTTTTTCGAACGACGGAATAATCTTTCTTTTTGTTTATAGATTGCACTTTAACTGAAGAGGAAATAATTTTGCAAAATGCAGCTAGTGAATCACAAGAGGCGGAACAGGCAATGCAACAAGCCGACCTGCTGCTACGCATGCGCGACGGAATGAGTTCACTCGGTCGGATCCTCAAGACCATAGAAAACTACAAGGGCTGTGTGCTGCACTTAGAAACCCGCCCCTCTAAAGAAGATGGTGTACAATTTGATGCTCTCGTGAAGGTCACCTTGTCGCGAACCAATCTTCTTCAACTCATTAGATCCCTTCGACAGTCTACGTCTTTCGCTGGAGTCAATCTCCTATCAGAGAACAATATCTCATCCAAGACTCCGTGGTTCCCTCGCCACGCATCTGATCTCGACAACTGTAATCATCTTATGACCAAATACGAGCCCGAACTCGACATGAACCATCCAGGATTTGCTGACAAGGAGTACAGAGAGCGTAGAAAGAAAATTGCTGAGATCGCTTTCGGTTACAAATATGGAGACCCGATTCCTTCCATCGCTTACACGGAATCTGAGAATGCTACGTGGCAGCGTGTGTTCAACACTGTACTAGACTTGATGCCGAAGCACGCGTGCAAGGAATATAGATCTGCTTTTGAAAAACTGCAGGATTCCGATATCTTTATGGCGTCCCGTATCCCTCAACTGGAAGAAGTGAGCAGTTTTCTGCGTCAACACACCGGGTTCACACTTCGCCCGGCGGCTGGTCTGCTCACAGCGCGCGACTTCCTTGCCTCGCTCGCCTTCCGTGTTTTCCAGTCCACCCAATACGTGCGCCATTCAAACTCGCCCTTCCACACCCCTGAACCGTAAGTAAACTTATGATATGACACGTTTTTAACCTTTGCAAATTTTATATGGAGACTTTAGAGAAAAGCGTACCACTTTATATTTTTTGCATATAAATTAAAAACAACAAAACGAAAAAGGTTGAAACGAATATTGTGGCACAAGCGGCAACAAAGAAGTTTCACGTAAAACGCTGCAGGCGTACCGAATACCGTCTGCCCCATTTTTGTCAGAATGTTCAAAAATTGTATTGAGTTTCTAACGTTATAAAACTTATAAATTATGATTTTTCAATGCCACGCGGCCCAAGTCGCGTGCATCAGTTAGTTATATTTAAAGTCTTTATAATTAATAATAAATCGCCTGCCTTTTGTTAACAGTGATTGCATCCATGAACTTCTTGGACACATACCACTTTTGGCTGACCCCAGTTTCGCTCAGTTCTCTCAAGAAATTGGTCTTGCGTCGCTTGGTGCTTCAGACTATGAAATCGAAAAACTTTCAACTGTAAGTACTTACCTACCTATATTAAAATATTTTTAATTGTAGATTTATGTTTGCTTTTTAATATATTTTCTTACGTTTAATATCTAGTATATAGATAACACTTTAATTCATTAAAAATATATAATAATGCAGTATGAAATCTGTGAAATTGATAATTTATTTACTAGAAAAATAATCATTTAAACTGTTAATTTTAATAGTTTGAACTAAACTGATATAACTTCTATTGTGAAATTGGATTTGTGAGCCGTTTTCTGATCACGCCAATCTTTGAATTTAAAAATCTCCAAATAGTTAAAGAATATCGATAGACCGATTTATTTATTTTGTATTAAAATCTTTCGGATCTTATAGAGTATCAAGATTCCTGCTTTCAGAAAACTGGTACACAAAATTCAAAATTACACATGGTAGTCTAGTGTTATTTTTATATTTCAGAGCGTTTTACTTTTCATAATTGTTAGTTGTTAATTTTTTTTTTGATTGAATTATGATCTTGTAAACAAAATTCACTTATATGAGACTAGTTGGATATAATTTTAAATGCATCCCTTTGCCCAGGTATACTGGTTCACGGTTGAGTTCGGACTGTGCAAAGAAAACAAACAACTGAAAGCGTACGGTGCCGCGTTGCTCTCTTCCATCGGAGAGCTCCTCCACGCCCTAAGTGACAAGCCTGAACTCAGACCCTTTGAGCCCTCTTCTACTTCAGTACAACCCTACCAGGACCAAGAATACCAGCCGGTCTATTACGTCGCAGAGAGCTTCGAAGATGCCAAGGACAAGTTTAGGTATAGTTTGACTAAAGCTTAATTACAGAATCTCTAGTGAATAATTATACATATAGGTAGGTCTACTGAAAACTAAATAGGGTCTACCAAAGAATTGTTTTTGTATACTTTTTTATTCATTTTACGTACTTGAAACGCATCATCGAAAGTCAGTCACACCTCGCCTACCCCAACGGCCTGCCCACTGCCACTTCGCGCTATGGCTACTTTGGTTCTCCTACGGATCTCCTCATTCTGGATTCGATCGCGCAGAGAAACGCCGAGCATAGCTCTCTTTCTCTCTATGAACGAGTATGGCGTATGTCATCATTGGCAACGACTTTCATCTTGAGACACTGCGGTATCTAGGACGAAAAGATGCAGCGTAGCTTCCCGAATAAATTAAGATTACGTACAGTTAATTAATGACGTATGTTTTCCCACCAGGCGCTGGGTGTCAACTATGTCGCGGCCGTTCGAGGTGCGCTTCAACCCCCACACGGAGCGCGTGGAGGTGCTCGACTCGGTAGACAAGCTGGAGACCCTCATCTGGCAGCTGAACACCGAGATGCTACATCTCACTAACGCCGTCAAGAAACTTAAAGACTCACACTTTGAATGTACGCCTTAAGTTCGTCGACATTAAGTGCACGTGGCCTCGCCGCATTTTGTATAGCTAGTGATATTATAGATAAGACGGCATGTGTGGAGTCAAGTGTGTGTGCGTGTGTGCATGCGAATGTGAAGACCATCTGATGGTATTCCATTTTTTTACCTTAACTGTATTATTTATTTTATTATCCAGAGCTCATTGCCCGGGTTTCGGATACTGCGCCCGACCGCCTACATTGCCCAAGTGGTGGTCGGGCGAGTTCCGTGTGTCCTATTATTATCAGTGTTAATTTATAATTTTAACAAAGTCACAAACAAACAAAAATGGAGCACCAAAAAGAACTAAAAAATCGACCAGAAAATATATACGTTTGAAGGGATTCTGATGTTTTATTTTTGAAAACTGCTTTAGCGGTAGGTGGAAATGGTGTTGAGAAAAAGGAATTCATTGCATGTGTAAATATTATATTAAATTTCATATTAAGATTGAAGATAATAAATGAGGCTGATTACATAAGAACACAGTCACAACACATAAGCGTGTAATATAGGCACTTCATCCCGCAGTCATCTTCCTCAGTAGGAGTAACATTTGAGCGTACCTTGTGCGGAGGAGGCGGTCTTAGGTACACACTGTCTACTTTGTCGCCGATATCCTTGCTGCCCCACTTGCTGTCCCGCGAGTTACTCGTCACACTGCCCGTGTCCCCTTGTTGAAGGCATTTGTCATTTTCATTTTTCCTAAAATCTGTGTCTCCAGGTGCCTCCTGAAATTTCATTAATTTATTTAAAAAATTAACAACAAATAATCAGCTGGATACTCATACCACTACGACGGTACAAAACAAAGATGCCAGCGCGGGCAAATGGAATGGACTGGACTAATGAATGGATTTCAATGTTTTGATATATGCGCGAAGCCGGGAAGTTATTAGTATACTAGCTGACCCGACAGACGTCGTTCTGTCAAAAGCTAATTTTCACCCCCCCCCCCTTACCCCCTCCTCAAAATCCTTTCATACTAGTATCGACTCCCCTCGCCTTCGTCCGCGATAAAACGTATCATATACAGGGATTTCAAAGGGCTGAAAACTTGCAAGAATCCTGTAATCTAATCATGTTAAGAAAACGTGGCAAGGCACTAGGTATACAAGTTAGTTGTGGCATAATTGTTAGAGCTTATGTTAGGTTGTACAGCCGTTTAATCTACCGTGTTGAAACTTGGGCACAAAAACTAATGCTAGGGGTATCTAGGTATTATACAACAGTTCCTGTAAAAGCAATCCTTCACAAATATGCATGCATTATTATTTTTTTAACTAGGGCCATTATATATAATTGGAAAATTTACTAATTTAGCGTTTAGTTTGATAAATACCTATAATACCCATCGCTACCTTTTAATTTAATATCCCACTGCTTGTATATTGGTTTGTATTGTACTAACTTCTCAAAACCTCCAAGGAGAATTCAACTATAAACATTTTCTTTTACAGTTGAATTCTCGTTATTGGGTTTTGAAGAGTTATTACGAACTAATTACATGCAAAGATATTTTTAAAAATGAAATGGGCACAATACAATAGTCAGTTATTTGCAAAACTAAATCTTGCTAAGAAAATTATTTTTCTATAGAAGCATTACAAAGCTGTGCGGGACACATGCTGAATACTGGTTTTTGATTGAATTTGTTGTCTAAGGTTGAAATTCGTGCTAAATAAAACTAATACATTTTGAATGATACAAACCTTATTGTTTCAGCAGTAGAAAATGTTGCTGGTTTTTACCAGAAGTCAGCTGCATGCAACATTGGTATGACCAGCCACTGGTTCTTCTCATTAGTTCTGATATTAGTAGTCAGCAGCATAGATTCAACTGGGTTGCCTAACAAATTCAACCTTAACCCTTTCCCATAAGGACTACTCTTAAAACAAAAATAAACTGAAATAAAATTATACATAAAAATAATATTTTAATAAATGAATCTAGTAGGTGAGTACATATTAGGTTGGTGTGTTATTTAACTACATAAAATTAGTAAATTAATATCAAATAAATTAGAATTTGCAGACCGAACCAGGTAGATTTCTGTTGTTTGTCTGTTTGAAATTTAAATTGTACAATTCTTTTTATTTACTAGAATGATTTATTGTTTATTAGTGGATCAATCATTAACATCTTTAATGTTTGAACAATTTTCAAAACTTTGTGGTCATAATAAGAATGTTTTTATGTAGGTATATAGGTATTTATGTTGTAAAATACAATCCACAATAAAACTAAATTTTCCCATTTACTAGATTAAGATTCAAGTTGGATCTTTCGAGTCAGTAGTGAGATAGAATTGTGTGTTTAGGCTAGTTGAAGCAATCTTACAGCTTCGCAGGAGACCCACATAAAGGAATACTGATTACTTACTAAGCTTTTTTTTATGAAATTGTTATTATTTACAAATAAACAATACATATATACTGAAATGTAATACATACTAACTAGGTATCTTCTAACTACCAAGCATCGCCCAGGCAACTAAGTCGACGAGGCAGTCAAAGCTTTCTAAGTATCTACACTGAAGGTAAATAATTGCACAATTTACCTGGTTTTTCTCATTGCCATAACCAATGGTATCTTGTTTTGATTCTGCAGGGTTTTCTGTTATGGCGGTATTTTGTGAAATATCAGCAGCTGGCACCACTGTACCAGCGCTAGCAGCTGTCGCTATAGGCCCCTTTGGCCGCTCCAACACAAACAAACTAGTTTCCTCTTCCTTTTTCTTTGGCGGTGGGAGGCTGGACGACTCTCCAGACATACTTTTGAAAAAATACAATACTTTTAGATAAACACACCAGACTGCAAGGATAGTAGAAAACATTTAGAATGCATTTAACTAGCTAGATACTAGTACAACCACGGAATATTAGTTCTTTATTCCGTGAGTTGAACATACCGAGTAGAAACACAAACGCCAATTCATTTTCAGTGACAATGCGTTATTATATTAATAGGTATAGGTCACTGCAGCCAGTCACATTGTTTTGTACACAATGTTCGAAAATGACAACAAGGAATCAAATTGCGCTAAGCATAAAGGCACGAGCAACGTAAATGAATCAGTGGCAAAAGGGGTTAATACCTCTCTGCAGTGTCTGAAGTAGTGGTATCAATTTGTTGTTCAGACAAACGGCGCCATGAACCTATAATTGTTTCAAAATTGTTGTTTTCTTGCATGCCTACTACTGCCAGTTACTAATCGCTTTATTCATTTGTTGTCGGACTGACATACCCATACATTGCATGTACGATACGAGAACAACAGACAGACAGACGAGATACAGATAGACTTAGTTCGTATTCTATTCTATTTAATTTTGTGCTTTTAGATTATATGAGACTGCGTATAGTGACTATAGTGAGGCTATCTCAGAGGCTATAGATAGGTTGAGTTGGATGGGTTGACTGACCTGACTGACTGAGACTGACTGACAGTGTGACAGTGACATCACTCGGTGACAACATAGAAAATGAACGAACCATAGAACCGTAATCAGCGTATAGCATGAAATAGCAATAGTCTTTTACCACAATAATTTGAGAAGACGCTTCTTATATGGCGGGGTCAAACTGAACAAACACTATCTATTTTAGTCGGGCTGTTGTTTGTTGAGGGGCAGTTGGTATACACTGTCCACCAACAAAAAAATTCACATACGTAGACAGATATAGAAGATATTATATCTGTCTTGCTTACTCTTACCACTTTTGTATTAAGTGTGTCCCTCTGATTATTATTATTATTTTAGCAGCTGTTCTATGGGATTCATGTTCAATGGGTGACAGTGATTTTTGTTTTTTTCGTTGAATTCGTCCAATGATGAACAGGCAAAAGTCATAGACCATACAGCCAAGTCATATTTTGTTTGTTTTTCTTGAAAACCGGTGCGGCGGTTACAGCACGCGGCCTCGACAAAAACAGGGCACGACTATAATAATCGGCGATTTTCAATAAAACCGCAGCACGGCCTCCACGAAAGCGCAACTAGTGCCATTCGGTAACCCACACTGCAGTTCACGTCCGCATTAAACTGATAGTAGGTTTAATGAAGATTTAACAAGGGACATTTTGGAACGATCTGGTGAGTCGTTTACACGCTGTTATATAACTATCCCGCAAACTATACACTTTAATAGGCACTTGTTGCATATAAAACTATCACAGATATAAACACCAAAACCACAGATTAGATAATAGTTCCTCAAAACCTACAATATACATTTTTTAGGAAAACTAATTTAAAAAAAGACAACCGTCTCCGACAAAATCCCGCCAAAAATTTTGGATTGCCCAATGATGGATAGGCAAAAGTCGACTTTTATACAGCCAAGTCATATTAGAAGTTTTCTTAGTTTCACAAAAACGGCAGCACGGTCTCCACAAAAACAGGGCACGACTAGAGTTAGTCGGCGATTTTCACTAAGGTTCATAATATATTCTCACTAAAGCAATACCTAGTAAGTAGGTATGTAGAAAAGGATTTGTAATGAACAAATTTTTTTATGTAGGTACATAAAGAGTTGTTAAACGCTTTTATTTCAATTTCCCCCACAATTTATACAACCACAAGCACTGTGCTTATAAAATACTATCCGAAAAATGGATACAGGAAAATAAAATATAAGAGATGAAATATTTCATGAAAACCGCAGGACGAGCAGATTAAGGGTAATTCGGAACCGGTCGTCGCGTCATGGAGATCCGGGGAGGCCTTTGTCCAGCTGTGGGCTTTCGGTAATAATGATGATGAAAATAAATTTATAACAAACCTGTGTTAAATTTTTACTGTTTTGAGAACAAAGTTTTAAGTGAGGGACAAAAACTTATAGTTAACTACATACATAGGTGGACGGATAATTAGAAACAGGGCAAGATTTTCAAACAATCGAGGTCACTTTGAAGCCATGGTTCTCCGTGTAGGATTGATCGGGGCGTGATCTGATGACGGTCATCGAGAGAGTACATGGAGGACTTCCAGATGGCTATAGATATCCAACTGATCAGATCAGCCGTTTGGGAGCAGCATCGTCATGATTCCTTAACTTTAAGATTTTCATACATATTTATGCCATTTTGCAGGTTTTTTTCTACATGACGCTGCTACCAAACGACTTATACTTTAAACCCTAGAGCTTTTTTTTTACTTTCGCAAAATTTTCTAAGAGTGACCCACGTTTGAGCAAAATAGACTACTAAGTACTTATTATTAGACTGAGCCTTATTACTGTTCCATTTTACAAATTCAATCGCGGATCGCGTTCTAAATTTAATGTCTCTACCGTCTGACAATACTAATGGAATTGAAAAATCTTCATTTTTAGGGTTCCGTTCCCGAAGAATCCAACAGTGGAGAACATTACTGAACCAAATAGGTATGTTGGTCAGTCCAACTGTCAACAGGCATAAGACTCATGAAACCGATCAAACAGCAAATAAAACCCTTTTAGGGTTTTTTAAAATTTTCAGGCAAATCAAAACAAACATTTCAAAATAACTTACAATTTTTTTTGTTAGGTTTAAAAAAGTTGCAATCCGCTTAAACATAATTTATGTTTTTAGTTAAAAGAAGTAGGTACATTAGTGTAGAGCCCTATTTATATAAGTGCGTCTCTCCGTAAGTCCGTGCGTCCATCCGTCACGCTTAGCTCTGGAGGCTAAAGCCTTTTTCCGGGACCAGAGTTTTAAATTATTTTATCGAGGGATTACAACAGTCATCGTACCTTAAAATCGAAGAGTCATTAGAATAGAATAGAATAGAATAGAATTTATTTAACGTACACAAAGACAACACACAGCGAGAGAATTTAAAAAATTAAAATAAAACAAACAAGAAATACAAAGAAACATAACAACAAAATAATAATAATAATAAGTAATACTAGATGAGGTCGCCAAGTGAAGTGACAGTGACACCCGACCAGCCCCCACATAGGGTGAGACTGGCCGGCACTGACCCCCGGCGACCCCATCCACGCCTCGTGTTGCAGTGTGACGTCAAAAAGGTCCCCAACTCAGCTTTAGGCTGCAGCAAGAGCTACAGCGCTGGTTTTCAGTGAGGCCACCAAAAACCAATTACATACAACAAAAAATGATATTTTTTTCTCAAAAGGGCTCTCACGATTTTGATGAAACTTTGTTAGTCGTAGTTGCTTATGTTTGTCTATGACATAGTAAGTAATACCCATTTGTCTGGGAAAAAATTAGTTTGTATGGTTCTCCTACAAATGAAATAGAAACGAGACGAAAACGAATACCTATAGTATTAAGTAATCTGTGAAAGTCACTTTTTTATACCGAGGTATCATTTAAATCCAAAATTTCCAAATATCAACTAGGAAGGTACCAAAACTTTGTTAATTAATAAAGGCAGGCAAGTACTACTACCTACGCACAGAAAAATGTCACTTCCACATTATTCTCATCGCAGAGATAATATTTTTTTAAGTAAACCACTTAGAGTAATTGCAATGGACCGCGATAAAACTTTGCAATAAGTATAAAAAGAAATTTGTGCTGTAAATTAATCTACAAATACCAAAGCTTCGGAGTGTTAAACTGGCTGCCCTGAACTTGATTTATAATCAGACACGAACTTCAAATAAAACCAGCAAAAGTACGTGCTCTACCAGCTACTGTGATGTCGACAAAGGATTTCATGTTGGTGGTGAGTCTGAATTTCTCTGAGAGACAGGATTCAAAGATCCAAAGCAACGTGATCTACTACTATACAAATACTATGCAAAATTGTAAAGTTAGGCATAAGACGTAGTAGGGAGTAAATGTGATGCATGCAACATTGCATGTTCTAAAAATAACAAACCCTCCATAAAATAAAAGAATAAAAAAAAGTGATCCGACAGAGAACCAACCTAACGAACAGTCATGGAACTAATATGTACTACGTACAACAGTAACAGTCTACGACATACGAGTACCTCAAAAAGTTAGTACGTTGAAGCGTCACGGCTGGCCACATCTGTCGGAGACGTTCACCTGTCGGAGAGCCGATAACCACCGAGACCACGGGTGGGCAATCTCAGTGTGGGACGCTCCCTGGCAGGGGCTGGATGCGGAGACCCTAAGATCGGGTTCAGTTGCGCGCCTTGGAGATGCCTGTGTGGCCAGGCTATAGTGATTATGAGATATTATGGTATTTAGATAGGGACCAATAGTCTTGCCGTCGTGAGACAGTAAAAAAATTACATTTTATTCACGAAATACCTATAATGAAAGTGACGTGACGGGAAAGGAAGCCAAAGTATCGATCAGTGCTTTTCGTGGATAGGTTTGGTGCATTTCGGCGGTTTAGTGCTATTCGCGTTGGCGCTATTTAAGTTACTTTTTTGATCGACAGGAAAAATATTTTATTATTTAATAAAATTTTGTTATATGTAATAATTATGTAGGTAGGTATTCTTAATATTTTTATTCTTATTTTTTAATTCATTAAATTCTTTTTTTTTTTAATTCTTTTTTTTATGCTAACTTTGAACTATGTATACTTAGTACCTAGTTAAGTATGATTTTTCGTAACGCGCAGGCATTATGGACATCACTATGCTTAGCAACAGCGCTCTCAGATGAAAGAGAACAATCTACTCGTGATTTCGTCGAGTATGTTCTGCGAATCCCCAACTCCAATAACGTACTTAAATCAATGCTCACTCGGCTCCAGTTGAATAAGCTCCAAGAAATGAGCCCACGAGAACGTGCAATTGAAGAAATTGAGTGCCTGGAACCATCTGAGGTATTGTTTAATATTGTGTATGAAAGGTTTGATTCGTAACTTAAGAATGTGTTGTTCGATTTACCTGTAAGTAATAAATCTAACATTTGGATACGGGGCATGGCCTTGGGGTGTCGTCCTGTCGTCAAATGTCTACCACATTAGTTACCCAACCTTCAGTATGTACTTACCCAAAAGCGTACCTACAAAATAAAATAGAATAAACCGGACAAGTGCGAGTAGGACTCGCGTCGTGAGAGTTCCATACACACTTAATTTTTAAAAATTTCGAAAATCGATAATAGTATCTAACCTAACCTACATGGATGATTTTTGGTTAAACGCAAAATGAAGTTTGTTGGTAAAATAAAAACTACTTTTTTTGTGATGTGAACTACAAATTTACTATTTTCGGATTTTTTCCATTACTTGTGCATAAAAGACATTGCTTCTTGCCAAATTTCAAGATTCTAGGTCAACCGGAAGTACCCCATAGGTTTCGATTATCAAAATACTCAAAAATGCGGTAAAAACGGCCATAGCTTTTCACTGCGTAGGCTTAGAAGTTTGATTTTTTTAATAGCTCCAAGGGATTGCATATCTGAGTATTTGATATTAATTTTAACTTGATACCTCCACGCGTTCCTGAGAAAAGGGTCTTGACAGACAGACAGACGGTCAACGATACGTGATCCTATTTTTCCTTTTGAGGTACGGAACCCGAAAAACTGTATTTTTTGAGTCACTGCAAAGAATTTTGATAAAAATGTAACAGGCTGTAAAGATTAATGTAAATGCAATCACTTTTACAGAAACACTATCCCCTTTGTCACCAAGAGAAAAAGGTTCGAAGGCTCATCACAAACGAATACGAATACCGGCCGGCGTATTACGAAGAGGTGCGATGTGCTTCTAGCTCGGGTGAAGAAACGGATGTAACTAATGGGGTGAGTTATTTATTAAGAAAATAAGGACAAAGGTAACGTCACCCGGGGATATTGTAGCTAGGGGCAAATGTAGTTGACTGAAAACAACTCGTCAATATTACGTTTTTAAAATGAATGACGTCACAGACATCACTCACTCTAAAATCGTAGCAGTAGCGAGTTATTTTCAGTCAACTACATTTGCCCCCTAGCTGCAATAGCTTCGTGTGACCCTACCTACCTTTTTTTTCTTCACCTCTAGTAAGTATACGCACCCATACACAGGGTAAAAAAAAATTATATGTCTACCTACTAGTTGTGTGTAAACTAGTTTTATACGTTTTTTCTGGTCACTATCAGTATCGCAATTAAATAGAAATCATTTATCAATTTTTATAAACATTATGCGATATTTTTTCAAACGAATGCTCACTCGATAAATGAGCACACGTATCAATAAGTGATATAATGTTGTCATTAATAACTTTCTAAAATCAAAATTTTGATTTTTTGCCATAGGTACATGTAGGTACAATTAATATGACACTAATGGAGTTATTTTTATCAGCTAATTAAATTAAGAATATTTCGTGCATTTTTCTACTTAGGAATACCTATTTAGTTGTATAAATACCTACGTTATATTTTTCTAGGCTTAGCTAAAGCGATTCTTAGGACTAACTAAGAATGCTTAACCTTAACATTTTGTTTATATATTTTAGATTTGTTCAAGCGTGGGATTTTCGTGTGTACAATGGAACAAAACCATCCATTTAACCAGAAGACGGTACTCCAGGTAAAACATTTATTAGCATAATACATACTTAGTACTTGAGAAAACTGTGCCTTTACTGTACTGTGTGGTACATTGTATGAAAACCTAGAAGCGTGTGACACTCACTGCCTAAGCCTACATAAGCGTTATTTCACAACGGTCGCTTCGTACACTGACTCTAATGTAACTACGATGAACGATTACATTCATACACAGCTGAAATCAAAGTTAAGCTCGTACAATAAGATAATAATATTTAGTACACAATAAAAATTAGTGTAAATAGCGTAACCAATTTAATGGTTGTGCAGGCCCGTTTCAGGGGTTTCTCCCCGTAGTGTAGTTGCAATGTCCAACTGGATGTACGGCTTTTAGTAGGGCTTTTCGTCATGGTCCAATTGAAGAATTGATTGACGGAATACATTAATTTTCATTCACCTTCCTATAACTAATAGGCTTCAGTTTTTTTTATAGATTCTCGTACGATCGGATCTTACCCCTAAACTTTAAATACATACAATAGAACATCCTGTACCAAAGGGGTCCCTTTTAGTCCATTCTACGTTGTCAAATTTTCAACTAAGTTCAACAGTTCAGTTTTTTAAGTTCAACTACATGGTTGACCCAAGGGGAAGTAAAATTCCCTTTGGTACAACCAGTTGGACAATACAGTTGGACTACGGGATAGAACCCATTTTCAGTATTATGCAAGTAAGGACGTAATCATCCTCTTTTTGGTTTCATCTAAGTTATAAGTAAATTAGGTCACCTGGGGCTATTGTAACTAGGGGGCAAATGTAGTTGATCGAACATAACTCGTTACTCGAGTAAGTACTCTCTATAGCCGTCTCTCTACAGACCTCAGTCATTCTAAAAACGTAACAGCTTAACTATTAATTTTCAGTCAACAGTTATATTCGCCCCCTAGCTACAATAGCCCCGGGTGACCTTACTAATTTTTTCAGTGACTGTTGGGAGACTCGTACTATGGTCATACCGGCTGGCTGCGAATGCATGTGGCCAATTCACAGACTCGGGGATATGGCAATGCATCTATAAAATACAACTATAACAAATTGAATCAAAGTTACATTTTAAAGTTACTTCAAATTCTGTATCTGGATCTGCTCATGGTAAAATAAATAACTAAGTACCTAGTTTGTGTTAATTTTTTACTACCATTCAGGTCAGGGTCAGGTATGTACTTACTTTAGTGATTTTTAGGGTTCCGTAGTAAAACGCTTATAGTTTCGCTAAGTACGTCCGTCCGTCCGTCAATCTGTCCGTCCGCGTCCGCGGCTTATCTCAGAGACTATTAGTACTAGAAAACTGTAATTTGGCAACAAAGTGGTAAAATAAAATCTAGCTAAGTAGGGAGGTTCTATAACTTAGTTTTCGACTTATAGTCGGCCAACTTAGAACAATTTAAAAAAAGGAAAATAAGTTCATAGAACTGCATACAAGCTGAACTAGCCTACGCTTGTTCTAGTTGTTGTGTTCGTTGTCGAACTACACGACTACACTACGGAACTCTACGCTGCGCGTGGCCCGAAAAGCACTTGACCTTTTTTTAGGGTTCCGTAGCTCAAAATAGGAAATAAAACCAGGAACAGGACTGTCTGTCCGTCTGTCAATACCATTTTTCTCAAGAACGCGTGGAGTTATCAAGTTGAAATATAAAATACTCAAGTATGCAATCCCTTAAAGTTGTAAAAAAATTAAACTTCTAAGTAAACGCAGTCAAATGATATGGCCGATTTTGCCGCATTTTTGAGTGACTGGGGTGCTTCCTGTTGACCTAGAATCTTGAAATTTGGTAAGAAGCAAGGTCTTATAACACAAGTAAAGGAAAAACACCGCGATGAGAGAGTGCAGCCTGTTGTCTGCCCATACCGAGTGCAAATGGGTGAAGATTTCCTAGTTATCTAAGACAATGCTTGTGCGCACACTGAGCGGGTGGTGAGGAATGCGTAAATAACACTCTCGTTTCCTTTTCTTTTTGGTTATTTTATAAAAAAAAGTCATTATAGCAATTAGGCATTATTTCAGTTTTTATTAAAAATATATTATTTTCTTTTCATCAGATCTTTTATTTTCTTGGATTTTTAAAACAACAATGAAATGCTTTTAGTGATATACCACACTTCTAACTGTACAAATTTTCGCAAATATAATTTTATCCATAAGCATTGCGTAGATAATTATAAACATGCCTACATAATGGTAAGTACCTACCTACTTTGCTACTTCCGTGCATAAATTATAATATATGTAGGTCATTTACAATGTTCGTCTTTTGTAGAATTTTATGCAAAAAAGTGTTATGTAAATAAAAAATGCAGATAAAAATAAATACACATGTAGGTAAGTAGTAACATTATTACCACTCAAGGCGGAATACTTTGTTACCTTGTTACCCAAGTATGTAGTTTGTGTAGTGTGCTGATAAAGATAGTAAGTGAAATTGGAGGTGTTATCTCGCATTTTAGTTTTATATTTTATTCCATGAAAATATTAGTGTCACATTCTACCATTACGTGATGGGCTTTGGTCTCCGTTTCTTTAATACGAATACCAATTAATTTGTAATTATAGAATTGACGAAGATAACAGCCTAGATCAAGTGTATTCCGTTAAATACGAAAACGAAATTACGTCTCCAAAACATGTAAGTACATGGAAGGGCCACCGGCATATAAAACACTATTGCCATTTAAACTCTGCTTTCTACTGAACACATCTATTGTTTATTTTGTTATAGAGATGCAAATGCGTTTGTTTTTGTATGCCAATTGATTTCGATTGAAAGGAGTGTGATTGATTATGTATTTATTATTTTTTATTTTCCCTTGCACATAATACTCGTACCTTTATGGTATGAATTTAAAATCCCACAATTATATCCGCTCACAACGGTCGGTGCAATTAGTTCAGGGAGTGTGTATACATACATATTTCTGTATCTAAGTATGTACCTACCTTCGTATTGTTTTGTTGCCAGTTGTGACAAAAGGCAAATTGAATAATGACTTCGTGCCGTCGTATTGAAGAAAAAACCGATGAGGTTAGTATTTTGTGCATATTTTAGTTAGTAAGTATATTCGTATTTAGGTACCTATGTATTAAATCTACATGATTCGTATATTAGTTATGTCCTCAATTTGACTGGCCTGTTGGCTTAGTTGTTAGTGACACTGCCTACTGAACAGGTGGTGGGTTCCATTCCCACCCGGTGCTAACATTTGTGTGATGAGTGCATATTAATAATATCTGTAGGTTTTCGGATGTTTGTATGTACTTATTTATGTGTTTTGCTTCTACTACGAATCCATCAAGGTTATTATCAGGAAAGTTACTAAATTTTATAATTTGTAAATCTCGAGAAATTTTTGTGTGGGGATTAACTGATACTTACTGTTCAAACGTAGCCAATAACATAATTTCATTTAAAATAATCACCGTGTTTGTATAAATGTGTAACAATAAATAATTACTCAAGTACTTAATACAAATTTCGTTAGAAACCTAATATTTAGTCATCAAGTTTAGAGTGTATTAATTAGTTAGCTACATAAAGGTACTCAAATTCGCGCAGCACAGTCAAAATGTTCCACAACCAGCGAACTTTACTTATTAAATTTCGCTGTCCACAACATAGGTTATCTATAAGCCAATTAAATAAGTAATAAAATAAATATCCAAATAGGTGATTAATGTGTCTATTTGTTATTGTTTGCCTACTATTTCAATAATCCAAGGCAATAGAATAATACCTAGGTATTGTATCTAGCCATTACTGTGTCATGGACATGCAAAACTAATGATTGAATACGTATTGGACAAAGAGGCTGCCAGGTAACAGTGGTCTTTCTATCGTACCTATTGATTGGTCACTCAATATTTCATTATAGAATTTTTTGATAAAACATTAGGAATAAGTAGGTTGAAAGTTTAAATATATTAGGTAGGTACCCATGAATGAGAATTTGCAAAAAATTATAAATTAATGTTTTGAAAGGAGAGGTTCTTTTGTATTCCTCTTTTATATTAGCTAGCTATCAACATAATTTATTAACTTAATATTACTAACATAATATGTACGTACTAGACGCTAGGTTCCTCATACGGGGTAGGCAGAAAGAACCGACCGCCAGATATCGTATAGATTACAAACTTTATTACTTCCATTACTTACCTAGATAACTTAAACAATAATTTACAAGTAGGTAAAAGCAAATAAATTAATTCGAATATTTTTTATATACTAATTATGTGTTTAGATAAAAATGTATTTGAATAATAGTCAACACCGCTAAATAGGTATATTATCGAGAAGTTATACACCTAATGGAAAAACCTAACATGCATTAGTTCATAAGATAAAATGCTTGGAGAGTAGGTGCCGATGATAGGTCGGAATTCAAGTACTCATTCAGATAGACGAGCAACGAGATATGTTCGTTCGTCATGCTGCCAACAAGGTTATCCTGCTTATCATAGATTACTTACATCTATTATGGAATATGCACGTATGTCTGTTAAGGTAATAATAGACAGCAACGGCATGATGGTGCTGTTTCAAAGGTCTAGTAAAAAAAACTATTTAACACAACCCTTTACGGGCTTTGTTTTACGTAATTTTACAAATTCGGATAATCTTCATGCAACAGGGAAGATTGAGGTATTTAAATAAATAATAGATCTTATTAAATTAATAAATGGGCAATTATGCTACCTTTGAGCATAAATTTAATATTGACCCAATAGCGATAAACACAAACTCGTATAACATTTCCCGGCAATGGGAAAATTATAAGAACTGAAGAAAATGAATTTGTCAAATTATCTGTCTTTAACTTTTAACTGTATTTTTTTTATTAAAGTTAATTTAAGACAGACAAGTACCATGATAAAAATAAATATATTTATATACAAAAACGTCGCTACTATTAGGGTAGTAGTAATTTTAATGTTAGTATACCAGAGAGGCACGTACCTAGGTAAACTATAATTAAATGTTAACAATTACCTAATATTGTTCTAGTTTGAAATCAAAAAACCATGGTACAAGTACATCACAGTGGAACCACCAATGTTCCTGTACATGATGGCGTATATGGTAACAAGTGTCATAGAGCAAACATTTTACATATTCCGTGCATGCACCGTTAACCATGGATACAGTCCTGAAATTTGCCACAACATTAGCAATTATGAAGATATAAATAGAGAGGTTCAGGTAAATACTTATTTCTATTAATGTTACGAAAAGAGCACATTGCAAATAAAATAGGTAAAAAGAATTACCTACCGACCTGCTGTATCTTTAGTCATGCTGACTCTGTCTGCAGTAATTATTACACTCGAGGCTGGTATGCACAGAACGAGTCGAAGACGAGTGCGTAATGACTCCGGAAGTGTAACCGTGTAATGGTCAATGCTCACGCGTTTTATACGACGTTTTTCAACACACTTAAAATACGACTGCAATGTATGTATGCAAATGTACCTACATACATGGCAGATTTGACTTATGCAATGAAACAAACAAAACGCACGCGGCCGCATCGCGCGACGCTCACATCACAACTATTTACAAAACAATGCTTAAGTTAACTGTGTGAGCACTGTTTCGTCGTGCCACCATTTTGAGAACTTCTGCGGTATCTAGGTATTAATTGACCGTAGGCAAAACTGAAATGTGCATTGGATTGGAGTAACAACTCGCAGATTTTTATCACTGTCTTTGATTATTTTATTTATCAAACCTAATTGATTCCAGGTGACAGTGTCCACATTCTTGCAGTGGTCGGGTATAGCAGGCCATTTGATACCATTCGTACTTGCGTTCTTTTTGGGCTCATATAGCGACAAACGGGGTCGCAAGATCATTTTGTTGGCTGGCCTATTAGGAAAACTGTATTTCTCGATAGTAATCACTATAATTACTATGACAGGTAACGCTTTGACATTCATATAGAGAGAATTTAAACTTGAAAACAGAAATTTTCTCTGGATTATACCTAATAGATAAGCCTGTTTGTTTTTGGCTGGTTTACTCTGGCTTAAGATGCTCGCACACGACTGACAAACGGTGGCCGATTCTTTGTCGGAGAGAATAGAACATACTAGTTAAAATCCTTTATGTTAAAGATTCTTTGTACCAAAAAACGGTGACACTCGGCTGCGAGCGCTTGAAATCCTACGTGCACATCACATAAACTCACCGACAATCTGACGAATGTGCCAAAAAATCGGCAAGAAAGTATATAAGCGACAATCGGTCTTGAGGTGGTCCCACTAATCGAACCTACAAAAATACAAAAAGTAAGTCGTGTGGTACGTTTATTCAACGTCAAAATTTTCAGAGTGGCCTCTAGAGTTCGTGATATATTTGGCGTGGTTCCCGAGCGCACTGACTGGTGCTGACTTGGCGATTTTCACTGGATGCTTTGCGTACCTTGCCGACGTGTCTTCCAACAAACACAGAACTCTCAGGGTAGGGATATTGGATGCCACGTACTTGAGTACTATGCCTACGGGAGTAGCATTAGGTATGTTTAACATGAGTCGTATAATCTAAGGCGGCAATCTAAGTTTAAACTGTCATTAAATTTTCAACTTTCTTCCCGCCCAAACGACAGATTGCGGCCTTCGATATTATACGACTAATATTTTAAATTTTGATCTATCAGCTAAGAATGGAATTTACAAGGGAAAGTACTCACCTAAAATATTGAGGATATCAAAGTTTTACTCAGACTGTATATATTTTTATTTTTTACTTTCTCGCCCGCCCGAACCGAAGAGTACCTAACTGTCATACTTACAACAAAAAGTGATAATTACAGCATGAATTCATCAGTATAAGTACATAGTTATTTTTTTCCATACAAACAAATATTATAAGTATGAAAATATGATACTAACTAAGCTGTTTCCCGCGGCTTCGCCCGCATAAGAAAAGTTTTTCCCGCGGGAACTGTTTTACCGGGGTATCTATAGCCTATGTGTTATTCTGATGTTCTTTATTGCTGTATTGTCTCATCAAAATCTGTTTCGTAGTTTTTGAGTGAAAGAGTAACAAATTCGCGTTTTTTATTAGTAGGATGTGATTTTACCAAAAAAATTTTATTCCTCACACACTGGCACTTTCCTTCAAAAAAAAATTTTGTGAAAGCCACGTGCGATGTTAAAAAGAAATTAATGTTTTGTTCGTTTTATTATTTGGCATTGCAAATCTTTTTTTCTGATTAAATGGTCAGTACTACCTAAAGTTATTGTTACCAATAAGATTTTATTCCTTTCAGACACTGGCATTTTGGTTATGAAAATTTTTGAAAGCCTGTCATAATTAAAATGAAATAATTTGTTTTTTATCTAATAATGGCCATGCAAGTTTTTTTTTCTGCATAAATGGCCAGTATTGAAGTGTACTTAGTAGAGAGTAAAAACTCTTTGAATAGGTTTTTTAAATATAATGGGTATCTAATCAATCTTTTCTTACAAAATTATAATGATATGCTATAAAACTTTTGGAAACTGAATGTATCGAATCTTCTTGTGTTAGTACTCTTTGCCACTATTACTTCCTCTGTGTCTTTGCTAACTAACTCTTTGATAGTCTTCTACTTTTTAAGTACATACTTAAGTACATATTTACATGAAATTATACCTTTATTTATTTCCTCCAGTTATCTAGCGTTAGTTTTTCACCCGTAGGTATAATATGAAATTATTTATTAGGTAGGCAGTACGTATAAATTTGTTTGAATATTCGTTTTTGATTGCAGGAAACCTATTGTTCAACAAAGTAGTGAACAAATCATTTTCTGCAATGTTCGCAATTAATAGCTGTCTGATGATATTGGCTACATTGTATACGGTGCTGTTTCTGAAATGGCAAACGAGACCCGAACAAAAGTCTTGGAGAGAGTCCAACAAGAACCCAATAACCGATTTCTTCGATCTAAACAACGTGAGGCACACGTTCGTTACATTGACGAAGAAAAGAGCCGAACATCGAAGACTGTTTCTGTGGTTCCTACTCATTTCGATGGCATTTTATACATTTCAAAGAGGTTCGATTTTTATTATGTGTCCTGCTCCTATTAGACTCTATTTAAAAAAAAGAAAGGCAAAAGTTTGTAACTATAAGGTGTTAGTTACTCCTTCACGCTGTAACGGCTGAACGGATTTTGATGAAACTTGGTACATTATAACAGCTTATCTCCTGGAATAACATTTAAATAGGCTACTTTTTACCGCGGGAAAAACTTATTCCACACTTTTTCTCAGGAACTCGTGGGGAGGTATCGAGTTGAAATTAATAACAAATACTTACCTACTTTGGCTGCAATCCCTTGGAGCTATAAAAAAATCTAACTTCTATGTGTGCGAGAGATTATATGTACTTAATTACATTGTTCGATTTATTAAGTGGTTCGTAGCGACAGTTTACGGTCGATCGGACGTCAGAGGAAACAAAACCATAATAAACTGGTCTCTCATGAAACTCCAGGAGCCCTATTTTTTTGTATCGGACGTAGAAGGAAAATTAGTAGAAACGACCGCTCGAAGCAAGGCGAGCGATTTAAAAATAGGGCTCCTGTCTAGGTCAGCTCAAGGTCAGTGTTTCCAGTGCGGTCGACTGTACAAGTGCGCATGAGTGCGAGGATTCCCTCGCGATAAATGACAGGATGGATTTAACACACCGTCGTCGTGTCGAGCCGGAGGCCGTCTTACTCTAAGTGGCCCCTTGTAAGGAAGGCTGGTAAACCTAGTTAATTAATATAGGTACTATTTATATTTTAGATGAACGCCCTGTAATGTACCTATACACGATGACGACGTTCAAATGGGGCACTACGGAGTTCAGTAATTTCCGCACATACCTTAGCAGCGCTTATGTGATAGTCATGTTGATTGGAATCCCGATCATGACTAAAGTTTTGAATTGGAAAGATACAGTGAGTAAAAATGTCTACACTCACTACCGTATACAGGGTGGAGTTAGAGGTATTACCTACACGAAGAGCACCGGCACGAATATTAAACGAAAAGCATCTACCTACCTACAAACGGTAAAGTAGCTTCAGTGTTAAGGTAGATATATACCTGGTCTATCATAAGAAAACGGCGATCGGGAATAAGAAAGTGAAGTGACAGAATGTTTGTTGAATTCAAATTCAAAATTCGTTTATTCAAAATTGGAATACAATATTCTCTTTTTGACGTCAATTCTGTCTAAAACTAAAACTACTCTGTTTCCACCATTGATCATTATCATTTCAATTTCATATATACTTACCCCGTCACTAGAAGCGACTGCACTGTTGAAGGTACAAAATTTAATATTTTCTACTAGGTATTCCACGATGAACACTAGGCCAAAATATAGTTTTTTTTGTTGCTCTTCGTGGAATATACCTCTGAATCGATAAGCGCTAAAAGGTCCTCAGGTAAGTATATACCTATGTGATGTGACCAGCTGCAGTGCTGTCGGCCACTACTCGATCAGTTAACCAAGTAGTAATTTGCATGGCAGGTTATAATAATGCTGGGGGCTGCCTCTCATATGTGTGGACATTTGATTTATGCCCAAGCGACATCAGCGAATCTATTGTATGTGGGTGCGACGGCAGCGGCACTAGGGCCGTGTGTTGCGCCCGTCATACGTGCGATGGCGTCCAAAGTGCTGGCGACGGCAGAGAGAGGTAATTAATTTTATTGTATTTAAAAAAACTTATTATCGACTAATCGTTACAGGTATTCCATGAAGAGCACCAACACGGATAGCAAATAATGCAATGGTATTCCACGAAGAGCACCGATTAATATTTTGTCTTGGTGCTCTTCGTGGAATAGTGGAAAATATTTTTTAAAAAAATCCCGAAGATTCCTATACGGTGTGTGATGGGAAATGAAAGTTGATTTATTTAATATGATAATGAATGAATCAATAAACGTACTTTTCTGTCCCGTCGCTTTTAACTCGAAGCTTCTCCTCGTTTTGGAATAAAATGTAGGTAGGTATAATAATGTTTTACTGTATCTCACGAAGATCATTAAGGCGAAATATTAATTGATGCTCTTTCTGGAATATCTTTGATACTATTCGCATTGGTGCTATCTAATAAGCCCGATAGACTCATTTCTACAAATAATTTTGCCACAGTGTGATGACCAAGCGCTTAGTTTTATCATCATCATGAAACAAAGCGCTTGGCCATCACAGCATCAAAGCGCTTTGTTTACACAATTGGAAATAATGAAATCAGTTTTGCCGCGCACGCACTAAATGCTCATTTATTTACTCCTTGTTTCTACAGGTGTCGCATATGCCTTTCTGTCGGTAATGGAGAACGCGGTAGCAATATTCGCATCCGTCATCTATTCGCAAATATACAAGGCTACGCTAGACACGAAATACTTGAACGCCATTTTCTACTTTACAATGAGTACTCAAGCCGTGGTTTTCCTGTGTGCATTGTAAGTAAAGATACTTATAAACTTTTCTCGCTTCGTCAACACTGGAGGGGAGCATGTTAGTCTATATTGACCCTTAGTATTTATTCTGTTGTGCCCTTAGGGGTTCTCCTCTGGCACACAAGGGCATGCGCGGTAACGACATTTATCTATGTGTTACAAGGTTATAAAGGTTATGTGTTGGATTGGTTAAGTCCGCCATTGTATATAGTTCCGTAAAAATGACAGGATGTTTCGAATGACGGGTTGAGCTGGCGACTGTTGTTTTAATGCTGCATTATAACTAGCGGTCCATCCCGGCTTCGCACGGGTGGACATAGATATAGATAAATATAGCCTATGTCACTCAGGGTGAATGTAGCTTTCCAATGGTGAAAGAATTTTTGAAATCGGCACAGTAGTTTTTGAGTTTATTCATTACAAAAATACAAATCTTTCCTCTTTATAATAATGGTATGATCGTATGATAAAATACCTAAATCATTTGTTTACTTTATTTCAGCACCATGGAGATGATGCTGAAAGGTCAAAAACTCCAGGCGGTTGTTGAACAAGACAAAAAGGATGTATCCGACGATTTATGATTTTTACCAAAATTAGATTTTGATTAAACTTTGTTCTCTTCTTTTGATGTAGGTTGAACTTAATTTAATATAATTACAAGACTTTAGTAGGTATTATACTTCATATTTACCTATGATTGGGTGGCAAAATATTGTAGGTATCTAATATTTGTTCCATCAAACACAAATGGCATAAAAAACAAACGTATTTGCATATCGGAAACAAAATAAACAACGTAGTTAGGTACGTAGTTACCGTCAGTATTTTAAAAATACCTGGTTTAAGGAAAATTTTAACCACATAAAAATTAACCTTGATTCAACAAACTATGGTTGATTTTAGTCTTTACAATTAGGTTTTTAGAAACACCGACGACATGGTGTCTCGAAGTGGACTTAAAAATTTTATTAACATGGTTATACAAAATTATTTTGCTGGTAGCGTTCCTTTTTAAATGTAAATTGTATTTGTATTGTACATTAATTGTATCTTGAAACAACATATTAATATTTTGTAAGTAGTTACACGTTTTATTTCCGAGACGAAAATAACGTTTGTTGTCTCGTGCCAATTCATTTGAAATAGGTAGATATATATATATATTTCCATACCTACAGCAGCTCGTACGTATCGTAAAAATCAAACGTTGGCGAAAAACACAATTTTCATATCTCCAACAGAGTTCTCTTTCAGATATTTTAATAGATGAGTTGTAAGTCGACAATGACAGTAAGTAGGCATTTTTCAAACTGGTAAAAAAGATTCCTGGATAATGACTTGGGAAAACTATCTATTTTTCCTAGTTTCAAAAATGCCTCGCCATGTTTCTCATCAATAAGTATCTATTAATATCGTTTGATTGTACATTAAAATTTGGTGATAAATATTGGACAATAAACTAACTTTAGGTAGTTATGCAATAAATAAAAATGCGGGAATGGTTGATTCTATGACTGACTGTATTTTTTACATTATCCCATGGTAAGTAGTTAAACACTAAAAATCGAATAGCTCCAGACAATAAATGTGCTGTGATTCTACACTTGATCTTTTTAATTAAGTTTACCCCGAATGGAGTGCACATCTCAGGAGCTACGCACACCGAAACAGCGCAACGCGTTACAGCGTGATACGTTATAGCGAGACACGTTACAGTATGCCACGTTACAGTGCGCCAAGTTACAGCGTAACATGTTACAGCGTGATACGTTATAACGAGGCAGGTCACATTGTACCACGTTACAGCGTGACATGTTACAGCGTGATACGTTATAACGAGGCAGGTTACAGCGTGACATGTTACAGCGTGATACGTTATAACGAGGCAGGTTACAGCGTGACATGTTACAGCGTGATACGTTATAGCGAGGCAGGTTACAGCGTGACATGTTACAGCGTGATACGTTATAACGAGGCAGGTTACAGTGTGCCACTTTACAGCGTGACATGTTTAGAGTGCCCAGTTACGACGTGTCACTTTATAGGTGTAAACCGCGCCGACAGTTCTTTGTATGATCGAAAATCGGATTTCGGTGCGTGGAGCTCCTTAGAGCCGGATAAGTGTTTGATCGTTCAACTTCCTGCGCGCGACCGATTGCGTGCCGTTGAGGGTTGAGGACAAATTACGAGGATACTTTAGACATGGAGATTGCAAATGTATACTCTGCCCGGTTGAACACAGAGTCGACAATTGCAGCCAAGCCGAAATGCAATCGTCAATTAGTCTTCTGAGCCTTGTCTGTCTGTTCTCATCGCGAGTTATACTTATATTCTAAAAAACAGGTAAGTATTGCAAATGTCCTACATACAATACAAACTCAAAATTCACGATGAAAACAGACGCGGCTCAGCATTAATACGTGCATTATTTAAGAGCATCAAACATTTTTCTTTTTGGGTTTATTCTATTGCCCCAATAATTATTAAACATATGAATTCTAAGAACTACAAAATGTTTATTTCACAATAATTTGACTACCCTCCTTAATCTATTAATCGCTAAGAAAATTAAAACGATACTTCAAAAACAATGTTTTTGACAGAAAATTACAAAATGACCTAAATGTGCATTTATTTTTACAAGGTAACCTTTAAACAGCAACATTTGCCGTGAAATTAGCCGCCGCCGGTTGTTTGTCTATCACTAGCTGCATTTTACTTCTATCGTTTTAAATTTTATAAGGTAATTATTATTATGTGTGCAACCAATTTTAATTTTTGTTTACCCACACAACCCGTATAAACATATTAAGTCGCGCGCTTGACCTGTTTTTAGCTAAATAAATATTTCTAAATGAAATGTTTAAGTACCTATGTTCTTACAATTAGATTATAATAGTTAATAAGACTATAATACAGACTGTAACAAAATACATACATGTAAGTGTAGTGACCCGTTACAGTCATTTAGTATCGAATTGTGAACAACTCTTTTAGAAATCATTTAAAAGTTCCCATAAACTTATATTTGTTTATGTAAAAAAATCTTTGAGAATATCCAAAATCGCCACACAAAAATTGCTCAATATCTTTTATACTGAATGCCCTGCGAAGTAAATTAAAGGTTTTTATATTAATTATACAAATGTGTAGTCTTATTAAATTGCGCGGATGTAATGTATGTTTTGGGTGACATAAAATAACGCACAAAAAGAAAAATCTATTGCACATTACTAATTTTAATACTATTAATTTATGTTTAGAATAATGGACAAAACTTAAAATTTTAGTTCACAAATAAATTAAATAACTTAATTCTCATACCGTTTAATATAATGCACGCTTAAATATTACCTTCCGATTTTTATTACTAACGTTGCCATTAAATTAAAATGTTGAAGTAATACAGTGCACACCACAATATACAAACACAAGTAGTAACCGGTTACACGGAACTCCAGTATCGGCTACTAGTTCAAAAGTACACTGGGTACATTTAAATGTAATTTTTTCTACAACCTTTCATGAACAAAGTATACGTTTGCGAATTAAAAAAAAAATACAATTAAATGTTGTTTAGTAGGTACCAATCAGATACTGAGTGCCCTGTAACTGTAACCGGTCACTATAGTATAGGTGATTTTGTATATTTTTTTGTTACAATATATTATAGTATATTTTACAACTAAAGTGGTAAATGCGGTATGGAGCAAACACAAATCGGCGCTACTCTGAAAAAGCATGCATCTCAAGTTTGGACCATTTTGTACCAAATTACGTAATTTTCTTTACACTAAAAACCGTAACATGAAAAAATTACGTTACGAGCAATTCTAGAGAGTGGCGAAGATGTTCGGTATGTACGGTCGTGCACTTATTCGGCCCTTTTACGGCGTGATAGCGCGCACCAGATAGTGAAAAAAAGGTTTACGACCAAAATTTACCTATTCCCGTTCTTCATTCGGATACAGTAGGTACGAGAAGTATGGAAAAAAACTTCGTGGAAAACAAATTTACGTACTTACACAAAAAATGCTTTACGTAAGTGGCAAAATCTACCTAGGATAGGTACGTATTGTGTCTACAAAACAGCGCAAAGTGAAAATTAATATGACATCTGGTCAACAAACATAAGCGAAAATACAAGCTATTTCTCCATTTCTGACATTGGAAATAAATTTGATGGTTTTTTTTTGACAAAATCTTGCTTGTGTATGTACCTAGATGAACCAAATGTCGCCATAGCTATTTCAGTGGAGATAAATAATAATAATACAACAAATTGGTATGTCCGCCCGATAACTCGAAAACTATTAGACCGATTGAAATGAAATTTGGAATGTACATTGCCCAAGAATGATGGGAAAAATAAGGAAATTTCAAGAGAAAATCAATTTATCGAGATAATTCAGGAAAAAAATTCTAAACCCGTTTAGTCAGATGCATGGCAAAGTTGCGATTCTTAAAATAATAATTTTTACGAAGTAAGAGAAAGAAGTTTGATCTTAATATTCTTCTGCATTTTGTAAGTGGTCTAAAATGGTTTTGGATGATGGTAAATATTTGTCAAGTCAAGTCAAGTCAAAACTATTTTATTGCATGTAAGTACACTGGGTACATTTATACAACGTCATTTTTTTATCTACCACCGCTTCCAAGGTGTTATATAGAGCTGGGAAGAAGAAGCGGCGCAACAAACTGTAATACTGATGGTAGGCCCTAGGAATTTGCGTGCTAGGTCGTGGCATAATTTCAGTAGATCTGTTTTTATTACCGTTGAAATCAGCAATCTATCAGTATATAAATAGATTTAGGCATGGTTGATATGCCTTTCCCACGTTTTCCTTCTAATTTAAATTCAGTAAAACATTCTCGTGAAAACATAGATGAGACAGATACGTTAATTTACAGCAAAAAAAAAACTTTGCAGACTCGCAACTTTGTCATTGTGTACCTACGGACTTCTTTTGTTCTGGCAGTCAAATGCGAAAATTTGACATTATATTTGGATTCCATTGGCCAAGTGTTGACAGGAGCTAATGGTTTTTTTCTCTATACTTTCGTCTCGCGCGGTGATTTTTGGTCAATTTCTACTTCGAGGTAGCTTTGTAATTTGCATGATCAATCACAGAATTGGTACACAAACAGATGTGTCATAAATTCACAATAGAAATAAATAACATTAAGTACTACTAAAAACAAAACATGTTACAAATGTATCACTTAGTATAAACGGCACCACCAACGGCATAAATTTAAATAAAAAAATGTATGGCTAAATTTTAGGCTCGCGTTGAGTTCGGCAACAGACGCCCCACACACATACATTGGCCTTTCACCTTTCATTTCATATAAATAATAAACAACTTAAATCTTGGTTAAAAATTCAGAAATAAATAAATATTATGAAATTTAAATATATATTAAAGCCAGCTGTGTCCTAAGGTCGCGCAATTTCCTGAGTAGAGGAGCGAAGCTAGCAGGGGTGTTACTTTCCGAGTTGTTTGATGAGCATGTCAGTGCTGAGTGACTTGGGCCGCTCGATGGGCAGCCCTAGCGCGCGCGACCAGATCAGCTGCGCCAGCACGCCCAGCGCGCGCGACACTCCGAACATTACAGTGTAGTAGTTCATCTCCTTCAGCCCATAATACTAGAAACAAAAAAATATAATTTATAAATAGTCTTTCAAAATTAACTGGAGAAACTTTGGCAGTTAGCTCCACAGGCTATTATCATGAATCTTTGGTTGTACTGGGCTAGGACACAACGACCCACTTTCCTAAAAAATTATAGATTGTGTTGGCTGTGTACAATTTTTGCCTATATAATAATAATAATAATATATTATAATAATGTTTGGACAATTTTACACACGGCTGTTTAGTCCCAACTAAGCCGATGCTTGTACATGGGTACTCGACAACTGATAAACATACTTAAATACTTTTAAATAAATACATACAAACACCCAGAATCCGAAAACCAACAGTTATGCTCATCACACAAATGTTGGTCCCGGGTGGGAATCGAACTCACGACCTTTGGCGCAGTAGGCAGTGTTACTACCACTACGCCAACAGGCCAGTCTATGGGTCAATGACACTGTAAATATTAAAAATTCTTAAAAAGTTAGAGACATTGTAAACTTGTAAAGTTCTAAACATTATAAAACGATATCTAATAAAGGATACGTCTCTCGCGGGAAAGTGGGTCGACGACATAAGTACGGTCCCCATCCGGTATAAATTATTCCGTTTAATAACTAGATTTCGAGAAAAACGATAAAACAGTAATTTAAATTGAATTAATGTCACAATTCAATGTAAATGTCAAATGCATTAAGGAGACGACTTAATTACTGTAAGCAAGAAATAATACATAAAGTTAAGCATAATGTGACGTAGTACAAGGATTTTGCATTAATACTACAAAATTAAAAAGTAAAAGGATTTTCTCCTTTACTATAAGAATTAGACAAGGACAGGAGAATTTACAATTATAACACTGGTGCAAAGTCAACTTGCGGCATATCATGGGCATGTCGTAATACTGGGGCACCAGAGGTTGTGGGTTCGATTCCCACTGGGAACAGGCAATTTTGTACAATTTGTGAATTATACTATTATTGTTTAATAAACGAGAGAGCATCCTCGTTTCGGGTTAGTAGGTGATCGTGGCTTGATCGTAGATTTGGCCACGTCATGAAGCGCCCGGCTATTTCATGATACGGTCAAACATAATAATATCGTGAAATAAAAAAGTTCAATGAACCGCCGCTTGAGGCGCTGCCGGCAATTTGTTTAAGCGATGCGTGACGGCGAAATACTGATGTAAGTTCATAGAGCCGTTAAATTTAAAATGTCAAGTACTAACTATATTATGATTATCATATAATATACATATTATTATTATATTATAGTGAAAGTAAGACGATTGCTATTTAAAAAGATGCGATCTCTACGTAAACGGCGTGTCCCCTACTTCAGCGACATAGCGTGAAGTTGCATGTATCATGATATAGTAAGTATGACATTCACCATAGTAAGTTGCGTTGTATGTGAGTTGTAGATACCTGTAACAGGACGCCGGAGTGGGAGTCCACATTGGGCCACGGGTTCTTCACCTTGCCCAGTTCGGTGAGGATCGGCGGCACCACCTTGTACACCGCAGCGACAAGTTTGAATAGGGGGTCGTTGGGGAGGTGTTTCAAGGCAAACTCTCGTTGGCACGTGTATCTACACAGAGAGATGTATGATGTAAATAGCCATGGTAAAATAAAAAAATTAACCACTACAACCCAATTTCGGTTGTCGTGGTTAAAATTCAAATTTCAGTTTTACCTGGGGTCAGTCTTCCTAAGCACAGCGTGCCCGTATCCTGGCACAACCTGGCCAGACTTCAGGGTCTTCCAGATAAATTCTTTAAGCTGTTCCTCGGTAAAGTTGTCCCCGACTTGCTGCCGCAGTTTCTCCAACCATACTAAAACCTAAACATAGCAATAAATAATAAACAAAATAAATTCAATCAATTTCAATCATCATCATCATATCAACCGAAAGACGTCCACTGCTGGACAAAGGCCTCTCCCAAGGGTTTCCACTACGACCGGTCCTGCGCTAACCTCATCCAGTTGGGTCCCGCGACCTTCACCAGTACGTCGGTTCATCTTGTGGGAGGCCTGCCTATGTTGCGTCTAAGGTACGGGTCAGCCACTCGAGAAGCTTTCTGCCCCAACGACCGTCAGTTCTACGAGCGATGTGCCCTGCCCACTGGCACTTAAAGCATGGAAACTCAACGCAATCAACTTCAATATTCACATATCATAGGCGGCCGAAGGGATTCTCATCTAAAGCATTGCGGCGTTGTAACCGATATTTCCCACGGTGAGCAAATTCTTGTTTTGTGGCATTTGAGCCCAACATCATTAAAGCTGCAGCTTGCCAAAATCTTTGTAATTATTAAGCAACTGGCTCATATAATATTGAATCATGTGTCTATTTATTTATATTGGTTGATTTGCCACATCAATAAAGCTTAGAATACGGGTTTCACTGTTATACCAAAATAAATAAAGTATTTGTGTGAATTTAAAATCAAAGTTAAAATCTTTCAATGCACATGACATGAATATTAGTAGGTACACTTGGTGAACGTCAATTTATTATCTACATTTTATCTACTTAACATGATTGATTGCATTTTCTGTTCCAGCCTTCATCACCACACCATATTATATTGTTTCTATTCCCGTACTGAATTTACTCTGACAAAACCCAAACTGCGTACTACCTATGTAATAGCATACTTCACAGCAAGTGTTGCATAATCGATTACCACACTGGTTAGCCGTGCGGTAATGAATATCAAATACAGGGCGCGAGGATTGGTTGGCGCTAGCCATCGTGGGCGGTGATTGGTGCACTGCAGTTATCCGTCAGCCTATCCGACGCGACGTCACTCTCAAGAGCCACAGAGCACCACAGCACATCTCCTAGGCGCACATTTTCCGCCATTACGAATTTTTATATTTGTCTTGTATTTAATTAAACGATTTACTGTAATAATGTAATATTGGGTAAGTAGTTTGTAATGAAGATATTACCTCCTGGTTGGCGAGCCCATGAAGGGGTCCAGCGAGTCCATTGAGGCCAGCAGCAAACGATAAATAGGGGTCGCTGAGGGCTGATCCGACCAGGTGGGTAGTGTGTGCTGATACGTTACCACCTTCGTGATCACTGTCACACAAAAACATTTATTATTAATTCATTAGACTGGGCAAAAGCAGTCCAAATCGATCAAACTACATAGTAATTCGACATTATGGCACCCTCGAGAACCAAAGAATATAAGACCATCTTTGTTGGTACTATTTAATAATACTTTGCATGTATGTATATTTTTTTCACGTCAAAACAAACTGCAAGGTGGTGACTTACCTATGTATGGTGAGGTAAAGACGCATGAGTTCGGTGAACTTTTGGTCGTCGAAGCCAAGCATGGTGCAGTAGTTAGAAGACCAGTCCTTATTGTCGTCGATGGCACCAATGCCCTTGCCATCGCGGTACGTATTGCGATATATGGTGGCAGCAATCACTGGTAGCTTGGCAATTAGGTTCATCGAGTCTTCATACACATACTGTTAACATAAAACATACCTATTGACTATAATATCTATTAATAGGTATCTGCTATACATTACACTATTAGGTGAACTTAATTAATAGCATCCAGTAACAACCTTTATTTCTTCTTCCTTCAGTTACTGTAATGTTGACTAAGTGGAATAAGTCCACCTACGTACAGTTTTATTCCTTTTTGTTGTTAATTTTGATACAATAAAGTATATTTAATTTAATTTCCAACAAATCAAGTGTCTAAAATATAGCGACAATATCACTTACCTCCCAGTATTTGGACTTGTGAACACCCTCAGAGTAAGCTCTGGCGAATGTAGACTCACTGTTCAGGGCAGTAACGGCGGCAGAAAACTGAGACATTGGGTGCAATTTATTTGGCATATTGTTCAACATCGTCACCACGTGAGATGGGAGTTCGGCCCTAAGTAATAAAAAAGTAATTAAGAGTTAAATTAAATGATGGAATTAAAATAGGTAGAGAATATATTATGGCTCTGCTACATAATATTAATTAAAATAAACAGAAGATTGCAAATAGTTGAAGTTGGACTGATATTGAGGTAAGCTAAGCTAATAATGAAACTATTTCAATTAGTTCAAAATAGAGGACAGATAAAAATACCTTGTAGCCCATTCTTTAGAAAGGGCTGTAACTTGAGCTTCGGTAGGGATATTTCCAGTGACGAGAAGCCAGAAGAGACCCTCTGGTAAGGGTTCTTCTCCGCCCTTGGCCTTGGGCAGCTGTTGTTGGCATTCAGGAATGGAGAGACCACGGAACCGGATACCTTCATCAGGGTCCAACACAGAGGTTTCCCAGACAAGGCCCTTGATGCCTCGCATACCACCATACATCTAATAAAAATTAAATCCTTTATGGCAATTTTTTTTTATATAAATTCTTTTACAAAGTAGATATAAATTAATTATAATGGCTAGCTTATTTGCTACTTGTTACACTGCCTAAGGGTGAATGATTATACATGGTCAATTTATGTTATTTGAAAGTTAAAATAATTGAGAAATTTAGGTAAAATTTTGAACACTATATAATAGGGTTACATTACTGACCATTGCTGCCATCAGCCAGAAGCCCTACTCAATTACTTCAAGGAGTTATAATTGAACTGACGGGCTCAATCATATAACATATCCATGACATCTAGGTATATGTCATATCGACTCACCATGTCAACGGTCACTTCCCCGACTTTGGTAGCGCCATGCTTCTTGCGGAACTCGCGAACCTTGACTTGTTCTTTAGGGATCTGTTCCTGCAGCACGCTTTTGAGGTTTGTCTGCTCGGCGCTTAGGTTTCTGACCACGAGTGTAGCCGACGGCCATACTTTCTAAACAATAAACATGTTATAAGGTTAGATTAAAGTTTCTAACAAATAAAACAATCAGAACGAAAACAACAAGTTTAAAATAAAATGTAAATACGAGTGTGCTTTGAATTCCAACATAAAATGGTTGTAATGTGGCAAGCGTTTGACAATAATTATGTACATAGTAATTTTTATGCGGGTTCAAATGAAGAGGTTTTCATTTGTATTTATAAATAGCTACAAGTGCTTGTGGAACGTCTTAGATGGTTTGTGGTGCTCTCTTGAGTAGTAGCCCAGATGGGTGTTTCTTTTATGCATCAGTAGGCCACACTCAGACAGAAGGTGCAATGGTGTTTCCTCCAAGGGTATGCTAGATCTTCCTGGACGAATCTACCAAGAATGTAGCTAGTGGCAAAAAGAGATGGGATGGATGGATTAACAGCCTGCAGGGAGTTTCACAAAACTCCCAATTTCAACGAGTAAGTTTAGGGTGGCCCTCTCTAAGAATAAGAATGAAAAGCTACCCATGTTTTGTTTTTAAATGAATGATTAGTTAATCTAAAACTGTTACATTCAAAATTTTGGTGAGACATTCACCATTTGGTGACATTCAAAGGTGAGATTGACGGTCCATGCAGTTTTTTTACTAATAAAACAAAACTTGACAAATTTTCTAGAAAATTTAAAAACTAAGTATATTTCTTTTAATACCTTGCTGGACTTAATTGAACATAAAATATTCAATATAAAATCATGGTTTTTAAAAGCCTTGGTCGCATTCTAAGTTAAGTGATTGGACTAGATAAGATGTGCATGTTACATAAATGCTGCGTTCCGATGCTGACATAATATACATACTTATATGTTTGTGGAGACCAGTGGATGTGATCTTGTTCTACAATGTGCATGAAATATCCATACCTACCATTCAAATTCCAATGTGCCACCAAAGTAGCACAAAATTTACATAAGATCGTTTTGTAATTAATACTACCACCATAATTACAGTAGTACCACCATAGTACCTAGGTATTCAGCATGCTTTTTTGATATTAAAGGAACTTGTCCTAAGCAGTTTTTTATAATTAGGCAACTCTTTACAGTTATTTTTACACGGTTTACTATAGATATCTAGATTCTTAATATCCTTATTAAAATTATTACATACTGCTAATATAAACCTTGAAAATTTATTGGAAATTTTTTCATTTTGATTTTTGTTGACCCAAGTTTACCATGACTTCTAAATCGGCAAATGCTTGAATTACTAACCGACGAAGACGATTTGCATGACAATCTAATTAGCCAGAGGCATTGAGGAAAATAAGTAGGTACGTCCTAGGTTAGTACTTTACAAAGTCATTGAGGAAGACTTGCTGGTGACCCTGCACTTAAATTGGATTTATTTCGAAATATATTCCTTTAAACCTCCTTTTAAACTCAGACCGCAATATATAATAGCCTCAGTGACCCCTATCGATCGCCTAAACAGATGCATTTTTTCAGAAAAAAATTCAGTCACATTATATAACTTCGAACTCAAAATGTGATGAAGGTTATGAAAGGATACTGCCTATTGAGACCTGGGGAACGAAATATATCGCGAGAAAGTTTGAGATACCTATGTATAACGTAAGACTTACCTGTACTTCCACCAATTTTGCAGAAGTTATTCTGAAAAAAGCCATTGTTGAAACCGCCAAATGCTATACAACACAAATCACGTCTCTCATCACACCCTCACGGCACAAAAGTGTTTTTTTTTTATTGGGTTTCTACGGCTCTGATCCACACAGTTCAAGACAAGTCAGGCAAAGGCAGTGATGTTATTTTTCCTTGCAGCCGTCACACTTGAAAGGCTTGAAATATTACATTCATGGTAGTTTTACTGTAGGTATTCAATGATTCAAACTAGAAAATATTTTGCAAAAGTCCGGGAAGCCAGGCCCTAAAATTATTTTTAAAATGCCCATTTTGGCGGGAATCGTGGCGGATATTAGAGTGGCGTGTTTCAAATTAATGCGGGTTTTCTTTCAACCGACTTCAAAAAAGGAACGAGGTTCGCAATTCGACCTGTATGTTTGCGTGTGTAATTTTGATAGTCCAGAATTTATTCTTAATAGTCCTTTACAAGTTTACACTTACATTAGGTGCTTTGAGGAGCGTGTAAATACTCTTCCAGTTTGCGTATCTAGATTGGCCGACGTAAATCTCACGGAAATAAGAAAACAAGTTGTTTTCTCTCAATTGAAGTTGATAAAGGTAGGTAGGTACATATTTTTTAGTGAGGGAAACCCACGGAAAACCATAATGCGAAACGCTCAGAGCAAGTATATATACTAACTCTATGGCGAAACGCTTACTACGACCAGTTCAATATCAGGAATGGACCATGCATGATACCTTTTTGGAAATGAGGCAAAATATTAATATTTAGTAGCTATTATTATTTTTTATTTATTTTGAATCTACCTAATAAAAACAGTTTTGTTTTCTAAACCCATAGCCTACTTACAATATATTGGAATGTAAGTAAGTACCTAATACTTATTACTCGTACTTAAGTCGCAGTCGGAAAAATTGGATTTTGCATTAGACCCATAGAGTTAGTTGCTCTGAGATTAGACCGGATGAATCTTGGATTTTTATCAGGATAGTGACATTGTGAAACAGCGCCATCTATGTAATTTTCCTTTGTACCATCTGTTCGCATTGCAATCGTTCTAATACAGATTTGGTTCGTAAGTTCCCAATCCGTAGTCATTTCACACACCAGCAATATTTTTGAAAGACCTATCCAACGATAACACTATGGGATTCACAAGAAAAAAAAAGTTCACTCCCACTTTGCGAGTATGGTACGTACGTACGTACTCTAAAAGAATGTTTTTTAAGATTTTATTCTACTCATTTTGTAGGCGTGATTAATTTATACCCATGCCAAATTTTAGTCAAAATCGGTTGAAAAATGCGACCTGTAGAGAATTACAGACAGACAGAAAGACAGAAGGACAGACGGACAATAGCATTTTTTGGCCAATCTCGAAACTTAGACGATTCGCTCGCTCCGCTCGCTCGGTCAATTAAATTTCACCAACATAATTCTAATATTGTGTTATCTATTCTGATGTGTAATATTACTGTAAAGTTTCATCAAAATCTGTTCCGTAGTTTTTGCGTGAAAGAATCCAAACATCCATACAATCCAAACATCCAAAAAAGGAAGTAGGTATAAGTATACCACCTACATTAAATTTATAATTTAAAAAAATGATTACCTATTACACACAGAGAGCGAAATCACCGCGAACGCGCCGACACCCGCGGCGGCGGGCGGTGGCGGTCTGTGTTGTGTGGTATTATCAACAAACTTCTCGCCTTACCAGTTTTAAATTTTTGTTGCTTGCATGTGGCGATCGTACCTAAGCCTTTTTCGTTCGCTATTCTATTGTTTAGCGTGGACAATGGCCTGAACAGGCGGTCACTCGGTGCTTAGTAGCCGCACGCAATAATAAACCGGTGGTAGTTTGGCGAAGGTACCAAATAACATGGTACCGACCGCTGTATTAGTACCTACCTACCAATTACACTACACTAGCAGCGCAAGCAATAAATAGATTATTACCAACCACAAATCTGAATTCTTAATTTCAGGTAGGTAGGTACCTAGGTATATATACCTATGTTCCTTTCCTATAAAATAAAATAAGAGAGAACTATACTAAGTAGGCATGTACAGGTGATTTAATTTGAAACAGGACCCATCATCCAACCGCCCGCTGGAAAAAGACTCGAGTTCCTTTCTTATAAAATAAAATAATGGAGAACTATTATGTATAGGTGATAAAATTTGTAACAGGATAAGGATCCTGTCCATCCAACCGCCAGCCGCTAAAATAATTGTGAGGTCTTCTCTGAGCGTTAACGATCGTGTAGGTACACGATCACCATATGCGTGATAGAAACCATTAGCGCGACCACAAATTAGGTATCTATCAGAAAATATTGTCCTTGTTGCAGCACGAATAGGTATTTGACAAACATTTGTTTCCGTTGGGTTTGTGGAATATCAAGCGTTGACAAACTATCAGCCGTAGGTACTAAAATATTACGTACGCTAGCACTTAAATATATTCATAGTTTATGTTTATTTGTTGCTCCTTACGTCATATCTCGAATTTTGATGAAACTTGGTGCAGTAATATCTTACCTTATAATTGCTATCTGTATGTAGTATTTATTGAATTCATTAAAAAGTCACTGTTAGCACAGAATAAGCTGTTAAGTTACTATTACTTGTTTCTTAGTGTTTTTTTTTCATATGTTCATATATTTGATCCTTAATTTTATTTATCGTAATCAACAGTTTTTAATATAAACAAAGCTTGCGATCCGGGGGCAATATCTGTTAAGGAACGTATAACTACTTACCTACCCTACCAACCAAGTTATCTGTGCCAAGTGGTATTATTATTATTTTCTTGGTTGTGGCTTTAGCGAGCGGGAGCGTAGCGAGCTTTTTCCGTGTTCTGTGGTGGCTACAATCGTCTTTAGGATGACGACTGGTTCTGCCAATGTCAAGTGTTTAGAGAGACACGGTGGAGATGGCTTGATGATCGGTGATCAATTTTCTTCCTTGAGTAACCAAGGACGTCACATTGGAGAATTTAGCGTCCAACAGCTGTCAGACATCAATACACCGATGTAAATTATAACTACCCTAAAAGCAGGTGACAACCCTAATATTAGCTGTAGCGTGACTACATTGTATTTATAATGTGAGTGCCTGCCTATTTCATGTCAGGGCATGACACAGTATTGATAGGAAACTCGTTACAAGTGAAGTGACAAGTAGGTTTTAGGTGCTATACATAACTGCGTTAAAATGCAACAAAAGAAAGGTTTTTACACAGATAAATTCGTGAAATTTTGCAATAGGACAAATTTACACGGATATAAGTACATAGCTATGAGAGACCTGAACATCTATGAAAGGTCAGTTCTTGCCGGCCGCGTAGACATAAATACCTACTATCATAAATTCATAACACCTAAACTCATTTTGTTATGCGTCCTACATTCTCCGTCCTTTGTTCTCTGTCCTCAATTCCCCGTCCTCCGTCCTATATCTTAAGTCCCCTAGGTAATCTACTCTAATGCCTGCAAAATAAAATTTCACTTAATCTATAGGAGTTTGTGGGCTATAGCAGTGGTGGTGAGCATCGCTTTCGCAGCTAACTTTGTACTCACAGCCTACATGTGGTATGCCAGAAACCCCATTGTCACTGTAAGTATCCAGTGTATTATTTTAAACAATTAGCCAAACTATCTGTTTAAAAAATAAAATAGCTATAGGTAGTAGGTACCAGCCTACAGATATGTATATCTTCAAGCTCAAAGAATGGTAGAAAGTCCGGCAATGCTACTTTGAATTTAATTTTTAAAACTCATGATTAACAACGGCGGGCGCCTTAATTATGTCAAAACATATAAATGTCCAAATAAATAAAAAACAATAAGAATATCCAACTATAAAAAAAATCCAACATTAACCAACATTAAATGGATAACAATTAAGATCGAAGAATGTATTGTATTTTTTATCATAATGTTTTATATCAGTTTTTTGTGCCTCCCTAATAAATTATATTATCGATTTGATAGATAGAAGAATGATCCTAAAAATCTTATTGGCATTTTTATAGTTGGACATTTTTCTGGTTGGATGATTTTATAAAATTTAAGACATTTATATTTGATTATTTTTTAGTGAATCATGGTAGGTAGGTACCTACGAGTACCTACCTACCTAGGTTCTCGTCAGCAATAGTAGGTAAGTTTCCCAATTGCTTCTTGGTACTCTTTGTCAATGTTTATAACTACTAAATCTCTTTTAACCCGGTTTTGACCACTGGTTGCTGCTTCCCGAGGAACTTAACATTTAGTAAGTACCTACACTTTCTCGAAAATAAAACTAAAACTGATGGTTCACAGGTAATAGAAAGTACTCAAGGCGCGATATGGGACATTCCATTTCCTGCTGTGACCATCTGTAATTTGAATATCGTGTCCCGGAAGGCGGCGCGTGCTCTCGCGAATAACTTGTTAGTAACTATGATCAACTTTTTTCACATTGCATTACTTTAAAAGGCCTTATCAATCGAAACAGTGCTTAAATATACCTACTCTAAGCATTGTTTTGTATTCAGTTATGTTGTATGCGGTCGCGTCGTGCACGTTTTCTTTCATTGCAATATACCTACCTATATAAGTCAAATCATCATTGTGGTTATTCGAAATAAATTGTATTGCTATGAATTAAGGTTGTAAGCGTATTAAGTGTAATCGCACAATAAGTCGAGATACATTTTTTAGTTGAATTTGTGTGAAGAATATGTTTAGTGTAAGTATAGATAAAGGTAAACTAGATTTAAGTATGATTGAAACGTATCTAACTATGATGTAGTAACAAACACACATTTCAGAACTCTGCCCGAGAATATAACAGCGGAATATGTCTTTGACGCGTTCCGATTGGCACCATTGATGCATTCGACAGTTCCGATTAAACCCGAACAGAAACAACAACTGCGCCAACTACAAACTGTGCTGGATTTAAACCACATCACGATTGAATCCATGTTCAGACTCGTGAGTGAAAATAATGATTACCTATTTATTATTCTAGACACCAAATCTTTAAACTTGCGTTGAGAACTATCGATATTGACCTCGTAAATCAGTCACTATATTTTCGATAGTATGTATACTATCGATATATCTATACGCGGCAATTACTAACTATTGCCCGCGACAGGTAAATTGGATCTGTAAATTTTGGTTTCCGCACAAACCTTATTTAACATCCCCTTTCACTCCTTTTGGGTTGGAATTTTAAAAAACCAAGCAGGTAAAAAACCAGAATTTAGGTTAGACCACATGCTTTCAAACAAAAAAACCCGGTTCAAATCGTAGTATTGCATGATTCGGGTTCAAACAGACAGACGGACGGACGGATGGACGAGCAGACAGACAAACAGACAGACAGACGGACAGAGAACAAATTTTATGAAAAGTGTTTTGAGGTCAGTTAAGCATAACTTTATTCCAATAGTTTTTTTATCCTTTCAATGTACATTAGAAGATAATCGAGCTTTTTTTGTGTTCTGTGGTAGCACCCAGACCATAGTTTCATTCACTCTATCGATAATCTGCGTTGCACGATACTGTGAGGTTGCAATTAGTACCTAAATACAGATTTTTCCAATTACGTCTGTAATTTTATTAGTTTCCAATAATATTCAGTAATTGGTAGTCACGTCTCCAATAATCTCCTTTTCCTCTAGAAAGCATAGCTTAACCATAAGGTATATTTTTGCAGCTTTCACCAGCGCATTCGTGCAACCATCTTGTGCAACGGTGCATGTGGAAAAACACTATATTTCGCTGTGACATCCTCTTTCAACCGGTGTTCACTCATTTTAGTCTTTGTTGCATCTTCAATTACTACGCTATCGAAACGCCTCAAAAAAATATACAGTAAGTTAAAATTGCCACGTAGATTAAAGGACGGAGTACAATTTTACTTTAATTTTGGTCCAATCTGAAAAAAGTTTATTCTGACAACCCTAAAAATTGCAATTTAATTTTGTGCATCCGGTGTGCTCAAACTAAAACTATTCATATGTAAGTATCTAATACATTTACACACACTAAGCAAAGACTAATGCAATTTCAGTGAGCTTATGAATTCTATTTAGCGTTCCCTTACCACGGACTCATGAGAACATGCCTGTTTTATTTTTGAGTTTGTATTTTACAGTTTTAATTTAATGTAAACATCATGTATTTCATTTTTACGATTTTATAGTGAACTGAAAAGAATTAAAATAGGAAGAAATAAGTACTTACATTTATTTTCCTTTTCATTATACTAATTTTAACATTGAACTCTGAATTAAGCTGCTGTGACAAACGGACAGACATATAAAGTACGCATTTGTCCATCTGAGGGTCTGTCTGTCCGGGTATACCATTTTCTTATTGTGGTATGGACCCCTAAAACTGTGGATTCAATAAGATTTCTACGAACAGCTTCATTCATTTTAGTGGACTGTGTAGGTACATCTATTATTTCTGTATTTGCTTTGATCACAAAATCTCATCGGGACTGTAGAAAAACTTATTGCTACGAACGCCTTAGCTGCACCTACCTACTATATATTTCTTACCTAAGCAAATCCCCGTGCGTTATCAATCTGCGACTACGTGATCCAAAACTATTTTTAATGTTCACAGAGCCGGTCAACAGTTTAAATTTATCTGGCCGCGACGCGTGGCATCTTGCGGCTACCAGACTGCACTTACTGTCATGATCAACATCGATCCACATGATTATTACAGCGCTGAGGTGGCTGCGAGAGGAGCTTTGGTAAGTACCTTAGGATTGACTGGAACTGACTTAATACAGCAAAAAATTGCTTAGCTTATCTCCATGATGATACAAGGTATGTACTTTTCTCAAACATGCTTGGAAATGTGAACATTATTTTGACAACCTTCTTCGAGTTAAATCGTCATTGCTGTACTGGTCAATTAGATGAGAGCAGACGGGCAAATAATTTGAATGAAAATCCATATATGTAGTGCCTAGCGGTCAAATAATGACCATATTAATTCTTAACATGTCATGTGACCATGGCAACCACGGAGGTAAAATAACAACAGTTTTTTTTAAATTTCGAATTGCCTTGCAAATTGCAAGCAGTTTAGTGTAAAAAAAACAAATGAACATTTTGGCGCGTGGAAATTCATTGTTGTTCGTCATTGATTTTGGAATGTATATGTATGAAATAAAATGGCGTACATATACACTGCCCATAAAATGTGGATAATGAATATATTTAATTATGTGAAGTGGAAGAAGGTACTTTTAGGTAGATAAGGTCTGTACACCTACTAGTTTGATCATGAAAAACATTTTCCTAATTTAGTAATAAATTTAGAATGTGCATCTACCTATGAAAAAAAATCTGCACGGTAGCAAAATAAGCTACTCGTATAGGTATATACTTATTATACGACTAGCTGTTGCCCGCGACTTCGTCCGCGTGGATTTTGTAAGTAGGTACCTATCTCTGCTATGTACAGACATCGTCTAGTTATAATTTTCCAATGATAAAATGGATCATTTTAAGTATATATATTATTCACCATATTTTAAGGTAGGTATACCATACCTTCAGGAACAAACTATGAACACCGTATCCAATTTGGTGAAGACAGATAAAAATTTAAAAAATTGTTTTCACTTCTATTGCTCATAAGACTTCTCATATCAATTTTTATTAAACGTGTTTTTTTAAACTGATACAGTATGGGCAAAACCAAAACCATAGGAGATACAGGGAAACTGTCTTAGGAACCTTTTGGTATTTTTACGTGCTAACAATTTTGACATAGTAATCGGAGCAGCTGGAGTTCAGGTGGCATGCATGAATAAGTAGTAAGTAAGCACGGTCTGTTTTATAAGAAAACATTTATTAAATTTGACTAACTTCTGCTGCTGGATTGGATTTTTTTCTTCCTATACAATAAAATGATTCTAACACTAGTAGTTCCGTGAGAACAGTAGACCTCGCCAGCCCTTATAAACCAAACCTAAAAGAAACCAACAAAAGTCAACTTTGGAAACAGAAAAAGTACCTACTAAAGTGACAAAAATTAGCACTTTAAAGCTTAATATTTCGCAAACGGATCCCTGAATCGAAAAATGTTTATCACACACCCGCGATATTTTTGAAAGACCCATCCAACGATACCCCACACCATGGATATCACGCGGAAAAAATAATTTTCCATTTTACGTATGCAGTTCTATGAACATAATTTATTTTTTCAACTTTCTTAAGTCGATCCACTATTACTCAAAAACTAATAGAACCTACTTAGCCGTAATAGTTTTCCTTGTAACTACGTTATATATGCTACTGCCATGAATTTTTTCACATTTCCAAAAGCAACCGTTTAGCTGGCAGGGGGGGGGGACACGTGACTCTAACAAAAATTACCGCTTTAAAGCTTAATATTTCGCCAACGGATCCCTAAATCGAAAAAATGGTATTCACACACCAGCAATATTTTTGAAAGACCTATCCAACGATATCCCACACTATGGGATTCACAAGAAAAAAAAAGTTCACTCCCACTTTGCGAGTATGGTAGGTACTCTAAAAAAAATGTTTTTCAAAATTTTATTCTACTCATTTTGTAGGTTTAATTAATTTATACATATGCCAAATTTTCGTCAAAATCGGTTGAAAAATGCGACCTGTAGAGAATTACAGACAGACAGACAGACAGACAGACAGACAGCCGGACAAGAGCATTTTTGGCCAGTCTCGAAACGTAGACGCTTCGCTCGCTTCGCTCGCTCGGTCAATGAAACTAAGTCGATACGCATTTAAAAAAAAACATCAAAATTATTTTGCACTGGCGTTGTATGAGAAAACATTTTATTGAATTTGACAAACTTCTGCTGCTCAGATTTTTTTCTTCCGATATAATGAAGCGATCGTTACATGAAACTGAGTCGAACCGCATAAAATATTTTTTTGTGCAAATTGTCTCATTTTTATGGACAACACACGCTTGACCAAAAAATTTCTATGTCATAAGATACTTTCCCTGAATCTCCTTTGGTTTCGGACTTACCTATACTGTCCCAGTTAAAAAAAACACTGTATATCTCCTATGTCTATGACATCGTCTTGTTACGTTAAATGATTTATCTGTAAATGACGATAACTTTTTTCACTGTCATCCGATTTCAATGAAACAAAGCCTATAAGTTGCTCCAGGCTGTGCTTAATCTACCTGTGAAAATCGCAAGAAAATCCGTTCAGTGGTTTCGGAGATTAGCGATTACAGACAGACAGAAAGACAGACAGACAGAAAAACAAAAAAATTAAAAAAAAACTTTTTTGTGTTCTGTTACTCTTTTTTTATCGCCTACACTTATTTTTTAATAAATTTGTTCAAAGTACAGACACACGATTCCTACTCCTTTATTATAAGTATAGATTAATTCCTCTATTGCCTTGTCACTTGCCTTTTTGGCGTTACGGCGCGCCACACTGGTGCGGCGCGGCGATCCCGTGCCCGCGCACTCGATCTACATTTTAGTGAGATTTTAGTCACAATACTCACAATTTAGTTAATTTGTCGTGTTGCTACCTTAGTAGTTTCACCCCTGATTGGGGTCACGCACACACCGAAAGCTTGGCCTGTAGCGTACATAATATGTTTAAGGCTGCTGCAACCTCGCCCTCGTCGCAAGTTAAATGGAGTTTGATATTGTGATTAAGAAATTAATTATATTTACGGTCGTTTCCGTTTTATGAAATTAGCTTGAAAGTTTTACTTGTGTGTGTTGTCCATGTTACAACTAGTACAAGTTTGAGAGAAATATTAACTAAAATCAACGTACTGCATGAATGACGAAGAATGGTAGTGTTTCTAATAAATATATTGACTAGGTATTTGAGTATTAGCGACGTTATTATTTGGATAAGTATTAAAATATGGAAATGTATGGGATATGTAATCAAATGTGTACGTGTGTATGTGTGTGTGCAATCATATTAATTATTCTGTCTGTTATCTGGGTACGGTGAGAGTTACGTTCGACCGCACGCCAGTGGAAACAAAACCAGTATGCACTGGTCTCTCATAGTTTTGCAACTCCCTAATAGGCTAGGACTAGGTATAGGTTTCCACTGACGTGCGGTCTACTGTACCTACTTCTTTAGCGGGTGTAATTTGTTCTAGGTACTCATCGATGACGCATTCAACCTGCCAAACGTTTATTCTCCCGTTCGGTTGGTAAATCCGACCACTGAAGTGCTTATAGCTCTGTCTCCTGAAAGAACTTACACCACACCAGGCATCAAGTCGTTCAGTCCGCAAGACAGGCAGTGTTACTATAACAATGAGGTGAATAAAAAGTGTTTTATGTTAAGTAATTTTAATTTTTATTATGTACCTAAGTATGTAGGTACGTGATTATGTTAATTTTAGTAGGTGCCAGCTATATCTGCAGAAAAGTACATTGGTCCATCTGTACCACGAAATCGAATAACTTAGATAACTAATAATACCTGATGACGAGTACCTTACCCTTAAAAACGCTTTGCGAGGTAGAGTGCTGTTCACGATGAGTGAAGGGTCATTAAATAGGTACTTCACTGTAATAGAATCGGTGATTTCTAAAAATACTAAGTTAAATCTGCAACAACATTTTTGTAATAAGTTATCTTTCTAATGTCATACATGTAGATAAGTAGGTACGTTGAAAATTAATTGTTTGTTTTAGAAACCATTTCATTATTGCGAACTACCCGCTCGGGCTCGTCAGTGCGACCACGCACTGTTTTGGGTAGCCACAAACAAAACACAAACGGCTACCTACCACACTGAATCGGTGATTAAATTGTCAAACAAACAATTAATTTTTGACGTACCTACTTAACCGTATGACTTTAGGAAAGATATAACTATTACAGAAGTGTTGAGGCAGTTAATTATGTTTTACCCAAATACACTGTTACCTATTTATTGTGTACTTACCTGATATTTAATAAATTTTAAAAATGCGCACTGGAAATTTCACCAGAAGAGACGCGCGCCAATCCAATATAAGGCTGAAATTCAAAGCGTAAAAGCTTTAAAACTTGTTTTTCAGCACAAAAAATTTCATTTCGTCGGTTTTCACCGCACGCTCCGGCTCGAGCCGGTCGGACATTTTTTTGTTTATATTTTATGTTTTTATTGTACGTTTGCCTCTGAATTGGGTCACAGGAGTCACAGGTAATAGGTACCTACTTAATGTTTTGTTTTGCTCGATACGATAATAGTACATTGTTGTCTGTCCTTCACAGTTTCAAATCGGAAATTTTCAAAAGTACTCTTTACATAATTGCCTCGCGTTCCAAGGAATTGAATTGATCAGGAATGCTTGTGAATGTATTCCATTGTACTTTCCTATAAAAGGTGAGTAGTCGAAATAATAAAGGGTCTGATGCTAACCAAAAAGTTAGGAGCATTTTTAGCAAATCTATTTGTCTGTCTGTCCGCTGCTTATTTTTAGAAAAGATAGGTACAAACAAAGACCTCAAGTTTGGGAAAATTAAAGTCTAATTATATTGAAAAAACCTGTAGGTATGCCAGATAGAAGTCTTAGATTAATTTTAATATGGACATGTGTACATACGAACAGGCAGTTTTACTTTTGTTTTCAGACTACCATAGGACATGTAATTTCAACGACATAGATTGTTTGCAACAAAATCTGGGTGCGTATAATGAGTGGCCTTATATATCTATTCGTTTAATGAATTTATGTTTATGTTCACCTACATGATTAGGAATATATTAAATGAAGCCTTAAATGTTTATACCTATAGGTAAATATTTTTCAACTGAAACTCTTCGTTGAAGATTGTTATGTGACAAGATTTTTCAGTACCGTTTCATATTATTGTGATAACGATTACCTACCTAGTGATCTGATTCCCATAAGCTCGCCCCGGTCTTGAAATCGGAAATTGCAAACGATACGGCCGGGTTTGTGACGCTTTGCTCTTTTCAATTAAGAGTTGAATTGCTCTGGCGTGTGTCATTGGCCGGAAGCATCGGGTTGAAAACTAAGTTACTTAGTTTCCAGTTTCCAACCCGATGCTTCGGGCCAATTAATTATCCTCGGCAGACAGAGCAATTCTAACTCCTTTAGGTACTTATAGAATGTGCTTGTTAGCAGATAACGAGCTCGTTATATAAAGGAGTTAGTGCAAATTGTATAAGGTCAAATCACTGAGTGTTACAGTTTTTTTAATTAAAAGCAATCGGACATGACAGATTTAACATGAAACATCTGTAACTTCGGATACTTGGAAACCTATAGGAGAAACGAAAGACTCGAAAATTGAAACTTTTGACATAGCAGCACTAAATGCAAAACGAAAAAGTTTGAAAGGTTCCCAATAATTATTCGCTCAGGAGCAAAATGTTGAATTCTCATAATATTGAATTCTAATTATTGACATAAACGCGGCAACAACGTCACGTAAAATGCTGCGGCTGTACCGGTGCTCACCTCAGAGCAAAACCTAATGTAGAAGGAGCCCGCGCCCAAAACAAAAGTGGATCTGTTAGACCCTAGACCTATTGCCTGTCTATAATGCTATAATTTACACATTAACTTAATAGGTAGGTATGACAACATTACATCAGGTAGACTACCTGTATGGGCTGTAAACAACCTTTCAAAACGGTAAGAAGTGAACTATATAGACATCATTTTACGCTATTACGCGTCTTAAGTGTAAAGGGTTTAATTACCTAAGACTTGTGCGTCCATACTCCCTCTGTTTATAGTCCCTTGCTCTGAAGAGCACACCTATTTTTTATTTAAAAGAGAGAAATATTTTACACGCGATGTTTCACACAATAAATTCCATTTTATTGCTATTACACACACGCGTTTCAAACGCTTTTATTGAGACTAAAAATAGAAAACCCTCGACTATAACGTTTAGAAAGAACATCGCCCACTTTACCTACCTACTACGCTTTTGGTCTTGACAACGTCATTCGTAGAGTTGTAAACAATTTACTCTGTATGATATATATTTTTCTCAAACATGCTTGGAAATGTGAACATTATTTTGACAACCTTCTTCGAGTTAAATCGTTATTGCTGTACTGGTCAAATAAATGAGAGCAGACCGGCAAATAATTTGAATGAAAATCCATATATGTAGTGCCTAGCGGTCAATGTCATGTGACCATGGCAACCACGGAGGTAAAATAACAACAGTTTTTTTAAAATTTCGAATTGCCTTCCAAATTGCAAGCAGTTTAGTGTAAAAAAACAAATGAACATTTTGGCGCGTGGAAATTTATTGTCGTTCGTCATTGATTTTGGAATGTAGGTATATGTATGAAAAAATGGTGTACATAGGTAATAGTATGAATTTCCGCGCATTTAATTGAGAAAACTACTATACAAGTCTTGGCCACAACCAGGCATTGATGGACTAACGTATGTGTGCCTCGGCTACCGCCTCAGCCCACATGCACACGTTCATCCATCAATGCCTCTGTTCCGGGCCGCGGCAGTAATGTACTATATTTAACTGAGAACTATCCCTTTCATCAAATCCCTATTCTCAGTTGTCAGTCCTGTGCGTATTACCTACCTGCGTATTATATGTAGTGTAGTGTATAGCCACCGGAACAAGCTATTAAAAATATAGAAATAAAAAGGTAACCGTCATTTTCAGCCTTTTCGTAAGACCGCACCCTTTTTTAGTACTTTACAAAATTTTCAATTCATTACACAAATAAAACAATATTTTTTTAAAGATTAACATAATTATCTTTTTTTTAGCCGGCGGAACAAGCGACACAATATGTCGCTTGTTCCGCCGGCTATATTCCCATGCAATAAATTAAGATTATTATGCAAAATAATCCAGGTCAAGAAGATAATCAGAGAACTAATAAAGACAACGGAAAGTCATTTCGATGTCTACCCGAATGCGAACATTATGACTACCCCTTAGAAGTAGCTCTAGGGAAATTGACGAAACACGTGCAACTTAGAGGATTACAATTAACGTGAGTTTCGATATCTATTTTAAAAGTTTTTCAAAATTGACTACAAAAATTTTGAGGGCTATACGTTAAACGCTTCAAACAGACATTTTTCGAACTATTATATTTTTCTTTAAATAAAATATTTCCTTCCAAATGTGGGGTTGGGGGGAAGGGGGGGGGGGCGAGCACCCACCAAAGAGATCCTATCTCTATGCAAATGGGTAAGTAAAACACTTGCTAGGAACGTCGATAAAAAGTGAAAGAACTCTAATAAGTACAAATATGTATTAGAAATTAATATTATTGGATCAAATTATTTACATCTCTTAATACCTAATAGTATGTACATTTAGACATTATACAAGCAGCTTTATTTTATTCACAATCTTCCTAGTATTTTCGATAATAATCACTCTTACAGTAGGTAATTACGCCATCTCATCATTTATTTGGATTTATTTGTAAAAATGTAGGAAGTTAATTTAGAGATTTTCTCGTAAAGCTACGCATTTTAATAGGCAATTAATATGATCTGGTTGTTACCTACCTTTTTTTGTTGTCTTTACATGTAAAGTTCTGCCAAAGTTTGTGTAGTTGATTTTAAAAGACCCTGTATTATTTAGGTACAGTTTATACAAGTTTAGCAAAATTACCTACTTAATTTTATGATAGTGTTTTCCTTACAGCCAAAATTCCAATTTTGAAAATCACTCAATGGTAAGCGTTTTCTTCAACGACTTAGTGTCAACAAGATATCGTCGCGATGTTTATTTGAATTGGCAGAACTTGCTTGGTTGGTATTTTTAAATTTATATGTTCAACCTTATGGGTAGGTACCTAAATAGTAAATTGCAACTTTCATAAAACGACTTTTAACCAAAATTTGGCTATTGTCGTTGGTAGATGTAATAGTGGTTTGGCATTCCCCATTTCGGGGGATGCCAAGCTTCTTTACAAGTTTGTTAGATATTATTGTAAGGTGCGTAGCTAAATTATGTGTGTGTGTGTGTGTGATTTTTTTTTTTCAAAATGTAAACATTACAGAGCGCCATAGTCACAAGGTGACTAAGCTCTTTAAATGAAGAAAAAAAAGCTTTAAGCGGATCTTATACGTACCTAGGTACCTACTAACATGAAAAGATTTCTTACTTTATTGTTTTATCACAATTTGCATATCATTAAACATTTTTAAATTTTTCAGCATCCTTCGGGGGTCTTCTAAGTCTTATGCTTGGATTCACATTAATCGCTGGCTTCGACTTATTAGTATTTTTAATTTATGGGATCATTTACGGATCAATAACTAGGGAGCCAATTAGTGATGCACAGATTAATAACTATTCCAAGACTAAAGATAACAATATACGCGCCCGACACAGATTCACATGAAACTTAGGTAATTGTGTCTTTAAGAAATAAAATATTAAATTATTTAGATGCAAACAATACTTTGAATAAGTACTTACTTTATTCGCAGCCTAAGAACAAAAAACTTTTATAGATCAGCTATTAGAATGAGTACATACTGCGCTTGTTTAAATAATAATAATAAATAAATGCTATAATAGATTTTTTTCTGGTTTTATTTTCGATTTCTATAAAATACAATTATTATGTAGGTACCTGGTATTATGGTACTGAATGGTTGATTTGATTTGAAGTAGTTACTTACCTAATATAATAAACGAGAAGAAACGTTAAAAATATGTAACCTACGGTAACGGAAAACCGATGTCCTAAAGTGGAATTATTTACTTAACTTTTGTGGTGCTTGTGGAGATTCAAAATAAGTTTTAAATATTTGTTGATTATTTTATCTTACGTTCATCGTATTAAACTTAGAACATTTTACAGAATCTGATTAATACTTACATATTATAATGCCAGTGTTCCATCTTTTGGAAACAGACAGCACACAAATCTGTTCGTATCTTCAAAAATTTTCAGCAAATATAGGTGTTGGGAGAAATATGTATCTATCTATTTATCGATACATCCGCGTAATAATTAACCTTCGTAGTGACCTTCCTGAAGTTATTCAATGCTAAATTAAGTCAGTTCATCATAAATTAATCCCGAGAAAATACCGGAAAATACATAAGCAAATACATACCGTTCATACCTACCTATAAGTATTTATTTAGTAAAATGTTTAATACACTTGAATTTTAGGGATGTAACAACCTATGAAGAATAAAATATTATTAGTCTTGGTAGGTGTTGGTAGAAATGTAGGCGTACCTACAATAATAGAATAGAAAATAAAAGATATAGAGATAAAAATATTTTAACTTTTATTTTTTGACACACAATAAAACCCTTTGTATAAATATAAATCAACAAAAAATGAACACCTTCGCAACTCTAAATATAGGGCACGTCAACAATCCATGTTTCAACAAATTTTAATATGCTGTCTAATTTTATGACTTGATTCTTTTTAACTTGACTCTCCTTTTTCGCAACACTTTTCTACATGACACGATACAGAACTGAAGGATTACCAACAAAAATAATGAAGATAAAAATACAGTGTTCCTCAAAAAACTTAAATCACAATAGAACAACTCTTACTCTATTTCTAACACAAGCCTAAGCCTCGTTCCAAAATTACGCCTGTTTCGACTAGAACAGCAAACATAATGAAAATTAAATAAAGAACCGCAAGTACTACTCCTACGCCTTTTTGAAGAATGAACTTGCCAATGAACAAAGTTACCCACAGACATGTGACGGCGACAAGGAGCGACCCGACTACAAAGTCGATACCAGCAGAGTTTATGTGCACCGATGTTTCCTCAGCACCTTGCGCTACAAGAGTTAGTGTTCTGATTAGCCATGGCACTCCAAGAGCAAAAAGAATAGCTAATGAATTTGCTCCTAGGGCATTAGATACGCCAATACCCCCTTGCCCTAAAACAAAAAAAAAACAATATAAAAGCTAAAGTTTAGTTTACCTAAAGTGTCAGGTGGTAGGTTGGTTACATCTGTCGCAGAACAGAGAGCCCAAATCCAAAGAGCAGACGAGTTCTGGAGTAGATCTAGAGACTGCGGACCGGTACGGTGCCGCAGCGTGGATCTCTATATCGAGAAATCTTGCAGATTAGTACCCTCTTTTTATTATTTATACTAGCACTCTGTATTTTAACGCGAACTGTGAAATTAAAGGAGTGAAAATAATTTACGGAAAACATAATAAATGCTTTGAACCCACCTCTCCGGGACATAATAAATATTGAACAAGCCTCGGGTAGACATCCTCCGAATGCTAAAAATGTCATTCCCATTACAGAATCCGGAATGAAGAAAACATGACCTGAAATGGACCATTCAATTGTGAAAACAAAAAATTTTAACTTAAAATATAAAAGTAGTATCGGAGAGTACGTTGTCGGCCAATTTCAAGGAGAGTTTTAAGTTTTCTGGGAGGTAGTGGGAATATCTATTTGGAGCTGTTAGCTGTTGGCCACTATCTTTGGCTAAACTTGCTCTTTCTTTCCACTTTCATATCTATATTTTATTTTGAAACTTTCATCAATTCATTTCTCCAAAGTAGGTAATGGAATCAAGAAAAACAATTGTTTTTGTGTTTTGTTCCTCAGTGCGATGGACATTTATATCTCGTTCAACATCATATGGATATTTTAAACTTCACCAAGTCGCTATTTCTTTCCCTTACTCAATGCCAATCTTTTGATTACGTTTGGGGAATTTTTTTTTAAATAATTTAAGAATTCATGATTTAATAAGTTTATACTGTCAGACGACAACAACGGTGGGAATTGACTTACCAATTACAGTCATGGTCCAAGTGACAACATAAGAGTTGACGCCTATCCAAATAATGCACATAAAGAAAGCCAACGGATAGAATTTTCTGCACGTTAGTGGCGAAGGTATTGTCATACCGAGCACAAACTTTATGGGCCATGAGTACAACCACCAAATCTGATAAATCACTGACTCTCCGATTGGATACTTCCAAATGCTTGTCGTCGTTTCTTTCTCTGCCTCTTCCTCGCCTGCGTAAATATTAATATTTTATGTCTAACATTACCATTGTTTGAACGTATTCTATAGACACGCAGTGTCTAATTAACAGTGTAGTTAAGGAATGTAAGCAGCTGAACATAATAATTGAAAAATTTACGTTGATGATATATATATGTTATGATTATATTTTATCATATACCAGAACAATACCAGAACAGTTTAAAAAGAGCGTGCTTTTGTGTAACTAAAGCATTCCTTTACAAAGTCAAACGAGTGCAATCAATGGCCTATTATTATTATTGTATTATCTATCACCAAAATTGCGTAAGTTTACAAAGTTTCAATTAGACACGACAATATACCTAGTTCTAATACTTTTAATTAATAGAAGTGGGTAAAAAGTAAATTTTAAAATGTTGTTAAAACTATGTGTAAAGCACCTTTTGATTCCGTTCGGCTTCGTCTGTCTGTCTGTCTCTCACTCAATAACTACTGGACCGATTACGCTTTAGTTTTTTATGTAATGGGATTTAAATATTTTAAGGATTTAAATATTGCAAAATTATAATTAGTTGTCCGAGATAAGTATTCCAGAATACTAGGGTGGCACGAGAGTTAAAAAAGATCAATTAATATGCAACTGAAGGAACTTGCACATTGTGAAAGTGGACGTGCGTGCACTTAATAATTACGCTGACTAATTTTGTTAACATTACCTGATTCTTTAGCTTTTTCTGAGACGACACACTTTTCAGAGGTTATAACTTCATTGACGACCTCAACATTGTCAAATGCCTTGTTATTTATGCCATCTTCCAAAGACTTGGCGTTTCCATTGACAAAAGTTCCTGTAACTGAAGAAGGCATAAGGTACCTAATTTAATTTAACCATTACCATGATACCTACCTATAAGCTATCATTTTTATACTCACTTGTAGTATTATTCTGTTTGCAACATTTTCCAATAAGCTTGTCGTAAAGTGAAAATAACTTCATACTGTTAAACATTATGATAAAGTAAAAAATGTAAAGGATTCCAAGCACCATAGCTTCGTACCAATCAACTTGCCCGTCCCATACAATGGTCACTAGGACACTTACATTCACCATGTATATAAATACATCTCTTGTTACTGGACGCATTTCTATAGCAATAGGCTGAAATAAATTGTTAATATTTAGTGGTATTAAGATTATGGACACTTGTCTTAACAGTCAAAGACTACTGACAGAATCGTAGTTTCAATTCGTCACAATATTTTATTAAATCCACATAAAACAGAAATATAATAATATTACACAAAATACAGTATACAGTACACTATACAGGTGGTTGATATGATAACACATAACTTACAGTGATAGCCGCAAGTGCTCCAATCGCTGCCACACCAAGTGCATTGAATATGGCTGAGCCAACGATTGTGCCGATGCCCATGTCAGATTCAGTTAGAAACGTGGAAATAACGTTAACGAAGAACTCTGGACAAGAAGTCGCCACTGACATAAAAGTAGCTGCAGCTACATTCTGTAAATGTAAGTATATATAAAAAATAAAGACATCTACCAGGCGGCGATCTTCCAGGTTAATTCTTTAATTCTTCTCTTAGGCTCATACAACCGAACTTTAGAATATAAAAAGAATTTGGTGCGATTTGATTTCGGAATTTATAACAAAATAACAAAATAGTTTTGCATGGACAACAATTTATGGATAAATTGTGGTCTGAATTAAAATATTCACTATTGGTTCTGTGAGAACAGTAGACCTCGCCAGCACTTAAACCAAACCTAAAATAAACAAACAGAAGTCAACTTTGCATTTGGAGACAGATTAAGTACTAAAGTGACAAAAATTAGCACTTTAAAGCTTAATATTTCGCAAACGGAAAAATGTTTTCCACACACCCGCGATATTTTTGAAAGACCTATTCAACGATACCCCACCATGGAATTCACGCGGAAAAAAAACCATTTCCATTTTACGTATACAGTTAGATTCTATGAACTTAATTTATTTTTTCGAGTTTTCATAATTTGATCGACTATTACCTATATTATTTGAAAGACTAATAGAACCTACTTAGCCTTCATAGTTTTCCTTTTAACTTCGTTTATAATAACGATATAAGTTTCATGGAATGAAGTGGGGAAGATCTTATTGGAATTGTTGGTCGACACCTACAGAATCTCTAAAGAGAAAGATGCCTTTGAAAGAATTCACGCTCCTTTTCTCTCCCTGGCCACCTACTCTGTATTAAATAATTACATAAAAACCTAAATGACGGTAGTGTGTAACTTACTAAAAACTTTTACAAATACTTTCGGTGTATCTAAATACTTTTGGAACAAAAAATAATCATCGTCTACTTTCGCCAGAACGAACAAACCAAGCGGTTCTAGCCTGAAACCATCCAATCAATAGCTAGTTAGATTAATATAAAGCTTGTAATTTTGTCACTAACTTACTTGCGGTATACTTAAGTCTTCGCAAATCATTTCCACGCATGGAATGAAGTAATCGTTGCACACAACAGCGAGTAATGTGAAAGAGTACATCCCAAACAATACGTATAACAGGAAAGCCCCTTTCCGCAACTGCTCCTCTGGAAATCATAATTAAACATAATATACATAAATAAGACTTGACTAGTTTGTGTGCGTTTCTATTTTCATGTGAGGTCATAAAATCGCTACAATTATGTACACCCTTATAATACAAGGAAAAGTCGAGAACCTGAACTCTCCAAAATGAATGAAAGACAATTGTAGGTTAGTAGAGCAGGTGATTCTGGTTAGAACCCAATATTTTATATCGGTCAAATGTTAGTCAGTGATGGAAAAAAAATTACAAATTGAATTTTTGAAAATGTTACGTATAGGTATAGAATAGGGTCATCTATAATTACGAATAACATTGGGCCGATTTAAAATATAGGACTCTGATCAAAACTACCTGCTCTAAAAACCTACAATACATTCATTTTTGGGTTCCCGACCTTCCCTTGTTGGATGAAACCAAAAAACTCAAAACTTACTAACTGAAAATAGTCAGTGCATATCAGCCCCCGGGGAACGAAGGCTTACGAGTAATTGCATGTCATTTACATTCGCTCGCTTTTGCTGTTTCTAGTGGAACATTTTCCACGTTTAACGGAAAATTGAACGAATGCAGCTTTCATTTCAGTTCTGTGAGTCAGTCTAGTTTTCGTTTATGAAATGTGAGTAGTTAGGCAACTTCCATCTGTGGTTTCATCTAATATGTAGACGTCTATTATACCGCACAAGTACCTTTATAGGATAAAATTCTGAGTATCTCGCCACGCCACAATCAATAATTATAATTCCCATAAATACAATAAAAACAGCCAAGAAACATGAAGTCAATTTAAGAAATAGTGAATTTTTCAAATGAAGGAAGTAAGTAACTGGCCACTTCATCATCATCATTTCAGCCTTTTAGCGTCCACTGCTGGACATAGGCTTTCCCCAATGAACGCCACCACACCCCGTCCTCCGCTCTCCGCATCCAGCCGCTTCCGGCCACCTTCTTTAGGTCGTCGGTCCACCTGGTGGTGGGGCGTCCCACGCTGCGCGCACCGGTCCGCGATCTCCACTCCAGAACTCGTCTGCCCCAACGGCACTTACCACAGGAATAAATAAATAATTTTATTTCTGTGGTAAGTGGCCAGTTAATTGGCTCTTGAAACGTAGTAAATTCTTTAAAAATCCGGTTTGTGAGCTGAAGCTGATTGGGCCTTACCTGTAAATAGAGAATCAGGGAAACTTTCCACAGGGTCTGCCAGGTTGCAAACTTGCTTCACCACATTATCGTCGATTATAGTCCTGGTTCGCAGCCACGGAGTCCAATGCCATGTTTCTTGTTCCTCTTCCAGCTGTCTTATGAGATTTTCCGATATGTACAACGTTCCCTCATTTTTGTTAACAATAGCCAGCTGTCCACCGTCTGTTTCATCTGCAATAGAACATTGTTACATGATGAAGGGTAGAGTTGTATGGATAATCGGAAAATTCGGATCTGGATAATAGTAAAGTTGTATGGATAATCGGAAAATTCGGATCTTAGGAGTTATGCGAAAAGCCGGATAATTGGATTGTAAGAATGAATTTCGTAATATCCGAGCTATATTTTCAGCATCTTTGCAAAAAAACGGCGCATTTAGGTTAATAGCGAAAAACGGCTCACGTTTTCACGTTTGAGTCATGAGCGCTGATTGGCCGCTTTAAACGTTACGCATTGACAGATGCGCGAATGGACTCATAGATTAGCCAATCAACAACGTTCGAATTTCCAATCGTCCTAAACAAACTGGGATTTTTGCAAAAATCCTGAAAATAGCTCGGATGATAACGAAATGCATTCTTACATTCCAATTATCCGGCTTTTTGCAAAAAACAATTTTTTCAATTATCCTACAACATTATACACTGAACAATATACCTAAGTAGGTAAGTATACTATACTCTTTATTTATATTATTAAATGAGACATTCTATTGCGCTACCAAATATTTAATGTAGAATAATAATGGTAGCCTAGTTCGTAGAGCGCTGGCCTCTTAATCATGTCGCCAAGTAGAGTTTATCGGTAACAGTTGATTTGTCGTACCATCGGCTATTCGGTGAAAGAAAACATATTTTAGTGAGGCATCTTGCATGGGTAGGTACCTACTTAGTTGGTATCCAAGCGATGTGTGATGAGCATAACTGTTGGTTTTCGGATTCTGGGTGTTTGTATTATTTTAAAAGTATTTATTGACCGAGCGAGCGAAGCGAGCGAAGCGTCTACGTTTCGAGACTGGCCAAAAATGCTCTTGTCCGGCTGTCTGTCTGTCTGTCTGTCTGTAATTCTCTACAGGTCGCATTTTTCAACCGATTTTGACGAAAATTTGGCATATGTATAAATTAATTAAACCTACAAAATGAGTAGAATAAAATTTTGAAAAACATTTTTTTTAGAGTACCTACCATACTCGCAAAGTGAGAGTGAACTTTTTTTTTCTTGTGAATCCCATAGTGTGGGATATCGTTGGATAGGTCTTTCAAAAATATTGCTGGTGTGTGAATACCATTTTTTCGATTTAGGGATCCGTTGGCGAAATATTAAGCTTTAAAGCGGTAATTTTTGTTAGAGTCACGTGTCCCCCCCCTGCCAGCTAAACGGTTGCTTCTGGAAATGTGAAAAAATTCATGGCAGTAGCATATATAACGTAGTTACAAGGAAAACTATTACGGCTAAGTAGGTTCTATTAGTTTTTGAGTAATAGTGGATCGACTTAAGAAAGTTGAAAAAATAGATTATGTTCATAGAACTGCATACGTAAAATGGAAAATTATTTTTTTCCGCGTGATATCCATCGTGTGGGGTATCGTTGGATGGGTCTTTCAAAAATATCGCGGGTGTGTGATAAACATTTTTCGATTCAGGGATCCGTTTGCGAAATATTAAGCTTTAAAGTGCTAATTTTTGTCACTTTAGTAGGTACTTTTTCTGTTTCCAAAGTTGACTTTTGTTGGTTTCTTTTAGGTTTGGTTAATAAGGGCTGGCGAGGTCTACTGTTCTCACGGAACTACTAGTATGTATGTTTATTAGTTGTTGAGTACCCATTTACAAGCTTCGGCTTAGTTTGGGACTGCCGTGTGTCAATTTGTCCAAAAACTTTATTATTATTAAATAGGTATATACGAGAGACCAAGGTTGTCCTATTATGTATTTCTGTGACCAAGGGTACATCATGGGAATTTCGAAGGTGAACACACAGCATATGCAAATGGAACTCTTCATCCATATGCCTTAATGGGAGGTTTTACTAAAAGCTCGACTCAGATGGCGCCGGTCTCTTTTTTCATACTTCGCGCAGTTTTAATTTAAGTATTTTTTGCATTTGGTGTACGGTAGTTATATTAGCTTTAACGATGCCCACTAGACCATTCAGGCAGCGCGAAAACTGTAAATTTAGATTTGTTTACGCTACACATGGTCTAGTGTCGCCACCAAGTGCCTTTTTACACGTTCCGGTAGCCACCCGGCGGCGAAGACTCACCACCCTCAAACCCGCAACATCTGCCGAAGGTACAAAAGGTATACCTAAAAATATGTGAAAGCTTTTTCATACAATATGCTCAATTGCTTTAATGCTCATACACCGTCTCGATGCCTCCTTCCCCGAGGCCTCGCTAGTCGTTCGTTATATTAACGCTCTAGGTGAGGCTCTAGTCGCTCGTTATAATAGGTATCTAATAATAATATGAGGAAGATCGAAGAAAAGACGCGGCGCCTACGCAACACTTTTAATGGAAAGCTACCCACCTGAATTCTATTTTCATAAAGATTTTGATTATATTTTGTGTTAAACTGTAATAAAAAGAAAAATATGTTTTTCGACACTTAAATAAATAAGTAGTTATTCATTTAAACATAATGAATAATCATTAAGGATTTTTTAAATTTCTGTCGATTGCCGAGGAAAGCAAGGAATTCCCCGAAATCATTATTTCCTTGTATTTTTTATTATTTTCCAGTCGCATTTATTGATGAAAGTACCTAACCCTCTATCCATTCATGTTACTTTTACGGATAGGAAAAAATGGAATATATTAGGAACCGAAAAAATAGCGAGATAAATAAAAACAGGAAAAAAATGCGAGTGGAAAATAAAATACAAGGAAATAACCGATTCTAGGAAATAGATCTAACCGAATTTAGTAGTGGAATGTGTTTAAAACCGGGCCCCAGATAAAAGTTTATGGGATGTCATCTTCCTATTTGTCTTAGTCAATGAAACTACGTTACGTAGTACGTACCTATATCATCTGTCTTACTCATGCAATAATTGTGTCATCTTTAAAAATTTCATCATCATCATCAACAGCCTATTAATCTCCCTACTGCTGGGGCTCAGGCCTACCCTCTCAACGAGGGCGTTCGGGCTATATAGTCCACCACGCTAGCCCTGTGCGGGTTGGTGGACTTCACATGCGCCTAAGAATTTCTTCTTCGGCGTATGCAGGTTTCCCTACGATGTTTTCCTTCACCGTTTGAGAGCAGTCAGTACATGTACTTAAGTTTCGAGAAAAAACCCATTGGTACATGGCCCCACCGGGGATCGAACCATGGACCTTTTGATATGACAGGTCGCGTCTTATCCCCGAGGCCACTGACTTGTTAAAAATTTACTTTCATATAACATTTTAAAGTCAATTTTTATTGTGCTTGACTTGATTCATATTAGGCTTTCCACATTGGTATATTAATCATTTGTACCCAGGTATATCAAAACTAAATAATTTCCCGTAATTATGTAATGACACTACTACAAATGCAAGACTTTTCTTAATGTGATTGTGTTTGTAATGTGGCCATGCTACTCGCGAAACAACGGGACAAGAAAATCCTACTTAATGGTATGAGTGTGTCGTATGTATTATTATTATTCGTATTCATCATAAAGAGAACAAACCCTATTTAATTAATAAAGAAAGCAACGTTAAAACATTGAGTTATAAGTAATAATTATTTTTCTATTTTTTGGTATTTGTCGTTTTAAAATACATAAAATGTCAATTAGTAGAATAAGTTCAGTACTATTATAGATATTGCCTTTTGTAAGCTATGTCTGTCTGACTGTAGAAGTCGACAGGTTGATTGAATACAACAACGATATCACCGAATTGAAATTAAATTGCTTAATTAGTTTTGTCTGCGAAATGTATAGTCGTTTCTTTTTATATAGGTAATAATTGATTTATGACGAAGATTATGTGATTTCTAAATTGATAAAGAAGCAAAGCAAATACATAAGATACTCGTATATGATTATTAAATTGTTGATGACGATTGCATCCATATATTATGTGCTATCCCCACATAGGTAGTATAAATAGCTATCTTATAGCCGGCAATATAAGTGTGTGATTGCGGATTAAGATTAAGGTATTTTAGGGTTTTATAAAATCGAGTCCTGCTCAATGATTAGAAAGCGAGTATTCTTTTTATGGTCGAGTTAAATTTACATCGAGTCTTGATAAAATAGGACTCCAAGACTTGAGTCTTTTGCGACATTAATCCTAAGTAAGCATTGAATTGAAACACAATTTGTTTCGCTAATTTGGTTTCAGATTATAAAGGCATTATTTTAGAGCTTCATAATATGTAGATATCTACACGTAATCTTTTTTCTCTAAACATATTTAATTTTTAATGCTTTTTTCCTTTTTGTCATATTTTCTCTTCTATTTTATTTGCTCAAAATGTACTAACAGTATTTTTGTGGACTGCCATGTTGTAACCGCCGCCGGCGACGCCGGTTTATTAAATAAGAAAAATGGTTTTATTTTTTAAATAACATAACATATAGCGTAAAGGCACAGAATACATAATGGTAAAGGTCTAGTAACCAGCCAAAACCTACTTTAAAAAATGCTTTTCCAAATAATATTATAGCATTTAATTTTATTTTCTGTTCCATCAAAACATTTTTAGATTTTGAAAAGTTCGATTTTTCATAGCCATTTTGTCATATTGGTCTTATTATCTGATGTCTTATGGTCATATGACCTAGATTCATTTCAATGTACGTTTTTTGCGCAGATGTGATACAGTACGCCTACACGTCAATACTCGCTAGCGACTACGTAAATACTTAATAGTATTATAGCTAACTATTTTCGACTAATTACAAAAGACAGAGATATAGTTTTTGACTTAGTCGCTAACGAGTATCAATACTCATACAGTACGCCTACCACTACTACTACTAGGCGTACTGTAGCTCTACCATAGATTTACAGCGTCGATACTCGCTAACGACTACGTAAATACGTAATAGGGATATCTCTTTTCAACTAATTACGAAAACAGAGAGATATAAATATAATTTTACGTAGTCGCTAGCGAGTATTGACGTTGTAAACTCATGGTAGGGGCTTAGAGGTACCTACTGGTGTAACAAAATACTCTAGTGACCCATTTAAATGTGTGACGAATACTTACCTCATTTTTGAAACTAGCAACAAAAATGCCTGGTAGAGGTAGGTACGTAATTTATTTTAGTTGCTATTGTTGGCATCTCAACTGGCATTTTTTGGGCATTTTCGATCGATATTTGAAATTTTCAGCAAATTCAAATTCAGCCCGAATAGTTCGTTCATTTACCTATATAGCGTCGGTACACCCGAACGGAATATGGGTAAGGTCGCGGATTTATATTTATTTCTTTAGGAAAAAATACGAATGTAAACAATATACATAAGTTCATTTCAACACAATGTGGATGGACTTAATTAATAATTTGCTTAGGTAATGTTTTACAAAAAGTTCGTATTTTTGTTTTTGGTTCAGCCTAAATTTCAATTTGAGACACCTCACTGTCTTCCCACGGGCGAAAATATATTTTCTATAAACGTACGCAGCAGTCAACACCCCTTTCACTGCGACGAACGCCTTGATATAAAATGACAAGTTTAACAGCGGGTGTACGGCGCTGTCGGCGTCCTTTGTTTTCGCGGCGGCATCCATTGAGTAGAGGCGGCGCGTGCCGGGCGGCTTTTTACAAAGGCGACCGTATCTAAGCGAACGGACTTTACATAGAGTTTTATTTAACAATTTTATTGCCTTGTTTCACACGGTTTTGCCAATTTATTAACATAACATTATTTATATAATTGACTTTCGATTTTTCGTAACGGGTCGCTAGACATTTTATTACTCCCAGCCTGCATAATCAATCCTTACTGATAATTTTCAAAGAGCTGAGTTGCAATCCCGAGGCTTGTGTGGAAAACAAGAATAATGCCAGTACAGGCAACAAGACCTTTACTGCGCTCGACATCTCACGTCACTCGCCTCAACGCTCTGGGCAAAGCGTATCCAGTACTGAAACAAAGCAAAATATACCCATTTCACATAAAATTATTATAAACCTTACTTACCATTTTACAGAGAAATATACCAGGTAACCAGGAACCAATTAAAATAACAACATACGAGTAAGCCAAGATAAAGTATAAGAAATTAAGAGAGACGATTTCAATTGGTAAAAAGATATCAATAGACATCCGACAACCACAAAGCCAATTAAAAGTATGATTCAATTTTTGTTTTGTTTACTTAGGTACGTCTCAATGGTTATTAATATTAAAGGTAATTAGTTATTAATATTGTAGATTATTTTAGTAAATTATGGATAATTTTACCCTGTGATGATCAAGTGCTATAATAACATTGTAAACTTGTAATTAATGGTAGGTACCTATATTAGTCTACCGCCAGTTCAGCAACATGCCTAAAGACGGTTACCAGTTTTGTATTCTTTGCTAATTCCTCTTCGGACCGTTTCAGAGTTAGCTTTCCAACAGGAAATAAAAATCCCGTTTACTATCCGAATACGAAATGAAACTTCATATTTTGACCGTGATTTTGATTGAATTTCTCCCCAGAGAAAAACAGGAAAATCTAAGCAACATTTGAATGCGGAGATTTGTATTAAAACAAGGTTATAACTATTTGTATAATCCTATCATTATAACCTATCATTATAAAGGCGAAAGTTTGTAAGGATGTATGTTTGTTACCCTTTCACAACGGCTAAACGAATTTGGATGAAACTTGGTACTGTGATAGCTTATATTATCATGGATTAACAATGTATATGCTATTTTCTTCCGCGATAAACTGTTCCTATGGGAGTTCTGGAGTGGGACGTACCTCCGCCAGGTAGACCGAAGTAAAGAAGGTGGCCAGAAGCGGCTGGAAGCGGCGGGCGGAGGACCGGCTGTGGTGGTGACAAATAAATTTGGACACTAAACTAAAGAAGTAATAGAGCTACAGTCCCACTAATTAATAAACACAAAATGAAAGCATCAGAGACAGAAATACTACAGTTTAATTATACATAATGAGATAGAAATTAATAAATATAACTAAGAGAGAAAAACAGAATATAAATAGAAACGGTACCTACACTTAAATTTTAGAATAAATAAAATAGGAAATAGGCGAAGTCCTGTTCGAATCCACTTAGGAATGAATCAACACCTCTCCTACTTCCTCTTAAATTTGCTTAGCGACAGTCCGAAAATGTCAACATCCGAAAGATTTTTGTTGTAATTGTCTAAACATCGCCTGAAAAAACGGTTATGATAGATAGACGTTGTGGAAAATTTTCGAGAGAAAATATGTTTGGAACGCAAGGAGATGCGGGGAGGAATTTTAAAATTATTTTTCTCTAGAATAGTAGGTGAGTCTATAATGCCATTGACAATCTTATATACAGACTAACCGCGTCCAACTATTCTCTCCTAGATTATAAAGAAGGGATACGATATCTTGAAGCAGTACTATCATTTTTTCATTTATTTTACAGTTTATTGGGAAGGCCTAGATCCAGCAGTGAACGTTGAAAGGCTGACATGATGAAGCCAGAGACTTAAATGTTTATGCTACTTGTACTATATTTACTATATATTTGTCTAAGCAAATAAGAGGCTTCAGGTTATTTATATACTTCTGGAAAAATGAGAAGTTTCGTTACGTTGTAGTTGATTATGTTTGCCTATGACATTGGTCTGGGAAATATCTAGTTTATGTTGGTCCCCCAAAATAAAATTGAACTTGCTAATGATTTACTTACAAATGGTTGCAGCTATTGAATTGTCATGTATGTATTACGAATGAATGGGTATATACAGGTCATACAACATGAATTCATCAGTTTATGTAAAAAAATCCATACAATAAAAATATTGTATGAAAAACAAATTTCTTAGGAAAATGACGAAGCTGTATGAGTTTACCCTTACTTTCTTTAAACAATAAAGTAAAAAGAAACGGCGAGAAAGTTTAGTGCGGGTCGCCGTACAATTTATTTTTATAGGACAGTATTTAAAAGGGATTCAATTTTATGCAATACTGTGACATTGCTTCTACATCCGGCAAATTGTTAGACCCTTCGCTAGATGTTCGATCGAAGCGAGCGAGACAAGATATGGTTTTCAGGTTTAAATATAGTGTGGAACGGCGACGCTGCGAGCGAATGGCTGCGATAGACAAAATAAATACATTTTGTTTAAAGTGCGATAAGAACGACCTCTTTTCTCGCTAGCTCACGATCGACTAATAAACTAGCTGACAATTGAAGGGTGGAGTGAACTAATAGTATTATTAACAACAAATTGTAAAATAAGTAAGTAAAGTAAAATTTTGCTAAATAATATTCGTGAGATATAAATATTAATTTCTTGTTTATTGTTTGATTTACAATTGTCCGCTCTAAGCAATTTTTCAGTAGATACAGATGGCTCGTCTTAAATTATAGTAAAAAATAGAATAAAATCAAGACAAAAGAGAAAGAAAATTTTCCCTACGCCGTTTTTCTCAAGCTTTTCCAGTTTTACTTGTATTGCCACTGCTGGTGGCATTGAGACGGAAAAGAGCAAATACCGCACACAAAATGTTACCGCCGACTAATATTGTCAAAGGAGAAAAAGTACGGAACATAAAAAATATATATGTAAGCAATTAAATTCTCTGGTGAAGCAAGCTATTATAATTTGATCTCATTAAATAATTGAACGGTATAAATAGATCAGCGGTAGGTTTGTAAACAGTAAACAAACTCGGGCTTCTGAGAACGATTGATTGAAAAGTGGAAATGGTGGAAATAACAATCTGTTAAAACGACTCAATTGTCAATACACGATTAAGAGATTTAGGTACTGGAAACAAGTGGGTTTAACGAACTTCACACTAATCTGAGTAGTCTTATGTTCGTGTAATGATTACAATGACATTTAATGGGAACACGTCGTAGGTTTATCGAACCTTTCACCGTTCAGGGAATACCCATCCGAGTAGTCATAACATAAATTAGGTTCGTATGCCTATTTTCTTATTTTTAAATTAGAAGAAAATGTCCCAAAAACCGTGAGACAGGATCACGGGGACCAAATAACTACCAAATGACCTATAACATTTGTTTTTAAATAATTCTGTGGTAGTTCGCTTGAAACGATACTGTGAAATATGTTTTCAGTATTATATTCACGGGTCCTACATACAAATAAATTTTTCATTACTCATACTCTGAAAGTAGGTCTGAAGTTGCCTGAGGAGCGGGTTGAAAGTAATACATCTCAGCCCTAGGGAGAATCGCTTTCAACTGACAGCTGTCAAATTATATTTAAAAAAACTAGTACTATTTTGACATTTCTATTGGACCATGTTCCAACTGTCTATACAGCCACTCAATTACAGCGCGATGTAAAATTGAAATAACATAAAGTTATGTAATAATTAAAGAATATATATATATAAATGACTTTATTATAATTATTACTGTCAACTATTTCTTTAAAATAATATAGATTTGGGCAAAATATTTACCATTTTTTCAATGATGAAATGAAAAATAATTGCAGAATAGCTGGCCGGTCACAGAAAAAAAAACAAAGTAGACGTAAAAGCGGCAATCCGATCTTCATTTGTTTTTTCGAGTTGCAGAGTTTTGTTTATACTTCCGTATAGCAGAGATTTGTATTAACACTCATTTTATGTATTTGTTTTTACTTTCAGTGTATTCTTAATGAAAAGCACAGTGTTTCCCTCGGGTTCAAGACTTATTTAGAGGTCCCTCGAACTATTGGCGCCCTCGCTGTCGGGACTTAAATAAGTTACTTTCACACCTAGGTTAGCAATGTACTATTATTCACCTCTCAGCTCAGACTGTCAGCTCGTGACCACGGCCAGTGCAACCTGGACGAAACGATGTCGGGAAAAGGTGAAAAAAAATTATTCGAGTGTAGGACCCACCACGGTCTATAAAACCTCCTCCTTAATATAGGTACCCATATAAAAATAAATACAAAGCGCGAAAGTCTAAAATATGCTTTAACTGTATGCAATAGGTTTTTTAAAGAAAACCAATCCAATGAACCAATTTTAATGAAATTTTTGCTGAATTTCGGACATAAATCAAAATCGGACTCGTTGATGAGCTAAGTGGCTACGAAAGAAAGAAATAGACACGAACTTATACCACAGAATTCGTACCTAATAGCAATAAATAAATAAATAACTGGCATACTGGTGGCTTATACTCGTAACATTCTTTTGTTGCGTCGTCGTCAAGGGTTTTAAAAAGCTCACTCCATAATTTAAGGAAAACGGTTTGACACTGTCAACCATAAAAGGATCGTATTTGGATAGCGGGAAGCATGAAAATGAAAATAAGTCGGTAGCGGCGCGGCGCCGGCGGCGGCGGGCGGGCGGCCCTAAATGGAGGCAGTATTACATGGTATTACCCTTATTTTGTCTGGATATCTGTCAATTTCGCGGTGCCAATTTTGGAGGAAAATTTCATTAAGTATTCAGTAGATGTTATTCTCGTTGCTATGGAAATAACACGGTACTTGTATTAAATGTCGTTCCACAGGGTGTTGAGTGGGTCCCATTGGGCCCGGCCCGGGGCGGCACCTAGCACCCGTATTAATGGTTCCTCCACAAGAACGGCGGCGCACACCAACGTTTTATAACTTCAAGCCCCTGATCAAATTGCATTGCGTACAGTTATATCCAGGACATTTAGAGAGCATCGACCAGGACAGTTTCTTTTAATGTACCACGACACTGTGATTTGATGTGGCACAAGCGTCATAAAGAAATCATTTTAATACATGAATTTAATTCCCAAATTGTGCTCATCGCCGACCACTTCTAGATTTTGTGCCAATTTCAAACAAAATGTATTGAAAAATCACGTTGGGTACGCTGGAAAGACGACAGCTAGGCATTTTTCAAACGGGGAAAAATAGGCACTTTCCAATAACTTTGTTTAGATAAGATTTGCCTAGCGCTCCCGAAATAGTACAACATTATTGGGAGAGGCGGGAAAGTGAACGCTTTTGAAATGAGAATCAGAAATTGTCATTTCCGCCGAGGTCGCACATAGTGCTTTTCACGACTACTGCTAGGAATATACATTTAAAATAAATACATTCGCATACATGTATACATACAATTCGCATTTTTCTTATAATATTACACAACATAAAATATTCGTAACATTTTTTAAATATTTCTCTTGAGATTTTGGTGGCAAGAAGTTTAATCACCGAAGTTGCAATTTCGTGTAACATTTGGGTTAGTGTTAGAATTTCCATATAATTATCACTACCCTCACTTTATGATGAAATTTATTTGAAATGTATACACCTAACATCATTCAATTCAATTGTAACAGTGCAGTTTTTACCGCCTTATGTTGTTTTTAATTTGTATTTTGTACTCATAATCTTTTCTTTGTGTCTTTAATAACTTAACGACCAGAGGGCTGGGCATTAGCTCGCTCAAAGGATCAGCCTTACTGCCAGCCTTCTGGGTAACGCTTTCAGCGGCGCGGAGCCTTGAGGGTTTTTATGTATTTAAATGATTCATATTTAGTTTAGTTTAAGAATTTATTCTTACTGGTCAGTAAGTATGCTTTACCTATAATTTTTTTATAGATTAAATAGCTACCTAACATGCTAAGAAAATCTTGATATTTATTTAAAAGGATGATCCGACACTAAAAACACCTACCTAATTCAATTTTACAAATACCACATCGTAATATATTACACTTACGGCCAAGAAAGTTGAAATGTTTGAATTGTTTCACATAAAAGTACCTACAAGGATAATAAATGACTTTGAAGTTTCATTTTATGACAAGACAATAATTTTTCCGAGCAGTGGCGTAACATATTTGTTCCACCTACCCTTTTGTAGCTCTAACACAATCCATTTAAAGACTTAACGAAAAACAATGTCGCTGACGTCATGCCAGCTTGCACATTTGCGAAGGAGTGATTTTAGTGGTTAGGATTCTCCAAAATACCATAAAATCAAGATCATCAATTTTATAAACTATTTATGATGGTTTGCTTACAAATTAACATCATAAAAGTAGGAACAAATGATTCATGCTGTTCAGCCTAATAATACAGGTATTATTATGTACTTATACCTACTTACATGTAAAAATAATCTGTTTTGCAATTTTGTGTAATATAATTTAATTTTATTCCTGTAGGTAAGATCTCCTACCCCTTGGTCATATACAATAATAATATGTAAGTATATTATTCATATTAATACATTTATAGTATATTTTACCAACCAAACACTTATTAGCAAATGTTTTTCGTCAATTACTTATGTACCTACTTAGTGGTTAACGGATTTTTGAATTCGCATTATTAAACCCTGCTGGTATATAAATTAATCCTTTACATCGCATTTGCACTCTATGACATGCATGTATGTTACCATGAAACTTCTAAATACTTACTATCAAATTCAATATGGTACCAGTATCAGACCATAATATTCAATGAAATTTACAGCAATGCAACTGAACTGGCGACCGGCACTAATATGGTTTCAATTTAATTAAGTAGGTATAATAATTGCACATTAATTTTGTACGATCAAACGTAAAATTAACTTCAAATACAATATTATTAAGTACGATAAAATGGGATCGTTGCTCTCTTAAATAGAAATAAACAATTTGACAAGTGTTGTTTTTGCAAAACACCCTTGAATTATGACGCGATATTTACAAATCCTCGCCACGACACCTGTACAGACCCACTGATGATGGTATCGCATCTGTAAAACCCACTTATTAATACGTCAAACACAGAAAACGAGTAAACAAAATGCTTCTCTTGTTAAAGCCACTTATTTCCTGACCTCTAAAACAGCAAAATCTTCGATAGGTTGAAACACTTGTATACTTTATATTAAAATAAACTGTTACGTAAGGTGTAACTATTAATTAAGTCAATACTTTAGCACGTTTTTAATAATCCATTATCAGGTTGTGACGTTAACTACAAACCGCAAGCGGTATAATTTGTGCGCATCACTGAAAGACACATTCGAATAGCAGTGGTTTTAAGCTGATAATCTTATTTGATAAGTGTTCATCGCAACGATTAGTTGATTCCTTTATTATATTGCATATCACATCACGCCGGTATCAAACTACTTACGTCGTTATATATGTACACAGTTCGTGAACAAAGAGTGTTGATTAGAATAAGAATGTTGTGATTTTTTCCTTCTGAGCGATCGATGATAAAATAAAGAAACGGTACGGTCACGCCCCGTACTAATTTCATCATGTATACCTACTTAATGGAACATGTATGAATAAATAGTTCCGTTTATTTATTCCTGTGATAATAGATGTACACAAAGTTAAATTGTTCTAACTTGACGACTTACATTAATATTGGATGCCCAATAAAGCTCGTGTGAGCTCAGGGGTTTGAAACAGGGTAAGCAAATGGAAGAGAAAAAAGAAAGAAATAAATAAACTCCTCCAAGTAAATAAATAAAGATAACTAATAGCCAAACCTAACTATATATATACTGATGTTCCACTAATATGTTCCTCCCTCCTTGCCTCCAAAATGTAGTCCTCTTATATCACAATTCGAACATACGCAACTGCTCCGAATGTACACTTGCGTGCCAATTCGTCCCCGCGGAGTTTCTGTTACCGTACGATTGATTCGAATATCTTCTGAGATACGATGTCGGTCTTTGAAGGATTATTGGTATTATGCAGCTCAAAGGTAGGAGTCTATGTAGCCTCCTATTGGTAAGCAAAACTCAGAGACTCTCATTTGCCTTGCTAATACCTACTGCATTGCATTCCCACAACAATTGCTTCATCGTAACGCTGGTCTCTCCACGGAGTCACAGCATATATAATAGTAGGTAATGAGTCTACAAAGTACTTCTATCTTCCCTCCTACCAATAAATTCTGTAACAAATCATTTTTTAATTTGTTATGCTAGGATTGTGTGGGAATGTCATATAAATATAAACGAAATAAATGAGGTCTTAGTATTGACCCCTGCGAAACACCAGGCTCCCCCGGTTATTGTCAATCGTTATGTCCAATAACTGCATACGTGCTCATTTATTTCAAATTTCAATATTTGCCAACTGTGCTGTGCTACGTTTTTAAAAATGGAATTCATTCGATTTCATGAACTTCGCCCGCGGGAACATCATCTCTCGAGATATCAATATCATACAATATCAGATGAACACATTAATTAAAGGCATAATTAATATTTTGATCTGTTATTGTATGATCTATATAGAAATCTGTTCCGTTGTTTTTTTGTGAAAGAGTATCAAACATCCAAACATCCGTTTAGACTTTCGCGTTTAAAATATTATTGGGATGATACATTTAAAATTCTACCTAAATATGTAGAATTATAATTACTAATTTACACTTGCCTTATTTGTTATTAGTATCATGTGAATGTCATATTATATCGTGACTTCGAATTTCGAACGCTCTTTTGATAAAGTATCTCACAGCGTCTGCTATTGAATTTGTAGCACTTATCGGCATACTGACCTGTGGTCATTTACTTGAGTGGACTAAAAGCTACCTCTATGTGATTCCTCTTTGTCGCGGGAAATACAGGTTTTATTGAGAGGTGTTCTACCGGTTTTATTAGAAACTCAAGATTCTTAATCAATAACAAAGCTCCCAAGAGTAAAGTATGTAACAGGGGGGTTATGTAAGAAAAATTCATATAGGTATCCTAAATGTTGCAAGTCATAATTTAAGTTTAACTTTCGAAACACTCAACATAATTTCAATGTAGACCCATAAGTTTTGAACTCAATTCCTTCAAAATGTTCAATTCGGTCCTTCCTAACGGTCAATATACTTAATTTAAAAATTATCAAGTTTAATTACATGAAATACAATAAATAAAAATAAATATTTATCCCACCTATTTATCGATTTTTTTAGCGCGTTGGTGATTATGATTTTTAGTAAGTATTTCGGCTAAACGTTTAATTAATTTGAAACATTAAGGGCTTCTTTCACCAGTTGCTGATAAAGTCCCAGATACCCTATCTGCAGGTTATCTGACAGATAGCCTTTTATTTTGCTTTCACAAGTATCTGATTGTGTTATCTGTCAGATAAACTAACAGCAAGATTCATCAATCATCAGAGACTTTAGGTGTGAAAAAAAAAATATTATCCGACAGATTTACCTGATAGATTAGTTTATCTGTCAGATTATTATCTGTAACAATATCAGCAAGAGGTGAAAGAGGCCGTAAGGGTTATAAACGTTATAATTTTCTACATTTAGGACGTAATATAGGTAATTTGAACATAATATCGATACCGGAAGAATTAAAGGACAAAATTTTGTCCTTTAAACGCCAATTGAAATTTCCGGTATCGATACTATGAGATATGACTTTCTGCATTTTACTACGTAACCACTACACGTAGGTACCTACCTACCTTTAATAATTTTATTATTTTAAAAGTAAACAATAAGAAAAACATAAATACGACTGTATCAAGCAAAATATCTGAGGCTAACTGAAACTAACTAGTAACTTCAATTTCTTCTTCTGGCAAAGAAAACTATCTCCCGGACAGGGCGAAGTAATTTCCGCCACATCGTCAATTTATTTGGAACTTGGCATGACGAATAGCTTAGAATCGACACAAGAATAGTACATTATTGCAAAGGCAGCGAAATAGGCAATTGCAGGTCGAGTATGAGTTTCAAGGCCGAGCCGCAGGCGAGGACTTCATTGATACGAGACAGGCAATTGCCATTTCGGCCGAGGCATATATAGTGCTTTTCTTTAAAAAATGCAAGGAAATAAAAAAGGGCCTTTTACATAATAAATTTAATTAATATTAAAAGTTATATTGCTCATGTTAGGACAATTATTGAACGAAAATGTTATTGTTTTTTCAGGCACATTTATGTTCGTTTGTTGTATTTCTGACGTTTGCGGCTGGGAATTTGATACTTGGTCAGTGGTAGGTGGCTGGAAACTTAATTGCTGTTTAGAAGTGGATGGCTGTGGACTTGATAATTGGCAAGAGGTGAGTGGGTAAGATGTTGTTTCCGAATCATTAACAGGTCGCAATTTGATGTTTTGGTTAATTTTATTGGTTATCTCAGTTTTATTTTCAACAGAGTCTTCGATGTAGCCTTCAGCCACTTTATTGGACTTCCAACCTCCGTGTCTTTTTAGAGTAGTTAAATTCGCTCCCGAATCAGCAAGAAGAGTGGCTGAAGATCTGCGGAAACAATGTCCAGTGTAACATTCAGGATTTGTCAAGTTTAAATTAAAACGCATCTGTGGCTATACAGCCAGGAGAACGCAATGTGTACGATAGATGAAAGAGTTCTAAATTCAAACAGCACACCGTTTCATACAACATTGCCGGCGCGCTCTTCGTTCCAAATTCAAAGAACGCGCCGGGAAGTGATTTTGGTTTTTCAGTCTACGTAAATATGATACTTCGCGTGTTCTTTATTCAAAAGTAATGACAATATTTCCGCGCATGTTTAAGAAAAGAATATTAAATAGCTACCTAAGTATTATAACTTTATATATGTAAGTAAAACAAGAAGTGAACATAAATCTGTTAACTTTTGTTCTATCCATCAACGCTGTAAAATAGACGTGGGTTTTTATTAATTAATAGTAGGTACGTACTTATTAATTTTGGAACTAGGTATAGCATACTTACTAAGGATTGATACCTACCACGAATATAAATACGTAAATCAATAAAAATCATTTATTCACAAGTGGTTCTGTGAGAACAGGTACCACGCCAGCCCTTATAAACCAAACCTAAAAGAAACGAACAGAAGTCAGCTTTGCAGTTAGAAATTATGTACTAAAGTGACAAAAAATTTGCAAAAAAAGCTCACAAACGGATACCCAAATCGAAAAATGGTTTTCACACTCCCGCAATATTTTTGAAAGAACTATCCAACGATACCCCACACTATTGGATTCACAAGAAAAATAAAATTCCCTCCCACTTTGCGAGTATGGTACGTACTCTAAAAAAATGTTTTTCAAGATTTTATTCTACTTATTTTGTCGGCGTGAATAATTAATTTATACCCATGCCAAATTTTCGTCAAAATCGGTTGAAAAATGCGACCTGTATAGAATTACAGACAGACAGAAGGACAGAAAGACACAGAAGGACAGAAAGACAGACGGACCAAAGCATTTTTGGCCAATCTCAAAACTGAGAGGCTTCGCTCGCTCGGTCAATAACATACTTAAGTAGCACAAGATGTTAATATAAATTTTAAAGAGCTCTATGTTTTGCCCAGTGGGCATTTGTAATGTTTGGACAAATTTACACACTCTGTTTAGTTAGTTCCGATTAGTAAATGGGTACTCAACAACTGTATACATACACATTATGTACTTTTTAAATAAATACATACAAACACCCAGAATCCGAAAACCAACAGATATGTTTATCACAAAAATGTTGCCCCGGGTGGGAATCGAACCCACGACCTCTGGCGCAGTAGGCAGGGTCACTGCCAACTACGCCAACAGGCCAGTCATCTAACAAAAACTTAACTAATATGTTTAAAAAACTATTAACTAAGTAGGTTAAAACTAATAATTTAATACTTATTAAATGTTGCTCCTAAAATTACATAATAGTTACATGATAAGTACCCGTGATTAGTACGTACTTATTAAATTAAATAAGCACACATATAGTAGTAATCGTTAGTATTCTTTAACAAAATCCGAATTAAGTAGCTAAATTGCTGCGAAGTATACGGAAAGTAAACAACTCTTGAAAGAGCTAATTAAAAAACTTGCCCGAGAACGAAAATAAAACTTTTCTCAACTTTTGTCTATTTATGTAAGTACCTATATATTTTTCACTTTATTCCAGTGAGGTTTATAAAATCCTCCGCTCCACCCTTTAGCTAGATTAAAGAGAAAATAAGGCAATTTTTAAGATACCAAAAGTGTTTCTTAAACTACTTATAAGTACCTAACACATAGGTATAATTTACAATTACATGAAATAATTGCATCAATTCTGTAGTTTATTACTTTGCAAGCCTTAACCGGAAAAGTGAACATTGTGGTCGTGTTTCATACATCAAAAATAATCAAATTGAAACGGATGGTAACGATGATCCATATGGGTGTCCGCACCGAGCTATAATCAAATTATCCACACCGGAGCGGTGTGACGTAAGTAATTGCCCCTCGGGTTCCAGTCTATAACTTTTCAGAGCGCATGGCGCGGCTGGTAAGCGCCGGGTCGGGCTCTCAACGGGCGGCGAGCAGGCAATCTCACTCTGTTTCTGCACGGCTCTGAGAACGCACGTTTTGCCGACGCCGAAAACACGCTCGCGATTTTCCGCGTTCAACCCAATGTAGTTTCAGCGAACAATGTAATTGTTAAACTTCATAAATTCATCTTTCAAAACATTTGTATTTGAAAATTTGCAGCTGATATTCAAGTTTAGAAGAATTTTAGGGTGAGTAAACTTTTTAAGATCCAAACTAAGTGTATAAGCATTGAGTAAAGGGCGCATAAAAGTTTATGTGCAAATAGTTTGAGCGGCGGCGGGCGGTGCGTACGTTGGGCAGGCACGCAGCGGGCGGGCGGCGCGGCGCCGCAACAGGTAAAGCGGGCGCGGCTGGTATCGAGCGAGCGAGAGCGATACACTCGCTGTTCGCCTTTTAATGGTAGTACTGTAGCCAGCGGAACAAGCTTTTATTTATAATAATAATTATATATTTTAATAAAAACCGACTTTGTAAAAAAATATGATTTTTGTCGACGAATTATTGATCTTCAGAATTTTTTTTTCACCCTTAGAGGTGAAACATTTTTCCGATTGAAAAGGGGCCACCCTCGAAATCAGTAAAAAAAGAATCATTCACATCGGTTCACAATCGGCATAGCCTACCCTAACAACAAAATACACAAAAGTAACATTACACCCAGAAAATACAGTCTAATCGAGAAATTCCATCTTTCTGAAGTCCTAATTCTTCTAAATATTGTTTCATTTTACATATTGAGTGGTTGGGTAGAGATAGGGCTACTAAGTACCTACCTACCGCTTGTCTCTATATTTTTACATTCTGCTATTTAATAATAATGATGATTGACAATAATGAATTTAAAAAAGACAATATGTCTAAACACTTAATTTAAACTACTTAGGTAGTCTTAAAAAATTGTGTCCAGACAATAGAAAGTTAAAAATCAAAGAAAAAACAGTAAGTATTTATACCCATTCTAAACTTTTTAAAGTGTGTCAATATCAGCAGCAAAAATATGGCTTCAGTGGGTTTTACTTTTAAATACTTAGGTCGATAAACGTAATCTATTTAATAATGTACCTATAACAGCAAAAGGTCGTTTTTGTGCAATAAAAAAAAAATGTACCCAAACATTATTAAAGAAATTTAAAAACCTGTCTAATGCCGTCTTCGGGGTCTTTAAAATAACACCATAAATTCATTGTCCACGCAGACGAAGTCTCATTCAACAACTAGCATGCAAATAAAATAATTTTTTGAAGAATATAGTGTCCTTTCTTTGTTATAAGCTTCCGCTGGCTACAGTACTATAGAAACCCTTGAAACAAAACGCTTTCGCGATTAGGAACAAATACGCAGCTTTGGGTTTCACTTAAACCAACTCAATCGTGTAATGTAACTGCGAAATCTACTCAATAGTTTGGGTAATTAAGCAATGTAAGGGTTGTTAATTGTTAAAGCTAAAGTAAAATTAACTTTGAAAGTTTCCTAAATACTTGCCATATTGACAATACTTTCTAGGAGGTAAGTTTTTTTTATTCAGGAAACTTACAGTCTAACAAAGAAAATACTTTAGTTATGATGACAATAAACATAGACAGAGACAGTTTCCACAGATTACCGTATGTATGTTGAATGCGAATTTAAAAATTGGTTAGCGTTAAGCGGTTGAATGAGTAGGTAGAACTCACTGTGGGTATTCATCATAAGTTATGATTATTATCAATATATATATATAGATAAGTATACATATAATTAATATATAGGTATATACTTAAAATAAAAGTTGAAACTGACTGACTAATCAACGCACAGCCCAAACCGCTGAGTCTAGAGACGTGAAATTTTTCACAAAGGTTCCTCTGAATATAGCTCTGACGTCCACTAAGGGGTTTTTCCGCGGGAAAAACTTTTTTTCTACGCGGACGAAGCCGCGGGATTATTATTTTTCTCTCGTGTGTTTACAGCTTAGAGGCAATCTGCAGCTTATTCTGCAATAATCATATTTGTTGTCTGCGTCACCGCCGGCAGGTTCACTGCTGAGAGAGTTCCAGTAAACTTGTCTCGTAGTTTGGGCGGGACCGTTATTCCTGGAACTTAGTACCGCCGCGGGAAGAGCCTTATGAATCTTAAATTATCATAAATTTATGATTCATAAGGCTCTTTATGTGAATTTTTTATGGTATAAAGTAATAACTATGTACTTGAATTACGTGTAACCTTAAATAAAATAATATTGAGTACCTAAGATAAGATAGGTACATACGACACGTTAATCCGCGTAATCCCAGATCTCATGAATTGATAGACGACGAAGGATCTGAGAAATCTTCAAAGTGTTATAAAAATAACTTTATTAAATAGTATATTACTGATACAGACAGTTATGAATAAAACTAATCTACTACAACCTAAACTCTAAACATAATTTTAATAAATAAACTAAACCTAAACAAACAGTAAAAAAAACTTTGAAAAAATACTTACTTAAAGGTAGAAGATCTCCTCCAACTCCGCCGAATTTAAAAATAACTTAGTTTTCTTTTAATATCTTCGAAAAATAGATATTTTAATGATTTTTTTCCCTATAATTGCCGATAAATGTTACAGACAAACGGGCAAATAACAGCTTCGCTATAATGCAAACATGTTGAAAATAACGACACAGCGTTAAAAAAATACGTAAATACAGGCTGGAACAGAAAGTGTCACCTACGGATTATTCCAAAGAGCTAATAAATGAATTATCCGAAAACTTCAAACGGATAACCTAGCTACTAGGCTACAGGCTACCTTAAATTACGTAAATCACACCAATAATCTGACTTATTACAAAAAATGAAATCGCCTTCTTTGAAAAAAAATATGATAAAATTATGAACATCGATGACTTGTTGATCCCCAATTTTTTATTATTATCCACCATTACAATAAAATATTTTCTTCAAATTGAAATGGGACCACCCTCGTAAGCCTAGCGCCTAGCTCTATTCTATTCTATTCAATAATAATAAAAATCATTCAGGGTTCCCAATCGGCGGAGATATCGAACTGAGAACCTCTTCCTTTTTTGATGTCGGCTGAAAATAGGGTCTGACATTTTGTCCCGTTCTTTCAGAATGTAAAATATTATGCGTACTATGACAACGAGACAATCTTGGAATGCAATAAGGCCGGCATGATTTGATAGTCAGAAATTAAATTGTCCGACCGTACGTAAACCAGAACAAAAGCTTTATTAATTCCTATCGAAAGCCCCAGGGCATTTAACTACATAAAAGGTTAGGTATGTAGATAGGCACTATAATAATGTAGAAAGTACTTATCGAAATACTAAAACAATAAAGAATGCTTTCGTATTATTCTTTGTAACAAATTTTTAGAAGACAGAATTACTTATTACTGATGGTATTTCGACATTGAAATACACAACGCGATATGTAGGTAGATGATATTAGTTAGATTGTTGGCGTTAAAAAATTGGTACTTACCCCTTCTGGGGGAAAAATCACATAATTGTTCTATGAGATTTTTTTGTTGCATTCAGGCGGATCAGCAGGCCATCTAGTACCTATAGATGTCAGTTTGAATTTTTCGGACATATCTTTAATGGAATAATCGGCTAGTTACACTTTTCTGTTCCAACCTATATTAACTATGTAGATTCGTGTTGGTTTTCCTTCTTTGTTTGGATCAAAAAATATGGATAACAAACAATCGGACTTATTTTTCATTGATTGATTTGTATCCGAGAGCGGCAGTGGCCTCGGGGATAAGACGCGACCTATAATATCGAAAGGTCCGAGGTTCGATCCCCGGTTGGGCCATGTACCAATGGGTTTTTTCTCGAAACTTAAGTATATGTACTGACTGCTCTCAAACGGTGAAGGAAAACATCGTGAGGAAACCTGCATACGCCGAAGAAGAAATTCTTAGGCGCATGTGAAGTCCACCAACCCGCACTGGGCTAGCGTGGTGGACTATAGCCCGCACGCCCTCGTTGAGAGGGTAGGCCTGAGCCCCAGCAGTGGGGAGATTAATAGGCTGTTGATGATGATTGGTATCCACCAGACAAGCTCTCTGCAGGGCAAGGATAGAATCCAAGAAACGGGGCGCAGGGTGATAGAGGTAGAGTGGACTATACGTGGCATGGCTATGAGAGAATAGGAGAGACGAGTCGACCGGCATCCTGCCACTCCTGCCAGCCTAGGGCCAACATGATGGTGTTAAATATATACGTGTATAGTACATTTTAGACTTTCGCGCTTTGTATCAAACTATTTCGTGTGTAAGACCCGTAAATAATTATATAATTATATATACGTGTATGTAAAAAAATGTAGACTGTGTATAGAGTGCCGCAAGGGGCATTTTATTATTACCGACAAGTTATACGCCTTAAAGTAGCGCTGTCTAGTCTGCTGTAAAGTTTTTATTGGCGTGGCATTTTGCAGTAAAGTGACGCAGTTGTGTCTTTAAAGCGCCGTAGTTATAATCAGAGAGCGGATTTGAGGGAGCTGTCAATATAACTAATATGAATATGACAAGTGCGTTCGTTTGCTATTAGAAATTATTATTTAATCTTCGCAATTATTCTTTTCATAAATTTAAAATGCCTAAAATAAGCATTGTTAGTCAAAAACTTTCCTGAATTAACATTTATTAGATACAAAGTTTTAAAATAAAACTTAGCACTTGTCATATAAATATTATCTATAGTGACAGCTCCCTCAAATCCGCTCTCTGGTTATAATTGTCATCTGTCATGTTTGTTCGCACGCCTTTACTTAAGTACCTACCGCGAGATATTAAAAAAACGGACAAGTGCGAGTGGAACTCGCGCCCCGAGGGTTCCGTACAAACTTAATTGAACAAATAATTCTAAAATCGTTAGTAAAAGAACGAATTGGCGCGACCTCCCATACCAATTTTCATAACCTCTGACTTGGCTGTATGAACAATTTCCTTTGTCTTTCCCGTAAGGGATAAATAAAGCGAATGAAAAAAAAAATTGACAAGTCCTGTCATGTCAAATGCTAAGTCACGTATTTATGTTATTGGTCAAATGTTATTCATTTTCTTATAAGTGATTTTATTTCCAGACTTAGATAGACCTTTAGTATAATTTGTAAAATCTTACGAAATTATTTAATATAGATTTGTAATGATGAAATTTCTAGACGCTAGGGAATTTTTTCAACAATTATTTACGTCATTGTACTAATTTATAAGGGTGGCTTGCTCATACGCAAAGTTAAGTTTGTTGGTACTTTTGTACAAAAAAATTTTTGTGATGTAAATACAAATTTACGGTTTTCGGATTTTTTCCTTTACTTGTGCTATAAGACCTTGCTTCTTGCCAAATTTCAAGATTCTAGGTGAACGGGAAGTACCCCATAGGTTTTGGTTACCAAGATATTAAAAAATGCGGCGAAATCGGCAATATCTTTTAACTGCGATGACTTAGAAGTCTGATTTTTTCACGACCACAAGGGACTGCAGACCTGAGTATTTGATATTAATTTCAACTTGATACCTCTACGCGTTCCTGAGAAAAATGGTATTGACAGACGGACAGACGGAAAACCGAGTGATCCTATAAGGGTTCCTTATTTCCTCTTTTGAGGTTCGGAACCCTAAAAATAAGGTGTTTTTTGCTAAAGTAAAACTTACTTAACCTAAGCTATTTTGAATACCTGTACAAACTGCAAGAAAGCGGTAAAAATAAATTGGTCATTTTTTTCAAATTGGTTTAGCTGCAGAGAGAGTCGACCAAACGGTCGAGTGTGTTTTCTATCTTCTTATAAACTACTAGCTGTTGCCCGCGACTTCGTCCGCGTGGATTTTGGAAGTAGGTACCTATCTCTGCTATGTACAGACATACATCGTCTAGTTATAATTTTCCAATGGTAAAATGGATCATTCTAAGTATATATTATTCACCATAATTTAAGGTATACCATACCTTCAGGAACAAACTATGAACACCGTATCCAATTTGGTGAAGACAGATAAAAATTTAAAAATTCTTGTTTTCACTTCTATTGCTCATCAGACTTCTCATATCAATTTTTAATATACGTGTGTATTTTTTAACTAATACAGTATGGGCAAAACCAAAACCATAGCAGATACAGGGAAACTGTCTTAGGAACCTTTAGGTATTTTTTCGTGATAACAATTTGACATAGATTTACAATTTGACATAGTAATCGGAGCAGCTGGAGTTCAGGTGGCATGAATGAATAAGTAGTAAGTAGGTACCTAAGTACTTTGCACAGTCTGTTTTATAGAAAAACATTTTATTAAATTTGACTAACTTCTGCTGCTTGGATTTTTTTCTTCCGATACAATAAAATGATTCTAACATGAAACTAAGTCGATACGCATTTTTTAAAAATAATAAAAATTATTTTTCACTGGCGTTTTATGAGAAAACATTTTATTGAATTTGACTAACTTCTGCTGCTCAGATTTTTTTCTTCCTATATAATGAAGTGATCCCTACATGAAACTGAGTCGAACCGCATTAAAAAAATTGTGCAAATTGTCTCATTTTTATGGACAACACACGCTTGACCAAAAAATTTCTATGTCATAAGACACTTTCCCTGCATCTCCTATGGTTTCGGACTTGCCTATACTGTCCCAGTTAAAAAAACACTGATATCTCCTATGTCTATGACATCGTCTTGTTACGTTAAATGATTTATCTGTAAATGACGATAACTTTTTTCGCTGTCATCCGATTTCAATGAAACAAAGCCTATAAGTTGCTCCAGGCTGTGCTTAATCTACCTGTGAAAACCGCAAGAAAATCCGTTCAGTGGTTTCGGAGATTAGCGATTACAGACAGACAGAAAGACAGACAGACAGACTGTTACTCTTTCTTTTACTCTTTCTTTTTTTTTCTTTCTTTTTCGGTTACTCTTTTTTTATCGCCCACACTCATTTTTTTATAAATTTGTTCAAAGTACAGACACACGATTTCTATTCCTTTATTATAAGTATAGAATAGTTATAGATATAACGATCTGTTACTTAAAACCGAAATGCAAAATGTAAAAATGGGATGAATTATTTCGGCTATCGTTGAAGACGTATTTTCAATTTAATGAGACAAAGATTTCTACAAGATATTTTATCAGCCTTGAGTACTTTACAAGATATTATCCCGCCTAAGTTATTATATCTAAACCCTTGTTATGTAACCTGTTTGACCTAGAAACTTGTAATTACCCACGTAAGTGGGTCGTGGTGGAAATTCTCTGTGAAAATTAATTGGGGTACCTATCTTGCGATGAACACTTTTCGAGAGGAAAGAAAATGTAAAATACGAAAACCTATGCATGATCCGATACACACTTGTCAGGTTATTTTTACCGACTTCCAAAAAGGAGGAGGTACTATGTTCGGCTGTTTTTTTTTTTTTTTTTATGAAAATATGTCAATCTTTCGCTTTGTCTTAATTCGTGCCCTTCTCACTCACATCAACTCCTGTTGACATTCTCGCTCTTTTAAATTATTATTTTAGGTGAAAGGGTTGCTAACCCGAGGACTCAGGTCCTGATACTCGTTCAGCCCGCTCACTAGGAGAAAAGTCATTCAAAGTATGGCTGGGCTAATATCGAAACTAAAGATTGGAGTAACAAATAATTTGCCCCCACCACTGGAGAGCAATCCCATCACGCAGTATTTCGAGGTGGGGAAAGAACATAGCACAGCGGGACCAGACCTGGTATGGAAAATACACGAAGCTTACAGGAAGACCGATGGAAAGGTAGGTAGAAGTCTTTATAGAGAATAAGATCTTATTTCATCTATTTTCAACATGCAGTGCGAATTGTACCTGTACCTATAGTCTATTGTACAATAATGTAAGTGGACCACCATGCAGCAACCAACGTATGGAAATCCATTAATTAACTCTTCCTATCAACCTCATCCATCATCATCAGCTTGTGTCTTGTTTGGGTAGTTGTCATTTCTAGATTTCTAGAGTTCGTACGTCAGTAGCTTTCAACATTGTCGTTTATTTTATCTATGCGACTTGGACAAGCCATGACACCAAATTTTCATTATGGATAACGGATAAAAATTTCCCAAGCAAATACTCAGCTCTAGTTACTACATGTAATATACTGTAGGTGTAACCTCTGATGGTTTTATAACTATAAATATTCATTGATTGAAAACGAAATAGGCTTGAAAGGTCATGTCCCGCGAGCCATGAAACTTTGTAGATAAAAATACAGAGCCATAACCACGCCCACAGGGGGAAGCGGTCGGCGGCTACTCGCTCAAAAAATAGACTGGACCCTACCTAAGTACTTGTCTACTTAACACGTGTAAGCCCTTAGTGTAAACAACTCTTACGCTTACTCCTTGTTAATGTATTTTTAATAAATAATAAATAAGCTTTAGGTGTAGAGTAGGTAGGGTAGTATTTTACCTATAGATAGTTTCTGTGTGAAAATTCGTAATTTTCTAAAGCTTCGATTTGTCAACTTCCAAATGAGTCCTGTGTAATTCTAACCTTAGAGTTTTTGGAAATTTGACGATAAATCAGCGTTCTATAAAGTTCACGGTCGGTCTGGATGGGTAGAGGTACCACCTTTACTTATTTCTGCCGTGAAATGCCTTGCTGTTCTGATTTGAAGACTAACGGAGCACTTTATGCACACGAAACGAGGCATTACAATCTAGTCCTACACTTCCGTAGTAGTTGTGTAAAAATTTATTTTTTTCCAGACTTTTTCGTAAACTTTAACTACCTACAGGAAGATAACATTGAGAAACAGTTAAAATGAGAAAAAAAAGTCAGAACTTAGTAATAAAACAACTAGTTAGACGCAATATCTTCAGTATCAATCGTCAATACTCAATGTTAATATAAAAACAAATATCATCAAAATTCGTTGAGCCGATAGCGTGATTGAGCAACAAACAAACGATTCAGACGCAGTGGTTCCATTGGCATCACGTCCCTTGGCTTAAAAATGTCTTTTTCTCCATCCAAACTCACAAACCGGTTATGATCGTATCGTCTAAAAAGCAATGTGCCTATAAAGCAAAATGGATAAAATCAATGTCTAATTATAGAAAATATTATGACCTAGAAGTGGGATGAGATGGGATTATGCATATTTTTCTTGAATTGCAGGAATGCTCAGTGTTTGTGTTCGATAAACGAATAGCGGACAAACTTTACAAGTCGAAGCGCAAAGAGAACTTGCTTGATCGCATCCGGAGTAGTATAGCTCAGCTGGAGAAAATGCGACACCCGAAGATGCTCCAGATTATCCACACACTTGAGGAGGGCCACAATACCATAGCCTTTGCATCGGAGTCGGTGCTCGCCAGCCTACATAATATATTAGCATGGCATGTAAGTGCGATCATTTTAAATAATACTAGCCAACACCAAACTAACAACACATAAATTTATATAACTCAATGTCATTTTGGAAAGAGTATTGTTGCAGTGAATGCGACGGACGGGCGGCCGCAATATCAGCATTAATCATCTTGCTTATTTTGAATGGATATCTGTCAATTTGGCGGTGTTAAAAATAACATAGATTCATATACCATTACGGTATATTGAGAATCTATGGGAAAGCCGATAGCGTCATCATGAAGAAGACAGCCGGAAAACTTCCACTGTTAGACAAAGATCTCCATAATGACGTTCTGCCCTGTCCACATCCAGTTAGTTCCCGGGACTTTGACAGATCATCGGTGCAACTTGTGGGAGACCTGCCCACACTACGTCTTCCGTTGCGTGGTCGCCACTCCAGAGCCTTTCTGCCCGAACGGCCGTCGGTTCTACGAGCTATGTGTCCTGCCCACTTCCATTGAAGCTGGCATTACTTCGAGCTATGTCGGCTACATTGGTTCTCCTCGTTCCCGATTCGTTCACGCATAGGAACTCCGAGCATAGCTGTCTCCGTTCTGGAGGACATTGAACTTTTTTTATGAAGTTCATAGCACGCGAGACGTTTCTGACGTCTCTGCTGTTACTATGTCATCACTGGCAACCCACACTTGTCAAAGGCTTTCCCATATGATGTAATACAATGTGAGAAAAATATAGGAGTCGGTGCCTGGGGCCCAACCTCCTGTGAAGCCTTACCCGATCACCTTGGGCCCTCCGAGCAACCAGCCCCACCAACTGACGGCGCAGACGCCGAGGCCGCCGTTTGCTAAAGAATACTTCTTCGTGGACATCGAACTTCGGTACGGAATGCTGCAGGTAATTATATCTGCAATCACTTATATGATCTAGATAGTTTTTTGAAATAAAAAGTTTAAAACATATCGTCAATAGGTATACTAGGTACGTACGTATATAATATCTATCTAGCACGTGTCATAAGTTGCTAATGTATAATAATATTCAATTTAATTCAATTTAATACTCTTTATTGCACAAATAACAAAAAAAACATATACAGTAGCTAATATAGTACATCTAGACGGACGGTCTGATCGCTAGAAGCGATTTCTTCCAGACAATCTTGTATAGGTATTATAATATTTTGTGATACTGTCTAACTAGAGACGAGGTAAGAGTAATTGCTGGACTCATACCTATCTCTTACAAGGCCATTGCTTACTTACCGTCTGTCTTCGAGACAAATGTAAGTACCTACTATAGTTTGTGTGGTGATCCTTATTCATTTTTAGCGACTTCCAAAAAAGGAGGAGGTACTATGTTGGGCTGTATGTATGTTTTTTATTTTTTTTTATGTATGTTCACAGATTTCTCTGTCAATTGTGGACCGATTAAAATATATATATTTTTTAACAGATAATCGAAGCGCTACATCACCTGCATTACACGGCCCGACAGGTCCACCGGAATGTATGCCCGCATGTGATCATTGTTACAAAGAGGGGCACATGGAAATTGTTTGGACTAGAGTTTGTCAGTAAGTAGGTATAGGGTCTTCCAAAATTGCATAATAAGTAGCTAGAAGAAATTTCTAGTGCGCATTAATTTTACTTCCGTGCAAAAGTCGTAAAAAGTTCCTTTTAGTGTCTTACTTTGAAATCGGTTCAAAGTGAAAACTGCTTCCCTATGGAAATCGATTTGAATTAGTTACCTACGTCTGTTAAGAAAAACTTACTATTTTATTTACGTCAATTGGACCCAATTTTAATAAATAATTTACATAACTAATAGTCTAGCGTCGCTGTCAAAATCAAAAAACTCCATTACGTGTCGCTGTCAGTTTTGGTTTTTGAAAAATCACTCATATGAAATAAATAAATAAAATAAACGCGCGTGACGTCACTGGCCGCTCTGCGGACATCGACACTTGGTATATTTGGCATGTCGCTCGGACATCGACACTAGACTAGATAAAGTAAGTTAGCGGGCAGGAAGTACAAAAATCGTATGCCTAAACCTATAATATTATTAATTAATTGTCTAAACTAATCTTATAACCGCGTAAAAGATGTGCAACAGACAGTTACATGTAATTTATAGAGAAATAACTACAATATAGTTTTGGTAAAATTTAATTTTGGCTATTGAAAAGTGGTGCAAATTTTTATTTAATTTTAGCATTAGCTTTTCATGAAATGATGTTAGAATAGAATAGAAATTTGTTGCTATAAAAAACATGAAAAGGAAAGCTCTATTTACTTTGCAAAAAGTGAAAATCATATTTATATAATCTTTATAAAGTTTGGCGCAAAAACAAATATGGCGATAAAGCGGGCAAAACATTGATGAAATATTACAGCAAAAGTTGTCGGAGTTCCAAAATAATCTGAGTTCTGAGGTTGTATACTTTATAAATAGGTACATAAACTTGTTACATGTTTACATCCAAAATCTATACAGTGTCAGTAACACGTTTGGTTGTTGTACCTTGTGCCTATATTTTCCCAAATAATCACTACAACAGTATTAGAAAGTATTTCTCGACCAGTGCGCCCAAATCGTATATACTTTCTGAGAACTTATTTTGCTATTCGTTTTGAAAACGTACAGTGTAATAACACTATAGATGCGTGCTAGCCTTGTATACTTTCAAAATACGCGTGTACGCTATCCTTTACAATTTATTTGTCATTATTATACGTCACCTAACGTCTATGCCACTAACATAATACATAATTACTGAGATGGGAATGAGAATGGGGCATAATCGTACCTAAAAGTTGACCTACAAAGTGCGTGCGGTTTTTTGAAGTTTCCGTACAGTTCATTTAATTTTGACATTGAATTTTACATATTGTAAGCGATTCCAGCTTAAAAAAACAAACTCAATAAACAACATTACGAAATTGACAAAATCAACACTTAGAGATGAATATGAGGTCACTTTAGACCTTTAAACTTCTAAACGTTAACGGACAGCACTTCGTTATCGCACGAGAGCTCGAAGCTAACTGGTGCCGTGCTCGTTTATATAGGAGGTGGCATCTATTTATTCGACTACGACATCGATTCATTCTACCCGCTACAAATTATATTTTTATTTTGCGCAGAAAACATCACTGGAACAGACCCCACCGAAATGCTGGCAGTGCCACCATGGTCAATTAAAGTGGCCAGGAATTCACAGCCAAATCTGGATTTTTTAGGTAGGTAAGATTACTTGCAGGAAAAAATCGATGCAGTCTATTGCTTACATTGCTGGTATTCGCATAAATTGTATTTACTTACATCATATATAACTTGATGTGCTTTAATTTGTACTTATTTAAGTTAATAAATACCACGACAGTTATTTCCTTCTATGCGTTTGGTTAAAGTGCCTAAGGCTCATGCGGTAATTTTCACTCAAACAGTGTTTCACTCAACAGCTGTTTGTTTTGTTCGGCAGCTCCTGAAGTGCAAACCAACGGGCAGTGTAACATTCTGTCGGACATGTTCTCGTTGGGCCTCGTAATATGCGCCGTGTTTAACAACGGGAAGCCACTCTTGCAAGCCAGCAACAATCCGATGATCTATATGAAACAAATTGAGTTTGTAAGTACTCTCTAAATAATATCTGCCATTTTTATTTGATTAGGTAATATCCTTAGAGTAGGTAATTAAAACTATAATTTTAAAGATTAGAAATCCCAAGGGGGATTTCAATTGCAATAGTCTATTTTGAATTATCCAAGTCTAACAAATTATTAGACAAATGATAGACTACAAAGACTTTACTTCCAATTAGTCGGAAATACGGACGAATGGACGTTACTCCAGAACCACCATGATTATCATGAGCTTACAGGGTCGATATGCTCGAAAACTACGTAACCCTCTGCCTATCGCAGTTAGCCGGAAAGAGACGGCATTATAGATACTACGGATTCCGTAAACGCTGGAGTATCGACGCTGTAAATTCGTTGAGTATACAAGCCGCTGCATTGTTAGATTTCACATGATAATTTCCTGAAAACGTAGCTGGATCAACAAGTGAGCGCAGTGCTGCCACGGCTGCCGGCGGCACTACAGGAGGCCGTCCAACGCCTGCTTTCGAGAGACCCTCACCCGCGCCCTACCACACAACTCTTACCACTTATCAAATACTTCAAGTAAGTTTTTTTTATGCGTGGGATAAGTTTTTTTCTCGCGGGAACAGTCTATCGCCGTAAAAAGTACCCTGCCCTGCCCCAGAGTTCGATGTATCTCCACACCAAACTTCATCAAAATTCGTTCAGCGTTTAGGCGTTATTGAAAGTAATATCACAGGGATTTTATTGTAATAATTATATAAATTAGGTATAATATAAATATCTGTTTTGCAGATGCCAGAGCGAACATGCGATCCAGGCAATGCAATTCCTAGATGTGATCACCATGAAAGATCCTAACCAGAAGACTAATTTTTACCGGGGCACCCTTATCGATGCGTTGCCCTACATACCAAAGGTACGGAGACCAGCCAGTGCCAACCCGCCTTTACCATCGTAGTATTGGTAGAGCTCTTATAATAGCACCCGGGGATTACGTGAAATACGGATTACGTTATTTGCTCCGGCATAAGATGGGCAATAATATAATACTAAAAAGTATCTATACTGGATCATCATCATTCCAGCCTTTTAGCGTCCACTGGTGAACGCTTCCCTAACGAACGCCACCACACCCGGTCCTCCACTCTCCGCATCCAGCCGCTTCCGGCCACCTTCTTTAGGTCGTCGGTCCACCTGGTGGATCGGGGCGTCCCACGCTGCGCGTACAGGTCCGCAGTCTCCACTCTAGAACTTGTCTGCCCCAACGGCCGTCGGTTCTGCGACAGATGTCACCCGTCCATTGCCACTTCAGTTTGCTAATTAATCCTTTCGGTTATGTCGATAACCTTAGTTCTCCGTCGGATCTCCTCATTACGGATCATGTCCTTCAAAGAAACTCCGAACATAGCCCGGAAAGTAGTTTAATTACTTCTCCAAAAACCTTAGTTTTTTTCCCACTTCTTTCAGAAACTCCGGTGGCAGCTTGTTTGGCCGACGTTACAGCTGGAGGTTCGAACAGCAGAGGTGCTAGCAGCTGTCCTCCAACCAATTATCTGGCTCACAAATGAAGCAACACCAGAAGAATTCTCGCACTATGTCCTACCAACATTGAAGTGAGATATACATAGATAAAATAGCATAGCATTTAATATTTCTACACGAAGTTATGCTCACCCCTGCTATGGAGATAGCCGCGTCTTCTGGTTTATTTTAATTTAAGCTGCCGAATAAAGCTTGCGAATTATTATTTTACCTGGCGAATTTTTATTTTAGCTGCCGAATTTTTATTTTAGCTGCCGAATTTTATAATATGAACTGTGTATTTCATTTTTCAGATATTTAATGAATTCACCGAAGAGCATTCAGGCTTCTGTAACAATATTGGAGAACTTACATGTTATCTTAAAAAAATGTCAAAAGGATGAAATTAATATGGAAATTGTTCCACTGCTTTTCAATGCTCTTGATAATAACACCAACCAAATACAGGTTTTTGTGAAATTTTATTGCGTTATATGAAAAACTGCACTCTTTAATCCTTGTTAATAACTGAATTCATTACAGGCGGCTTCCTTGATCGCCATTCAAAATGTATCTGACTACGTTGACGATAAATCAATACAAGATGTTATTTTGATTAAAGTTAGAGTATTGCTGGATAAGAATCCAAATGATATTAAAATAATTAGTCTTATACTCGGATTCTTCGAAAAAATTCTCTTTAGACTTGAAAGAACCCATGTGTTAGAGCAAGTGATTCCAACTCTATTAAACATGAGGTTAAGTGATCCTGATATTATGAGCCGCGTTGTAAGTAAGTATGTTTAGTACCTAATTATAAATTATGTATGTTAATTTTGGATCAGTGCTAGGTAATGAAAATTCGACTAAAAGTTGATTTCATTAGGGAGCTATTTCTACAAATCTACTTATTAAGCAGTAATTAATTAGTACTAACCTTTCTATCTAAATTCTTTAAACATTTTTGAATAGTTACTATTTTGGTTGCTGCCTATCTCAAAAACTGGTGTGAAATTAAGCGTTTCTAGCTTTAATAATACTCTAACTGCTTTTTACAGAACTTTACAAATCAGTTCTAATGGAAAGAAAATTTGGTTTGACGGCAAACATTATGGCCACCAAGATAATACCTTCTCTGGCTCCACACACTATTAATGCCGCATTGAATGCAGACCAGTTCACTAATCTTATGGAGGTATTTTAATTCTTTTAGAATTACATCTGTATACCAAGAGTGTGACGTCACCTATTATATGTTACACACATTCCTCAATTGCAGATATTGTATGACTTGCTCGACAATATCGACAAGAATCAGCGCTACAAATTGAAACTGGATAGCCTTTCTTTGCCGAGCCCCGATCGGCATCGTCCGCTGAGGCATCAGATGAGCTCGGACAATATGAACGTACTGCCATTTAACATCCCCAACTTGCGAGTGGAGCAGCGCAAGACTTCAAGCGCTGAAGATATGGTTCGCAAGAATTCCATAAGTGGACAAAGTGGTAGCATGGGCGGTTTTAGGAGTGAGTATTCTTGCCGGGCGTCAGTGGCGTAGGAGATGAGACGCGGCCTATCATATCGAAAGGTCCGAAGTTCGATCCCCAGCTATGCCATGTACCAATGGGTTTTTCTCGAACTTAAGTACATTTACTGACTGCTCTCAAACGGTGAATGAAAACAATGTTGAGGAAACCTGCATACGCCGAAGAAGAAATTCTTAGGCGCATGTGAAGTCCACCAACCCGCACTGGGCTAGCGTGGTGGACTATAGCCCGAACGCCCTCGTTAAGAGGGTAGGCCTGAGCCCCAGCAGTGGGGACATTAATAGGCTGTTGATGATGACTCAACATTATTACTGCAATGGTAATATTTTTATTTTTTATACATCCGTTCATCATAGTTTTAAGACTTTTTATTAACAATTTCATCAGGCACAGGAATCGGGCAATGGTTCTTCGGTTCAAGTAACTCGGCGAACATTGACAACAACTTCTTGCGAGTGGCAAGCTCTTTTCCGAACCGCCGCCTCTCGGACAATACTCTGATGACGCCGAAGATCCGCATCGCACCCTCGTGCGCTTCGTCGCCGGGAGGATCGCCGGGAGGTAGCATGGGCTTGCCGGTTCGACGCCATTCCAGCATCGGGTCCCAGGAACGTCGTGGGTCTACCATCAATCTATCACCGCCTACTGTAAGTCGGAGTACCTACGATTATCATAGCGAGCATGCTCTGTGCGATGTCCTTCGCAATCGCATTTTACTTATCACTTTTCTGCCCAATCCTATTTTTACACAATCCCATTTTCTCATCAAGTTCTCAAAAAAGGAAAACGTTTCTTGCTACACAACCGTAAAAACTTTCAGATAATCAAACGGGTAATAGGAAAACATGGGATTGTGAAGGACATCGGAATGATTGTGTTGAAATAGATTTTTACGGAAAAGCGAATAGGAAATTTAATTTAAATAATTCTTCAACCTTTGCTCCCATAGAGATGTGTTGGGCTTTAGACACTTTTGACAAAACTCGCTAGAAAGTAAGTAAATTCAGTGCGAGGACGCAGTCATTCGTCACTAGAGACTAAAACATGCCTAGAAAAATAATCCTGTCCTGAACTTTATTCTGAAGCTTTTCCAATTCCAATTTTATTTTTATTTTATTTAGGAAACTTATAGCCTAACAGAGCAACACTATAATTATGATTATAATAATATTGTTCGTTTGCGATCGAGCGAGGTTCTTAAGACATTTCTACGCAAATTGAAATTGTAGTACCTACCTTTTAGTGATCTAAAGGTACAATTCCGCAATGGGCTGCAGACTGCGACGGCAGGCGACACTGCGGCTAGCGGCTGCGCAGTCTGACCGCAGTGCTGCCTGCGGTCGCGACAGTTTGTATTCCGAGCGCGACGGCATGCCGCGGCTGCGCAATGCATAAAACCATGCCTCAGTCACTCCAATACCTTTGGTTAGAAGAGGAAGATGATGACGACTTGTTGTTATATTATGCCAGAAAAAAGGAAAGCACCTGATCTTTTATTTAAAAGTCGAACCGAAGAAGGAACTTATTCTAATCTGATTAAAAAACATATAATTGGTGCAGAGTTTCCTATAATATTGCTCTCCACACATTATCTTTGATCAAATTATTGCGGTAATTTGGATCGGATGTGTCGTAAAGGACTGGATGACCAGAAACAAAGTTAATTAACTTCGCTTCATCATCATACGAAAAAGTCGTCATTTTTGAAATACGTGTGACCTCTCTGCGGTTGGCGACACCACTGGAACTACAGTTTGCGGTCGCGGCTGCAGGCCGCAATGTCGCCGCGCTCGGAATCAATTTCATAGAGATTTATAGAAACGAGTAGTGTCGCCTGCAGTCTGCAGCTGCGGCCTGCCGTCTGCGGTTCAGTTTGGACTTCTACCTTTATATTGTCTGCTGTTTAGGGTGGGTCAATGCCGAATACGTCATCCAGTGTGCCGTTTCTGCTGTCATCGTCGATGCAATCCATCAGGTCGCGGAGACCATCTGCGTGCCTCAGCAGCTCACAAGGCTCCAGCCTTCTCCAGCATTTTAGCAGTGGTATGGTAAGCTTTCTCGCCGCTTCTGTATGGTGCACCCCAGGGCTCCACTGCAGCCAGCCGTATCTAGTAATTAGCCCTATTTTCTGTCTACTTCGTGTTTTAGCCACATGGTATAGATCGACCTTGCACAAAGCTGCGTAGATGATGGATTACGGTGCTAGTGGCAAAGATGAGTTATGATCTGAAAGCCTAATGCAGAACGTCTTTGAAGCAAAACGTCTTAAATAATATAAGTGCAGTAAGTTAGCTGGAAACAAGAAGGTTATATCTGTATAATCTTATTGGCTGGAAACATATTGCGCTATCCTATTCTACGCCGTTTTGTGCGATGCAATCGAGGATGCATAGTAATTGTTTCATAGATCGTAGTGCACCGGATCATTATATTCTGTGACCGGGTGCATGAGCGCGCATTAATTTTCCTAATTCATACGATAGCGCTTACAACACGTACACTCGCCGTCTGGTAAACGTTACCAATTAATTTTGTTCAATATAGAATTGACCTTAATACGTTACATCAAGGTCCATTTTAGATGGAGCAAAGACAGATGATATGTACTTTACCGAGACGTGCGGCTTTATAAGTAAATTGAGTTCGTTCTCGATCAGAGCAGATTCTGTTTGACCAACTCACTAATAATTATTATAACAAAATACAAATTCTGATAAGAAAGTAGATTTGTTACTACATGTTTATAAGTAGTTATGTAGGTATAGAATAGAGGCTGTACATTTAATCACCTGCAATAATTAAGTGTTACCCACATAATTATTGACCTTCTGACCAATTGAAGCTTATTTATATTTATTCTATTAAATTCAAACACTATAAATATGTGCGTCGGACTACTACAGACGCGGGGTTGAGTCGATATACTCGTACCTACAACCAAAAAACAGGCGCGGCGGGGCGGCGCGGCAAATGGGGTAGAAACACAGTTTTAAATTAGCTTAAACACCAAGTGTACCAATGAGCATTGAACAATGAAGGTGGTCTTACTTCGCATTTAAAATTATTTGCATTGTTTTATTGCTGAAGGTGATTAAATATACACCTGTATAGATAGATTTCTGTCTACATTATTTTGTATTATTTTAATAAACTAACTCTGTTGCTTATTTAGGACCTTAGGACCTCCTTGTGTTTACATCATCGTCCCCGGGCTACCCGACCGGTCCCGTAACTGCAAGGTGCCAGCACTCGTAAATGTGCAGATATTCCGTACAAATGGTCCTACAATCAAGTCGACATTCAAGAAAACTGAATATGAGGTGAGGTTTTCGTACTTAAAAACATTTTAAGAAAACGAAGACAGAAGTTTAACTTTTAACCTTGCAAGTCGAAGGCAGCCTTTGGGTCCATTTCGTAATGAGATAGGTAAATAAAATACCCGGACCAAATTGTACGGTATATCCACACATTTGTACCTATATGACAGCGGGATGATCGAGGGACGATATTATATGTTACGTGAATTTTAGCTAATTATTTCTGTTTTAGTAGAAAAATCATCGTTTTTATTTTCGATATTGATGTATGACAGAGGTGGCATCACAAAACTATTATTGAAATTGATTGGCAATTAGAAATAAAGCGGATTAGCGGTTTGACCGCCTGTAGAGAAAGAGTTAAGCTTATTGGACTAATAAACGGCCGAATGATGATATTGGTAATGGAACGGACGTAAGGCCGGCCTTGATCTTAATTGGGTATTATGTTCTGACATCATTAGGTAGTGTAGGTAGGTACATACTTATATTCATCAAAATTGGAAATCCTAATAATAAAAAAGATCATGTTTTTAGTATAATTTACATCCTAATTCGAAAACTATTGTGATTTTCTCTGAAATGAACAAAACCATAACCTACAAAAACGAATTATTATACCAAAAAAAAATCTTCTGATATTACAAACAAACGAAAGTTTACAGTTGTTCAGACAGAACGAACATTGAACTGTAGTTTATTATCTGTGTCTGTATCTATGTTCTATCGTTCCATTCGTTCTCTCACTCTCTTTCGCCACAGAATACATGCTTTCGCTTCAACCGCCATACAGGCAGCACACGAATTGTACCATCTTTTGATAAATTGTACTAACTACCAAAAAACAGTTTTATTTATATTGTGCTCAACAGCAGTAAAATTAAAATTTGTAGTTATTTATAAGGGATATTGCCAACACGACGCTATACAAAAACCTAAATATCTCTGAAATGAAAAGGCAGATATGAATTAAACATTAAACAGTACATAATTACCTACCAGGTAGGAAGGTCCTACCTTATGTAGAAAACGAAATTGTTAAACACAGTGTAGCGAGCGCCACACCTGCGGAATAGAAGGTTCTACGCGGAACGTTCGGCTGAATACGCTCGCAGTGTTTTTCAGGTTCCGCGCGGAACCATCCGCATGTGGCGCCATACTTACAAATTTACTTTTTTGACATTACACTATTTATAAAAAGTTAAACGTACTTACCTATTTTAACATAATGGAAAACCCGAAATCGTTATAATCTATTCTAATTATGGCAAAGTCAAAACTATTTTATTGCATGTAAGTACACTGGGTACATTTATACAACGTCAATTTTTTATCTACCACCGCTTCCAAGGTGTTAGCAGGGAAGAAGTATGAAAAAAGTAATCTATTAGAGGACAACAATTTACACGAAATCGGTAATTGCTAGGTCGATTCTGATAAGTGGCGTGTCAATTCAAAACGGACCTTGTGGAGGAAATTAGTTCGAATAGTACCAACCTCCAAGCCCTTAAGATTATTTTTTGTGACCCAATCGCTTCTTCTCGTCTTTTGAGTCCTTTTACAAATTAATTATCTCGGAAACTAATTTTTTTTATATACTAATTTGATTAGGAACGCCACCTATTTTAATTCAAAGTTTGTAATGGGAGACGAACTTACCCTCCGCCCTTGTTAGTAACTGAGTTTTTTAACCAGCTACTGTGGGCCGTCATAAGTGCCTGAAATAAAGTACTTTGTTATAGGTATTTACTTAAATAAAACATTGCTAATCTGTATTTTGCTTATTGCAGCGGGACAATCTTCACGGTTGGAATCATAATCCGTTGAAAACCGACGACCCATCTAAGAATAAGTATGGTGTTAACTATGTTCGAGACGTTAGATACTCTAATGGTTAATACTTAAACAGTGCCGATATTAATTATGTACTTAAATTAACTTAAGTAAACCTCCTGTTGTTAGTATAAATATCAAATATAATTATATTCATTTAATTCTATTTTTATTGTCAGTTATTATGTGAAAAATGTCTTTTATTTTCCCTTATAGGTATCTAATCTATGTACATTAAGTAGTCAATCAACATGTGGGACGCCCCCCGGCTAGTTGGAGCGAGGACTGATGCGGTTAGGAGGACCGGGTCAGTGGCGCGCCTTGGGGGAGGCCTAAGTCCAGCAGTGGACTAGTGCAGGCTGATGATTTATTCATAGTAAGTAAAGAATATTATGAATTACACAAAAATAACATAAACATCAAACTACGAGTATTGCACTCACGACAAATTCATAAACAAAAATAATCCGCTATTTAAAAAGTTGTATATAAATAGACCGACAAATTACGTAGGTACCTATATTACTAATTAGAGCTGCGAGGGTAACTGCTGATGATGAGGAAGTCGTAACCCAGCTGGAGCTCGGTATACCTATGTATCATGGTATAAACAATACAATTAAGATTGTCATGGTATTGAGCGTGATAAAATAATCCTTACGGTGTACGAAAATATTGAATTAAGGGCAGTTTATCAGCCAATATGAATAGGAAGCAGTTTTTATAAAATAGGAAATAATTGTAAAACATAAGTGGTAAGTACCTGACTATAAGACCTGTAGAGTCCAAAAAGGGGTTTATTTAGGGAAACTACTGCAAAGAATTTGTTCGTAACGAATTTAGTAAGGTCGACCGCACGTCAGTGGAAACAAAACCAGTATAAACATTGTCTCTCATAGTATTTTTTCTCTTCAGTCTCTGCTATACACGGCTTCTTTTTCCCACCTTGTGGCTAACGCACGCGCCTGCACTTTACAATGTAGCGACACGACTGTTCGTCTACATTCCACAAGTACTTTCAGCTTGCAACCTATAGGAAAGGGGGCTCTGGTCTGGAACCATCCGTGATTGCCAAGTAATCGGAGCTTATGATCACAGCGTCCGTCTCTATATCATGCATGCGCCACTGAACTCTGCACATATTGTGTAGGTATACGTATAATACCTACACAGCGACCTCGTGAAGCGTCCGGTTGCGCGTCACAGCGAATTTGCTATTTTACTAACAGAGTGTAATGAAATGAAATTTCTTGCATGCAATTGTGTTCAATTTGTGGAACTCTTGAGTCTCTCCAGGGAACCAACCGCGATAAATTCTGAACGATATTACCAAATCCAAACCATAACCAAAAACGCTGCATGTACACGTTTGGCAAACCTTTACAAACGCAAGCAAAATGCCCCACGAATTAGCGCGATTGGCCACCTGATCTCTCGCACCGTAACATTCCGTACGGTATCTATCACTATTTATTACTAAGAGTGTCATCTATAGAATAATGTCACAACGGTTCAGGTTTATGTTACATTTTAGGCAAAATACAACTAACAATGTAACATGTTATAAGTAATGGTCGAACTTTTACATGGTTTTAGTTTAACATGCTGTCACCGTTCCGGAGATATCAATTCGGAGCTTAGAGTATACTTATGCTAGCTTACGTATACTATAAGATTCGGAGAAAACAAGAACAAAACTCCTAGTAAGCATACAGGGTACTTTATAATATGTTGTTCTTGATGATCCGTTCCTCCCGTGCACTTGTTTACTGAGCGAACCGATGAGTAAACACGATAGCTCTATACTGCATAAAAAGCTAGCAACACCGGAAAAGTACGTTTAAATTTTTTAAAAGTTGACAAGGAAAACAATCGGGAAGACCTTGTTGTACTTCATCATATAGAACAACAAGTAATAGTTATTTGTTATGCAAGGCTGCAAAGTTGGTTATTTTGTGCGAGTACTAGTATTGAAAACTGAGATCTAGGATCGAAGATAGAATCCTGAGCGTACCGAGGGTTTCAAGGTACGAGACACAAAATTACTTTGCTGCCGAGCGCAACACACAATTTTTCACCTCACTACAGCGAGGAAAATTCTAGGTGAATTGAATCCTTTCGGCGGTTTAAAACCACAAATAATAATAACCACAATTAGAATTGACCACTTTTTTAAATGTCCACCTTCTACAAATTAGAAGAAAAGTTTTAAAAAGTTTTTTTCCAGGTGCAGTTTTCCACGCAGATTTTGAATGAGAAAGTATATTCCGAGCTTGTGAGGTGAAAATGAAATTGTATATCTGGGAATTATGTTTAATAGGGATGGAAGATGTGATTCGATGAAGTGTGATGTGACAGAAAGGCGTATAATGGCTGGAAATAACGTTAATGGTGCTCTGTCCGCGTTGACGAAGAACCAGAATGTGTCGAAAGACGTCTGACAATAAAATTCACAATGCGGTGTTGGTACCAACATTATTATACGGTAGTGATGATTGGATTTGCCAGAAGACGACTGAAAGTAAGATGAATGCTGTGGAAATGCGATCTCTACGTAAGCTGTGTGGCGTTACTTTAGCCGACCGGATACGCAACGAAGAGATACGCAGCATGGCTGGACTGAATGATAAAGTGTCATCATTATTATGAAAAAAGGCTTGCTCCGTTGGTTCGGACATGTTGAACGAATGACGTCCCGAATACCTGTATCGAGTGAATTTGATTGGTTAATAGGAGCCGGGGACGACCTAGACTAAGATACGAGGATCAAATAGAGCGGGTGCTCACAGACGGACACGTAAAAGGCACTCGCGTTCCACGGCGAGCGTGTATGAAGAGAATGATAAGACTGAGCGAAGTGAAAGAGGTATGGCAGGATCGCGATACTTGGCGCTCCGTTCTTTCTGCCTCCCCGCCAGAGACATAGCGTGAAGATATACGTAGGTATGTATGTATGTAGGTAGCTAGTTATTCCATCGGGGTGTTACCCATGGACCAACTGCAATGTCCAGTCGTCAGACAATGATTAACTTGGCATTGACATACCTACATTGTCCTTGACCTCTTAAAATGACAGTTTTTGAGTGACAATGTCAGGGTGTCTGAATGACGCGAAATATGTCTGAGTTTCATGTTTATTGCGCTCTGAATCTCACGAGATAAAGGGATGATGTATAGACACAACTTTTCTAAAGTTTTATTATAAGTATGTACAGTGTCCGGTCTCTAGTAATGAATTAGTACATACAGTTACACTGCGTCTACGTCCTTTGAGTGAACGTCCTCACTGTCTCACATTATAATCTTATCACACTGAGTTGACGTCATCAACCCGTAGGGCAAGACGCTCGCCGCAAACAATGTTCGTATACGCTCATTAAATTGTTTGTCTATTTCGTTTATAGGTAATATTACAATACAAAAGCATATGACAATAATGTGTCTAAAGTCTAAAGAAATCATTGGAAATGAAAACAAGTATAGGTAATGCAGGTCAAAACTTTTCGCCGTGTTTTATAAATTGATAAAATTTGAAAATAAACGGAATTTATTAAAATTAAAACTACTTAGCTTGCTAATCACAGTTAATTAGGTCTTCTCGAAATAATTTGCTAATAAAATAACCTAACTAGCGGTACTAAAATGCTTGAATCAAAAAAATTTGCTACCGCGAGAACCCACCAAAGAGATCTTATGCTAAAATGCCATGCTCTATGCTATCTTTAAAAAAATACAGAATGTTTTTTTTTACACTTTTGTCCGGTTCGATTCCCGGCTCAGACAGATTATTTTTTTAAAACATTCGAATGCAGTTCTACTTATTTTTAAAATAAAATTATTTAAGTAAAATTCCTAATTTTCAAAACTTTAATCCAACTAAGAATTTAAATTTCCCTCCGTGTCCCATTACCCGTGGGACATCCTGTATATACATGCTTATAAAATAATATTGCAAAACGATGTTACCTATGTACTTAACAAACACTATCTTATCTATTTGATATCTATTGTTGATCATACGATGAACTATCTATAATTAAACTTGTATATTACTTAAATATTTCTATTTTTGTTTTAAACTCTGCTAAGCAACAAAGCATCACGAACAGAAGTCGCCATAGTTACTCATATCAGCGGTTGCGCGTTCCTTGCTGCTAAAGGTACTTACAGTCGGCCAAAACAGTGCCGTACCACCCTAAGGTTCACGTTCATTTTCACGTCATAAAAAGTAAAGATCTATTTTCACTGTCAAAAGATACTAAATGCTTGATAACTGTAAACTTGCCAAAACTGATACACCACTTTCTAAGCCGACTGTACAAGCCCACTGAGCTATTGCGCGGTTTTGACATTTTCTATAGGTATCGATGTGAACGAGACGTTTAATACATAGAGTTAGGATCTCTTTGGTTGGCGGCCGCGGCCCCTTTGCGCGCCACCAAAGATATTCGAAACTTCTTGGTTGAATAGGTTGTTCGATTTGCTACGTTGTCTCGTAGTAACAGCACAGCTTACATAATGGTACAGTCGACCGCACGTCAGTATAAAACACTTTGACCTTGAGCTGGCCTAGCTTATTAGGGAGTTTCAATACAATGAGGCACCAGTTTACACTGGTTTTATTTCCACTGACGTGCGGTCGACCGTACTACCGTACAGAAACGTCACTCCCGAAAATGCTTTAAAAACCTACTTACAAAATGTGCTTAGCGCTTGCTAAAACTGAGCTCTGTCTGTCTGTAGTTAGGCGAGCGAGAGAGCTCCCATTATCAGCTGTGCGGTCGGGCGCTGATTAGGGTTCCAAAGTCCCACATGAAACCCTTATAGTTTTGCCTCTGTCTGCCCGGCATATCTCGCAAAATGTTAGTATAGTCGACCGCACGTCAGTGGAAACAATACCGGTATAACTGGTCTCTCATAGTATTGAAACCACGGAGGAGTATGTGAAACCACCTTGATTGAAACTCCATAAATAGGCTAGGCAAGCTCGAGGTCAGAGTGCTTTCACTGACGTGCGGTCGACTGTGCCATATTATATGATGTCCGCTATGGGATACGGAGGGAAAGTACCTACTTGAATTATTGTAAGTAGATGGGAAGTTTTATATATAGAATTGACCTTATTTTTTTATAATTACCTACTGTATAACTTGCACTGTACAAATTGCATAAAATCACCTGCCTGACTAAAGTGAAAAAAATATAGTTCATGTTCAAGGAAACACCATCGCACCTTCTGTGTGAGTGTATCCCGCTGATGCGTGAAAGAAGCGTCCATTTGCGTCAAGCGTCTTCAACTTGGTGAAGTACAACAAATCAGTGCCAAAAGCTTGCTGAAGTTAGCTGAAGCTAAAGGATACAAAGCTCAGTACTAAACTATAGTAATTGAGGCGATCACATAGATCAGCAATGGTCGCAGTGATACAAGGCTAGATAAGCCTTGAAAGAGCCCCACTTCAAATAATAATAATAATAATAGTTCATCATATCAGCCTGTAGACGTCCACTGCTGGACAAAGGCCTCCCCCAAGGATCTCCACGACGACCGGTCCTGCGCTACCCTCATCCAGCTGGGTCCCGCGACCTCCACTAGATCGTCGGTCCACCTTGTGGGAGCCTGCCTACGCTGCGTCTTTCGATACGCGGTCGCCACTCGAGAAATTTTCTGCCCCAACGGCCGTCAGCTCTACGAGAGATGTGCTCAGCCCACTGCCACTTCAGCTTCGCAATTCTTTGAGCTATGTCGGTGACCTTGGTTGGTTCTCCTGCGGATCTCCTCATTTCTGGTTCGATCTCGCAGGGAAACTCCGAGCATAGCTCTCTCCATAGTAATAGTTAGATGTTTATTTTTATGATGCTAATTTTGTATTTTTAAAAAGTCGTACTTTCTCCAAAATAAATAAAACCGACTTCTATGTAAAAATTATGAGTTATGAGTTGTTGTTCCGATTTAATTATCTACCCTTACTATGAAATATTGTATCAAATTGAAATTGGACCACCCTCCAAATACCTATAACGTATTCAATAAAAAAAGAATCATACAAATCGGTTCACAATCGGTACAGATATGATAGAATCTCCTCCTTCTTTTGAAGTCGGTTGACAATTTGTATTTTAAAACATTTTAAGTAAGACCACAGACGTACCGAATACGGAACCCTATAACATGGCGTGGCCCACAGAGCACGGAAAAAGCTCGCTACGCTCTTATAGTAATCTGTGGCGTGGCCCGACGGAAAAAAATCTTATCCCACGAGGGATAAGCCGCGAGGCATAAGCTAGTTATGGATGGAATGTAGGTATGTATCTATAGGTAGGCCCACAGAACACCGGAAAAAGCTCGCTACGGTAGGCCTATAGACATTATTAGACAGCATTCTTTCAGGATGAAAATTTTATTTTCGAATTATAATACAACATAGTAAATGTTTTAGGTAGGTACCTACCTACGCGGCTTTTTTCGTTTTGAAATAATTTTTGGCTGTAATGGAAAATGTGATTTCATTACTTACAGCAAATACGTTTTCTCCTATCGGTAGGTCCTACATGATTATTACCAAACGTCATTGTTTTTCTGTTCCGTGGGGAAATCCCTATTGCCGATATTTTACAGACATACAAACGAAACTAACTTACTAACGTAAACACAGGTCAAAAACATTACCCTCCTTGTGGGCATAGCCACATAATATATAATAGTATAGCTACCAGTCGAGCACAAAAACAATGATTTTGCTCGATAGAAATTACATCATCCAAGCTTCATTCAAGTTGGTCCAGTCTGCTCCGTCGTCGCAGCGGAAAATATAATATTGCCGTGTCGTGATTGAAATAAATTTCATAATATCTGTAAGTGGATTATTTAAAAACTTATTGCGTCAACGTGATCTCAGATAAAGTAGTAGGTAAACGTTTTAAAATAAAACTGACACTAGTTTAAATAATTGCAGTAAGCTGGCCACATCCTGTCGAAGAAATGATAACTATATGGGGTAGAAGAGTTCTCGAGTGGAGACCATGTCTGGGCAAGCGTAGTGTTTGACGCCCACGCCTCCGGATAGATGGAGCGACGACCTAAGGCGGCTGGCAGTGACTGGATGCAGAGAACCGAGGATCGGGTTCAGTGGCGCGTCTTGGGTGAGGCCTATTTCCAGCAGTGGACTAGTACAGGCTTATGATGAAGTTATTAGTTCATTTGCCGGGTGATATAAATACATAATATTATTCCAAAAATCTTTACAAAGTTACTTAGTGCAGTTGTCGAAATGTTATACATTATATTAACGTTAGTTCCGTACAGTTAAAAATAATTAAAGTGGTTCAACAAATACCTTCTTACCTCTCCACCACGAAAAGGGTGCGTTTGGTGCGTAAAAACTCGCAGCAAAATCGTTTTTTGCTGCGAGCGAGAGACAAAGTAATTTCGTTCAGAAACACATTTTGGCCTAGCGATTTAACTCATAGGCCCAATATTTTTTAAATTTATTTATTAAAATTATAGTACATTACTGCCGCGGCCCGCAACAGAGGCATTGATGGATGAGCGTGTGAATATGGGCCGAGGCGAAGCCGAGGCACACATACGTGACTCCATCAGTGCCTGGTTGGGGCTTGTATAGTGCTTTTCTCGAATAATGCGCGGAAATCCAAAAAATATCAAAAGTTTTATTAAAATTGTAAACCATTTGAACTGAACGATCACGACTTAGGGTTGTCACAATACTTTGGGCAAATCAAAATACCTTTGGCCATATGTCCGGAACGGCTAGTGCTAGAACCATGTTCATGTACTCAAATGAAAGGGCTCGACGAGATCTATCAGAATATAATAAAAAAACACCCTGTATATTCATATAAAATTGTATATACAGGATGTTTTTATTTTATATTATATTCAACTAGATCTCGTCGAGACCTTTCATTTGAGTACAAACACGACGGGTCTAGCACTAGCCGTTCCGGACATATGGCCAAATGAAAAAAAAAAACAATCTTTTGGCTATATCTCCGGAACGGCTGGTGCTAGACCCTTGTTCATGGTACTCAAATGAAAGGACTCGACGAGATCTAACTAAATATAATATTTTTAAAAATCACCCTATATATATAATTTTTTATTAAACAATTTCCGCGCATTATTTGAGAAAAGTGCTATACAAGCCTGCGGCGACTTTCAAAAGTGCTAAAACTTATTCTGAGACTGTGCTGTTGTGATATTTAATGGAATTATCAAAAACAAGGTAGGTAATGTTGTGTTAATTGTTTTTCTTTCCTGTAACGTTTAACACTTTTCTAGCTGCGAGAGGTGAAAAGTTGTATGTTGCACACGCAAGCAAATTTTTTTAGTGTCTTGTGCCTTTAAATTGGCACTCGCAGCAAAAAATAACTTCGCTCACTTGTTACACAAATAACTATTGCTTACAACTTAAGCAAAGGTATAAAGGAACTAACGTTGGTGGTTTCCTACTTGATAGAGGATTATACTGGTACTAGTAGTAGTTCTGGATATTTATTGAAACCCTCTGCGAGTAAATTCGATCCACTGGCACTTTAGCGGTTTTATTTATTCTTTAAGCTTTCTTCTTTATTATTGCATTACATGACACCCTGTAGGATATAGTAATATAAAAGGTGCTTAATGTAATATAATAAGCTTATGTATTTATTTAAACTATAATTATGTACCTATGTACTAAAATAAGAAACATGGAATAATAATACAAAACTAAACTACGTAATAAAAGAATGGTCTATTTTAGACCATTTTAAAATATTATGACCGTGCTTTTGTCATCATGCGTAATTACGTACAAACCATGCCACAATAATACAATGCAATGCAATACAATGTTCCAGCACAAATTGCATACGAAGACAAAGGCGTATATTTGCGTCTCAGAAACAAAATAAAAAAGAGAAGGTGTTCTGATGTGGACTTGTTGTCAACTTTGTGTTGAAAAAGGTTGGGAGAAATCGCTCTTAGCGACAAGACCGCCTAGTTGTACCTTCTAAATCTAGTATTCTTGTGTTCTGTTTTATTTTTTGTGCATTAAAGAGTATTGAATTGAATTGTTTTAGCAGCGTGTACGTAGATATTAAGTATATTTTGTACTATTCATATTTTCAATTTGAAATCGGTCAAAAATAAATAATAAGGTATAATAATAACCTCCATTTGGGCTTCGCCGCAGTCGGGTAAAAAGCGTGTTTATTTGTTCCGCATTTTCTCAATACAGTGCTCTCAATTGCAACATAGGATATAGTACATTACTGCCGCGGCCCGCAACAGAGGCATTGATGGATGAACGTATGAATGTGGGCCGAGGCAAAGCCGAGTCACACAAACGTGAGTCCATCAATGCCTGGTTGTGGAAAAGACTTGTATAGTAGTTTTCTCAAAGAAATGCGCGGAAATTCAAACTATTACCTATGTACATCATTTTATTTCATACATATACATTCCAAAATCAATGACGAACAACAATAAGTCCAGTGCCAAAACTATTGCCAAATAAATTGTAAGGAATTTTGATTTTGTGTTTATTTTGTATTTATTTATCTGGAATTTTTATGTTATTATTTTATTTCTTAAATGTTTTAAATTATTATGATTTAAATTTGAATTTTTTGAGATTACCGTTTACTAACATAATTTTTAAGGTTTTATGTACTAACAATATTATGGACATGGTCTGAAATAAATAAAAAAAATTTTGAATAAATTTCCACGCGCCAAAATGTTAATTTGTTTTTTTACACTCAACTGCTTGCAATTTGCAAGGCAATTCGAAATTTTAAAAAACTGTTGTTATTTTACCTCCGTGGTTGCCATGGTCACATGACATGCTATGAATTAATAGGGTCATTTTTTGACCGCTAGGCACTACATAATATATGGATTTTCATTCAAATTATTTGCCCGTCTGCTCTCATTTATTTGACCAGTACAGCAATGACGATTTAACTCGAAGAAGGTTGTCAAAATAATGTTCACATTTCCAAGCATGTTTGAGAAAAGTATATTAAGTACTGTTATTGAATTAAAAAATCATTTATGTAGATACCTACCTACTTACCTTAAATTATAATTTTATTTACCATGCAATTTTATTATCCCTACCTAGATACTTGAAATAAAAACATACATAAATATGTGCAACCTCTGCATAGCCCATCATAAGGGACTGAGTACAGTAGGTACCTATGTAGACAATTACATACTCGTTCAACAGACAAAAGACCGCGTTTTCTTAGAATTGTTCATAAATTATACGCGCGATGACGAGCGAGACGTAAAACAACAAAATAACAAACAAAAGAACGCACGCAGCTGCAGTTATCAATTTTGGCGCCTTTAGAAAGCGTATTCAAACCAATAATAAATGTATAGGTAAGTAGATGAAGTTTACACTGTATTTGTGAATACTACCTGGGTAGCTGTAGGTTATTAGATTCAATAGGTACCTACTTATTAACAAAATGACTAGTGCAGTCTAACCATTAGGTTTAAACAGTAGTACATAATGGTCTGTCATAATATGAATGGAACTATATCGTGTGTTGGGAACATTAGAGCGCACAGGCCGCGCGGTCCGTTTCGTTAGTCCGATCGATAAAATCACGAGCACCTGGTGGTACGATCTATATCGGTCGGACCTGGATTATTAAAGTAAATACAAAAACCAATAGGATTAAAGCAAATTTTTCTCCGTTAAGAACGCAAACTTTTAAAACATTATAGGTTACCTTTCATCATATCATACCTTTAATCTATGGTAAAATAAATTAAGTAATGACAATAAATAATATATTTTGGATTGTTTAAAATTGGATAAAATTTAAATTTACCTTTAAATTTTTTAACTTGACTATGTTTTTGATTTACAATTTTGGATTTTATCTAATTAAAGTTTTAAATTAAAGTGTTAATTTTTAATGTTTATAAAGTATACATTATCTTAACATAGTTTTTATGTATCAATTCATGAACATTCTACGAGCATCGTATCATTCTATGAAATAAAATATTGAGAATTTGAATTACTTTTAGGTAATTTATGTTGCTTTCTTTTTTATATAAAAATCTCCCCCATGTGATTCACTAAAAATGTATTTCTCTATAAGTAGGTAAATAGGTAACAAAGAAAAAGGGACAAAGTTTCTGTATTATTATGTATATATCTAAAATAGAACCATTAACAAAATAAAGTCATCGTCGACCGATGCTTTGGCCTATAAATAAATCAAGAATCCTCATGGATCGACGATCGAATCATAAAGATAGTAAATTTCGAACAAAGTAAAATAAAATCTTTGTGGTCCGATCGATCGGACTAACGAATCGGACCACGTAGCCGCCGGGAGAGCATCGTCGGAGTACTTAGGCCCAATTACGTAGTACGGCATGCTCCCACCACGGCGCAGGCGTGGGGAGATGCGCGCGCATATAATTCAACACGCTCCGGACTGCCAGTCAGTCAATCTCTAAACCGTACGCGCTGCGACCGAATCGCGAGTTTGTGACATTAAGTCCGGCAACAAAACGCAACTCCGATTAAATTAGCGCCAGAAACGAGCTCCGCACTTCGGCAGACACAGGTACGGTGGCAAACATTTTATACTACTTGTAGGCACTGCGCGAGTTACAGAACCTTTTGTAGTGCGCCGGGCGCGCGATGTTCGGCTTGGTAGTTCTCCGAGACATGACTCGGGTGTGGAAACTTCCCGGCGACCTTAAACGAACGCGTATGTCGACCAGTCATACACTGCAGTCCGTTGCACCCACAATTGCATACAAACTAAAATATCTCTGCTGGCGTAGGTACCAAATGCATTCGTGATTGTATTGTATGTCAGACGCTGCAATATGTAATCGTTAGAAAATTGTAAACGTACCTCCCTACAGTTTACTGTGGGTCGATTTTAAAAATCAATAAAGTCATAGTCAAAATATTTTAATGTAATAGGTATCAAGTACACTGGGTTACCTACACTTACACACGTGAATTTTTATCTAAAACCGTAATTATTTTCTATTATTGACGTCAAAATATAGGTCAGGTACATAACTAAAAGGAAATTAAAACAAGAGTATTTATTTTTTAATTTAACTAAGTAGCTACCTGTTAGAGGTAGGTATTATATATAAATGTATTTGTAATAATTAAATTACACTATGTATATTGAACTCACTTAGTGTCAAATACGGAAACAATGTAATGGACCGACAATATTATCGCTATCACTTCAACAACAATAAATGAAAATGCAACAACAATGAAATATTACTTTGACGCAATAACCTACTTAGATGAGTCGAGCGAGATTGTTTGTGTATGAATTGTCAGTCACAACAAAGGGGGAAGAATCGGAAAATTCCCAGCTGTCATCAGTTCTGTCACCCCGCTGGGCGTGGGACGGGAGGGGATGGACACAATTAATTCGCAATACACTGAATTTATTGCGGCAGTTTCACTTCCCAACAGTTACTAAATCACCCCTACTAGGTACTTACCAGGAGGACGTAACCACTGTTATTGAAATAAATTGACCGACAGATCGAAATTGGTAGTTCCTGTGTGTCACCCCAGTATGACCTTATATTTCAATTGTCACCTCAGGGGGAATGATAGAGAGAGGAAAACTCCGCAGTATCACGCGGCTTCCGCGTGCAACGCTTGTACCTATCTTTGAATCACTCACTATCCAATATTTTTATACGGGCAATTATTTATATGTAGGTAGGTACGTTATTTTTAATAAAAGGTACCGCCTCGCCGCGCCAACTTTCCCACGTGGCTCGTCTACTACACAAATTATCAATTGAGATTGTCATATTTAATTGGAAGTGCCTTGATGGATTTGATAGATTTTGTGTTATTGATTTTAAAACTGCATTTCAAAATAATTTTTGGATTCCTTTCTTGAATTCCCTTACTAAATTTCCCTTTAGTAATATAGATACGATTAATATTATATTTCTTTTACTTACATTTATTTTAATTTCATTCTTTCTACCTACCTCGTAAGGAACATAGCGTGAAAATCTGTACCTACCTAAGTATATGTTGTATAATTTATTTCAATTTTTCGTTACAATATTTTACAGTGTCATTGACCCCGATCAGCTGGTTAAGACAAATTTTAATTTTACACTGATTCTTAAACTTGACGAGCCGTAACTTGAAAACGCTTAAAAATAATAATATGTTCTTTAGGAAAAAAAATTGTTGACATATTCGGGAAAGTTCGATGTGTTCCACCCTAACCCTAGTTACAAAAAAGCCTATTGGCAAAGGTCCCACTCTAGCTGTTGTGAGCACCCTTCACTATTTTACTTGGTTGTCGCTGAGCATGATAATATGCCGTGCTGCTCAACGCCATTTCAATCCTTTCGTTAATATCAATCATTTTGGAGCGATACCGATACTTCAGAAATAATAGGACAGGCGTCGTCGACAGTCAAACACTTGTACGGTGGTAGGTATCTCGCGCAAATAAAATGTATAATGATCTATCAATAAGTAAAGGCGCAGCATAAACTAAAGAATCTAAAATCCTTATATCTAGAACTAAGAATATCTTCAATACATATTTTTCCATTTGCATTAATAGCTACTATCTGATTTTTTACGATAATTTTTTATCATTTTTATTGCACTATAGTTTTTTAGTTTATTGCATACAATTTTGGCTCACAATTTCATTTAAAACACAATGAATAATAGTAATTAAAATAAATGTTTTACGTTATTTGAAGAACATCTAAGAACTTCTATGACAATTTTTTTCTGGACCTAGAGCTGTGCGTTGAAAGATGAGTCAGTCAGGTTATCTCAGGCTTATCGCTATTTGCAGGTATCACCTTGCCCTAGTAGCTTTATTAGTCTACCAGTTTAATTTTATTCCACACCTTAATTGTTTACGGAATATCGGCAGTTACGTCGACACCCTGTATATGGAATAACGTATTTATTGCGCAGGATTCCAAACTTGGCAAACACATTATTATGGGAGGGACGACACCTCGGAGGGGGGGAGGGGAGGGAGGAGATACAGAGTGTTGAAGTATTGTCGTCTGCGGCAAATTGTTGATGTTCTAAAATAGAAAGTCAATCTATTATGCATTTTCTTCCGTTTACGCTTACGAAAATCAATCTCCAAAACATTATTATAATGTAAATTTTTGTTGAAGTCTATATTGGTACCGACTTCTATAGCTATACTGCGCCTACCAATTCGCCTGCCATCTACAAATTCTCCCATTATTTCTCTGTCGGGTCAGCTAGTAAATAATAAAGGACACAGCACTTGACGGCACGCGAAGTATGGAAAAAGATCGGGGAAAATGTTTCATAATTAACTATTCGTAAGTAGAGGTATTATAATATGTATTGGCCTGGGTGTAGGCAATAAAGATCCTAAATATTCTATGCACGTGAAGTTTTGGTGAAAAAGTATCTTCGATTATACTTTCTCCATACACGACGCTAATTACTTACGCTTTTATGAATTCATAAGCAATTCAATATCATCACGCTATGTCATTGACGGGGTAGGCAGTCGCAATAATTAATTATTTCTGCCAATTCATACTTTCAGCTTACATAGTAATACCATAAAATATTTATATTAAAGTTAGATTGATTTAAGTATAAATGAAGGAGGTTATTAGAAATTAACTATTTTATTATTTGGGCGTCCGCCATTCTTGTATAGAGAATAGAGCATAAACATAGACAATATTGTTGTCTTATAATCTGCGATCATGAATATATAATCTAATAATAACATAATGCAAAGGTATTTATTATATAAGGTAATAGGCCGGACGCACAGACATGGCAACACTGGGTTCCTTGTCGGTTCAACTTCGGAACCCTAAAACAGTGGTGTCTATAACAATGTCCTGTATGAAAAACAGATGTCCATCAGGACCACACTCTAGTCACTTTCAATCTTATTTTGTATCTAGCTTATGCCTCGCGATTTCGTTCGTATTAAAAAGTATCGTTTAGGTTACTGTTTCCTGCGCCATGTAAATTTGTTAGGTACGATCATCATCATCATCATCATCCACATATCAGCCTGTAGACGTCCACTGCTGGACAAGGCCTCCCCCAAGGATCTCCACGACGACCGGTCCTGCGCTAACCTCATCCAGCTGGGTCCCGCGACGATAGGGTTTTTTTTTAAATCTTTGTTTTATTTTGGAACTTTTGATAACCACATGTCAGTTCCATCGTACCCTAACCGAGATTTACTGACGAGGCGACTCAAAAATGTCATTTGTGGATCGTGCCGATAGGGTTACAAAAGTAATAATTGAAGATTTTTCTCCAAAACTGTATTATACATACATATTGGGTAGATGTTTATGATATTTATTTTTTTATACCTACCTCTATAGGTAGACAGATACACCGCGACACAATAACATACCTTTATAATAATTAAACTACTTTTTTTGTCAATACTTCGCGTGCGGTGTCTTTTTAATAGGTATAATAATATTACAATAAAACTATTACTAGAACTGTCTAGATTTTATAAAGTTATCTTTTATTCAAGTGAAGTACTATGCTAATGATATAGAGCGTCAGCCTTGTGTTGTGATGGATGCTCTTAACACAACAACGTAAGAATCTACGTTCGGAATATTAAATAGCAGGTTTGGAAAAAAAATCAATTATTCGAGAACTAAACCAGAGCCGCAGAGGAATTAATAGTCTCCCAGAGCCATGGGGAGTTTAACTAAATAAAACGCAATAACTTTAAAACGTCACGCGTGCATATTGCGTAGCATCTTTTGTATTAAAATAAATTGTTTACCGCTATAAACTCTTAAACGCTTAAATACCTATTTATTATAGCCTTCGAGCTAATAAAGGTTCAACCAAGACGAGGGGAGACCCTTCTGATGCAAAACAGCCGGTCATTTATGCGGCGTATCCACACAACATGCTCAGTCGAATTCGTCACATTCGCAACTCGTCCCATTCGCTATTTATCGTAGTTTATTTATTTATTTATTAGGTAAACCATTTATTTATTTAATCGTATGGCGTTCATTTATGAATAGGTAAGTTTATCGTACTAACTCGTCGAACCTTCCTGCTCTAGCCTAATATAACACGTACTCCTAAAACGTACACAAGAAGCCAGTTAAAGGTTTTGCCAAATAAATTAAAAGCTTTCACTGTGCTTACTATTACCCACATATATGTAAGTCGAAGGGACGAATTGGGACCGGGACAAGTTGCGAACGAAACGTATGGAGCAGGGGTTTGGCTTGCGTTTGTAAAGGTTTGCCAAACGTGTACATGCAGCATAACGTTTTTGGTTATGGTTTGGATTTGGTAATATCGTTCAGAATTAGCGCGTTTGGTTACGTTTGTATAGCGACAGGTTGTGCGCATGAAATTCATAACTCGTACCGACACATTTCTCATGACCAGGTGATCTTGTACCTTTGGCAGATGGATACGCATGAGTAAGGGGACTCCCCTCCAAGATTAATTATTTATTATAAACTTCATAAGCGCGGGGACTTGAAGATAAACCTGTCTACTATAATAATAATACTATCCTAAATATTCTTATCAAACGATTGATGGGACATTGAAATATTGAACTATGCAAAATAATTACATTACCTACCTACATTATAATTAATTACGTAAGTATTGATAGATAATTTGTATTGTTTCAGATCAAATATAGACTTAATTATGGCTGACCCTGCACACGGCAAGACGGAAGGTAAATATAACACTGCCAATCTTAGTAATAGAAATAGTTTTTTTTTCGGGATTTGTTATGCAAGGCTTCAAAGTTGATTCTTATTGCGCGAGTACTTGTATAAATCTGAGCATAGCGCTAGGGTTTCAAAGATACGAGACGCAAAATAATTTTGCTGCCGAGCGAAACATGCAATTTTTTCCCAGCGAGGAAACTGCTAGGTGAATTGATTGCTCCACTTTCCTTATATGTCTTGAAAAATAATGAGTAAACTCAAATTTTTATAACTATTTATACAACAATTTTTGGTTACATTTATGTAGTAAGTACACAGCATGTTGGTTTAAGTGAATGAGCTGATGAAACTACTTTTTATTACTTTTAGCGGACCAGTAATTTAGGGTCAGCGCAGACCTGGCGTAGAGCAATTGCTCGGCTTTTACGCTGACAATAAATAATCATAATAACAGTGTTAGAATAAAGTTCGAAATTGCACGAAGCAGTAAATTGTATCCAGCCAGCTGCTATAGTCGTATGCAGGCGCTCTGAAAACTCTGAATTTTATTCGAAAACACTATAAATTTTACAGCATAAAATCGGCCACGCTGCTCTCCGCCAGGTCTGCGCTGACCCATACAGAAAACCGGTCTAACAGTGTTCGATTGTCTGGTACCGAACTACTGAGTCTTCTTTTGTCTCAGAGTTCTGTTCCTTTCGAACTGCTGATACTAAGGAGTGGTCAGCGGTTGAGGATGAGCGGATGATGAGGATCTTAATGAAGATATAGATGAGTATTTCTTGGTCTCACCAGTTCGGTTCAATGGAATCGAACTACTGAGACAAAAAAAGGGTCAATAGTTCGGCACCGGACAAAACAATCGAACTACTGATTCTAGACCAATTGGCTTTCTAAGGCAAGCCAAAGACGAGGTCCTTGGCCGACTATCAGAGGCACTGGCGTCACATCATTAGTGCTAAATGATAAACGAACGGGTATGTTATGTGAATTTTGCTTTTTCTCTAGGGAAACGCACCATTATGTAACTGGTATAGTAGATTTAGCAAATACTTTGTGAGTTTAATGCATAACAATAACATAATTAAGTAGTCTATTCTTACCAATAATAGGTACCGGTTTATTTATATTTAGATTACGTCCTTAATCTAATATAATATTGACTCATTAATAGGATATAATGATGATGACAGAGGCTCTTAGTCGCAGATAGTGGGCATAATCATTTATTGAGTTTACTTTAGTTGCCTTAGTTAAGTACTTGTCAATATACTCACAGTCTTATCGCTTTCGATACACAAACTCATTATAGATTACAATCTTCAATATTTAAGTAACACACAAGAATATGGGTTACGAAGTAACTATAATTAAGTAATCTGTGATATAGGTCAGTTTCGTCAATAGATACACATTAAGATAAGTTTACGACCTTTCTGTACGTAAAATTACCAATTCATATTTATTTATGCCAAACGTCGAGTTATGGAAAACGTTAATATCTGTAAATTATATCTGTTTGTTCCTTATAGTTATTTACTCCACTGGTTACAATATCACCTCTCCCAAAATGTGCCATAATGTCATATGGTCACCTTTTAATTTTTCCCGAATATAATAATACCTTTCACAGATTAGTAATATAATATAGTAAGGGGAAACGCGACATGAAAAAAAATAAGTGATAAAAAAAGTTCAAGAAAACAGTCTAACAACAAATCCTAAGACTCACCCAATTTGTCATCATTACTGCACGTCTGACAATGTAGGTACCTACTGTTATTGGCACATGTGGGCACGGTATTTTCATGTAGTGACTACCTATGCAAACTTTTAAAGACATTTGGGGTGTTTTAAAAGTTATTTTTTAATGGAAAGGCATACACACATGTCGACTTAGTAGGTACCTATCCTCCTGATAAAATATCTATTCATTATTTAATTTTATGACCTAAGCGTCTCCCAGACCCACGCGGCCTGCGGTGGTGGTGGCGGCCAGTTGTAACGCTTGCAATGTACGAGTAGGTATGCAATGTAGGTACATAGGTGGACGGATAATTAGAAACAGGGCAAAATTTTTATACAATCGAGGTCATTTTGAAGCCATGGGTCTCCGTGAAGGATTGATCGGCGTATGATCTGATGACGGTCATCGAGAGAGTAGATGGAGGACTTTTAGATCGCTATATACATCCAACTGATCAGATGAGCCGTTTGGAAGCAGCATCGTCATGATTCCTTAACTTAAAGATTTTTATATATTCTAATGCCATTTTGCGGGTTTTTTCTTCATGACGATGCTGCTTCCAGACGGCTTATCTGATCAGTTGGATATCTATAGCAATCTAAGAGTCCTCCATCTACTCTCTCGATGACCGTCATCAGATCATGTCCCGATCAATCCTTCACGGAGACCCATGGCTTCAAAGTGACCTCAATTGTATGAAAATGTTGCCCTGTTTCTAATTATCCGTCTACCTATGTATGTGAGTCTTCAACAAGCGCGGTCATTATTTTGTGTATTGTGGCTCTAGAGTAGGTACAGACTTCACAGGTTAACTCCCATTATACATAGTATCAAAGTCGGTCAGTTGACCTCATTCTCTTGGAACCTTATTGATTTGTGGGTACGATAGACGCCCATGTCGGTGAAATTTAAAAAAAGTGCAATGGTGATTTGATGAAACGATCTACTGACAACTAAAAGTATTTATGGAGACAGATCATAATTAATTATCGACTTCTTGTTTATACCGGTGTGAGATAGGCTATCATTAATTATTAATAATCATTTATCAAACAGTGGAAGAATTTTTTGAATCGCTGCGGTAGTCTCGAACAAACACACATAAAAATTTCCACATATTTTATTACCTAGCTTTTGCCCGCGACTTCGTCTTCATACGCAAGCTCTCATTATGTACCGACGTCGTCTCGTTATAATTTTCCTATGGGAAAAAATCCACCAGATAAAGTAAACCTTCATGGAGACAACTGTGAAAATTGCATGCAATTTGGTGCAGTGGTTTTTGTGTGATTCCGGAACAAACATACAGACAGACAAAAATTCTAAAAATTGTTTTGGCTTCTGTTGCTCTTATCAAAACCACTCATCAATTTTTCATCTTCTGTACAGACATCGTGGAGTTATAATAACTATATCTATACCAATAATATAAAAAAAGTAAAGTTTGTTTGGATGTGTGTTTGAAGTAATCTTTGTAACTACAGAACCGATCTCAATAATTCGTTCGCTGTTGGATAGTTAATACTCTCTGTGTGAACATAGGCTATAACTGTGATAACACAGTTTTTGCGTGAAAGAGTAACAAACATCCTCACTACAAACTCTCGCCTTTTGAATATTAGTAGGAAGGAATATATTTTTATTTAATGCGATTTACTAAAGTTTTATTTAGAAGCGAACCATTATCAGGTTTTCCTCTGGTCTATGAATTGTGCCACTTTGATTTGTTACACGATAAATAGGTGATAGTATCTTCACTATCAGTCGCTGGAAGTAATTAGTCCTAATTGTCTGCAAGTAATAAATAATTATTGTTAGACTTATTTTTTTTTCGTTATTTGTGTTTCATGCATAAATCGTCAACCTACATTTATATTGTAAACAGGGGTGATCGGAAACGTTCTGTACATGGCAGAACTCCATAGTATGAATATCAAAGGATTTATTATACCTCGTTTCCAATCACCCTGTAAACAGGGATGATTACAATTACCCTGGTTGACCTATGTCCAAATGTCATTTCATGAGAGTGTGGCTGTCAGATTTTGGTTTTTGAGACCCTATCGGGTTTCTTAACACTCTAACGGGTATAAAGGTTGAAAACAGAGCATTTAGAGTCTCGCCAGATTGATTGCTTCATTTTATCGTCTTATCATGATGGTTTCTGTTTTTTGAGAAATTAGGACATGGGATATTGTTAATAAGTCATACAAAATATCACATTAAATTCGGATTCATTATTAAAAAAAAACATATACCTACGCAAAGTAATTTGTATGAAAAATGTATCTTCCTAATTTTCTTCATACAAATCGGCAACTTCAATAAGTAATTTATTATTTTAATAAATGACCAAATAATATTTAAAAATGTTGTTGACCAACTAGATTTTGTTTTAATTCCTCAATTTAGACCACCTCTTTCGTTGTAGTTTTGAGACAAGACAACTGACATCTAATAATATTGTGCCGATTTGAAGAGCCACCAGCGTGTGTCCCGAGAACTAAACTTTTGAATCAATCCCAAACATGAAGCTATACTTAGATACGCTATAGATATAGCTTCATGCATGATCCCAAAATGGTTAAATAGTTTCATGTAGAGAATGATAGTGGTTTGCCATAGATATCAGCGCCAAAGTAGGCACAAAATCACAGATTCATGATATAGTGTCTGCACAGAATAGGTATAGTGTTGATAATTAGAGAACCTGTAATAGCAAGGTTTTAATAAACATTAAATAAAATACCCGCACCCAGGGCTTGCGTTGACAGATAAATAAATCCATAGATCACCACAAGTGTGACAAAACCAATGACAAAAGAATCTCCTTACTCCTCCTTAGTTTCTTTTGTCATTGGACAAGACGGGACTAAAAGGATTTTACAGGGCTTCGATACTAGCGCCATAAACAACTCTATAAAAACATATAAAATTACTTATGGTTTGTTGAGTGATGATGCAATGTTGATGTTTATATTAAATGGCAAATTAATTGATTTCTTGAAATGTTCAATGTTTCTTTAGCCGTTTGACCACTGAGACTATGTTTTGCTTAAAATTCGAGAATGACTGACATATTTTTTACCGGTCCCGTTAATGATCAACGAAAGCAACAAAAACAACAACCTAAACGTTTGTTCTTCCTACCTACATTGCTATTATTTCCGATGTCTGAAATATCGATTGTTTGTATAACTTTTCATCTAACATGAAGCAGTAATTAATAAAAATCAATGTACCTAAATTATTATCATCGATTATTTTGCTTACGTATTTTAGAATTTTTAGAAAGATTGTTTTATTGTTTCAGATAACCCGAAAATACTGTCAGGGCCGGTGCTCACCAACTCGCCCAATGCAGTCCTATCTAAGACCCTGCTTGGCAGATATAATGACTTACCCCTGCCGGCAGACAAAATCTTGGCTACGTACATTTGGATAGACGGCACTGGCGAACACCTAAGGTGCAAAGACCGCACTTTGAACTTTATACCCAAAGTACCAAAAGGTATAGTATTCTCTTATTTATTTGAGCTTGAGAACATATTAATCAAAACTTTTCATTTCTTTAATCAATAGATTAATCGTATCAATTCTGGCTGAGGCAAACAACTTTTCTATAATCTTTGTAGGTATCCTGTTTTACTTAATTTATACGTAATGTTTCCTTTAAGTTATAACATAAATACTAAAGGTAACCTACCCGCCACCGACCGCATTTTCCACCGTGAATAAGTTTTTGATGCCGCATCGTCTTTATATGAAGTACCTATGTTCCAGATGTTGGTAACACTGTAGAAGACGAGTAGGTACGGACTCTTTTTGGCGGTAGCCGAATTGTCATTTTCAATTAAATTCTTGATTGCGTCCATAATTTTCGTCTATTCTATTATTTATTTCATTATCCCAGAAAATGGTTTTAATGTATAATTTGTGACAGTATTTTATACTTAAGTATATTATTATGATGTGCTTCTGAATAAATATTGTACAGGAAATTAAAAAAGCGTGTAACCACTCTTTCAGTTCGTTTTACATTGTCCGTTGATCGGCATTAAAGTAACTACCTACTTAATTAACGCTTTACTGAGTATGTGAACCTTGGTGAAAATCGCCGACTTACCTAGTCGTGCCCTGTTTTTGTGGAGGACGTGCTGGGACCACCAGTTTTTTAAGTGATTAATTTAAAACTATGATGGGCATAAAATGACTGTATTTCTAGAGCCGTAAAAACCCGTTATAAAAATACTATTATGTACCTACCCACGCATTGAGATCGCAAGTTTTCAGATAAAGATGAATTTTTTTTACCTACATCTTCCTATGTCCCACTAGGACCTTCTTCATACTTTAATGGTACTATGGGCTATTTCTTTAAGCGTGTTTCCATGTCAATTAATTTTTATTTATTCAGAACACTTGATAGCGAAGTGTGTAGCAAATGCAGAATATTTACAATCTAACATTACTGCATAGTCTAGCTGTTCCTTCATATTTCTTTATCATTCATCATTTCGATTAAAGTTACCAGGATAAATAAAAAAATCACGCTTTTACCATTTGATGACTTGACTCAGTGAAAAATAAATACCACAAAACTTTCTTTGTATTCA